>CM041294.1:151424898-152624898 GCA_023052935.1 Piezodorus guildinii
CAATTTTTCGTTTTTGAACATAGGAACAGTAATATACATGTATAATATACCGTTGGAAAGCTAATGATTTTAGAATAAATATTATCTCATACACAAGCTTTTAAAAGTTAATAGAGGGTGATGAAATGAACATAAAACTAACTGATTATTTTAGATAATAATATAATAGATTTTTTAATAAAACACATTCCTTAATAGTTTCAGGTATTTTTATCTCTAACTGTTTTTGAAAATTCTTTCATTCATTTTAAAAATGGAGGTATGTGAAAGTCGTGTGTTGCCTGCACCAGATTTTTTTTTAAACGATTAAACATTAGAAATTGAATAGTAAGCAGAAACTGCCATACAACACACCATACACGTAGAATGTAAATATGTTAACTCTAAAAATTTACAGCTGCTACCTTATCACCTGCCTAATTGTAAACCATGTCACTTTGGTGATGTGTAATATTATCGCCACTTCCTACAATCAATCAAGAACCCGGAGTATCCTGTCACTACATTACGACCGGTTTTTGGTAATAAATTATTTTTGTTTGATTTATTAATCGAACAGTATGTAAACAATTAGATCACAGTAGTCAGCGTATGATGTCAAGTTTGTATACAGCAAGTCAAGAGTAATCATAAACACAGATTGAATGTGATTTTGAATGCTGAGGTTTGATACGGTTTTCGCCATTAATTAGGGCATTATTTCATCAAGATTTATATGTAAAATACAATGCAATTAAGCTTTTCTTTAAACGGGAAAAATAAATTATCTGTAACTAAGTCATAAACAAATTATTCCAGAAATATAAGTAGTAACACAGACGTATAATATACCGTTGGAAAGCGCAAGAGTTCAGAAGAGTTAATGTGCAATAAATGAAACTGTGCCAGTTAATACAGAGTAGTTGTAAGCCCATAAACTTATGAACATATTTTATTGGTAAAGATGAAAGTTATAGTTAAATATACAGGATCGTCCAAGTTAGTACGCTAGACGTTTGAAGCAATATTACGAACTAAATTTTAACTAACTTATTAACACAAATGAGTAGTTAGATATCTATAAACTATTGGGTTGTGTCACATGAAATGTCCGTTTTCAAGGTAAAGGATTTTTATTAATCGTGTCCCTCGCTATTCTAAACTTCTAAATCGCTTCCTATGAAACATCTGTTCATAGCAGCGAAGGAGATTTAAGACCTTTGTGTTCGTTTATTGATTTAACGTCACAATATATTGGGTTGTGTCACATGAAATGTCCGTTTTTAAGGTAAAGGATTTTTATTAAAAATGCGATATGAAAACAAGATAATTTTATTCGAAGTATTTACCTTCTTTTTCTACACATTTTTCACAATGTGACACCAACTTTTTTATCCCCGAACTGAAAAACTCTGAGCTTTGAAGTGAAACAAAATCTGAAAACGCACTTTTCACTTGATCATCATTTTCAAAAAGTTTTCCTTTGACGAAGTTGTCTTAATTCCTGAACAGGTGGTAATCTGTTGGAGAAAAGTCGGGAGAATATGGTGGGTGCGGAAGAACTTCGTAGCCCAGTTCTTTCAATTTTTGCACGGTATATTTTGAAACATTAGGTCTATGTTCATATTTGGAGGTATACTAAAAGTGGGTAATTGATTGGGAAGCTAATGTTTATAATACAAAGGAAGAGGATTACTAACTGTTTATTTTAAATATGTAAATATTCGGAAGATAATAACAGAGACCTGCAAAATCCTTTTCAGAAACTATAAAAACGATCATTTCATGTGAAACATCCAAATAACATTGTTATTAATTATTTCAAATTTAATACTATTTCATGAAAACAGATGTTCCACTGTGAATTAAATGATATTTCTATGAAAACATAATTTACATTTAAAATGTAAATTAAATAGTTCATTTAGGGATCACCTGTAACAGAGTGGCTAGCATAACAGCCTTCTATGCCAAAGGTAACGGGTTTAAACCCGCAGGTGGGTCTAGGATTTTTTAATGGGAGTAAGAAATCCTTAGTTGAAAGCTAAAAGGTTGTCCGAGCCTGTGCGATATCAGGTACTCGTTAAAGATCCCTATCCTAATTAAACCTGAATAGGCAAAATTTAGGACTCTCACTGTAGCATCGTCTGATTAGCCATAGTAGCATAAAGTGACATTAAAGAAATAAACAATAGATTTTTTATTTTTTCCGTAATTTCAGATGTACAAGGTCAAACAAAGTCCATATCAGTGTGAAATAAAAACATTATTCTTACATAGCCATGATTATGAAATTATGTTACATGTTACAGTTATATGATAATAATAATAATAGGCTTAGCGAACCCGAAGGTTCGATGCCGATACCACCAAATTCCGCCTACACAGACTCGTCCAATGTTCACCATTCAAGCCCAAGCTCCCGAGATCAGCCTTAACGCAATCCTCCCATCTCCGCTTCGGCCTACCTTTCGGACGCCTACCAGTCGGATCAGCAAATACCAACTTTCTGGGAATCCGCTCAGTTACAGTTATATACATTAATAATTATGTTCTGCGTGTCTGTGCCTTATTATGAAGTAGATAACGAAAATTCCGTGTTTTAAAAAAAAATCGAGATAGAAAAAAAAAACGGAATCCGTAGCACTTTTCCGTGGTTATATTGGGAACATCAAGCTTTTCGTTGGTGTTTTTGTCTTTTTTTTTTTTTTTTTTAAACTTTATTTTTAAGGTAAAACGCATGCATATATTCTCGACTCAAAAACTAGACGTAGTAATGCTACTCAAAACCGACGACGTCCATAATGCTATACTGACAGGCATTAGCAACAGATCTTTTTCAGAGATTTACCGACACAAGGCGGGCTACTCGGACGTTACGGTAGGTTTTACACCGGGCGTTTTTGAAATTCTTCTAGACACACAAAAAAACATTGCATAGCATCGTTCCCGGTTTTTAGTATGTACTTGCAGTAAACTTAAACGTGTGTGTATGTACGTTGACTATTCGGAATAACCTATTAAAGTCATTTCATTTTGCTTAATTTGTTCAGGTGAAGAAATATATTTTTATGTAGTCTAATACTTATGGGAAGTATTTATATTTTACAATAACTTTATAAAACTAAATTACATAAATTGTTTTAATGTCCAGGTTTCACTAGAATTGTTTATTCAATTAACATCAATTAATGCTACTGTGACTAATCGAACGAAGCTATTGCGGGAGTCCTAATTAGGATAGGAGTGGTTATCTTTAAAGAGTAACTTACATAGACATGATCTCTACTTTACACCTCCTCCGAAGGAAAGCGTAACCAAGGATTTTTTACTCCCTACAAAGTATCTTAGGATCATAACTCTACGACCTTGGGCATAAAAGGCTGTTATGCTAGCCACAACACTATAGTTTAATTTATGAATCGATATATGTTGTTATTTGAAGTATACAATAATAAGTATGTCATTGTAATTTTTGTAGTTGGTTGATTCATTTAACGTCACTCAATACTACCGTGGCTTGTCGGACGATGCTATGGGAGTTCTAAATTTTACCTAATAATCTATATTTAATTAGGACAGGGATCTTAAACGATTACCTGTCACCGACATGATTACCATTTTACGTCCCTCCCGAATGACGGTATAATGGCCATCTTATGAGTTTGTGACCGCGTCCTTAGGCATAAAAGGATGTTATGTTAGTCCCTACACCACAGGTGACCTTAGGTTTACTTGACTTGATTTATTATGTTCTTGTCTATAGTAGTTGAGATTAATTTATGAATTGATACATGTATTTATTTATTTGAAGTATTGATGTAGTATGTTTTATGTAATTTTTTTTTTATGTATGTAAGGGTATATAAACAAAGAATATAAGAGATGATAAACATAAATAATTATTTAATTGCATAAATAATTAAATTAATGTAAATTGTATTTTAAATTCATATAACCCTAGATGCTCATTACTTCGCCACAATAACCATTTGTTGCAGATTCAGATAGATATACCACTTTTAATTCCAAACTCCCAACCCTAATAAACCCCTTGTCCGCAACCTATCAACCTCACATATTCCTGACAACCCTCCGAGGCGATTGAAAAGAAGATCTATTAACTTCATTTTATTTCATGCCCTTTATTATAATTCAGCACTTTTACTGGGTTTTTTTATTGTATACATACTTGTAAAAATCAACAAAATGTATTTTTAAAAAACTTTATATAGTGATAATATCCTTGAGATGAGATACTTTCCCCAAAATAAATAAAACGAAAAAATAAGTCACTTTAGTAGATAAAATAAGAAATACGAAGTAATTGTAAAGGATTCTGTAGGGCAGAATGTCACAGGTTTGCGAGGAATCTATAAATTATTTTTTTTTTTTTTCAATTTAAAGAAATTTACAACTGTATCAAATATACAATACATAAAGTAAATGTGTCAATTGATCAAATGAGCTTGATACAGGCATGTGAAGCAACTACTCAGTGGTAGCACTTCAGTGTTTATTTAATTTAGTAGGTTGCGAGGCCATCGTCTTTTCAGCCACCTCGGGGGATTATCAGGAATAGGTAGTAATGAGAGTTTAAGGACGAGTGGGTTGGAGTGGACGGGTAATTTGGAATTAAATGAGGCATATCTAGTTCGGGCTAGTCTGCGATTAATGGGATATTTAGGTCTTTATGGATTATTTTATTGGTGACAAAGTCGGGGGAATTTAGGATCTTTCGAAGGATTTTGGATTGCAAGGATTGAATGCGGGAAGAATGGGATGGTTTGGTGGATCCTCATAACTCAATCCCATATGTCCAAATAGGCCTAATGCTGGTAATATACTTTTTTTTTTTTTTTTTTTTTTTTTTTTTTTTTTTTTTTTTTTTTTTTTTTTTTTTTTGTAGTATGTGGAAAGTATTGATCGTTTGTCAATTAAGTGTTGTAATAAACGGTATCTACGAGCTGTTTCTTGTCGTTTCAGTCAAGTGTGAGGATTCCAAGTAAGACGTTTGTTAGATGGAGTCCTAGGTACCGGATCTGCACAACAAAATATAAATATAAATTTGATGTTTCATAGACAAAAGGAGGAAGGTTACGTTATCAGAAAACTTTACGATCTTCTTATCATGTTGAAGAATCGGTGTGAATCTCATAGTAAACATTGAACCATCTTATCTAATATCGTCCTCGTAACGATGAATCTACCAGCGAAGAAACGAAAATGTTCGAAGCTATGACCGCTGCAGAGCATTGCTAATAGTGGTTAAGGATTACTGATTCGGTAATCAGTTTATTATTCTCAATAATCAATTTTACTTTCACTTACTATATATAGTAAGGGGAAGTATTGCGATCGTGAAAATTTTCGAATTCCAGTTTTCAACGGAATAACATTAGGCTCTGTTAATACCCATTTGCTAGGGCTAGCGTAACCCTCCATGAAAGTCGCGGTTAAACCGCGTGTCCTAGATTTTTTATGGAAAAAACCTTTGTAGCCGCCTCGAGGGGACTTTAAGGTCCCGAGCCTGCGATGTCAGTACGTTAAAGAACCTATCTATAACCGGGATAGGCAATTGACTCCACTGTAGCATCGTCGATTAGCATAGTAGCATAAAGTGACGTTAAGTAATAATAAATAAACCTGTCCGCAAGTCTGTGTGGTTGTGGTAATCCGACGGAAACGGCAAGTCCAATGAAACTGAAATTTCATATTTAAGACAAATATACGCCCGAGACGTTACGAAACCTTTTTCATCAAAACCAGCTTACCAGAATAGCCACTTTATACCATGCATTTTGCATCTTTTTTCGATTTTCTCGAAAACGGTTTTGATTAAACTCGCTATATCGATGTAAACTTTAATGGGATTTAATATCATGTAGGTTTTATTCTGATAAAAATGGTCTGACAGGGCTTAAATGGCCGATATTTTAATTTTTGTTTCTCTAAAGCACCTTTAATTTTGATGATTCTATAAAAATAACTACATTCACAAGCTTTTAAAAGTTAATAAGAGTGATAAAAAGCCGATAAAACTATCTGATTATTTTAGATAATAAGAACTTCGTAGTCAGTTTTTTCAATTTTTACTTTCCCAATACACATTAAATGTCTGGAAACGGTAGATCACTTGCATTTAGTTGTGCTGAGAGTCCTTTAACTGTTGGTAGGGGTTTCCATCTACTGTATGTTTGAGGACTTCGTTGTCTATTATGGACGGAGGTCTTCCTCGGGCAAGTTTTCAAGTCGGTATCCCCAGCTGAAAACGTTAGCAAACCAACGGTCCCAACACTCACTTCCCAAACGCCTTGCAAATATTTCTAGCGCCTCAGCTGCTGAATGCCGAGTTTAAACACGTACAAAAATATTACTCGAAAATCGCGTGTTTCCATGTTCATATTTGGGGTATACTAAAAAGTGGATAATTGATTGGGAAGCTAATGTTTACAAAACGAAGGTAGAGATTAGTAACTGTTTACTTTAAATATGTAAACATTCGGAAGAAAACAACAGAGACCTGCGAAATCTATTATGTATTTCAGAAACTATAAAAACGGACATTTCATGTGAAACAATCCAATAGTTTCGACCGATAAGCCACAATAGCATAAAGTTACGTCTAATAAATTACGTTGGCAGCTCTCCAATAATCATTCTAAACCAGAAAGGTCCCGTGGCAATCTTCTTTTCAGACACCTTGGGGGATTATCGGGAATCGAAAAGGAAGCATGGATTGAAACCAGTAGGTTAAAGTCGTTGTTTAGTTTTGAAGTAAATAATGGTACCTGGTTCGGACCAAACATACAGAACATCAAGGTCTTTATGGATGTGTATTTGAGACAAAGATTGCTACTATTGGGATTTTGGAATGTACAGATTTCATACGGAAAGAATTCGATGGTTTAGTGGATTTCTAAAGCTCAAAGTCCACATTAGCCTTATCATAATCATGTAAATGAGTCGTTTGTAGCTAAGTGGAAAATTACAGCGTATGTTAAGTGTTCAAGTATAAAAAAAAAAAAAGAAAAAGCAGTTTTCTTGTCTTGTAAGAGGATCAGTTGGACGTTTGTCAAGATGGAGTCCTAGGTTTAAAGATATGTTTAACCGTGACAAACGGAATATTATTAAAGGATACTGTGGGCAGAATGTCTTACAACAAAGGGTATGAAGTTTGTTTTGTTTCAAAATGTTAGGTTCAGCATTTTCAGTTTACTACACATTCAATACGTAATCAGCTAAAAATAAACAAAAACCTTTTTTTTTTTTTTTTTTTTTTGTTATTCATAATCATGTTTATTTCAAATACGCTAAGATGACACCGTGATGAGCCGTAAACAGAACGAAGTACGAAAATAACCGTTTAAGGTCAAGACAAATACGTGTAAAATATATTTATTTTTAACAGGAAAACACTTTGAATTCGTAAACGTTTCGGAGGTTTAACACTTTTTTTTTTTTTTTTTTTTTAAATGGAGTCGTCGTTCAAATATATCTGTTAATTCTTGAGTAGAAGTATCATAAAGTTATTATTGGCTATTCAATTTAAATTTCCTTAATTTACAATTATTAATGCAGGTATCTTAAATTAGTATTAATAAACATCTAATAATTCAATTAAAAATTAGAATGCATACATTATAGAAGTATCAAATATTAATTAAAGCATTTTTAATGCTTTTATTAAGATTAAAATATTAATTTTTCCAATTAAAGTGCTTTGACATGAATTACGACGCAATAAAAAAAAAACAGATAAAATAATTTTTCTATTCTTTTATAATTTTTCGATTTTGCAGATTCCCAAATTTGGTATAATGGTTTTCCCAATTTGTATTAAAGAAATCAAAACGAAAACTTTTCTAAAATTATATTCTAAAGTATTGCTGCATTAACTGAATTTTGAATAGTGTAAAAGCGATTTTTCCAAGAAGTAATAACCAAAATAATATCTAAAATTGATACAAAATTTTGTATTGCTATTTTTGCATACACACACACATTTATATACATGTAAATATATATTTACAAGATATATAATATGTTCTTATCACGTTTAATTTTTTCATTATTATTAATTTAATTTTTTTTCAATTTTCTTCCAACCTTACTAGAAAAAAAAATTAAATGATCTTCTTCTTCGGAAATAATAGCAGATTCCTGTGGCTGTTTTGGACTAACTACTAAAAATATTTGCAAATCTAACGCAATTTCTTAATTATTGCCCAATCAGAAACAATGATTTAGGGCAAGGCGAATCTGAAATCGATTATAGATCAGTAAAATAAATAATATCAAGAATTAATAACTAAATGACCGGTCATTTAAAATAAAATAAAGTCTACATTATTTTAAGGTCATTTTAATTAAAATATATAAATATAATTGAAATAAAAAAAGAAATCTCTATGTAAGAGAATATTCTTTAGAAAAAAAAAAAAAAAAAAATATATATAATATATATAAAACTGCCTACAAAAGTTGTAATATTCAGGAAAAAGCCACTTGCACTTAATTTTTAAATTAATATAAATCATCTATTATATACTAATAGAAATATATTTCAAAAATGAATTTTTTGTCTAATTATGGGAAACTCAAGATGACATCAAAACAGAATTGCCAAAAAATAAAATAATAATACTAATAAAATTCAGTTGAGAAATAAATTGTGGCGACGAATCAGCAATTTATGATAAGTAGCCTACAAATTTTTTTTCCAAAGTTCTAAAATTAAATATTACTTTTAATGACTTCCTGCCATACACTATCGTTTAATGACACTCCACTAGCCCTGTTGAAAAATTTGATACCTAGGAATCCACCTTGACAAACGTCCAACTTGGAATCCCCATACAAGACTGAAACGACAAGAACCTGCCCGACGTTTTCGACTTCTTCAACACTTACTGGACAAACGATCCAACCTTCCACTTAACTACAAAAGACTTATTTGCATGACCATCATAAGATAACTTACGGAGTAGAGCTATGGGGCTCTTATCCTTCTCTTATCCAATCCTTACAATCTAAAATCCTTACTTTGTCACAAATAAACTCATCCGTAAAGACCTTAATGTTCCATATGTTACTGAATTAGCCCGAACCAGGTATCAATCATTCCATGAAAAACTTCATTCCCACTCTAACCAACTAGTTTTTATCCTATCATCCTCTTCGATTCCTGATATTCCTCCGAGGAGTCTGGAAAGATGGCCCCGAGACCTTCTTGTTTAGAATATTTTTAGAATGTTGCCAATGGGTAGTGTCTCTACATGTATTTCATGTCTGTTTACTATGTTTATCACATGTAATTCATGTATATAATACTGTTGTACAATAAATATAAATAAATATGTTAAATATATATATATATATATATATATATATATATATATATATATATATTATTCTTAACAAAACTTTTATACAATAGAGAATTTCAAGTAAAACATTTTTTTAAATTAAAAGTAAATGCGTTTTGGGGTACCAACTTTTTTTCACTCATCTCTGCCATTTTGATATTTAGTTAAATGAGATCTCAGTGAGAGTTCGACTTCTGATTTAAAATTCGAAGGAAATAATCAGTTAATAATTGTGAAATTAAAATTAAGCTAATTATCTAAACCTTGAAAAAAAAATCACATGATCAATAGTATATTATATTTTTAATGCCTTGACTGAATTCTCTGAATTTTCAAAACTTTCCAGTATGGATTAATCATCATGAATAAATCATTGAACATTACATTTGAATTCGTTGAAATTCATAAGAAACTTCGAGAAATTATTAAGCGCACATTGTATCGAAAAAATGTGATAATTAATTATAAAATTATAATTATTAACTGAATAAAACTTTCTTAGAGCCACAAATTATTCTAAACTTATTTGAAATGAAAAAATCTGTAATTATTGTAAACAACATATTATTAAAATATTCAAATTAAATATATAAATAGTAAACAGCTTCTAAAGTATGTTTATATAAAATAATTTATTACAGACACATCAACGTGAAATAACATTATCGCAAGGTGAAAATGATAACAGGTGTATAGAAAGGAACCATTCATATTTCTATCAAAAAACACCCGAATTTATATTTGTATTCTTAGAATATTATAATAGAATAATTATATATATATATATATATATTATATATATATAATATATATATATATATATATATATTATATATATATATATATATATATCGAATGTATTAAACATCTGTATATCGTAATATACATACATTTAAAATAATAAAAATTTATTTACACATGAATACATGTTCGAAACCCATATTAACCTGTACGTTAGTAAAATATTTTATTAATATAAATTTTAATAATGAATTTATTATTATTCTTCATAACACGTCGGTTATTTTAGTGTTAAAGTATTTTTAGAAATGTACGTTAGTACTATTTTTACTGTCTTCAGTGAAAGACTAAATTTATTGGTATGACACGTGTTTGTAAACCAAACAAGAAAAAATATACCTAATTTTAACACAATTTAGAATTATTTATTGATATTTTATTGAATTAAAAGATGATTTAATATGACCATGAAAATTGTAATTATTTTTATAGTCTATAAAAAGTATTTTTCACATAAATCGATTAAATAACAATTTTAAAAAATATATATAGAAATAACTAAATATTTAGAAGTAAAAAAAAAAGTTTTAAAATTTATATTTAACAATGATAACTACAGGTTAAAAAAATATTCATAATGATAATAATTATAAAATATACTTATAGAATAATGTACATGGTATATATTGTATATTTATATATTATGTTATACATATATATTTAAAATATGTGTAAATCTATTTGCGAATGTACACGTGTTCAACATAATTAATAACCTGTACTGTAATAAGATATTTCTTTAATCTACAAATTAAAAAAAAAATTATTCGATAGTGATACTCTATAAAAACATCGCTTATTTCAATGTAAAGTATTTTTTAAGAATAATGTAAGTTGTAAATTTTGTAATCCTTCATAAAGAAGTAAATTTATTGGAATGACACGTAGTTCTGAACAAAAACAGTTCGATCTATAAATAATTTAGAATTATTTGGGCATATATTATTGTTTTGAATGAAATGAAGATTCATTTAATTTTAAATGAAGTATATTTCTTATAATTTGCCTATAAAAATTACACATAATTTTTTTTTTAATATTTAGAACGTAATTTTCACATAATTTGTCTATTTAAAATACTCTAGTTATATTTTATAAAAATAAATAACGTTGTAAAATTAAAATGATGTTTTAAAATTAATTTCAGGCAATAGTGTATGCTTAAAAAATAAATTTAGACATGACGGATAAAAATTTAAAAATATTTATTAAAACTAAACAAAACGAATTATATGATTATAAAATAATATTTATAAAATGATATATCGAATATATAATACAATATATATTCTATTACACATATATACTTAAATATACGAAATCTATACACGTGCTCAACATAGTTAATAACCTGTACAGTGATAAGGTGTTTTATTAATTTAAAATATATCAATTGACTGATTATAAAACAAAATGGTTAATTTAGTGTTAATATATTTTTAGAAATGTTGTAAGATTGTACTTTTTTTTTTTATCCTTACAATCCTTACAAAGAAATAATAAAATCAATATATTTAATGACACGTGGTTCAACACAAAAACAAGTTTTATTTTGGTGTATTTAGAATTATTTGTTAATATATTAATGAACAGAAAGAAGTGAAGTATGTTTTCATTAAAAAATGAATAAATGACCATGAAAATTACTAATGTTATATTTTATATTTTAAACATCATGCTTTAATAATATAGAATAATATATATTGAATATACTATACAACTATATGTTCTAATATACATATATTTAAAATATACGAAATCCATTTACACCTATGCACGTGTTCAACTAACGGAATAACCTATACTGTACTAAAATATTTTATTAATCTAAAATATATCAATTGATTGTTTATAAAACACATAATAAAAAAAAATTATTTTAGCTTTAGTATATTTTTATAAATATAAGCTTGTACTATTTTTTTTTTTTAAATCATAAAGAAAGTAGTACATTTATCATAATGACACGTGCTTCTGAACCAAACAAAAAAAATTTAGTTATAAGAATTTGTTTAAATATATTTTAGTACTAAATAAAATTAAGATTCGTTAAAATAAGGTACATTTTGTTTAATTTACTATTGAAAATTAGAAATAATGTTATATTTTTTAAACAGAGTACATTTTCTTAATTAATTTGTCTAATAAAAATACTTACCTTACAAAAAAAAAAAAATATATATTCAGAGAATTTATAATTATTTGTTAATATATTAATGAATAGAAAGATGTAAAATATCTTTTCATTAAAAAATAAATAAATGCCTATGAAAATTACAAATTTTATATTTTAAACATGGTACTTTAATAATATAGGATAATATATATACATATATATTGAATATACTGTACAACTACATATTCTAAAATAAATATATTTAAAATATACGAAATCTATTTACACCTGTACACGTGTTCAACATTATTAATAACCTATATTGTTCTACGATATTTAATTAATCTAAAATATATCAATTGATTGATTATAAAAACAACGCTGATTTTAGTTTTAAAGTATTTTTAAGAATGATGTAGAGTTCTAATATTTTTAACCTCAAAGATGAAGTAAATTTATCGAAATGACACGTGGTTCTGAACCATAAAAAAATATTTTTATTTCTGAGAATTTAGAATTATTTGTTTATATAATGAGATATATTTCTTTTAATTTCCATTTGAAAAAATAAATAATGTTATATGTTTTATTTTTTACATACATTGTCCAAGAAAAATACTCGATTTTTTAAAAAAAATATTACTAAAGTTGCAAATGAATATATAGACGAAAAATAAAATTTTAAACTTAATATTTAATAATCGTAAGCACCCTATAAAATTACTTAAACTTAATAAAACGATTAAAATTAAATGTTAATAAAAATAGAACGACATGAAAATTCCATGTTTGGATGTTAATATGGTACCACGTGTATATTATTATTTTTTTTTTTTATATAGATACTATTATTTCGACTTTTAATTACATTTGTAGTACATATTAATGGTATAACATTAAATATTTAATAAGAAATAATGATATTAAAGTTAAAGATCGTAGTAGGAAAGCGGAAAGAAGTGATAGACCTACCTCAACACCGACAGACTTGCCCTTATCAGCAGACAGCGCATGGGCACCTGCACAACACAACATTCTTCGACTATCATTTACATAATTAATTGCATATACATTAATTATATATACACCATTATAATTTTACTATTATCTCAATCGGTCTAATTCTAGTTTAGAATGGATACGCCCTAATCGTATAGATCGGAATAAAACGTGCCACACAATTGAACCTAACACGTGTCTTGAATTAAAGTCCAATTAGTCATTAAAAAAAACGTTTTATTAGGCAATAAAAAAAATATACACGTGTAAAATATCAATTTCACGGCAATAATCAATCACTATAAAATAGCACTTAAGGTATTTAAATATCAGATATTAAATATCCCTGTTAATGTTTGTTTATAATTCAACCTTTATAAGTGTAAATAGATTTCAAAAGGTACGTGGATAGTGTTAAAAGATAAGAATTTAAAAATATTACATACCTGAAGAGAATGACAACACATGCTAGTTTTTTTTATTTTTGTTTTCGTTTTTTTCATGTTGACTCCAATGTGGGTGAACGTATCCAATAATATCGCACTGCACTGAACTCCCTTGCACTTTTAGAACTGCACTGAACTGATTTATTGCACTGATAGAGAGAACTACTAAAAGACTTGGAGCACGTGGACTAAGCGAGGCATAACCACCGTGGAACCTACCGTCCCAGTGCTGCCACTGGCTATAACCCACTGCCTATTTACAAGCCCTGATTTATCTATTATTTATGACCGTAAAGACGATATAAAGGTAATAAATAATACATAAATATATGATAGGTAATACTATTATAGTTTATAATAGAAACGCCCGGCGTTGCAATACGGCGTTCCTCTTTGGAAAGATAATATCGTGTTTCGCTCACACATTTTAGGAAGTGGACTGCAAGTGGGGGAAGTAGACCTATCGGAATCTCATCTCACTGTAAAATCGATACTTCACGTCATATTTATACTTATTTTTCTTTATTATTAACCTATATTTTATTTATTTTTTTTTTTTTACAAATTTTTAGGATCATTTTACAATTAAAACTTAACAAAAACATCGTATAATGTTCGTAAAAATAATATTAATATAACAATTCTGGCTTTTTAACATAAATATTTTAAACTATATTCATTCTAAAAATTATCTATGATATGTAAAATCCAAATAGTTAAATTTCATTAATTAAAAAAAAAAAAAAAATCTGTAATTACCCCTCCATATCACCTACTGTTGTTTTTCTCAGTTTATGCATGGTTTAGCAGAGTATGTTTATAAATACTTAATTTTTATTTTATTTTTATTTTACATCTCTATTAATAGTTAATTTGTAGATGATTTTAATTTTGTCATAATCATTTTTGTATACTTGTAGTTTTTCATTATTTTATTTTGCCATTGCCTGTTATATTTATTGTATCTCTTTTGTTTTATGATTTTCTCAGCCCTGATGATGGCTCACATGTCTGAAACAAAACGTCGGAAAAATTAAAATATTGTTTACCAGACTGACTTGGTTGTTTCTACCTATGATTTCTATATAGTATTAAAATTTGTATAAAACACATTAAAATATTTCTTTTCTCATCATTTCTACTAATAATGAATAAATAAAAAATAAAGTTAAGCTTTTGGATTAAAAAAAATTATAGTTTTTCATTATTTTATTTTGCCATTGCGTGCTGTATATGTATGTATCTCCTTTGTTTTATGATTGTTTCAGCCCTGATGATGACTAAAATGTTTGAACCGAAACATCGGCAAAATTAAAATATTGTTTGCTATACTGGGGGAGCGGCGTGGTCTAGTGGATAGAGTACTAGTCTGCTGTGCTCCGGGTCCCGGGTTCGAATCCCGCCTGTGGCAGAATATTATTTATTCTGTTAATTCAGTTTTGTTACTTTTTACTATACCCAAATTAATTGGGGAAAAACTTTGCGGCTGAGCGTGATTAAGGCCTAATCATCTCATTGCACTGCCGTTGGCCTAGAAACAGTACGAATCTTATACCTTCATGGGTTGTAGTGGTACAGGGTTTTTTTTTTTTTTTTTTTTTTTTTTTTTACTATACTGCCTTCTAATTATTTCTACTTGTGTTTTCTTTATAATAATTAAAATATCTATAAAACAAATTAAAGGATTTCTTTATCATTATTTCTATTATTATTGAAAAACAAAATTAAACATTTGGATAAAACATAAATTTACGAAATCATTTTATCGTTTAATATTAATGTAAACATCTTAAAATTTAAATAAAAATAAACAAATACAAGAATTGAGATTTTTAACGTAAGACTGAAAAAATACCATTCGAAATTATCGGTAATATCTAAAATATTAATATATAAAATTCTAGGATTACAAAAAAAAAAAAATCTTTATATTACTAAAAAGTGGTTCAAAACGCATTAAAATATATCTTTTATCATTATTTCAATTATTAGAAGAAAAATAATAAATAAAGGTTAAAATTTTGGATTAAATGAAAATTTAAGGAATCATTATATGGTTTTAAAGATAATGTAAATATCTTAAAATGTTAGTTAATATAAAACATAAATAAATATAATAAAGTTCGATTTTTTTTAACGTAAATATTGAAAAAATACTATTCGAAATAATCAATGTTATCTCAAGCAGGTACATTTCATAAATAAAAATATATATTTTATTTATTATATTGGCTAAAGATTAAAACACATTAAAAGATTTTTTTGTTTGTTTATCAATTTAACGTCGCTTGCTACTGTGGTTAACCGGACGATGCTACAGCGGGAATCATATTGCCTATCCAGGTTAAATTAGGAAAGGGATCTGTAACGAGTACATGACATCGCTTGGGATCACCATTTTACGGCTCCTCTGTAATACGGCATAGTCAAGAATTTTTACTTCCTTTAAAAAATCCAGAGACCATCTGCGAGGTTTGAGCCCACGACCTAGGGCATAGAAGGCTGTTGTGCTAGCCATTACACCATAGGTGACCCCCAATGATTTATTTTTATTATTAAATTTCTAAAACTTTGCACTCAATTACCTGTATTGGAAAACTAATAAATATTTTAAAAAAACTAAATGGAAAATGTTAGAATAATTTTAAAATTAAAATTAATGTAAACATCATAAAATATTCTTTAAAAATTAAAATTGTAAATTCTGATTTTATAACATTATTTTAAATTATATACATTGCAAAATTTCATTTAAAATTTCAATTGTATAGAAAACTGAATTATATATGATTAATACACTACACATTAAAAGATTTCTTTGATCATATTTCTATTATTATTAAATTTATAAAACTGTAGACTTGTGGATTCATTCATTGATATTAAAAGAAATGAATACTAAAACTTTTTTTTTTTAATTTCAAACAAAATTATTATTATTTTCTTTGTAAGTCTTTAATATTTATTCGATTTGCCTCCTATATTAGATGGGGATATCAGCTACAAATGCAATACTTAAATTATGCAGATGACATTTCAGATATTGTATTGATTCCTCGATCACGTGTTTTATTTTTATTTTTATGGAAATGAGCTCAATATTTCTCAATAGTCGTTCTTCTAAGTTTAAGATTAAAATATAAACTTAATAGTACCTCCAATTTTAACAGCAAATATCATCGATGTTTTTTTTTTCTTTTTTAAACCCTGATATATTAATTTTTGTAAATTAGCTTTTCATGAATATTCTATATACATTTATTTATTTTTAAATTAATCATCATTAATCATTTAAAAACGAATGAAAAATTAGCATAATTATTTTTTATAATTGAATCCAATTTTTTTTTTTTTTAAACATTTTTATTGATATTTACAACTGTATTAAAGAAAATACTTCAAGTAAATGTAATAATTATATAATACAATCAAATAAAATACATGTACAGAAGCTTTCCATTGGAAGGACTCTAAACTAGGAGGTCTCGGGGTCATCTCCTTTTCACACGCCTCGGAGGATTGTCAGGAAATGAAGAGGAAGAAAGGATTGAAAGTAGTGGGTTACAGTGAGAATGAAATTTGTCATGAAAGGATTGATACCTGGTCCGGGCCAAATCAGTAACATAGGGAACATTAAGGTCTTTCTGAATGAGTTTATTCGTGACGAGATAAGGTGCGTTGAGGAACCAAATTATAAAAATCAAATTTTCAATGTTAAGTTATTATTATTTTTTTTTAACATAGTTCATTTGTATATAAAATTGAATACATCTTATTACATAGAAAATACAAAATTTTACAAAAAAAAAAATTAAAACAGGTAACTTTTTTTTTTTAATTAATTTTTTTCTTAACAACACCTTACATAAATTAGTTTGTCAGGAGTACATTCTACTTACAACACACAGAGATTTCTAATAATTAAATTAAGGTAAATACTGTTAATGAATCATATGTTTTTGTTTACAACCTATAATTAGGCCATTGAGTCACTTGCTGTAACTTGATAATTAAATAAATAGTGCATTTTCGTTTAGATAAATAGTGTGCACAATGAGTCAACAGTGAAAAATATTTATAAGTACAATATAAATTTAAACCAAAATTTGAAAAATAATTTATATAATAAATATGTTAGTAAGATGACAGAAAAAAAAAAATCCTTTTTTTTTAACTTATAACTTAAAAATTATTTTCTGTGGACTAAGCTAGTTTTTCCATATTATTATTATTTTTTAAATACCTTTAAACAAATTGTTAGGAATCTTTTTATTCTTTAATTTTATTGAATATGTATTAGTACTGAGTAATTATTAGAAGTGATAGCTAAAAGGTACTAAAGGATTTTTTTTAAAGAAATTGATATTGTGTTATAATTATATTAATTATTCAGATGAGACATATGCTTATGATTAATAATTGGTTCTTGATTCTTCCCAAAAAGTTTATTAAACACTAATACTAATTTGAAGTCTACGTTTCGGGGGTTTCTCCCATCTTCAGGTCTCACTGACATCAATGTATATAGGTATCTGTTCTCTCTAATTTTGTCAATAATAAAATAAATAAAAGTTCAACACATAAAATCTACCCATCACAGTTTGTCTTTGTCCCCTTAAGAGGTTTTAGTTAGTTTGTTGAATTTTTTATGACTTTTTTATTTATTTTATTTTCGACAAAATTAGAGATAATGAACACTTAAATAACAGATACATTGCTGTCAGTGATTACTGAAAATGGGAAAAAAAAAAAACCGAAACGTAGACTCCAAATAAGTATTGGTGTTAAATAAACCTTTTTGGAAGGATTAAGGACCAATTATTTACCATTGGTGTTGTTATATATTTGTATTCTATTAGTTTGTTTGTTTGTTTATTCGTTTAACGTCACTTTATGCTACTATGGCTAATCGGACGATGCTACAGTTGGAGTCCTAAATTTTGCCTATCCAGGTTTTATTAGGATAGAGATCTTTAACGAGTACCTGACATCGCACAGGCTCGGGACTACCTTTTAACGTTCCCTCCGAAGGACGGCGTAACTAAGGATTTTTTACTCCCATTAAAAAATCCTAAGACCACCTGCGGGTTTGAACCCGTGACCTTTAGCATGGGAGGCTGTTACGCTAGCCACCCAGCTACAAGTGATCCCGTATTCTATTAGTTCATCATTTTATTTGTTAAGTTTTGTCGAAATTATCTTTTAGGAGTTATTAAAAATGACCAACACTATATTTACCAACAAATCATTTTTTATTATTTTGTTTTATCATGAATTAAAATTTATTTCTTCTATATTTTATTACTTTTGACTTTAAAATAAAAGTGTTTATAAGAAACTTTAGTGCATACAGGTGTGTAATAGTGAGTGAGGGAAACTTAAAGTGACTGAGGTTAAGCAAACAGTAAAAAGATTTATCGTTGCATGTCTTCAAGATAAGAGATGTCAGGCAGGGCAAGTATTCCAGTCAGATCCTTGTACAAATGTTTAATTAGACATGTTTCTTACCACTTTATGTCACGATACTAGCTTCTAAAAAATAAAAATAAAATAAATAAATAAATAAATAAATAAATATATATATATATATATATATATATATATATATATATATATATATATATAGAGAGAGAGAGAGAGAGAGAGAGAGAGAGAGAGAGAATATAATAGAAAGTAATTTTTAATCTGGGACTGGGTCCCTTAAGAATGACAGGTTTGTACTGTTTGTAATATACAACAGACAAAATGAACATGATTAACTAATAACACAAAATAAATAAAAAAATAAAATTAAAAAAATCTTGAGACAATAATTGTGTGAATGAAGTGAAAAATAGATGAGTTTATATTTTATTAATTGATATTTACAATTGTATTAGTTAATATATCTAGTAAATTAGCTGTTAGATAAAACACATGAAGAGAAACTGCCCATTGGCAGCAATCCAATAGGTAATCTAAAATAAAAGGTCTCTAGGCCATCATCTTTTCAGACGCCTCGGAGGATTATGATGAATGGAAGAGTATGCCAGGATTGAAACTAGTGGGTTAGACTGAGAATGGAATTTGTCATGGAAGGATTGATACCTGGTTCGGGCCAAATCAGTAATATAGGGAACATTAAGGTCTTTAGGGATGAGCTTATTCGTACCAAAGTAAGGAGCGTTGTGGATTTTTGGAAGGATTTTGGATTTTAAGGATTGAAGAATTTCATAGTTTAGTTGCGCCTCAAAGCTCAACTCCGTAAGTCCAGATATGTCTTATGATGTTCATGTAGATGAGTCTTTTGTAGTTGAGTGGAAGGTGAGAGCGTCTTTTTAGTAAGTGTTGAAGCAAGTGAAAGCGGCGGAGTTTAAATATAAAAGAAAAAATTTGGTGCGGGCAACACACGACTTTCACTTACCTCCATTTTTAAAATCAATGAAAGAATTTTCAAACACAGTTAGAGATAAAAATACGTGAATTTATTAAGGAATTAATCAAATTGAATTTATATAGTAACATGTGATTTAATAAAAAATCTATTATATTATTATCTTAAATAATCAGTTAGTTTTATCTTCTTTTCATCACTCTCCATTAACTTCTAAAAGCTTGTGTATGGGATGATATTTTTTCTAAAATCTTTAGCTTTCCAACGGTATATCATACATGTATATTACTGCTCTTATGTTCAAAAACGAAAAATTGCATTAAAAAAATATTTTTTCTGTTTTCTCCTTTAGTTGGGTATCGAATTTATTCAATTTATATATTTACCTGTTTTTCATCAGCGTTAACAAGATAATCTAGTTATTATTATTGAATCTACAAAATTAAAGGTACTTTAGGGGAAGAAAATTTAAAATATCGGCATTTAAGCCCTGTCAGACCATTTTTATCCAAATAAAACTTACATGATATTAAAGCCCATTAAATTTTACATCGATGTAGCGTGTTTAATTAAAATCGTCGGAACCGTTTTCGAGAAAATCGAAAAAAGGTGCAAAATGCATGGTATAAAGTGCCTCTTCTGGTAAGCTCATTTTGATGAAAAAAGTTTTGTAACGTCTCGGGCGTATAGTTGTCTTAAATATCAAATTTCTGTTTCATAGGACTTACCGTTTCCGCCCGGGAGTTACCACACACACACAGACCTTTCTGCGGGACTTGGTTATTTGGACTCACGGGACCCTAAAACGTGTATTTCCGTTGAAAACTGGAATTCGAAAATTTTCACGATCGCAATACTTCCCTTTACTATATATAGTAAGTGAAAGTGAAAGAAGAAATATAAATAAATAAATATTTACATTATTCTAATACTTGAATAACGGTATGCTTGAAAACGCCTCTTGATCTCGCTCTAAACTTTGACCACTTATTCTCTAACTTTTCGTGAATATAAAGCCATAAATGGCTGAGACCCAGTTTGTTTTAAAAATATAATACATGAGATGTTACTTACCTAGCCAGAGTGGCCCACATCTCATCAACCGACAATAGGACAAACCAAATTAATAACACTAGAACCAGTTGAGTCGCATTTATTGTTCAAAATACTATAGAGGAATCAATAAGTATTTTTTTTTTTTTTTTTTTTTATTCGTATATATTACAATTTGTCATAATAGACAATAATAATAGTGCTACAGGATCTCATTCATACAATATTTACAATATAAACAAAAGGAAAGTCAAATTACATAAAATAAAATAAAAATAAGTAAACATATACAATAACAAAATTAAGTAGACAAAATAAATACAAATAAATGAAGTTAACAAATAAATAAACAAAACATGTCACATTCATACCTATGTACAATATTTACAATCAGCTCGGGAACCCCGGACGGGGCTTGTCCCCCCACTTGTGGAAAGACAAGCAGAGTCCAAAGGATCCCAGCGCCTCCCTCTCAGCCGCATCACTGGTGAGAGCCAGCGGAAGCTAAGTGAGGGCGCCATAGCCACAATCACACCGCACTTGAGAGGAGAATCCGACCAGTGTCAGAACTCCAGCATATGTATTTACAATATATCTCGGGGCCACTGCCGTTTCAACCTTCTAGGTGGGTTGTATGGATGAGTGGAGCTGGATAGGGATCGTGCTAAAGGATTAGGATGATGAATGAGGTTCTGATGGAATTTGGAAAATTTGGATGGAATTAGGTCTGAAATAAATGGAACATTAAGGTCGTGGTGCAAGGTATAGTTGGATACATAATAAGGAGCATTTACTATTATTCGGAGGACTTTGGATTGAAAGGATTGAATGCGTTTGATGTTAGAACGTTTAGCTGTCCCCCACAGTTCAAGCCCGTAGGTCCAGATTGGCTTCAGTATTGTCTTATAAATTAATAATTTGTTGTCAACTGTAAGTTCAGATTTTCTGTTTAACAATCTGTATAACTGTCCGAATCGTCGATTGAGTTCTTTTCTTTTAAGTCTTGTATGTGGGTTCCACGTCAGTCTTTTGTCTAGTAGTAAGCCAAGATAGCGGACTGTATCTGAAGGAGGAATAGGAATGGAATTGAAGTAAACTGGCGGACAGGAGTTTCGTCGAAGAGTGAAGGTTACATGTTTGCATTTGGCCTCGTTCACCTTTATGCGCCAAGCACCACACCAGTCTTCGATAAGACAAAGGTGTCTTTGCAGGATTAAGGATGCGGTTTCGGGATCGGAACTGGATGATAGGATGGCGGTGTCATCTGCAAATGTTGCCAGAAAGGTGTCAGGATGATTAGGAATATCAGCGGTGTAAAAATAAGTATTTTAAAAATACAACTGTAAACAGAATATTTTTTGAAATTATCTGTAATATTTTTTCTTTCATAGAATAAATATAAAACATTGTTTTCTTATCGAAATATGTTGTTACTGACCAACTGCATTCTGTTATTATGATCATTTTCCTTTAACCTTAAACATATATGTATATATATATATATATATATATATATATATATATATATATATATATATATCAAATTTTATAACTTATTATATTTTATAAATTATTATATTTTATAAATTTATAATTATTATATATTTTATAATTATATATTTTATATTAAATATTATTATATATATATTTTATAATTATTATATTTTATAAATTTTATAAATATGGGTGACAAGATTCCGGTTTTGGGGTATGCCGATGATTTGGTACTACTAGGTGAAGACACGGAAACTATACAACTAAATACAAGTGTGTTAATAAAAACCGGTAAACAAATAGGTCTCGAATTAAATACCGATAAGACGAAATATATGATTAGTTGCAGAAATGGTGGCGATCTTGATGATATTAATATTTCAGGTCATACTTTTGAACACGTAGAGAAATTCAAGTATTTAGGTTCAATCATAACAAGAAGAAATGAAATCCAGGAAGAAATAAAGTCCTAGTTAAAGGTGGGAAATGCGTGTTATTATTCACTTGCTTAATTACTTAGCTCACGGCTTCTGTCTAAAAACTTAAAGGTTAGAATTTATAAAACTATTATTCTTCCAACGGTTCTTTACGGATGCGAAACGTGGCCGCTTACTTTGAAGGATGAACAACGGCTTAATGTTTTCGAGAATAAGGTACTGCGTAAAATATTTGGTCCGAAGAGAGATGAGGCCACTGGGGAGTTCAGAAGGTTGCACAACGCGGAATTGCGGAGTTTGTACCCTGTGAATATAATTGAGTTGATAGCATCGCGGAGACTCAAATAGGCGCGTAAAGTTGTTGGGCTTAGTGAGGAACGGATTCCGAGAAAGTTGGAATTCGCTGAACCGACTGGTAGGCGTCCGAAAGGTAGGCCGAAGCGGAGATGGGAGGATTGCGTTAAGGCTGATCTCGGGAGCTTGGGCTTGAATCTTATTTTTGCCTTAGTCCTTTTTGAGATATTTTATTATAAAGATTACTGTGCTGGAAAACGATCTTTCTATGAAAATTTATACAGAAGAAAAGGAACAAGCTTACAAGAACAAAATTTCTAAAACAAGTTGTGCAATGATAAGGAAATTTATTAAAAGCGAGAGAATCATTTCTAACCTCCCTTATCATAGATGGCTAAAGGTTTCAGCTGATGTAATTATTGTGATTTTTTAACCATTTTCTTGGCTATTTAAGTAATGTCTTGTAAGGAATAAAATTATATAAAATACTTTAATTATTATTCTTGTTTTGTTTCGTTCTTAAACATGCAAAAATACCGGAGTCATTGGGTTGTTTCACATGAAATGTCCGTTTTTGTAGTTTCTGAAATACATAAAGGATTTTGCAGGTCTCTGTTGTTTTCTTCCGATTGTTTACATATTTAAAGTAAACAGTTACTTATCCTCTACCTTTGTATTATAAACATTAGCTTCCCAATCAATTACCCACTTTTTAGTATACCTCCAAATATGAACATGGAAACACCCGATTTTCGAGTAATATTTTTGTAGGAGTTTAAAATCGTCCATTCAGCAGCTGAGGCCGCTAGAAATATTTGCAAGACGTTTGGGGAAGGGAGTGTTCATGAACGGACCATTCGCCGTTGGTTTGCTAAGTTTTCAGCTGGGGATACCGACTTGTAAAACTTGCCCCGAAGAAGACCTTCGTCCGTAATAGACAACGATGTCCTCAAACATACAGTAGAAGGAAACCCCTACCAAACAGTTCGAGGACTCTCAGCACAACTAAATGCAAGTGCATCTAACGTTTCCATACATTTACAGTATATTGGGAAAGTAAAAGAGCTCGATACATGGGTACCTCATGACCTCACTGAGCGGCAGCAAGACCCCATGTTTGAAAACATACCGTGCAAAAATTGAAAGAACTGGGCTACGAAATTCTTCCGCACCCACCATATTCTCCCGAATTGTCTCCAAACAGATTACCATCTGTTCAGGAATTAGACAACTTCGTCAAAGGAAAACTTTTTAAAAATTATGATCAAGTGAAAAGTGCGGACTTGAACTGTGGGGGACAGCCAAATTTTCTAACATCAAACGCATTCAATCCTTCCAATCAAAAGTCCTCCGAACAATAGTTAATGCTCCTTATTATGTATCCAACCATACCTTACACCGCGACCTAAATATTCCATTTATTTTAGACCTTATATCATTAAAATTCTCTAAATTCCATCAGAACCTTATCCATCACCCTAATCCCCTAGCTCAATCCTTATCCACCTCCACACATCCTTACCATCCTCCTAGAAGGTTGAAACGGCAGTGGCCTCGAGACCTCTTGTAAAATGTATATTGGAGTTCTAGCATTGGCTAGATTCTCCACTCACGTGCTGTATGCTTGTGAATTGTATATAGGTATGAGTGACTTTTGTATATATTTTATTGATTTTGTTTTGTATATATGTATATTGTATTATTATTATATAAATTTATTGTTTTGTATATATCGTGTGAATGTAGTATGAATGTTGTACTTCATCACTATTAAAAATGTCCTAAATTAGACAGATTGTAATATTGCTCAATAAAGAATTGTTTCTAAAAAAAAAAAAAAAAAGGTTTTTCATATAATATTTTAAAAATTACTAGCATTAGAAAAATTTTCGCAAAACGTTTTCGCCCGCGAAGGTCACTTAAAACGGACTTAACACTAAAAGTATTGGCCAGAAATTTTATTATTTATGGTTTTATATTCACTAAGAGATAAAGAATAACTGTTTAAAAAATCACGAAAATCAAAAATGTCTAGCGGCAATGTCGCAACGATTTCGATGAATTGACCGACATATCTTCAACAAAAGCGAATATAATACTATAACATTTTTGCAGCTCTTGACTTTAAGTAATAATTCTTAATTTTTTTTTAATAACCGAGGTAAGTATTAGTCGTGTGTTGCCCGCACCAGATTTTTTATTTTATTTAAGCCACACTCAAAACGTTTCATTATTTTAACTTTGGCTTTCTGCATCTTCTCATTTAAATAAATGGCTTTGATTTATGTTTAGCATTTATAATTTTGAATCGAAAATATTTTCTTGGCGGATAAGAAAAAAACGGACGAAGAATAATTTTATGAAATGAGGGAAGCTTAAAACCCTGTGGGTGTTTCCGCTGGTGGGTGTGGTTTCTTCAATTTTTTTTTATTTCATTTGAGATCCGAATGTTGAATTTCCATAGGAATTGGCTCTGGAGCTCCCCAAGTCCTGCTTTCTCTCCCGTCTTAAAATAAATTACCTTTCTCTTCCACTTGAGAAGTTGAGCTTTTAAAACCGAAGGTCAAGAAATAACACTAATTTTTCTTTTGATCAGGGAAAATGATCGCTTTGATCACCTGAGAAGGATCTAACATAAAATTTGACATTTTATTTTGTGGAAAGAATTCGATAACTAAGTCTTTATCACGAAAAGGATCTTACATGGAGTCCTCATAGAAGGCTCAAACGACATAGATACCGATCACTAATACGGTTACCCGAAAAACGTTCAAAACTTCAAGTTAATCACTAAAACCTCGTTTAAATTATTATTATCTGACTAGGTGACTCGGCGAGTGTTGTTCTACCATATACATTAATATGAATCTTTTTACAATTTTATAAATAAAATTCAAACGATTTTGATTAAACTTTTTATATTTATGCAAAATTTAATGGGCTTTAATATAATGTAGGTTTCATTCTGAATGAAATAGTATGACAGGACTTTAATTTTGAAGATTCAAAAGCTTTAACCATATCACTTTAATAGAATTAATAAAAAGCTGATAAATATAAAAGTTGAACGAATTTTAAAACCAACTTAAAGACAAAAGAGCAAACATATTTTTTTAATGCTATTTTGGGTTTTTTGATCATGTGGACAGTAATATAGATATATAATATATCGTTGGAAAGCTAAAGATTTAAAAAAATATATATTGATATTTTATATACTAACTTATAAAAGGTAATGTAAAGTGATGAATGGGCTTTAAACTTATTACAGTTTATTATACATACTTTATTTAATAAAAATAAATAATAATAATAACAGGCTTACTGAACCCGAAGGTTCGATGTCGATACCACCAAACTTCGCCTGCACAGACTCGTCCAATGTTCGCCAGTCAAGCCTAAGCCCCCGAGATCAGCCATAATGCAATCCACCAATCGACGTTTCGGCCTACCTTTCGGACGCCTACAAGTCGGTTCAGTGAATACCAACTTTCTCGAAATCCGTTGCTCACCGAGCCCAACAACTTTACGCGCCCATTTGAGTCTCCGCGATGCTATCAACCCAATTATATTCACAAGATACAAGTTCCGCAATTCCGCGTTGTGCAACCTTCTAAACTCTCCAGTGGCCTCATCTCTCTTCGGACCAAATATTTTACACAGTACCTTATTTTCTAAAACCTTAAGCCTTTGTTCATCCTTCAAAGTAAGCAGCCACGTTTCACATCCGTAAAGAACCGTCGGAAAAATAAATAAAAAGCAAAAAAAACCTGGAAGTCTACCAACCCATGAAGGGTCTTGGTCTCAGTATATATGGAGATTCGTACTGTTTCTAGGCCAACGGCTGTGCAATTAGGTCATTAGAACTTGATCACGCTCAGCCGCCAGGTTTTTTCTCCAATTTTAGGTACTCATTTTAAAAAGGCTGGGCCTGCCTTAGGAGGGTCTCTATTCCCTAGGTTCGCCCCCAAATGAATGAACAGAATAATAATATTCTGCCAAAGTCGGGATTCGAACCCAGGACCCGGAGAACAGTAGTCTAGTGCTAGAACAGTAGACCACGCTGCTCCCTAAGACACCATAAAGCCACTCGTATCATTAAATTATACCATATTATTACATTTTTTTGTTTATTGATTTTAAATATTTGTAATTTCATATTGTTATATTCTTTAATATAAATCCATGCTTAAATTAAAATTTTCCAATAAACATTATTCCTAAATAAAATTTTTTTTTTTCAACTTTTAAATAGTTATTAAATTGATTTTTACTTCCAAGGTCGTGTGTTGCCCGAAACAGCAACACGAACGAATGTGAAATTATTTGGATAGAAAAATGCGAGGGCAAGGGAGGAGGGTCAAAATTTGGAGTAAAAACTAGTTTTTATGTCATATAAAAAACAAAAAAACATTTTCATGAAAAAAATGTTTGGATAGGGACACCTGAATCACCTAGCATAATGAAATATACTTTAGAACCTCTTCTCATACCTGCCAAATATAGATGAAAATTTTCATAAAAATCAGTCAAAACGTTTCGGAAGAGTACGACCACAAATACCGTGACGCGAGATTTTTATATATAAGATTCATCTGGACTTATGGAATTTAGGTTTGGAGATCAATTAAACCATCATATTTCTTCCTCATCCAATCATTACAAACCAAAACGTTCATTACGTCATATTATTTTGTCACCAATAAAATATTCATTGATGATTTTAATAATCCACTATTCGTAGACCTTTCTAACTCCAAACTCCCTACCCATAGAATCTTACTTGTCTACAACCTATCACCCATATACAGAGTCTCTCGTCGTATTCTGAGAGCAAATGCTAGACCATAACTAATATTTTTGCTCTTGGGTTTGGATATCGAATTCGTTCAAAAAAAGATAACATATTTATATTATATATCAATTATATCAATTATATATGTTATGATATATAAATAAAATAGAAGAGACTGTTCCGAATAATACATTGATAACATATTACTTTCACTTACTATATATAGTAAGGGGAAGTATTGCGATCGTGAAAATTTTCGAATTCCAGTTTTCAACGGAAATACACGTTTTAGGGTCCCCTGCGTCCAAATAACCAAGTCCCGCAGAAAGGTCTGTGTGTGTGTGTATGTGTGTCTGTCTGTGTGTGTGTGTGTGTGTGTGTGTGTGTGGTAACTCCCGGGCGGAAACGGTAAGTCCTATGAAACTGAAATTTCATATTTAAGACAACCATACGCCCGAGACGTGACAAAACTGTTTTCATCAAAATGAGCTTACCAGAAGAGGCACTTTATACCATGCATTTTGCACCTTTTGTCGATTTTCTCAAAAACGGTTCCGACGATTTTAATTAAACTCGCTATATCGATGTAAAATTTAATGGACTTTAATATCTTGTAGGTTTTATTTGGATAAAAATGGTCTGAAAGGGCTTAAATACCGATATTTTAAATTTTCTTCCCATAAAGTACCTTTAATTTTGTAGGTTCAATAATAATAACTAGATTATCTTGTTAACGCTTATGAAAAACAGGTAAATATATAAATTGAATAAATTTGATACCTAACTAAAGGAGAAAACAGAAAAAATATTTTTTTAATGCAATTTTTCGTTTTTGAACATAAGAGCAGTAATATACATGTATAATATACCGTTGAAAAGCTAAAGATTTTAGAAAAAATATCATCTCATACACAAGCTTTTAGAAGTTAATAGAGAGTGATGAGAAGAAGATAAAACTAACTGATTATTTTAGATAATAAAATAAAAGATTTTTTAATAAAACACATGTTTCTATATAAATTAAATTTATTTAATTCTTTAATAGTTTCACGTATTTTTAACTCTAACTCTATTTGAAAATTCTTTCATTGATTTTACAAATTGATGTAAGTGAAAGTCGTATGTTGCCCGCACCAGATTTTTTATTTTTGAATCTACGAAATTAAAGATACTTCAGAAGAAGACAATTTAAAATATCGGTCTTTTCAGACTTTTTATAACATAAAAAATCCATGGTATTAAAGCCCATTAAATTTTACATCGATATAGCGAGTTTAATCAAGATTGTTACAGCCTTTAATGAAAAAATCCTAAAAAGGTGAAAAATGCATAGTATAAAGTGGATCTTCCGAACGGCCGATGTTAGCTGTAACATCTTGGGCGTATATTTATCTTAACTTAGCGTATAATATGAAATGTCAGTTTTGTATAACTTTTCAATTGTGTACTTGACTTACCATTTACACGCAAAGACCTTTTATGTGGGACTTGGTCATTTGGATTCAAGAGATCATAAAACGTGTATTTCCGTTGAAAACTGGAATTCGAATATTTCAGAATCGCAATACTTTCCCTTACTATATATGTTATATTGAGGATGTATAATCGACTGTAGAAACTATTATAGCAAAGATGATCCTAATAGTTGGATTATTTTTAAAATGGCGATGAAAAGTGATTTTATTCAATAACTCAGTTATTTTTTAATACAAAGAAAAAAAATCTGGTGCGGGCAACACACTATTTTCACTTACCTCCATTATTAAAATCAATGAAAGAATTTTCAAAAACAGTTAGAGATAAAAATACAAGAAACTATTAAGGAATTAATTAAATTGAATTTCTATAGAAACATGTGTTTCATTAAAAAATCTATTATATTATTATCTAAAATAATCAGTTAGTTTTATGTTCATTTCATCACTCTCTGTTAACTTTTAAAAGCTTGTGTATGAGATAATATTTTTTCTAAAATCTTCAGCTTTACAACGGTATATCATACATGTATATTACTGCTCTTATGTTCAAAAACGAAAAATTGCATTAAAAAAATATTTTTTCTGTTTTCTCCTTTATTTGTGTATCGAATTTATTCAATTTATATATTTACCTGTTTTTCATCAGCGTTAACAAGATAATATAGTTATTTTTATTGAATCTACAAAATTAAAGGTACTTTAGGGGAAGAAATATTGGCATTTAAGCCCTGTCAGACCATTTTAATCAGAATAAAACCTACATGATATTAAAGCCCATTAACTTTTACATCGATATAGCGAGTTTAATCAAAATCGTCGTAACAGTTTTCGAGAAAATCGAAAAAAGGTGCAAAATGCGTGGTATAAAGTGCTTCTTCTGGTAAGCTCATTTTGATGAAAAAAGTTTTGTCACGTCTCGGGCGTATAGTTGTCTTAAATATGAAATTTCAGTTTCATAGGACTTTTCGTTTTCGCCCGGGAGTTACCACACACACACACACACACACACACACCTTTCTGCGGGACTTGGTTATTTGGACTCAGGGGACCCTAAAATGCGTATTTCCGTTGAAAACTGGAATTCGAAAATTTTCACCATCGCAATACTTCCCCTTACTATATATAGTAAGTGAAAGTAAAATTAATCAGTGTTTATTAACCAGAAAACCGCGAAAAATTATAAAAAAGAGGACAAAGAAAAGAAATGACATTTCATCCATAAATACGCCATCCATAACTCAGTTATTTTTGAAAATAGAAAAAAAATTATACGGAGTTTTAGAATCAGTAAAGTGTGATTATAATAATAATTTAAAAATTTAAAATCTGTATATTTAAGTCACAAATTATAATAGATGTAATTCCACCAAAAATCAGTTATAATTAAAGATGGAGACAAATCGAAAAGACTTTTGAGATCAAGACAACCCGATTAAGTCAAGCTACAAATTTTAAGAGATGTGACTCTCTGATAACTCAGTTACTATTGATGATAGAAAAATAATGTAAGGTGTTCTGGAATCAGGAAATTTTATTTGAATGAAAATCGAAAGAAAATAAAAGAATAGGAAACAGTAACTCAGTCTCGTATAAATGCTTTTGTTTATTATTTTCAATAATTGACCAAAATATAAATAAATAAATAAAAAAATACCCTCGCTCAAAATTTGAGAGCTTACAGTAAAAGGCGATAAATATTTATAAAAAAATTCAAAAAAACAAATTACAATAGATGTAACTCCACCAAAAATGGGTTATAATTTAAGATAGAGAATAATAGAAAAGATTTTCGAGATAAAGACAACGCGATAAACAAAGAGCAACACAAAATCATTAAAAAAGATCATATTATATGGTCAAGCGACAACTTATAAGAGATGTGATTTCCTGATAACTGTGTTATTATTAATGATTTTTATCTTTAACTCAGTCTCGTATAAATGCTTTTGTTTATTATTTTCAATAATTGACCTTTGTAATCGACCAAAAAAAAAAAAAAAAATTGGGGACTTACGTTTCAAGATGCGTAGAACCCGAATAACAAATAAAAAATAAATCCGTTTCTCCAAACTAATAAATAAATTAGGAAAATATGTCATTTTCCTTTGAATTATTTTTTTGCTTTTCATTTTACTTAATTGCCTATCTATAAATATTTATACCCTAATATTGTTATTTGAAAATACTAAACCATTGTGTAATAATTTGAAGCGTTTTTAATACATTTAGAGATAAAAATAAATTTTTAAAGAATTAATTACATTGAGTTACAATATGAACATCTGTGCCGACGTTTCGGCAAAATTAAAATATTTAGAAAAATACTGACTCCTGATTATTCCACCTATAATTATATATTTTATATATAGGTAAGTGATAGGGGAGCGGCGTGGTCTAGTGGATATAGACTAGTCTGCTGTGCTCCGGGTCCTGGGTTCGAATCCCGGCTGTGGCAGAAATATTATTTATTCTGTTAATTCAGTCGGGGGCGATCCAATGGTATGGAGACCCTCCTGGGGCAGACCTAGCCTCTATAAAGTGGGTACCCAAATTAATTGGGAAAAAACCTGGCGGCTGAGCGTGATTAAGGCCTAATCACCTCATTGCACTGCTGTTGGCCTAGAAACAGTACGAATCTCTATATGTACTGAGCCCAAGACCCTTCATGGGTTGTAGTGGTACAGGTTTTTTTTTTTTTTTTATAGGTAAGTGATAGTAAAAACGATTAATAAAATATCGACCAGGAATTCTAAGGAACATATTATTTGCGTCTTGGTTTATTTCGAAACATTTATAAACCTGAATAAATCAGGCTACAAACAACGGTAGTAAAATCTTGAATCACGATTGACACAAGTTTCACTTTTCATTCGATAATCAATTCTATTTGTTGTATCAGTTTCCTGCTCGGCGTTACCTCGACTATAGCAATGCAAATCTATAGAGGACAATGGCCATCACAGCTACTGATTTAATTTCTCAACGATTCAATATTCAAGATCACGAATACAATCAACAATATCGAAGAGGAAACCAACTACATCTAATTCGCTAGATCCCTTCCAGCGCTATTACAAATATAATATTATAGAGTTAGGATTATTTTTTTAAATTTTTTATTCCAACATTGGAAGAATGATTTCTCAATATTAATTTCAATTATCCATATATGAAATATATAGTGAGAGAAAGTGTTGTAATCGTGAAAAAATATCTTTACGAAAATACACGTTTTAGGGTCCTTTAAGTCCAAATAACCAAATCCCGCAAAAAGGTTTATGTTTGGGTGTGTGTCAGTATGTGGTAAGCCTAGCTGCCGGAAACTTCATAAAACTGAAATTTAATATTTTAAAAGCGTACATGCCTGATATGTTACAGCAACTTTTTCATCAAAATCGGCAAACTGAAAGTTCTACTTCATACTAGGTATTTTGCAGCTTTTTAGAATTTTCGCAAAAACAGCATCAATTATTTTAATTTAACTCATTATAAGAAATAAAGTCACGGTTAAAGGTGGGAAATGGGTGTTATTATTCAGTTGCTAAGTTACTTAGTTCGCGGCTTCTATCTAAAAACTTAAAGGTTAGAATTTATAAAACTATTATTCTTCCAACGGTTCTTTACGGATGTGAAACGTGGCCGCTTACTTTGAAGGATGAACAACGGCTTAAGGTCTTCGAAAATAAGGTATTGCGTAAAATATTTGGTCCGAAGAGAGATGAGGCCACTGGGGAGTTTAGAAGGTTGCAATACGCGGAATTGCGGAACTTGAATCCTGTGAATATAATTGAGCTGATTGCATCGCGGAGACTCAAATGGGCGACTAAAGTTGTTGGGCTCGATGACGAGCGGATTCCGAGAAAGTTGGTATTTGCTGATCCGACTGGTAGGCGTCCGAAAGGTAGGCCGAAGCGTAGATGGGAGGATTGCGTTAAGGCTGATCTCGGTAGCATGGGCTTGATTGGTGAACATTGGACGAGTCTGTGTAGGCAGAATTTGGTGGTATCTGCATCGAACCTTCGGGTTCCTAAGCCTATTATTATTATTATTAACTCATTATATCGATGTAAAATTTTATCGGCTCTAATGTGATGTAGGTTTCATTATCGTTAAAATAGATTAAAAGCCGATATTTTTAAAAATTTTGGTCAAAAAGTAGGTACCTTTAATTTTGAAGATTGAATCAATTAACCATACCATCTTCTTAGCTAGGGGTGGGTATAATCGAATGATCGTCATAATCGAATGATTAATATACATTCAGAAAGACAATATGGCACAATTCCCATCTCTATTATTGCTGAACTGGCTGAGCCTAGTAAGACGAAATATGCATTAAAAAAAAAAAAAAAAAAAAAAAATCATTGTACGCTTATAATCACTCGATTATCGTTCAGTAAAAATTCAGTTCGAATGATCATTCGTTTCTCCAAACCGATTTATCCGATAATCGATTAATTCGAATTATTTAAATAATCGAATGATCTGATAATCGTCATTCGATTATGCCTACCACTATAGTTAGCATTAATAAAAAACGGACAAATATATAATTTGAAGGAATACTAAATCCAACGAAAGAAGAAAAGAGCAAAAATAGTTTTTTTTCATGCAATTCTTTTTTTTTTTAACATAAAAAGAATAATATAGATATATAATATACCGTGAAAAGCTAAAGATTTTAGAAAAAATAACTATCACGGTGAGTGATGAGTAACCTATGAAACTAACTGATTGTCGTAAATAATCATCGCTGGTTATTTAATGAAAAATATGTTTCTATTTAAAATCAATGTAATATTTCTTTAACATTTATTATTTCACTTACGTATATATGAAATATGTTGTAAGGGAAAGAATTCCTTCGATCGTGAAAATTTTCGAAATTCCAGTTTTAGGGTCTTCTTAGTACAAATAACCAAGTCCCGAAAAAAAGGGCTGTGTGTGTGTGGTAAGTCTACGTGAAAACGATAAGTCTTAAAAACTGAAATTTTATATTTAAGACAACTATAAGCCCAGATGTTACAGCAATTTTTTCATAAAAATCGGCAAACTAGAAGAGCCGCTTTATACCATGAATTTTACACCTTTTAAGATTTTTTCTCAAAAACGGCTCTAACGATTGATGTAAAATTTAATGGGCTTTAATATCATGTAGGCTTAATTCTGATTGAAATAGTCTGACAGGGCTTAAATGCGGATATTTTAAATTTTCTTACCTAAAAATATTTTAATTTCGTACATTCCAAAAGATTAACCATATTACCTTGATGAAGGACGGACTTAGTAAATTGGCAAATTACAAGTCTATCTTAAGGATAAAAATGCAAAACTAGTTTTAATGTATTTTTTTTTTTTTTTAATAATAAGAACAGTAATATAGACGTGTAATATACCGTGGGAAAGAGAAAGATTTTATAAAAAATATTATCTGATACAAAAAGTTCTAAAAGGTAATATAAAGTGACGAATGAAGGAATAAACTTATTACTGATTAAATGATTAATATAGTTATATTATTTAATATAAATCATATGTTTCCAACGAAAATTAGTACTCTTTTTAATTACATCAAATTAAAATATTTTTAATGTATTTTTTTTAATTAATAAGCCCGTGGCTAAGTGGCTAGCGCGTTAGTCTTTCATGCTGAAGGTTGTAAGTTCGAATCACAGTCTCAGAGGGACTTTTTAAAGCAATAAATTAATGGGGATTCACTTACAGCCTCTCCTTCGGGTATGTGAGACCCTTCAGCCAAATGGTGGCCACTCACAAAATTATGCGTAGGGAATGATGACCCTACACTACAAAATTATAGAAAAAGAAACGTGAGTTTAATCTCCCAGGACATTACACCGCGAAGCCTAGGGCCCACACGGCCTGTCGCGCCTCTGATTTTTTTAATTGAATCATTTTTAATTTGATTTTAACAGTCGAGGTAAGTGAAAGTCGTGCGTTTCGCGCACCAGATATTCTATCTGTGGTATTTTCGACGGTTGGCCTTAGTGCATCATTAGATATAGTAGAACAGTCTATCTTTTTGTGAGAAATACGACTAAGTAATGTTTACCTGCTAGTTTTTTGTTTTTTAACAGGAGAAAGTATGTTTTGGGAAGAGAAGATGACAATATAATTGGAGAAGGTGCACCGAGCAGAGCTGGGAGGCAGCTGTGGGGTGTAGAGCAGCCTATTATCTATCTCCACCCTAACCGCCCTCGTCTAGCCCTACCATATGTTACGGTCTGCAATGGGGTCTGTCCCAATCGATAGCTCGATCGATTCTCATCCCAGGATGTTGCTACTATCGATAGCATCTTGTATAATAGCCCAACATAATGGTCTATCAACATTCTGGTTTGGTCTAACACCTGAGAGCTCTACAGGTATATGAACTCTGTTTCTCGTATAGAAATTTGCTATTTTTAGAAATTTGTACACTTATGATTTATAGCATGCTAAGGGCAATAACCACGAACTGGCAGGCGTCAGCCCTCAACGTCATCAGCCAATTTATTTTTTAAATAGAGAAAAAAAAACTTGTTTCTGTAAGCTTGAAAATTTAGTAGGATGTAGTTTATTTATTGTAAATCTGGAAAAAAAATTGACAGGCGATCACAGTGGCAAAATGTATGTGACAGATGAATGAAAGGTAAAATAAACTTTCTTCTGCATTGTTGAAATTTGATTATGTTTTTGAGTAAACGTATGTACAATGACAAGCGGTTTTGAATAACATAAGACCTCGGCAGGCGAGAGGAAAGCTACTAAGATCCTGCGAGTAAAGTGTTACGTGAACGCCTATGCGAGTGACATGAAATAAAAATAAAAATTATAAATACTATTTTTGTTCGTATACATTTTTTTTGGCCGCTCTACAAAAGAAGTCTTGAATAAAGTTTTTTAAACGTTTTTTATTTTCAGACATCGCAACGTTTCAGCCTCTAAGGCCATTTTCAAGCCTCTGTAATCAATTAAATGTTTATATAGCATTTATACATTTTTAACATCTAATATCAACATTTTAATAAATTATTAAAGAAACGGGCGTAGACAAACTAAACACTTTATATGAAAGTACTATAGATAGAATAAATATATAAAGTTTTTGGCATCCCCACCCCAAGTTAGTCGCGCATGAGAACACCTACAAGACTGTGTATTAACTGTTAAGTAAGTTAATACAAAACATTTTCTTTTCTTTTTGAATAAATAGATTTTTCCATTTCTTTATTTAATGATGAAATTTTATCCCATAAATAACTCGGCTTAGGCTGAAAAGGAGTTGGATGAGGGACCTCCTAGCCTGAAAAAATAGTTTGTTTTTGAATGTCAGGACGATGCACCATTGGGTACTGTCTCTCTCATGCCTGCCCATACTATGTTTATCAAATATAACTCATTTGCTGATTGTAACATATACAGGTGCAAATAAAATATTAAGTTAAAAAAAAAATATATGAAATTTTTTTATTATCTTTTTTTTTTAAAACAGGTGTTTTTAAAAATTGTTACTATTAAAAATTATGAGGACACTGCTAGGTAACGAATTTATTAAAAATAATTTATTAAAATGTTGATATTAGATGTTAAAAATGTATAAATGCCATAAAAACTTTTAGTTGATTACAGAGGCTTGAAAATGACCCTAGCTAGAGGCTGAAACGTTGCGATGTCTGGTAATTAAATAAAGTTTTAAAAAATTTATTCAAGACTTCTTTTGTAGAGCGGTCTAAAAATATATGTCGAACAAATATTAAACCAAAAGAACACTTAAGACAATGATGAGAAAATATAAATACAATATATTTTATTAGTTTTAATGTAATCTATATTAGTTTTTACATTAATTTTCTTCATCGTTATCCGACACTTCACTACTATTGTTTTCATCAACATCTGATTCTTCGATGATCTATCATCTTCTGAATATAGAAAAAAAAAAACATATTTTAATAAATCGATAAAGTCATTATGAATAAAATATCATGCTCAATTACATAGGACTGCATATTAAATCTTATAGAATAAAATAATTGTATGTTACCACAAATGAGGCGTTACGCCTATGGTGTTTGGTTATCTAATAGGATGAGACTTAAACCTGCACTTATCTGCATATCTGCACCCCCCAATACATGAAGATGTAATGGTACTCATTACTTGCAGAATCCTCGATAAATTTGATCGATTTGAACCTAAATAAATTAACTCAAAAAGATGTGTGTCTCTATGCATATGTATTCAGTAAATTTATATCGAAAATGATAAGTTGTAATTAGCTAAAATTACAAATTATTATAGAAAATTTTGATGCAACCTTTTCACCAAAATCGAAGCATAGCACTTTATTCCAAGCATTTTAAACGTTTTTCAGATTTTCTCGAAACCTTCTCTAACGATTTTGATTAAACTCGTAATATATGTAAAATTTAATAGGCTTCATACGTTATTGAAATGGTCTGACGGAATTATAATATTTTAATGTTTTCTCCCATAAGCAATTAGGATATTACCAATCTAATAATATTTATATTCTCGTTAAAAATCTTATCTAAATATTCCATTTACAAACATAGTACCACAATATGTAAAATGTCTGAAAGGATTTTACGAAAAAATTAATCAATTCATGTTGTTATTGGTGAAAAACGGGTAAATATAGAAGATGAAAGAATGTGGACTGAAGAAGAATAGAGCAAAAATGTTTTTGTTTTTTTTTGTTTTGTTTTTCAAATTGTAACATAGATATGTCATATATCATTAAAAAGCTAAAGATCTTAGAAAACAATTAATCTTGTATAAAAGGTTTTATAAGGTAATGGAGAGTAATAAAAATGGGATCAAATTAAGTGATTATTGTATATAATAATTTTTACAGTTAATCTAAAATAATTGTTTCTACTGAAATTCAATGTAATTAATTTAGAGTTTTCAACATTAACTTAATTTAAAGGTTCTTTCATTGATCTTAAAAACGAAGACAAGTGAACTTATTTTTTTCGATAGAGAATTCTCTACAAATCAAAAAAAGAATCATAGAAATCGGATAAGAAATATTGGTGATTGGTCATTTTTCTTTGATTAATTTATCATTCTGATTAAAACAGTCTGACAGGGCTTAAATGCCAATATTTTATCTTTCAACTCCTAAAGTACCTTTTATTTTGTAGATTACAAAAAAATAGGCATATCATCTTATTAGCATTGATAAATTCCGGCTAAATCTGCAAGTTGAGCGAATTTTATAAACAGTCAAAGGAGGAAAGTGCTAAAATATTTTTTATGCGATTTTTGTGATTTTGAACACAAGAATAGTAAAATATGTAATATATATTGTTGGGTAGCTAAAGATTTTAGAAACAAATATTAAATAATATGATGTAACGAGCACCAGATTTTTTAAGCCTCTAATGCGAGGTCTTTGATAAATAATTCCAGTCTTAATACTCTTTTAAAACATGAATATTTTATGCCATAATTTGTACCATTATATAATTATATTTCTTAAATATTTTATATAATTATTATAAAATAAAATTGTCACCTGACCTAGCTAAAACTTCCTTGATGGAGTGTTGTCGTTTCTTCGGTCTTCCGCCACTCGATTCAATTACCTTCATCATTGCTAAGTGTTCAGTTTGAAATTTGATTAAAGAAAAATCAGTCAAGGGGTCTGGAATTTCGGTTTAAATATATAGATGGCAGCACATTACTCATTTGATAATATCATTTATAACCTATTTTTCATTGTCGAGTTATTAAATTAGTCATAAAAGCAAATATTCGTCTTTAAACTCCTTTAAAGTACGCCGTAGTGTGCTAATATTTTTGTTATTTTTTTTATTATTATCTTTTTTTTTAGGCCGAACCATTTGATTATGAGGCATGTGATTTAAATTGTTTATTCATTTAACGCCATTTTTTTTTTCAAACAGAAAGAAACCTACATCATATCAAAGCCTATTAAAATTTACATCAACATAGCTAGATTAATCAAAATAGTTCGATCCGTTTTTTAAGAAAATCGTTAAAAAGGTGTAAAATGCATAGTATAAAGTGGCTCTCCGGTTAGCGGAGTTTGATGAAAAAGTTACAGTAACATCTCGGGCGTATGGTTGTCTCAAATATGAATTTTCAGTTCCGTATAATATACGGCGTATACCTTTTCGTTTTCGAAGTGGGACTTCAACACACACACACACACACACACAGACCTTTTTGCGGGACTTGGTTATTTGGACTTAGGGGACCCTAAAACGTGTATTTCCGACGAAAACTGAAATTCGAAAATTTTAACAATCGATTAAAACTCCAGAACAATATTAGTCCAGATTAGAGAAAAAACAAAAATGAAATAATTTCAAATATTTTTTGCTTTGTTAACGTTTTGACCCATATTGTAGATTCCCTTCAGGGAAACTCGAGGTGCGGCAGTTAAGACAAGACTGACCTTTCCTAAACGCTTAAGGCAGAGTAATAATAATAAAACATTAATTTATACCTTTTTATTTGTTTTTTTTTTCCTGACCGCATTCCAAACTAACTTTCTCATAGATTTCCCAACGCTGAACTATTAATATTTGTAATAACTAAACATGTAGTTTTTTAAATCTGACAGCGTCACTTCTCTCTCTATAGAAAATTATTAAGGGATTTTGGTTTCCGCATATCCTTCTCAACCACAAGACGGATTTTGATACTGTTTTCACCATAATATAGGGCATTCCTTCCTGAAGGTTTCTAAGTAGAATACATTACAATTCAACTTTTCTTTAAACGGAAAAAATATAGTTTCGGTAACCGAGTCACCAAAACATTATTCCTGAGATATAATTAGTAACATAGGCGTAAAATATGTCGTTGGAAAGCGCAAGCATTTAGAAAATTTAATATGCTATAAACTAAATAGTGCGAGTTGATATAAAGTTGTTGTAAGCTGATAAACTTCTCAACATAGGTTATTGGTAAAGTGGGAGGTTAATCATAAATGACACCAATTGCAATCGTGCGAAGGAGGCTAAAAGGATGCTACAGTGGACTATCCAGATTCAATTAGTATGTGGATCTTTAACGAGTAACCTGACATCGCACAGGCTCGGGACTACCAATTTACGTCGCCTCCGAAGGACGTCATAGCCGAGGATTTTCCATTATCTTTAATATTAATATATTTAATAGGAATGCATAATGCTTCAATAAAAAGTCTTCTGTTTTTTTATTTTCTAAATTTGTTGCTCACACCAAACTACTTAGTAGTTAGTGGGCATAATCGAATGATCGTCATAATCGGATGATCGGACTTCGATGATTTAAATAATCGAATGATTTCATGATCGAATGATATATATGAGAGACGATATGCCACAATTTCCGTCTCTATGATGGCACATAAAAAAAAAATAAAAAAAAAAGTTCGTTCGAATCTTTTTAATTCAATTAAGCTTCTTATAATCCCTCGATTATCTTAGCACAATTCAGTTCGAATGATCATTCGTTTCTCCACACCGATTAATCCGATAATCCATTAATTCGAATGATTGTAATAATCGAATGATCTGATAATCGTCATTCGATTATTCCCACTCCTACTACTTAGAGTTACTTTCCTAAACTTTGAAAGTTTACATTTAGATTTTATTAAAACATTAACTTTCTTTGAATCGCAATAACTTAATGTTACGCTTTTATGTCACTCTTTCCCTTTTTCGAATTTATACTTTAAATATTAGTTAAAAAAAAAAAAGCCAAATGTGATGTTATTCATCTAATAATAATAATAGCTTTATTGGCATCAGTATTGACAAAAGCCTCTCCCATAGGGAGGAATTTATAGAAGTTGGCTATAGTTAGAAATAATAAAATATTGAAAAAAAAGCAAATAATCCAAAGAAAGAAAAATACAAATAATTATAAAATACAAAACTCTATAAAACAAAAAACAAAACAGAGTCCTTGAAAAATACACCAAAATCAAACACAAATTAAATATTTTTTAAAACGTTTATCCACCAGGATTTGTCCCTCGCAACCAGCCACCAGTTTTCGCCAACAGTCTGCGTCAATTCGTCCCTCGACCTGCGATGTGGTCGCCCCCTATGCCTGCTGTCCTCTCTCGGGATCCACTCCCCGCAAGCTCTGGTCCATCTTTCGTCTTTCAGCCTGGCCAAGTGCCCAGCCCAGCTCCATTTTAATCGATGTGTCTCAACCCTTAGACTTTTAATGTTCACTTTCTGAAGAATATTTTTGATTTTATTCTCTCCCTTTTCTGAATAAACATAAAACTCCTTAGAAGCTGTATTGCATGGTATTCAGCCTCCGGTCGAGTTTTCTCGTAAGTGCCCAGGTTTGAGCTCCGTAGAGAACCGTGGGATATTCACATGTGGTAAGAACTTTGGTTTTAAGATCTAGTGATAGATTGCTTTTGAAGATCTTTTGGATAGAGACCAATATTTGCACCACCCGAGCTTGACTCCTCTTTCTATTTCCTTATTCATATTTTCTTTAAATTCTATTGTCTGCCCTAAGTAAATGTACTCCTCTACATATTCTATCTCACTATTGTTAGCATAAACTGGCATTTTTATTGAGTTTGTCATGATTTTAGTTTTTGCTGTATTTATATTAAGTCCATATTTTTTGCTAATGCCTACTATTTCCTCTATCATCCGCCTTAGGCCGTTTATGTCCGGAGATTTTAGACATATATCGTCCGCAAATCTTAAGTTGTTGAGCATTTCCCATTGACGGATATGATAAAAAAAGAAAGCCAAACGTGATGTTATTCATCTATATTATTGTTATTATTACCATATATTCGTTTTAATTCAGGATAATTCTTTTCTATTTATTTTCACATTGTTAATAAAAAGTAATTTTCTTTGTTTTTTTCAAATATATTTTCTTTTAAAATTGAAAGTATTTTTGCATTCTTAAGAAAGAACCATTTCCTTTTTATATTAAATTTTTAAAAACCGGCCTTTACTGAATAGTAAAATTATTTTTCAGTTAAAATTTATCTATTGTTAACGAAATAATTAAAACATATTGACGAACTTAAAGCTACTTTTTTTTTTCTCATCCTCCATTTATTTTTAAACTAAACATAAACAATGGAATATGTACATACATAAACATGGGAGCATTTCCTTCATTTGCCCGAGAGCATTTTAAGGTGAATGATACATAGAAAATGCACTGTATATACCTAAAGGATTTTTTTTTAAATGGTACTTACATATATATAGACATTACGAAATTTATAATTCAAGCCTTATCAGACTATGTCGATAGGAATGAAACCAATCTGATATGAAAGTATATTTATTAATGTATTGAGGTAACGGTTTAATCAAAATTTTTAGAACCTGCGAAAATGTGCAAAACCAAAGATATACACTTCATGTAAGACGATTTTGGCGAAGTAGTTGCTCTAAAATACCAAGCTTATATCTGATATTTAAATACTTCATTCCAGTTTCGTACTTTTTTTTTAACGTTAATTTCTTTTCCATTGCAATCTTAATGTATATTTCATTTAAATAAATACTCAAACATATTCTGCAACGAGTATAAATTATGAACAGGTGACATAAATTATAGTAATTAACTGATAAAGCTGAGGTTCTATTAACTAAATAGTATGTATTTAAGGTTGTAGAGCTGGAATAAGGTGAACGGTGTTTATAAACATGAGTTGGGAAAGAAAAACTGATATTGGTAATCAGATACTTTTGTAATATTCATCGCCAATATTATACTCTATTTAAATATTAATATTCTTGAAATTAATGGGATAATACTTTTCGGCTACTTCAGTACTTACTAGAGGGGGGATCTAAAAGATGTTTGACCGATTTTGATGAAATTTTTAAATTAAAACTAGTTAATAAACCAATATATTCTTCAAAATATTAGGGGCCGGCGCTACCCAGGAGTAGCGAAAAACACATTTTTTTTAGTATCTCTGGTTCGAGTGAAGGTAGAAAAATAGGTTTGGTGTCAAAATTACTCTATTTCAAATCGAAATAATAAAAAAAAATCTGGTGCGGCCAACACACGACTTTCACTACATTTTAAAAATCAATGAAAAATTTTTAAATACAGTTAGAGATAAAAATACGTGAAACTATTAAGGAATTAATTAAATTCTATTTATATAGAAACATGTGTTTTATTAAAAAATCTATTATATTATTATCTAAAATAATCAGTTAGTGTTATGTTCATTTCATCACTCTCTATTAACTTTTAAAAGCTTGTGTATGAGATGATAATATTTCTAAAATCTTTAGCTTTCCAACGGTATATCATACATGTATATTACTGCTCTTATGTTCAAAAGCGAAAAATTGCATTAAAAAAAATATTTTTTCTGTTTTCTCCTTTAGTTGGGTATCGAATTTATTCAATTTATATATTTACCTGTTTTTAATCAGTGGTAACAAGATAATATAGTTATTTTTCTAGAATCAACAAAATTAAAGGTACTTTAGAGAAAGAAAATTTAAAATATCGGCATTTAAGCCCTGTCAGACTATTTTCATCAAAATGAAACTAACATTATATTAAAGCCCATTAAATTTTACATCGATATAGCGAGTTTAATCAAAATCGTCGGAAACGTTTTCAAGAAAATCGAAAAAAGGTGCAAATGCATGGTATAAAGTGGCTCTTCTGGTTAGCTCATTTTGATGAAAAAGGTTTTGTAACGTCTCGGGCGTATATTTGTCTTAAATATGAAATTTTAGTTTCATAGGTCCTACCGTTTCCACCCGGGAGTTACCACACACACAAAGACCTTTTTGCAGGACTTGGTTATTTGGGCTTAGGAGACCCTAAAATGTGTATTTCCGTTGAAAACTGGAAATAGAAAATTTTCACGATCTATATCCATATATAGTAAGTTAAAGTATAAAGAAGCCATTAATATATTTAAGTTTATGCTTGATAATAACTATTAGGCCACTCGAGTCCTTACAGTCAGCCATCCGAGTACTTACCTCGATCCCACTCGACCGTGATGACCTTTGCCCTGACCTCCCACTAGATTTTGAATTAGAAACACATGAATGGAGTGTCATTCCGGATAATAGGGCGCCTGGAGCCGGGGTTGTATTGTAACATTGTTTTGGCAGCTGGTTCAACCCTTCTTCCCTCCCTCAGAGGTCCAACAATACGCTCATTTCAAGAGTAAACAATATGAATAACTGGTCAGGGGATAAGTTGAAAAAGTTTCTCATTATCCTCGAGCCGTTTCTTTAAAAAGTGAAAATATGTTTTAGCATTGGAGAAGTTTTTTAAGGGCTCCGTGAGAAATAGTGTTTTGAACTTAGCAATCGTGATCGTCCATTTTTCTTGAATATAAATAGACATTTTAGGTATGAGAGAAGTTGGTTCAGAGTGCAGTCAATTTAACACATAATTAAGCGTAAACTTAATTTATTGTTGCCGACATTTCGGCCTAAATTATAGGCCTTCTTCAGGGTGATTATGTGAGCTGAGAAGGTGGCTTCAAGGCTCCTTGAAATGAGAAGGCTCCTTCTCAGCTCAATCAATCACCCTAAAGAAGGCCTGTAGTTTAGGCCGAAACGTCGGCACCAATAAATTAAAATTTACGCTTGTGTGTTGAATTGACTGCACCCTGAACCAACTTCTCTCATATATACACACAGTCAAACATTGTCACTTCATGACATTTTAGGTAGTTTGTCTTTCTTAACATCTTTGATTAATTGTTTGATTTTCATATAAGTTAACTGCCTAAACCTATAAAAATTGTAATATCATGATATAATTATTCTGAAATAATTATATCATGATATAATTATTCTGAAATAAAAAACCATTGTGTAATAATATGCAGCATTTTTAGTTTGTTAGTGTAAACTTTTTATACTAATAGTAATCTTATGTTACAGTTAGTTTCCATATTATTTTACTCTTATCTTATGAAAATCGGGAACAGGAAGTAGATCTCAGCATATTCCCTCCTTGCACGGCCGTTGGCCTAGAAAGATTAAGAATTCTTATATGTACTGAATCAACCACCTTTAACCGGGACTTTATTTCCTCCTGGATTTCATTTTTTCTCGTTACCATTAAACCTAAATACTTGAATTTCTCTACGTGTTCAAAAGTACGCCCTGAAACATCAATATCACCAATAACGCAACCGTTTCTGCTACTAATCATATATTTTGTCTTATCGGTATTCAATTCGTGTCCTATTTCTTTACCGGTTTTTATTAACACACTTGTATTTAGTTGTATGGTTTCCGTGTCTTCACCTAGCAGTACTAAATCATCAGCATACCACAAAACCGGAATCTTGTCACCCTTACGATAAACTTTTGGTAAATAAAAACTTCACATTCTTTTTTTTTTTTTTTTTTTTTTTCTCGTTACACCCATTTTATGGTACGTCGGATCAATCACTGTTAGTGGCTGTGTGATTTTCTGTCTGCTCAGCATTTCTTCGTCCTTTCGGATCATACAGAAATATTTACAAGAACATGAAGTTTTTATTTAAATTAAATGTAGAAAACAGTTCGAAATTATTTTACGACCCAATAGTTTCTCTAATTCTTCATGCTTTTGAATTATATAAATAAGTTAATACTGTGTTGCAGTATATAAATTTCAGAATTTTAAAGGCACTTGTTACACGGTAATGTTTACGCATATTAGTACAAAGTCTTTTATGTTTATTGGTTTATTTATTTTTTTTATAAAACGGTTCGCAAAGGTTTCAGAGTTCCTCCCATAAACTGTTTGTATAACGTGTTGCAACATTTCCCTCGGAGGCCTGTGAAATAGCTGAGCGACATTGATGTATGGTACCCCGACCCGGGGCCTGGGCGGAATAAACAACTCCCTCCAAGAAGTTCCCCCGGCGGCCGAGATGAATGGAACTTCTCGAGATAAGGAGGAGGATGCGAGAGCTGCTACCTGGACCCTACTTCTAGGAAGGTCCTAACTCCCAGCATCTGGACCACACGTAACTCCTTCGCCTCTGTATGTGTTTGTTGACTTCAGTCCTAGCTGTTTTTCTTATTTTATTACTTTAACACAACAGCCGTAACAACACTTGAGTATCAGTTCTTCCGTTCCCATTCATGAGATGAGTTTGACTGAATGAATGAGCTCCTCAAGTCCTGAAAAGGAAAAAAAAAACTTATATAGGTTACAAGCATTATTTATACAGAATAACAGTTGCTATTTTTCATATTTTGGATTCATAAATCAAATATTGGATATCAATATATTGCTACATTGTTTGCTTCTTTATTTATTTGACGTCCCTTTATGCTGCTGGGCTAATCGACACGCTATATGGAGTCCTAAATTTTCGTATCCAAGTTTAATTAGGATAGGATCTTAGCCATCGAAACCGATAACAGCAAAGTGCAATCATCAGTTCTAAGTAAACTAGTCGTACGGTATATGTAAGTACAGAACAAAATTTGGCATTGTTTACTGTTTACCAAAAAATTTAAAAATTATCTAAAGCCTTTCTTACAAAGAAAAACAAATTTAGCTCCTGGGAACCGTGTTCGAAAAAAATAGGTTCGCCGTGTCGAATGGGTTAACGAGTACCTAACATCGCACGGGGTCGGGACCTGCTTTTAACGTTCCCTCCGAAGGACGGTATAACTAAGGATGTTTTGCTCCCATTAAAAACTCCTAGGGTTTGAGACCCGGGATCTTCGGCATAAAAGGCTGTTATGCTATCCACCATGCTACAGCTAACCCCAATATTGCTGAATTTTGATTTATTATTTTCAATAATGAACCTTTGTAATCGATAAAAAAAACACCTCCCCCCTCCCTTCAAAATTACGTTTCAAGATGCGTGTAACTCAAATAACGAATAAAAAAAATCCGTTTCTCCTAATTAATTAATAAATAATAATAATAATAATATATTATTATTAATAATAATAATAAACAATATTATTTATTAATAATAATAATAAATAATATTATTTATTAATAATAATAATAAATAATATTATTTATTAATAATAATAAATAAATACCAAAGCTCTTTTTCTCTATTTCATAGAGAATTAAATTTTCTACAAAATGAAAAAAAGAAACATTGAAATCGGTTAAGATCTAGCAGAGATATATCGTTTTGAAATTAGCAGTTGTGATATGCTATTTTCCTTTGAATTATTTTTTGTTTTTCATATTACTTAATTGCTTATCAGTTTTATAAATAGTTATTATACCCTTATATTGTTATTGTGTAATAATTTGGAGCGTTTTTTACTGTTACTTACCTATTTATGGAATATATAGTAAGGGAAAGTATACAAATTTCAATTTCCAAAGGAAATACAAGTTTTAGGGTTCATTGAGTCTAAATGACCAAGTCACGAAAAAAAAGAAGTGCGTGTGTATTTGGCAAATCTAGATCGAAATTGAGTTGTATGAAGCTGAAATTTCATATTTTAAAAATTTATCTGCCCAATGTTACATCCATTTTTTTTTGCATCAGTTTGAAATTTAAATATAATCTTGAAATCGTCTCAACCGATTTGGATTAAAATCATTAAATATTTTCTAAATTTAATGGATTTTAATATCATGTAGGTTTTTATCCTGATTGAAATAGTCCGACAGATCTTGAATGCCGATATTATTTTGTTTTTTCCCTATAAACTACTTTTTATTTTGTAGTTACGGAAAAATTGACAATTTCATGTGGTTAGCATAGGTAAAAAACAGATAAATACAGAAGATGAAAAGATGTGAGAGTGATTTGAAGGCGAAAAGAGCAAAAATAATTTTTGTATGTATTTTTTTTTAACGTAATAACAGTAATGCAGATGTATAAGGTACAGTATATTAAAAAAAAAGTCTTACACGTCGATCTTATACACGTAAAATTTTTTAAGTTGTAAAAAATAATGCAGAGTGATGAAAATCGCATAAAACTTAGCGATAGTTGTGATAATAATGTAATAGATTATTTAATTGAAAAGCTTGTTTCTATCGAAATTCAATATAATTCTTTAACCTTCTTCATCTCTAGCTTAAAAGTTCTTAAATCGATTTTAACAATGGAGACCAGTAAAAGTGTTGCGTTCACTAAATTTTTGAATTCTAGAAAGGAATATTTAAACCCTTTTAATGGAACTATCTAGGAGTAGAGAAAAATGAATTTTATGTTTATTTTCATTATTTCCAAGTATCCATATTGAGTAGAAAATCGCTGTATAAATTAGGATGGACCTTTTGACCTTCTGTAATTCAACGAAAAGTATTGGTAAATAACAATATTTGATTCCCAACAAACCTTGGACTCGACGTCAAGGAGTCTGGGGATATGCCGCTCATCAAAATAATCTTCTGCAAGGAGAAGTAAATACATATATAGAATCCTTAAGGCATATAATTTATATATATATATAATATATATATATATATATATATATATATATATTTGGTTTTTTTTATTTGACTGTTAATTAGGATTCCCAAAAGTGTCTTTTCGTGGACCCACTAAATTACAAAAAATCATGCATATAATATCTTAGATTTCATCTAAAGAACACACGAGTTCTTTAAAAGCAAATTTGGAAATTGCATTTCTTTCCAAAAGTTCATTTTTAATTTCGTTCCAAAGCATACTAAAATGTCTTCTTCTATAACGTAAAAAATCATTTATATATTTAGATGCAAACATTATCAAGTAAATTAGTTAAAAAATAAAAAATTAAAATAATAATTTTCTAAAATGATATATACTATTTTTTCAACAACAATTGTTTACTGAGTTGAATTATAATCTGTCCCAATCAGGACATCAATAATAGTGGTGAAAGATAACATAAATATTACATTCATACAATATTTGCACAGCAATAAAATTACAATAAAATATAAAATGATATATTGACAATTCCAAATCATTGTGTTAATTTTAAGGAGCATTCGACTAAAAGGTTAATTCGTTTAACATAACAGAAAAGCGATCTATTAACCACCATTGAAATAAATAAACCCAGGCTCTATGAATCGAGTTCTCCGTGTCTCGGGTTGGAACCCCTGCTGATGCATTATATATATATATATATATATATATATATATATATATATATATATATATATATATATTTATAATAATTAAAATACAAATCATAATCAATAAATAATAATCAACTAAAACTCTAGAGCGCGAAGGAGAAATAGAAAATTATAGAGGAAGTGAGAAAGAATGACAAAGAAAAAATTATTATCGGTTCGTGGAATGTGTGATTTAAATTACTTATCTTCTAAAGATAAATTCACCAAGTTTCATTCACTATATCTAACTAAATCCTTATCTTGCCAATTCTTAAATATACATATGATTAAAAATCAGAATAAAATATTTGTTAAATAATTTTATATTTAATGATTAAATTAATTGGTTTTTATGATCACATATACATATGTTTAACAATATTTTTTAAATGACTATGTCTTTTGGAACATAAAATAAACATAAACTCACTCAAAAAAGTTTCCATACAGCATGCTTTTATTCATTTTCAACTTAAAAATTTCCTAATGTACAAATTATTAATACTAATATTAGATAAAAAAATTATAATTATTTATTTTTATTCCATTATTTATATAAAACGAGGCAGAATGTCATTTGTTAATGGTAGGTCCAAAAAGTTTCCATAAACTTATATATTAATCTTATTTTTTGTACTATGACCGTCTTTCCAGTGTTATATGTATAAATATTATCTCGATCATCAAATCTTAGTTCAGTGTTAACTTTACTTGGGTCTGGGAAACTGATTTCTTTTCAAAATGCGCGTTTCTCTTGATTTGAGAGAGCTCATGGCTCGCAGGGCTTATCTATAAGAAAAATTGCATATCTGTTGAATAAGTCACGTGCTAATGTACATTATGGACAACAAAGATATAAAGAGTTAAAATCTTTTGAGGATAAAACACGTACTGGAAGACTGGAGAATCGCCAGGGGCGAGCCATCCTTGCTGAAGTCCATAGAAGCCCTCAAACAACCAACACCTCAATGGCTATCATAATAAATAAATAAATATTCTAAATAGATACAGTGGTCAAGTCGCAAGAAGAAAGCCCTTCTATGAAATATATAGTAAGTGAAAGTATTCTATCGTGAAATTTGTTAAAATTCCAGTTATCAACGAAAATGTACGTTTTAGGGTTCCCTGAGTCCAAATAACCAAGTCCGTCCGTGTATGGTAAGTCTAGAGCGAAAACGAAAAGTTTTACGAAACAGAAATTTCATATTTAAGACAACTATACGACCGAGATGTTACAACTTTTTTACTAAAATTGACAGACCGAAAGTGCTACTTTATACCACGACTTTCATACCTTTTTACTATTGTCACATAATTGGCTCTCACGATTTTGAATAAACTCGCCCATATCGAAGTAAAATTTAACGAGCTTTAATATCATGTAGGTTTCATTCTAATTGAAATACGTCAACAGGTCTTAAATGCCTATATTTTAAATTTTCATCCACCGAGGTACCTTCAGAAAAGTTACCCCTATCATCTTATTAGGTATGATTTAAAACAAATAAATCTACAAGTTAAATGAATTTTATAACCAACTAAAGGAGAAAAATCCGGTGCGGGCAACACAAGACTTTCACTTACCTCCATTTTTAAAATCAATGAAAGAATTTTCAAAAACAGTTAGAGATAAAAATACGTGAAACTATTAAGGAATTAATTAAATTGAATTTATATAGAAACGTTTGTTTTATTAAAAAATCTATTATATTATTATCTAAAATAATCAGTTAGTTTTATGTTTATTTCATGACACTATATTAAATTTTAAAAGCTTGTGTATGAGATAATATTGTTTCTAAAATCTTTAGCTTTCCAACGGTATATCATACATGTATATTACTGCTCTTATGTTCAAAAACGAAAAATTGCATTAAAAAAAAATGTTTTTTCTGTTTTCTCCTTTAGTTGAGCATCAAATTTATTCAATCTATATATTTACCTGTTTTTTTTATCAGCGTTAACAAGATAATATGGTTATTTTTATTGAATCTACAAAATTAAAGGTACTTTAGGGGAAGAAAATTTAAAATATCGGCATTTAAGCCCTGTCAGACCATTTGTATCAGAATAAAACCTGCATGATATTAAATCCCATTTAATTTTACATCGATATAGCGAGTTTAATCAAAACCGTTTTCGAGAAAATCGAAAAAAGATGAAAAATGCATGGTATAAAGTGCCTCTTCTGGTAAGCTCATTTTGATGAAAAATGTTGTGTCACGTCTCGAACGTATAGTAGTCTTAAATATGAAATTTTAGTTTCATAGGACTTACCGTTTCCGCCCGGGAGTTACCACACACACAGAAACACAGACCTTTTTGCGGGACTGGAATTCGAAAATTTTCACGATAGCAATACTTCCCCTTACTATATATAGTAAGTGAAAGTAAAAAAGCGAAAAGATGTATTTAATGGAATTTTCGAATTTCTGAACATGAGAACAGCAATACATAGATATATAGATGTATAATATCCTGTTGGAAAGCTAAACATTTTAGAAAAAATATTATCTGATATACAAAGTTCCCAATGTAAAGTGACAAACAGGGCATTACATTATAATGCATTACTTACTGATAATTATATGTAATAATTTGATATCGCTAAATTACTTTCACTTACCTATGTATGAAATATATAGTAAGGGAAAGTATTGCCATCGTGAGCATTTTCAAATTCCAGTTTTCCCTTCGAAGTCAAAATCCCGCAAAAAGGTTTCAGTGTGTCTGTGTGTGTGTGTTTGTGTGGTAACCAGCGCGTAAACGAAAAGTCCTATGAAACTGAAATTTTATATATAGGACAAATATAAGTCCGAGATGTTACAAAAACTTTTTCATCAAAATGAGCTTACCAGAAGAGCCACTTTGTACCATGCATTTTGCCCTTTTTGCAACGATTTTGATTAAACTCGCTCTATCGATGTAAAATTTAATGGGCTGTAATATCATGTAAAAAATTCTTCCCCTTAAGTACCTTTAATTTTATATATCATATGAAAATATCTTGTTACCACTGATGAAAAACAGGTAAAAATATAAATTGAATGAATTTGATACCCAACTAAAGGAAAAACTGAAATACAATTGTTTTAATGCAATGTTTTGTTTTTGAACATAAGAACAGTAATATAGATGTGTAATTTACAGTTGGAAACCTAAAGATTTTAGAAAAAATATTATCTCATATACAAGCTCTTAAAAGTTAATAGACAGTGATGAAAAGACGATAAAACTAACTGATTATTTTAGATAATAATATAATAGATTTTAGAAGAGCCACTTTATACCATGCATTTTGCACCTTTTTACGATTATCTCAAAAACGGCTCTAACGATTTTGATTAAACTCGCTATGTCGATCTAAAATTTAATGGGCTTTAAAATCATATTTCATTCTGATTGAAATAGTCTGGTAGGGCTTAAATGCCGATATTTTAAGTTTTCTTCTTCTAAAGTACCATTAAATTTATAAATCCTATAAAAATAACCATATTATCATGTTACCACTGATGAAAAACAAGTAAATAGATAAGTTGAACGAATTCGATATCTAACTAAAGGAGAAAAATGTAAAAATATATTATTAATACAATTTTTGGTTTTTGGGCATAAGAAATGTAATATACCGTTGGAAAGCAAATGATTTCAGAAAAAATATTATCTTATACACAAGCTTCTAAAAGTTAATAAATAGTGATGAAAAGCCGATAAGACTGGGATCACTTGTAGCTGGGTGGCTAGCGTAACAGCCTCCCATGCTAAAGGTCACGGGTTCGAACCCGCAGGTGGTCCTAGGATTTTTTAATGGGAGTAAAAAATCCTTAGTTACGCCGTCCTTCGGAGGGGACGTTAAGAGGTGGTCCCGAGCCTGTGCGATGTCAGGTACTCGTTAAAGATCCCTATCCTAATAAAACCTGGATAGGCAAAATTTAGGACTCCCACCGTAGCATCGTCCGATTAGCCATAGTAGCATAAAGTGACGTTAAATAAATAAATAAATAAGCCGATACAACTAACTGATTATTTTAGATAACAATATAATAGATTTTTTAATAAAACATATGTTTCTGTATAAATTCATTTTAATTAATTCTTCATTAGTTTCACTCATTTTTATCTCTAACTGTATTTGAAAATTCTTTAATCGATTTTTAAAACGGAGGTAAGTGAAAGTCGTTTGTCGTTCGCACCAGATTTTTTCCTCTTCGTAAGGTTTCAAACGTTTAGAATAATTTATATATATATATATATATATATATATATATATATATATATATATATATATAAAATATTCAGTTTTGCTAACCCCAGAGCAGACACCGTACCTATAGTTTTTTGGTTACCAAACTACATTTTTGGAATGCCACGAGTTGCGAAGATCGGACGTCCTTGCAGAAGACAAACCGTTGTGCGAAGAAGCTATCTATTTCGGGTGTTGTTATTGACTCTGCAAATATTCACAGTAATCAGGTTAGTGGGTCTCGGTAAACAGTTATCAGCCTTCCTCTTCGATTGTTTGCTATCTACCAATCTCTCCAAATGTTTTTAAAATCCGATTCGCAATTAATTTCACTGGCGAAAAATTATGAGATTCCGAACTCTAAATTCGGTTATACCGAATTTAGAAAACCGGAATACCTTCATTCTTTAAGCTTTTGCAAAAGCAAACTTGGTAAAAATAGCAAATTACATAGACAGAACACTATTAATGATTATTTTCTATAACCATCGGGTATTTTGAAGTCTTGTCATTCAATAAGCACACTATCCGTGTCATAAAATTTTATTAATTTTCATAGGAGAGGAAGTAATTAATATAGGGATAGAAAGAAAGAAAACAAAGCGAACAAAAGCAAACTCCAAACAGGTTAGGATAGCGATCTTTAACGAGTATCTGAGATCGCAAAGCATCGGGACCACCTTTTAACGTCCCCTCCGAAGGACAGAATAACCAAGGAAATTTGTCTCCCATTGAAGAATCCTAGGGCCTCCTACAAGTTGGAATCCATGACCTTAGGTATAGAAGGCTGTTATGCTAGCCAATATGCTACAGATGAATCCAATTATTTAGTTTAAATAATATCTGTGGCGGTCGTGAAAAACTCGAGTTATATCAAAAATGAATTAACTTCACGTATCGCTCCCTCAGTCCTTCTCCTACGTTGTGTTAAATTGGTTAAAGAAATTTCTTGGTGGAAGAAATTTTAGGTTTAAAGAAAGCTGTGATTAACAACTGTATTTTGGTATTACGTAAAACTTTAAGTCGCTCACCTGTAAAATCAAAGATTTTGACTTAACCACTTATTCACGACCGCCACAGATATAATAATAATAATAGGCTTACCGAACCCGATGGTTCGATGCCTATACCACCAATTTCGTCCAATGATCACCGTTCAAGCCCAAGCTCCTGAGATCAGACTTAACGCAATCTTCCCATCGACGCTTCGGCCTACCTTTCGGACGCCTACCAAGAACGTTGGTTCAAACTCGCAAGATGGGTCTGGAATATTTGAAAGGGAATATAAAATCCTTTATTCTGCCTTCCTTTTTCCAAGGTGATGTAAAATCGTATTTCCGATCCTGTACAATGTCAGCTAATCGTTTAAGATCCATACCCAAATTAAACATGGAAAGCTAAAACTTATGATTCTCGCTTTATCATCGTTCGATAAGCTACAGCAACTTAAAGTTATGTTATATAAATAATCAAATAAACAGGTTTATCTTATGCCCGCACCTCTCCAATCGTATGATATCTTAATGTTTTATAGATGTTTGAATGTCGAAGGATATCATTAAATATATTACTTCTGCGTGCCTGGTAATTACATAGAGTGAATTACATGACCTTCAGTACACATGTATACGACCACAATTGAACGATTTACTCTACGCATGGTGAGAATTGAGATTAGTTGATGAATGGGTTAGAAGCAATAGCACGCTGGTCATTGATAAAAAAAGAAGGCAAAGAGGTTGTAATTTACTGCTCTGATATCGTCCCACAATGGCCAGCCTTTACTCCTATCTCTAAATCGATCATTAATTACTCGTTCATTGCTGAATATATCGATTAATCGAGATTGCTTATTCGTATCGCTTGATTTATCGTTATTATTACACTTATGGATGTATAATTAACACATACTTCCATATATATATCATATCTGTGTGTAATTATATAATAATTTATCATTTAAAAAATGCACTCGACAGTGATATCGATTTAAAGCTGTAATTAAACATGTTTAAATTATTTTCTTTGGACCTTTGGATTAAACTATTTTTTTCATTTCAACATACTTGTAAACAAGTTACATAAGTAAGTACATCATGTTATTAAAGTAATTTTAATGTAATTTATATGTATATATGCAGTTAGTATTTTAATATGAATGAATATATTGGATATTAGTGAATATATTTATATGATATGATATATATATATATATATATATATATATATATATATATATATATATATATATATATATATATATAGAGAGAGAGAGAGAGAGATAGATCCAAGAGAATAAACGACAAAAAGGAATAAAATGAGAAAAAAAAATACAAAATAAAAATATTAAAAAATTGTTTATTAATTATAATATGAATAACTGCCAGAACATCTCTTTTTTTCAACATATACTTTATTAGAAACTCTACATTTTGTAACAATTATTATAAATTATCCTAATGCTTCAAAGTTTTACTTTAACCTCAAGGTTTAAAGTTTTTATATTTAGGCCAATTCATAGTTCATTTCTACTTTTTTTAATTAATTGTATGGAACGTCATTAATTTAAAAAAACACAGCAGGGAATTTACAAACTTTACATAATATTTAAACTTTGTTTTCAGTTCTCAAAATTGTTTTCACTTTTATATGTGTATTTTGGAATGTATTTTAAAAAACGGGGGTGTAATTTTAGGTCAATTCATAGTTCATTTCTATTATTTTTGGTTCATTATTTTTAATGACGAGACTTTGTAATATACCAAAAAAAAAAAAAAAAAAAAAAAAAAAAAAAAAAAAACCCTCCTCAAAATTTGTTAGGTTACGTTTCAAGATGCGTATAATCCGAATAACGAATAAACAAAAAATCCGTTTCTTCTAATTAATAAATAAATAAATACAAAAAATTATGATCTATTTATTTATTTTGTTTTGCTTTTAGTGCCAATTGATAGAGAATTAAATTTTCGACGAAATGAATAAAGACTCATTGAAATTGGTTACAAACTAGCTTAGATATTGCGTTTTGAAATCAGCGGTAGTGTTATGATATGATGGTTTGAATTATTGCTTTTCACATTACTTTATTGCCTATCAACAGTCATATAAACAGTTATACCCTAATATTGTTATTTGGAAAATGATAAACCATTGTGTAATAATTTGAGCGTTTTATTAATTGTAAAAAACGCCATTAATTAAAAAAAACAAAAAAAACACAACAGCAAATTTACCACCTTTACATAATATTCAAACTTTGTTTTCAGTTGGTCAGTTCTCAAAATTGGTTTTACTTATAACATTATGTATTTTGGAATGAACCGTCGAAAAGCTGGAATAATTTTAAAATATTGTTAGGAAAATATATAATTTCTAATAAAGAATATAATGGAAGAAGAGATATATGTATAAATACACTTCATTATAGGATGTATTAATATATTTCTAATTTATGTTTTAAAATTTGTAATTTTTAAAATAGACCTGTGAGGACAACTGAATATGCTGTGTTAAAGCAACCCAGTTAAGTTGGACAGCAACTTAAAATCAATAAAGTTCATCTCTCTATTCCTTTATTCATTCTTATTTTTCATTATTTTATGTTTTTTTTTTTTGTTTTTTTGAGAAAATGATCATCAAAATCACTCCAAGCTTAGATAGTAAGCCGAATTCTATTAATCCTAAATTGCATGGATCAACATTTTAATAAATAAAAATTAAACCTATTTTCCGCCGTTATCCTCGCCACATAGAAAATGTATATGAAAAAGATATAAAAAAGTCTGGTGCGGGCAACACACGACTTTCACTTACCTCCGTTTTTAAAATCGATTAAAGAACTTTCAAATACAGTAAGATATAAAAATGAGTGAAACCATTAAAGAATTAATTAAATTGAACTTCTATAGAAACTAAAAATACTTCTATTGAAAGTAAAAATGGGGGGTGAGAAACTGAATTACTTGAACCTGTTGTCATCTCTTGTAATTTTTTTTTCGTATAGATTAATTCTTATATAGGAGAGTCATGAAATGAAATCATTGTTCGGAAAAAAATATATAGGTTATGTAATTTTTAACATTGATTGTCTGATCCATTTGGAAATCACAAGATTAACCGGAAATCTTGGTTTGCTAATGTTATATAAGTAAGTTAAACCTTCGATTGTAAGAAACAAATCTTTATCTAAAATCTGTTACATAACAAGATCATTCATTCATGTCTTCAGTTTATTTAAAAATTATTGTTAATTATTATTTTATTCACCTTAATTACATAGTTCATTTATATTTCACCAGTGATGCGGCTGAGAGGGAGGCGCTGGGATCCTTTGGACTCTGCTTGTCCTTCCACAAGTGGGGGGACAAGCCCCGTCCGGGGTTCCAGAGCTGATTGTAAATATTGTACATAGGTATGAATGTGACATGTTTTGTTTATTTATATGTATTTATTTTGTCTAAAAATTTTGTTATTGTATACGTTTATTTATTTTAATTTTATTTTATGTAATTTGACTTTCCTTTTGTTTATATTGTAAATATTGTATGAATGAGATCCTGTAGCACTATTATTATTGTCTATTATGACAAATTGTAATATATACGAATAAAAAAAAAAAAAAAAAAGTTCATTTATATCGACCTCAAGATAGATAAAAAAAAATGTTTAAAAAATCAAATTCGAAATTTATCGAACATAAATTAATTCTTTTTTTTTTTCTCATTTTATAATCTCCACTACAAGTGAAAATTAAATTGTAATATTTTTTTTTTTTTTGGTAGAAAAATTAATAGTTTTCCTACAAAGCTGTAAGTCAGCTCTTTGATGCATTGAGCGACAAAAAACAAATTATCTATATTTTAAGAATACTTGTTTTTTACTTCCACTCACCTATTTATGAAATATAAAATGAGGGTATAAAGTATTCCGATCGTGAAAATTTTTCACCGAAAATACACGTTTTAGTCTTAAGAGTCCAAATGACAGTTCCGCAAAAGATTATTTATGTGAAATTTCATGAAGTGAAAACTAAACTTTCATATTTTTGAAGCGTATATGCGTGAGATTCTACAGCGACTTTTCCATCAGAATCGGCGAATAAGAAGAGCCATTTCATACGTTCATTTTTAGTATTTTCTCGAAAGCTACTCTTACGATTAAACTCAATGAATATATAATGGACTTTAATATCATGCAGGTTCCATAGTAATATCGATGTTTAATATAACATTGGAAAACTGAAGATTTAAAAAAAAAATCTTATTTACAAAGTTGTGAAAGGTAATCTAGAGTGAATGGGCCTTAAGCATATTACTAATTATTATACGTTAAAATTCTATGCTGTTATACTATTTAATTTATAACATATGTTTCAAATGAAACTGAATGTAATTCTTTTAGTTTAGATTATTAATTTCGCGTTACTTTTTTCTAGTGTTGCTAATCGGACGATGCTATAGTAGGATTCCTAAATTTTGCCTATCCAGGTTTAATCAGCTTAGGAATCTTTAACGAATACTTGACATCGCACGGGCTCGGGACATCCGTTTTACGTTCCCTCCGAAGGACAGCCAAGGATTTTTTATTCCCTTTAAACAATCCTAGAGCCACCTGCGGGAGAAACCCGTGACCTTGGACATAGAATACTAGCCACTACACGAGAGGTGACCCCCTAAGTCTTTTGGCTTTGTTGTAAGGTAGTGATGAAAAGCGGGTAAAAGTAAGTGATTGTTACACGTAATAATTTCCATTGTAAAATTATTTTTTCTGAAACACATATTTTCATGGAAACAAATTATAATTCGTTATTTTTTTTTTTAACTAAACAAACTTTTAAAAATTTAATCTTAAAATATTTTCTGTAGAGCCTGATCTATGAGTTTAAAAATTTCTCAAATTAATTTTAACAACAGAGATAAGTAAAGGTCTGTTTTATGCTCACCAGTTGTTAATTACTATGCAATTATTTTATTATATCCCTTTATATCCCTTCCCACAGAACTTAAACAAATGAACTTCCTTTCTATCCCGCTCTACCAGTTTTTGGAATTCTCTCCCAACAAACATCCGTCAAGCATCCTCTTCACTTTCAAATACCTTTTGCTCCAGTATCTTCTCACTATTTTTTTGTTTTAGTTTTATCAAAAGCGTTAAATATTAGTTAATTATATTGTCACCAAATGTATTTATTTCTTATCATTATTTTTATTTATTTATCTTCTTTTTACTTATGTTAAATCTATTTTATTTTGTTGATGTTTTTCCTTATTAATTTTGTATCTTGGCCTGATGTGAGTATTTTACAACATTAAATTTTGTGTTATTCTTAGGTGACTTAGTCTCAGGCTAAAGTTTTTTTTTTCTTCTTCTTTATTATTATCCAGTAAAAAAAAAAAAAAAAAATAGACAAAAAAAATTGTATTATCTGATATAGCAGTTTAATAAAATTAAATATTGTTTTTAGAAGGTCATTGAAGACTCCTCCGGTTTCTGGGACAATTTAATTTCGCAAAAGATATAGGAAGATAAAGACTACAAGTAGCTGGTACCTGTCTTTGTGTTTGTGTTCGTGTGACCCTCAGGCACCAGATGACTCCGTTGTGAAACATTGATAAGAGCACTCAAGCTTTACGTATTATTGTTGATAAACAAACATATATGTTGATAAGAAGGCCTTGCTAAGGCGTCGCAGAGCCGGCAAACTGCGTCCTTATGTTGCGCTCCGTCAAAGGTCTTTTTGCCAGGTTTGGCGAAATTACAAAAAAAAAAAATAATAACAATAAAAATAAATAAGGGAATACATGGGCATATATGAGGATTCAACGCAACAATTTATCCTTTTATATAAGAATGTCTTTTATTACGTTAAAAATCTGCCTCGGGTTGTGCCTCGACATCCACTAGTGGATCTCGAGGTTGGATCTGGTGATCCCATGGACAATTTTTAAATATTATAAATAGGTATGAATGTGATCAAGGCTGTTTTTATTATTTTCTTTATAAATATTCATTTAATTTTGTGTATATACAAATATATCTTGATGAACAATTGTTATATTTTTTTTATTTATTCACATCCTCCAATTTATTATTTAAAAAAATACAATATTTAATAAAATATTTATACATGCATAACGACCTTCTATATATTTTAGTAGCAAAGCAGAATTAAATCAATAAAAAAAAAAAAAAAAAAAAAAAAAAAAATATATATATATATATATATATATATATATATATATATATATATATATTGTTTGATCAGTTCTCGACTGTTGATAATTTAAGTTTCTGTTGTTCTCAGGTTTTAGTCAATGAATAAACCATTTTATCTATGCGACGTTTCGAGAATTTATTGTTCTCATAATCAGGCAATTTTGGACAAAATAGTGTCTTAATTAGACATGTTTAGTCTACAAACTTTGAAAGAACACTGTGAGAGTTTTCCATGTTTCTATGTTTCGTTCCAAAAGGTACTATATCCTATGTAAACAGATATAACCTTTCCTTTCATTTCCTTCCAAAAGGTACTATATTTCCTACTATACGGCAGAAGCACCTAATCCCGTAATATATCACCACTAATTTATTGTTTTCATCATTTTATGCATTTTTATTGGTTCATTTAGCACGTCTTGATTCACCGCTATTATTTTGATCACCGGTTTTAACCTAATAATCAGTTTTTTAGGCTGTTTAAAATAACTTAGTTGCGTCGCTTTGGTTCTTTTAGGTTGTCAATTAAATTAAGTTTTTTCATAGTATTTCTTCTTGCAGCAACATAAATTTGGTTTAAAATTCTTCAGAAACTCACATTTTAATAGAATAATGGTATTTGATGTAGCAAATAGTTGGAATTAGCATTCCACTAACTTGCTAAATATGTGAAGAAAATCCGTGCCTGATCTAACTTAGTAGTCGATATTTTTATGTAAAAAAAAGCTCAAAAGTTATTATTTATCAGTATCTATAGTTAAATACTGTTTACACGTCGTTAATAATAAAGTTAAATTTGCTATTATTCACACATACAGTAAATACAAGTTCAAAACAAACTTTATAATTACATACTTTCTTATTATAGTACCATAAACTGATAAATTGTCCTTTGAATATTTACTTTTTTTATGAAGAATAGATAATCAATGTAATTAAACAACAAAGAAAGATATTTCTCAGAGGGAGCATAAGGAAATTTACAAAACTTAGTAATTAACGATATAAAGACGTTAGTTATGGGTAATGTTTCAGGAAAGTTATAGTGATTGTAACCAACTTATCGCACGTTATATTCTTCCAAAAAGTACTATTATATTGTTTAAAATAATAGGAAAAGTGCAATAATTTGAAAAAATTAGTTGGCAACACACTTAAAAATCAACTTTTGATTTTAATAAAAAAAGAATCACGTGAATTGGTCCAATAATAAATAAATGAGAGTTTTTTGCGTTTCCTGTAAAATTGTCTATAGTGGATAAAGTACCTTTTGGAAATCAACGTCTCATATGTGTATTATATAAGATCTTTAGCCAAGGATTTATTACAGTTTGTACGCCAACGGTTATGCAAATAAGTCGATAGAAATCACACAAAAACTCCAAATTTGTTATTTACCCACTTTTTAGAGGCTTGTTAAGCACTTAGAAATTCGCCTGACACCAGATCGCACCTAAAATCTTATCTCGTTATTTGAATCTAACCCTGAGAAAGAATCTAATCCAAGAATTATATGCGTGATTTTATGGCCCTCGTTTAACAATAAAAATAAAATAACGTTATATTATTAATTGTACTATGACTGGACATGTTTTGGATGTGAGTACAGAGATAAGGGTATGTACCTGAAGATTCGTCACCATCTTTAAGAGAGATTACGTCAGGAAAAAAAAATATTTGAACGGTCATTTACCTATAATATTTTTTAATTTCAATTACCTACATATGAAATCGTAAGGGAAAGTATTGCGATCGTGGAAATTTTCGAATTCCAGTTTTCAACGGAAATACTCGTTTTAGGGTCCCTACGGTTTAGGGATTAAACGATTTTGATTAAACTCGCTATATCGATTTATTTATTGGGCTTTAATATCATGTAGGTTTCATTCTGATTGAAATAGTCTGGCAGTGGTTAAATGCCGATATTTTAAATTTTCTTCCGCTTAAGTACCTTTTATTTTGTAGATACTAAGAAAATAACAATATAATCTTGTTATGAATAATAAAAAATAGGTAACGAATTCGATATATAACTAAAAGAGAAAAGTGCAAATATATTTTTTATTGGAATTTCTCATTTTTAAACATATGAACAGTAATATAGATGTATTATATACCGTTGGAAAGCTAAAGATTTTACAAAAAATTTTATCTTGTACACAAGCTTGTAAAAGTTAATAAATAGTGATGAAAAGCCGATAAAACTAAATGATTATTTTAGATAATGAAATAATAGATTTTTTAATAAAAGACATGTTTTTATAGAAATTCAATTTAATTAATTCTTAAATGGTTTCACCCAGTTTTATCTCTACTGTATTTGAAGCTCTAGCGTCCTCACTCAGTCTCCACTGGCTGGACTAGTGATGCGGCTGACTGAGAGGCGCTGGGATCTCCTGACATTGTGCCTCGGCATCCATTTTTGGATGCAGAGGTTCGATTCGGAGTTCCCAGGGACAGTATGTAAGTATTGTATATAGATATGGATGTGGCCAAGATTATAATTATTTTATTTTATTTCATTTACTTTATTTTATTTTTTATAATTTATTTTTTTTATTTATATATTTTTTCATTTGTTATTTAAGTTAACTTATTTTATTTTATTATTTGTTTGTTTTACTTTGTACATATGGAATGAAAGAATTCTGTTAGCTCGAATACTTAATGCCCGAGATAGTGGTAGATTGTATTATTTCTGAATAAAGCAATACTAAAAAAAAAAAATAATAAAAAAAAGTATTTGAAAATTCTTTAATCGATTTCAACAACGGTGCTAAGTGAAAGTCGTGTGTTGCCCGCACCAGATTATTTTTAATGGGATGATATATTTAGATTTATTGTCTTCAAAAATTTCATTTATGTCGTAAACTACATGGTTCTTTTACTATTTTTTTTTTTCTCTTCATGTAAGTTTTTTTCATGACAGAATAAATTTTTCTATGAACTATCCTTGATGGATTGAACACTCAAGGTGAAATGTCGGATTCATTTATGCACAAACCTTCACCGATATTTGCTTCATTGTTAATGAATATTTAATAGCGACAACAAACATCGTTACAACCGACTTCACGACTGTTAAAATATCTATTTGAGTGAGCAGTGGCAACATTTCATTTATAATATCGTAATATATTGATGGAAAATCTTCAGAAGTTCTTAGAAGTATTAAATCTTCCGTTAAAATAGTAAAGCAACAGATCATGTGTAGTTGACAGAGTAACCGCTTTCTGAATGATATCTAATTAAATAACATATGTTCAGTGGAGTTAATTCTATATCATGCGAATCCTAGACTTGTTAAATCTTTTTCAATTTGAGGTTCCCTCCCTTATTATCGAACGATAGTTTTATGTCAATATACACTTATTTAGAGTTATTTCATCTTTTAGGATTTTCGGAGCGATTTTGACTTTTTTTAAATGTGATGCGCTCAGCACACGACTTTCGCTTACCTCCGTTATTAAAATCCACTTGAGAATTTTTAAATAACGCATCAGATTAAATAAGTTTAAAGAATTAATTAAATTGATTCTCGACAGAAACATGAGTTTTATTAAAATATCTATTATATTATTATCTAAAATAATCGGTTAGTTTTATCGGCTTTTCATAACTCTTTATCAACTTTTACAAGCTCGTGTATAACATAATATTTTTTCTGAAATCTTTAGCTTTCCTACAGTATATTATACATCTATATTACTGTTCTTATGTCCAAAAAACAAAATTTGCTTTAAAAAAATATTTTTTCAGTTTTCCCCTTTGGTTGTATATGAAATTCGATCAATTTGCATATTTAGCTGCTAATTATCAATTATAACAAGATAATATAGTTATTTTTATAGAATATACAGAATTTAAGGTGCTTTAGAGGAAGAATATTTAAAATATCGACATTTAAGCCCTGTCAGACCATTTCAAGCAGCATGAAATCTACATGATATTAAAGTCCATTAAATTTTACAGAGATACAGCGAGGTTAATCAAAATCGTGAAGGCCGTTTTTGAGAAAATCGTAAAAACGTTCACAATGCACTTTATAAAGTGGCTCTTCTAGTCTAATGATTTTGATGAAAAAGTTGCTGTAACATTTCAGGCATAAACGCTCTCAAAATATGAAATTTCAGTTTTATACAACTTATAGTTTTTGCGCAAGACTTATCACATGCACAGACGTGTTTATGGGACTTGGTTATTTGGCTCAGTGGACCTAAAACGTGTATCTCCGTTGAAAACTTGAATTCGAAAATTTTCACAATCGCAATAATTTTCCTTACTATATATATCACATATAGGTAAGTGAAAGTGAAATAACGAAGATTCTGTATATTGTAGACCACTATAGGATTTTTAGAGGCTCTTTTTATGAAAACACTATTTTTATTCACTGAACATCGCTTAATGCCACTGTGGCTGATCGGACGATGCTACAGTGGGAGTCCTAAATGTTGCCTATCCAGGTTTTATTATGATAGGAATCTTTAACGAGTACCTGACATCACACAGATACAAAATATAATTTTACTTCCGGCGTCCTTAGAAAAATCCTAGGGCCTTCTGCCGGGTTTGAACCCGCAACGTGGGCAACCGAGGCTGTTAGGCCATTACAACACAGGTGATCTCTGTGGTCGACATATACTCCTTTACTTATTTGTTACTTATTTAAAATAATAACATATTGTATAATTAGTGTTAGACCCTTTTTCAATTTCTTCAATCTAAAGTACCATTAATATTAATTTATATTACTTTTTATTGCTTGTAAGGTTCATTTTAGCATATTTCTTCTCACTAAATGATGGGGATTAGAAAAAAAACAAGTTCTTTTAAACTTTGCATTCTTGCATTTCTTTGGGTAAAAAGTATAGTGGCATTAAGGCATTATCTTAGAACAACATGAAACAGTTATAATTGATCAAATTTGAAACCTATTATTAGTATTTTGCAAAACTAATCCATTTACTCTTTTAAGGAAACTGCAAAGTTAAACTAGTCTTTTAAGGGGTCACCTGTGGTGTAGTTGCTAGTATAATAGCTTTCTACGTCCAAGGTTTAAACCCGACAGATAGCCTTAGGATATTTTAAAGAAAGTTAAAAGTCTTGGTTCTGCCGTTCCTTGGTTCCATTGTAGGAGACGTAAAATGGTTTAATATCTCTATCCTAATTAAACCTGGATACGTAAAATTTCGGACCTCCACTGTAGCATCGTCCGATCAGCCACAGTGGTATAGAAGTAACGTTAAATAAAAAAACTAACTAACATAATAAATAACCCTATAGTTTAAATGAATTTACCAACCTCTGACAATTACATTCACAAATTACTGTTTATTTTATTATTTTATTTTTTTTAAGTTATAGTTTACTTCCGATGGAGTTAATTCGAATTTTCGTACTTCTTTGATCTTGATAATGTTCCGAAACTTGATTATTATTCAATTAATTTTGAACGTTAACGATTCATTTATATTCCACGCACAAATGTTTATTTTGTAATGTAAATTAAAAAAAAAAAAATTATTTGTGAAAGGCCTAAATCTTCTGAAGACTCCCTCTCCATCGTTTACGTGCCTGTAAATTAATTAACTTAAAAGTCGAGATTTACATGAAATTTCTTATTCCAAGAAATATCAATAATCGTTTTTTAAAACAGTCCATTCATTTTTTTAATTTAATGAATCAAGTACATTTTTTTCTCTTATATCTTTTATTAATATTCAATAATCTACAATCCACTCGTTGTTTGCTTTTTTATACAGATAAACGTAGCACTAATAATAGTCCGAACAATACATTATTTAAAAAAAAAAAAAAAAAGGAAAAAAAAAGACACTATATGGTGTAACCGGTCGCGGTTGTCGGCACCGGTTGGCAGAACCTGCTTCATTGTAACCTTACCTCTTGTTCCCTATGTTACATTATAACTTACCTGTATCTCCTTATCTTTTCTTTTAATTTTATGTAAAACTTCCTTTTATTTTGTCTTATGTCCATTTCTTTGTTTGTAGCTCATTACCTTTTGTATATACCGATTGTAAATATTGTACACAAATTGTTGCATGGTAGTAATTGCATTTATTTTTATTTGGTAGATAGAAAATAAATTATATTAGAAGTATTTTGATAGTTGCATTGCATGCCAGAACAAACTAACCCAGCCCTTCTCGCTGAGCTTAGCTGGAAAAGCAAATTACCTTTTCTGACAGGGTATGTACCAAATTTTCTAAACTCAGTAAAACTGCTTCTATTTCATTAAATAACCAAACTAAATTAAACTAAATAACCACTAACGGTAATAATTATAATATAAGATAAAAAAAGAAAGAAATTACTTTATAAAAGGTATTGCATTAGCATTACCAGGCCCATAAGTTGGTCGCCAATTATTTTATGACCAGGATATTCCACTTCAAAGTTAATTTTTAAGCTGGTTAGGTCAGATACAGGTAGCTTTATCAACTTTTAGTGCAAAATAAGGAAAAATAAAATTTGGTACATACCCTGTCATAAAAAAGGTAATTTGCTAAGCTCAGCGAGAAGGGCTGGGTTAGTTTGTTCTGGCATGCAATGCAACTATCAAAATACTTCTAATATAATTTATTTTCTATCTACCAAATAAAAATAAATGCAATTACTATCATGCAACAATTTATGTACAATATTAAAATATTTACAATCGATATATACAAAAGGTAATGAGCTAAAAACAAAGAAATGGACATAAGACAAAATAAAAGGAAGTTTTACATAAAGGAAAATTAAAAGAAAAGATAAGGAGATACAGGTAAGTTATAAGCTAACATAGGGAACAAGAGGTAAGGTTACAATGAAGCAGGTTCTACCAACCGGTGCCGACAAACGCGACCGGTTACAATATACTAAGTAACAAAATTCATATTTTTGCCAATTTTGTGTCCTACTTACCAGATAATGCCTATCATTTAGAGTCATTAAAAAAAGAATGGAGATAAAAAAATCCTAAAAATATTGTAAATCTTCCTCAGAGAATGTTAAATTTTTTCTTTGTATTTTTTTTGGAAATTGCTCTTGCGTTTTAGTAGTATCTAGGTTCCCTTAAGGAAGTTTTTATATTTATTTTATTTTCATTAATTAATGAGAAAATATATCCTTATGTTCTTATATTCTTAATGGGTGACTGGTCTACTTGTTTTACATCATTATGTATGCATAGTGTTTGATTTTATACATATAGCAATAAAGAATTATAAAATAAATTTAAAAATAATATGCTGGATTACCAAGCATATTCTATTTGATGGAAACAGAAAATCTACAACTCAATTTGCAATTGTCAATAGTCGAGTAACACTTGTTAATTAACAATTTCAATGCTAGTGTGAATCAATTACCATTTATTTTAATAACCAATTACAATCACGCAATGAAACTACGACGAAAAAACATTTCTGGAGACGAATATCTGCAGACAATTTTAACTGGCTTTAATATCATGTGTGACAATATCTTAAATAGTCTGACAAGCCTGAAAGTACTAATTTTTTTTAATTGCTTCCTCAAATTTACGTTTAAATTTATAAATTTTACAAAATGAATCGTTTCATGTTGTTAGAATTAATATCGCTTAAATATAATCAATATGAAAGAATTGGATAGGCAACTGAAGAAAAAAAAGACCAAAATATTTTTTAAAGGAAACTTTTTTTTTTTTTCGTGCATAATAATAGTAATATAGTTGTATATTATACCATTGGAAAGCTTAAAAAAATATAAATAATATTATCTTAAATATAAAATAGGATAAGGTAATAGAGAGTGTTGAATATCACATAAAACTGAGTAATTTTTGAAGATAACAATTTTCATTATTAATTTTTTTTAAATTCTTTCAACATTCAGTTTTCAACGGTCAGTTTGATGACCAAGTCCCGAAAAAAAGGTCTGTGTGTTTACGTCTAGCACGAAATCTTAAAGTCGTAAGAAACTGAAATTTCATATTTAAGACGAATTTGTGACCGAGATGTTACAGCAATATTTTCACTAAAATCAGCTGACCGAAAGTGCTACTTTAAACTATGCATTCTGAACCTTTATACGATTTTCTCAAAAACGGCTTTAACGATTTTGATTAATTTCGGTATATCGATGGAAAATGTAATAGGCTTAAATATCATTCGGGTTTCATTCTGATTGAAATAGTTTGACAGAGCTTAAATACTGATATATTATATTTTCTTCCTCTAAAGCACCTTCAATTTTATATATTTAGAATAATTACCCATACCATCTTATCAGGATTGATAAAAACCGGCTAAAAATAAAAGTTTTACGGATTTGATAACAAACTAAAGGAAAAAAAAATTTTAATGTATTTTTGTTAATAATATAGACGTATAATATATTGTTGGAAAGTTAACGAAAAAATTTATACAAATGTGTATAAGGTAATGTAAAGTGACAAATAGGGCATAAAGTTATTACTGATGATTATACTTAACAATTTTATATTGCTGTATTATTTTATATAAATCATATGTTTCCAACGAAACTGAACAAACATTTTATTAAAATACCTTTAAAAAAGGCACCCAGGACTGTTGTACAAACTCCGTAAATTCCTTCCTCCCACATATTTCCTGATTCTTCAATCCTACCTCTCTGATAGATCCTTCAAAATAAATCACAATAGTTCCTATTCATCCCTTTTCACTCAGACTGCTGGTGTTCCTCAAGACAGTATCCTAGAACCCATTCTATACACAATATATACAGCTGATATCCTAACCCATCCTAACACTTTCCTTTCTACCTATGCTGATGACACCTGCGTGTTATCAGTTCATAAAGATCCATTTGTTGCCTCAAATACCCTTCAAGCCCACATCAAAGACCTAGAAGTATGGTGTCAGAACTGGAGAATAAAAATAAATTCCAACAAATCCCATCAAATAACCGTCACCCTTCGCCGTAAACCTTTGACTTCCTGCCCTATAGTATCCTTTAATAACACTCAACTAGCTCCTGTTGAATAGATCCGATACCTAGGAATTCTTCTTGACAAACGCCTAACTTGGAATCCTCATACACGACTAAAACGACAAGAAACTGCTGCCGCTTTAGGCTGCTTCAACACTTACTAGACAAACGGTCAAACCTTCCTCTGAACTACAAAAGGCTCATCTACATGACTATTATTAGACCAATTTGTACTTACGGAGTAGAGCTTTGTGGCTCTACTTAACCATCAAATTCTTCCCGCATCCAATCCAAAATCCTTCGTAAAATCCTCAACGCTACTTACTTTGTCACGAATAAGCTCATCCATAAAGACCTTAATGTTCCCTATGTTACTGATTTGGGCCCGGACCAGGTATCAATCCTTTCATGACAAACTCCATTCGCACCCTAACCCACTAGTTTCAATCCTTTCTTCCTCTTAAATTCCGAATAATCTTCCGAGGCGCCTGAAAAGGAAATGGCCCCGGGACCTTCTAGTTTAGAATATTTTTAGAGTGCTTCCAATGGGAAGCTTCTCTACATGTATATCATGCCATTGTATTATATAACACATCACATTTACTTGATGTTTTTTTGTTAATACAGATGTAAATACCAATTAAATGATAAAAAAAAAACAATAAATAAATTAAATTTAAGTTTTTTTAGTAGTTTTTAAATTGATTCTAACAACGGTGGTAAGTGAGATTAGTTTGTTGTGATCTCGCCAATTTTTTTTAATACTGTTTATATACAGAACTTCAGACACAATAATTGCGCTATAAGCTACTGATTACCCGTAACGTAGAATACGAAGGTCAGTTTCGCATACGTCGTTGGATTGCGAACCTCTCCGGTTTTTTACAGATTACGATACGTCAAATCTATCGAAATATGCGATTATGATAATGGGGTTATTGCGCGGTGGGTTCGGTATCTGGTTTTCGCCTCGGAATCAGAACAAGCAATCACCTTACCTTTATCATTTGTTTTCGTCTCCTCTTCCATATCAGCGATATTGCTGATCGTGATGAGTATATTTCGTATTAGTCTGAGATCTGAAGCGCAAAAGTCTGATTTAAAGAAAACTTTTGATTCAATTAGATGATATTACTCTTATCATACGCTGTAAATATAAATTTATGCTTCCCTAGATCGATTGGAATACATTAAAAATCGTCATACTTTCATTTACTATATATAGTAAGGGAAAGTATTGCGATCGTGAAAATTTTCGAACTCCAGTTTTCAATACACATTTTTGGGTCCCCTGAGTCCAAATAACCAAGTCCCGCAAAAAGGTCTGTGTGTGTGTGTGGTAACTCCCGGGCGGAAACGGTAAGTCCTATGAAACTGAAATTTCATATTTAAGACAAATATAGGCCCGAGACGTTACGAAACCTTTTTCATCAAAATGAGCTTACCAAAAGAGCCACTTTATACTATGCATTTTGCAACTTTTTTCGATTGTCTTGAAAACGGTTCTGACGATTTTGATTAAATTCGCTATATCGATGTAAAATTTAATGTGCTTTGATATCATGTAGGTTTCATTCTGATTAAAAGGGTCTGGCAGGGCATAAATGCCGATATTATAATTTTTTTATTCTAAAGTACGTTTAATTTTGTTGATTCTATAAAAACAACTATATTATCTTGTTACCACTGATAAAAAATAACTAAATATATAAATTGAATGAATTCGATACCTAAATAAAAGAGAAAACAGAAAAAAAAACTTTTTTTAATGCAATTTTTCGTTTTTGAACATAAGAACAGTAATATACATGTATGATATACCTTTGGAAGGCTAAAGATTTTAGAAAAAATATTATCTAATACCCAAGCTTTTAAAATTGAAGTTAGACAACCCATAAAAATTATTTTTTTTTTTAAATAAAAAGTTTTCAATTCGAATCAGTAGTACCTGAGATTAGAGCGATTAAACTAGGAAATAAACTCTTCAGCTTTATGATATTAGAATAGATCAGTATTATAGAGATATTTGGAATTAGCATACATTTGGAAACATAAATATTTTAGAAAAAAATCTGGTGCGGGCAACACACGACTTTCACTTACCTCCATTTTTAAAATCAATGAAAGAATTTTCAAATACAGTTAGAGATAAAAATACGTGAAATTATTAAGGAATTAATCAAATTGAATTTATATAGAAACATGTGTTTTATTAAAAAATCTATTATATTATTATCTTAAATAATCAGTTAGTTTTATGTTCATTTCATCACTCTCTATTAACTTTTAAAAGCTTGTGTATGAGATAATATTTTTCTAAAATCTTTAGCTTTCCAACGGTATATCATACATGTATATTACTTCTCTTATGTTCAAAAACGAAAAATTGCATTACAAAAATATTTTTTCTGTTTTCTCCTTTAGTTGGGTATCGAATTTATTCAATTTATATGTTTACCTGTTTTTCATCAGCGTTAACAAGATAATCTAGTTATTATTATTATTGAATCTACAAAATTAAAGGTACTTTAGAGGAAGAAAATTTAAAATATCGGCATTTAAGCCCTGTAAGACCATTTTTATCCAAATAAAACCTACATGATATTAAAGCCCATTAAATTTTATATTGATATAGCGAGTTTAATCAAAATCGTCGGAACCGTTTTCGAGAAAATCGAAAAAAAGGTGCAAAATGCATTGTATAAAGTGCCTCTTCTGGTAAGCTCATTTTGATGAAAAAAGTTTTGTCACGTCTCGGGCGTATAGTTGTCTTAAATATGAAATTTCAGTTTCATAAGAATTACCGTTTCCGCCCGGGAGTTACCACACACAGACCTTTTTGCGGGACTTGGTTATTTAGACTCAGGGGACCCTAAAACGTGTATTTCCGTTGAAAACTGGAATTCGAAAATTTTCATGATCGCAATACTTCCCCTTACTATATATAGTAAGTGAAAGTAAAAATACTATCTTATACACAAAGTTGTAAAAGGTAATGGAGAGTGACTAGTAGGCCATAAACGTATTATTGATTATTATACGTTACAACTTAATATTGTTAAGCCCAGAAACAGTGCCATATAGGTTATCCATATTTCTATCATCAGTCCCTCTAGGGTCAATTCATATATTATTTTCACTGACACATGTTCAAAGAATGAAAAATCTGTCTAGATCTATGGATTGTGGCCCTTAAGATTAGGAGGTCGACTGGAACCTATATTTCTTTCCCCGAAGGAGAAACCTGAGACTTGGTATCCATCTCCCGCTTATCTGAGCAGGAAGCAATAAGTGTCTATACGGGGAATATTTGGTCTGTAAAAATAAAAGTTATCTTTTAAATATGATATTGAATAGTTGACCGTGAAATGAATTTAAAGGGTGATATGGTTCGGGTGGCGGTAAAAACTAGGAAAAATAATATTTTACTATCCGACGTTTCTTGATTCTTGCCTGGAAGAACTGATGAAGAAAACTTTAAACTATTGGGTTCTTAGCTAGAGTCGGATGTTCATAGTAAGAGAAGTATATGGTTTAAGACAAATAAAAAAGATATGGAATATTAAAATCAATACGGATGAAAAAGCAAAAGCATTGAGGATTTTGAATTGTAATTTTTCCTTTAACTTACCTATTTATGAAAAATATACCTTATTGCGATTGTGAAAATTTTCGAATACCAGTTTTTAAAGGAAATACAGGGATCACTTGTAACTGGGTGGTTAGCATAACAGCCTCCTATGCCAAAGGTCACGGGTTCAAACCCGCAGGTGGTCCTAGGATTTTTTAATGGGAGTAAAAAATCCTTAGTTATGCCGTCCTTCGGAGGGGACGTTAAAGGTGGTCCCGTACCTGTGCGAAGTCAGGTACTCGTTAAAGATCCCTATCCTAATAAAACCTGGATAGGCAAAATTTAGGCACCTACTGTAGCATCGTCCGATTAGCCACAGCAGCATAAAGTGAAGTTAAATAAATAAACAAAAATTAAAGGAAATACACGTTTTAGTCCAAATGACCAAGTCCCCAAAAAGGACTGTGTATGTATGTGTTTTGTTTATTTATTTAACATCAATTTGTTCTACTATGGCTAATCGGACGATGCTACAGTTGGAGTCCTAAATTTTGACTATCCAGGCTTAATTAGGATAGGGATCTTTAACGAGTACCTGACATCGCACATCCTCGGGACCACCTTTTCACGTCCCCTCCGAAGGACGGCATTACTAAGGATTCTTTACCCCCATTAAAAAATCCTAGGACCACCTACGAGTTTGAACCCATGTATGTATGTGTGTTTCCTCGTGTGTCCGCGTGTGGTAACTCCCGTGCGTGAACAAATACTCACTCCTATGAAACTGAAATTTCATATTTTAGACAACTATGCGCCTGAGATGTTACAAAAACTTTTTCATCAAAATGAGCTTACCAGAAGAGCCACTTCATACCGTGCATTTTGCACTTTTTTACGCTTTTCTCAAAAACGGCTCAAAAGTTTTTAATGAATCTCGCTATATCGATGTAAAATTTAATGGACTTTAATATCATGTAGCATTCATTCTAATATCAATAGTATGAAAGAGCCTAAATGCCGATATTTTAAAAAAATTCCCCCTGAAGTACCTTTAATTTTGAACATTCTATAAAAATAGCCGTATCATCTTGTTATCATTGATAAAAAAAAAAAAGGTAAATATATAAGTTGAACGGATTCGATAACCAATTAAAGGAGAAAACTGAAAAAATATTTTTTTAATGCAATTATTAGCTACATGTATAATATACCGTTGAAAAGCTAAAGATTTTAGAACAAATATTATCTTATACAGAAGCTTGTAAAAGTTAATAAAGAGTGATGAAAATCCGATAAAGCTAACTGATTATTTTAGATAACAGATATAATAGATTTTTATAAAACGCATGTTTCTGTAGAAATTCAATTTAATTAGTTCTTTAATAGTTTCACTCATTTTTATCTCTACTGTATTTGAAAATTCTTTGATCGATTTGAAAAACGGAGGTGGAATCACTTGTAGCTGTGTGGCTAGCGTAACAGCCTCCCATGCTAAAGGTCACGGGTTCAAACCCGCAGGTGGTCCTGGGATTTTTTAATGGGAGTACAAAATCCTTAATTTCGCCGTCCTTCGGAGGGGACGTTAAAAGGTGGTCCCGAGCCTCTGCGATGTCAGGTACTCGTTAGAGATCCCTATCCTAATAAAACCTAGATAGGCGAAATTTAGGCTCCTACTGCAGCATCGTCCGATTAGCCATAGTAGCATAAAGTGACGTTAAATAAATATACAAACAAAAACGGAGGTAATTGAAAATCGTGTGTTGGTAGCAACCAGATTTTTTGGAAAAAAGAAACAATAATAATAATTTTTTTCTTTATCTTCGAAAATAATTGAGTGCTTGAATTAAATCACTTTTAATCCGCCACCATTTTAAAAATTACCAGCTGATAATTTACGTTTGAATCATCGTCGAATGACCTAGTATTTTTGTGGGAATTCATAAAAATTTGGCCAACTAGTTTCGTTGAAATGTCCACGTCAAATGGACGGCGGACAAATGTCAATATATCATGTACAACAAATATCATGTAAAAAAAAAAAAAAAAAAAAAAAAAAAAGAAAGCATTGATGTGAAAATGAAAGAGAAGTCAACGGGTTGCGGTAAAAAATATTTGAAAATAGTTTTAAAACCATAAATTAAGAAATGTTTTGACCCAAGTTGCGAGTCTTCATTAGGGCTAAAACATAACAAGATACAAAGTAAGTGTTTGATAAATAAATGACCATGAAAATTTAATAGAATTAAAAACAAACAATTAAGATAAGAAGGAGTTTTTTTTTTTATGGGTGTCTGTTTATTATTCTCTTATTTTTTCATAGCCATTTATTAATAAATAAAAAAATGGTTATTGTAAAGTTTTAGCCCTGATGTAAGACCCCTAGCGTATGTCGAAATATTGGTTAGTAAATATTTTTCTTGATATTTTTTAATATCTTAGACTCGCCACCGTATTTTCTTATTCTTTATATTAAACACATGGTCAACCATTTAATTTTCAATATATAAGTTGTTTTTTTTTACAGCAACAACAATTTTTGTATGAGTAATATTACAATCTGTCCTTATTTGGACATTAATGATAGTGGTGAAAGATAACATTCAAAGAATATTTACATAACAAAATATATAGGTTAAAAACAAACCAAGAAATTAATACAAATTAATAATTTAAAGAACAACAGTAAAATGGGATCACCTGTAGTATGGTTGTTAGCATAACAGCTTTCTATGCTAAAGGTCACGGGTTCAAACCTACAGGTGGTCCTAGGATTTCTTAATGGAAGTAAAAAATCCTTAGTTAGGCCGTCCTTCGGAGGGGGCGTAAAAAAGTGGTCCTAGGCCTGTGCGATGTCAGGTACTCATTAAAGATCCCTATGGTAATTAAACCTGGATAGGAAAAAATAAGGAATCCCACTATTGCATTGTCCGATTAGTCACAGTAGCATGAAGTGACGTTAAATAAACAAACAACAGTAAAACAGCAGAGTAAAGAAAACTCTATTGTAGATTTTATAATTTGAACTATACTAAATGTTTTTTAAGATACTCAAAATTATTTCATTGAGTCCGATGGAGGTGCAACGTATAATACGGACATTCTTGAAAGATATAGTAAATCGGGGGGGAGGGGAAGGGGGGCTCCACGATTTTCTGAAACTGTAGCATGTGATGTTTGCCTTGTAAAGAATTGTTTGTTTATTTATTTAACGTCACTTTATGTTACTTTAGCTAATCGAACGATGCTGCAGTGGGAGTCCTAAATTTTGCCAATCCAGGATAGGGATCTCTAAGGAGTACCTGATATCGCACAGGCTCGGGACCACCTTTTAACGTCCCCTCCGAAGGACGGCATAACTATGGATTTTTTACTCCCATTAAAAAATCCTAGGATCACCTGCGGGTTTGAACCCTCGACCTTTGGCATAGGAGGCTGTTATGCTAACCACCCAGCTATATTTCATCTCACTTGTAAGGATTTGATACGAGAGGAATTGAGTAGTTTAGGAGAACTCAAAAGACTGATTAACTCTTGTAAATATTAAGAAAGTAACCTAAAGACATTTCACAATAATTAATGCCTCTGACATTTCGAAAACCGACATTTACTAATCGATAATTGAAAGCTCCGTATTAATTAATGTATTATGTTATTATTGCATTGGCTAATGGCCTGCTATTACACATTACATAGGCCTCAGAATGCTCTATGCCTATTTGTGTTTGAAAGTGTGTGCCAGCACCTTCACACGTGGCTCAGATCTTTGCCAACTCCGCATACCATTCATATTATCCCCGTCTGCCGCCACGTCACAATCGATATCTATATCACACTACTGTCTGATTAGTGAAGAACAAGATGTAACATCCATCTTATGTAACCGTCAGTGCACCTACACTCATGTATGATCTCGCGTGTGAATCTGTTTATGTATACTCGTATCTCTTCTACATTCCGTGTTTATTTGGTGTATTCTTTTACATATTCTTATTTTCACTTACTTATAATAATAATAGGCTTACCGAAGCCGAATTGTGGCTTACCAAACATGAAACATTTATGCTTATACCACCAAATGTTGCCTATAAAGATTTGTCCAATGATCACCAGACAGGTAGAGGATCCCAAATGTTTCTTACCAATTTAAAAAAAATAAAAATCTGTTTGCAGAACTAGACATTAAACTAATAAACACAGCAAAATATTATGGACCAACGCTCCCCAGGAGTAGCATATACAAATAGATAAGTTTGTGCGCTAAAAACACATTATATTTAAAATCTCTAGTTCTAGTGAAGGTAGAAAAATAAGTTTAGAGTCAAAATTACCCTATTATAAAGAGGAATAATTAAAAAAAAATGTGCCATTAAAATGTATAAGTTTTATGCTTGGAAAAATCCTAAAAATATAAATGAACTCGTCAAAACAAACATGTTCCTTGTGTGATCAGACTTAGCACAATCCTTCCATCGACATTTCGGCCTACGTCTCGGACACCTACCAGTTGGTTCATTGCATAGCAAATATTTCGGAATTCGTTCTTCATTGAGACCAACAACTTTACACGTCTATTTGAGTCGCGATGCTCTCTTAATTGTACTGACAGGGTATAAGCTCCATAATTGAAACGTTGATTTCCACTATATCCACTATAACGTTGAATGGTACTATATCCATTCTGGGGAATTTTACAGGAAGCGCGAAAATCTGTCATTACTATATTATTAAACTAGCTAGTTTGGGTCGTTTTGTCTTAAAATTTAGAATTATTTGTTTACTATAATAATAACATCATATTAAAGTTATGAAATGATTTTTTTTAGAATGATTTGGAACGAAAATAAATGCGTAATTAGTACTTTTAGAAAATGACCGCATTTCTCAATCGCGTTTTTTAAGGACTTGAGAATTCATTAGATAACATAATAGAATATTTAGATAACACTAAATGATGAGAATACAAATATGTAAAAAAATCAATTTCGTAAAAAATGTCCTTTAGAACCTTTTGCAAATCAACGTCTCAATTCCGTGTGCTGTAACCTTCTGGATTCCCTTGGCTTTGACTAATTTTTTATTTTATCTGATTTACTTGTTGTATTACTTGTTATATATATATATATATATATATATATATATATATATATATATATATATATATATATATATAAAAATGCGATCATATACATTACATACATACATACATATATACATACATAACGCTGTACCAGAATTTGACCAGTCTCATAAGTAACCACATGACAACATAATTATAGGATATTATTACAATAATAACTTTTAAAAAAAATATAAAAACTTCCTAAATTTAAAAAATAAAAAACTACAAATTTATCTTATGGTTATACATTTTTAGTTCGTTTATTAACATACGGTCTTGTACAATACTATTATGGGTATAATTTTCAATATTATTTATAAAATAATTTTTGTTTTTTAAACATTTGAAAAAGAATTGCTAATCTTCATAATGTTTGCTTTTATAAGAGGAACACCCAAGATCAAATATTTCCTTAGTACGTTATTCCCGAAAACCCTAAGGCATTATTCATCCTTCAAATTAAGCGTTTTACATCCGTACAGAACGTAAAAGAATAGTTTTATAAATTCTAACCATTACTTACCTATATACCTTTTTACTCTTTTCTCAAAAACGTGACCAACAGTTTTGATTAAACTCGCTATATTGATGTATCGGTAATACAATTCATCCCATTCATATATGCAAAAATCCTATTTTTCTTCCTCGTTTGGATGTCTAAAGATAAAAATTATTTCAAGAAAATATTCTAAAGCCTTCATTAAATATGAGCGGTAGGCCAGGGTCACTTCATATAACATAATGACATAGCAAAAAATATATTTTTTTCTGCAACTTCACCTGAGTAAAAAACCTGGGGAACTGATAGCAGTAAACAATACCTCCACTGTCGTAATTAAATGCATAGACAATAAAGATAGTATTCACTTGTATTATTTATAAGGTTATTGAACCTCTGATATGCAAAAAATTATTAAATAAGTTTATCTGTATTAGTTTCTTTTACATATCCCAAAATTAGAAATATTTTTATGGTCTTGATAAAATTAATAATTTTTTTGAAAATAAATTCATAGGACTATAATAAAACTCCGATTCAATGCCGATACCACCAAATACTGCCTACACAGATTTGTCGAATGATCACCGTTCAAGCCCATGCCCCCAAGATCGGACTTAACACAATCCTCCTATCGAAGCTACGTTCTACTTTTCGGACGCTTACCAGTCAGTTCAGCAAATACCAATTTTTTCGGAATTCGTTCTCCACTGAGCCCAACAACTTTGCACGCCCATTTAAGTCTCCGCGATGCTATCAACCCAATTATGTTAACGGGGTACAAGCTCCGCAACCTTGGCTCCAGTGGCCTTATGTCTCTTCGGACTAAATATTTTACGCAGTATCTTATTTTCGAAAACCTTAAGATGTTGTTCATCCTTCAAAGTAAGGGACTACGTTTCACATCCGTAAAGAACCGTCGGAAGAATAATAGTTTTATAAATTCTAACCTTTAATTTTTTAGACAGATGCCACGACCTAAGTAATGTCGCAACTGGATAACACGCATTTCCCGCCTTTGACTGGGACTTTATTTCATCGTGGCTTTCATTATTTCTTGTTATCATTTAATCTAAATACCTCAATCTCTCTACGTGTTCAAACGTTGGTTAAAATAATAAATATATATAAAATAATAATAAAAAAATAAATAAAATACATTCAAGATAAGTACTAATTAATATTTAATAAACCTTTTATCAAATTCATTTACTTCAGAATTGTTTTTGAGGTATATTTCTGTAGACTATGTGTCATACTCTTATCTAAATAGCAGTTATTTCAGATTTTTATTTAAAAAAAAAAAAAGTTTAAAAAACTTATCTTCAGAGCTCTACTATCGTTTTTATATAACGTATTTTAAATATTCTTAAGCTATCATTGGGAATTAATTCGCGCATAGTATTGGAATGAATAGGATAAATTTTGATTAATGAAATATAACGTATTACACTACTGACAGGTTATTATTAGATCTGAAACGTATCTTAAGTTACAAAAAAAAAAAACATTAACTCCAACCCGACATAAATGCTACACGGAAAGAGTAGAGGAAAGGAAATATGAAAATGTGTGAATTTTTGATGTGATGTCGATGATAGAGAACTTTCATACACAGTCACACACTTTCAGTAAAATTGTAGAAATAATCGGGAGTCTGTCGTTTTTTGTTAATACTTTAATTTTGCCGACGTTTCGGCTCAGACTTGTAAGATATCATTAGGGTATTACTGAGCCATGTCAAGCATGTTTATACCAACGAAAGGAAAACTTTTTTTTTTGTGTGTGTAATGTTTGTTTTTTTGACAATAAGAACAGTAATATAGACGTATAATATATCGTTTGAAAGAGAAAGCTTTTAGAAAAAAAAATCCGATAAACAAAGTTGTAAAATGTATTATAAAGTGACGAATAGGGAATAAAGTTATTACTGATTATCAATTTAATGTAGTTATATTGTTCAATAATATGTTTCCACATGTTTTATTAAAATTATCTGAAAATATTTTTCAAATTGAAGTATATTTAATAGTTTCTAAATTGAATTTAACAGTAGAGGTAAGTGGAAGGCGTGTGTTACCCGTACCAGATTTTTTAAACTTGTATTGTTAATATTGTTTAATTTCTTAAAATAGAGTTTATATATTTAAAAAAGATGTTTTCTTAATGTGTATATCACAATCATATCTTATAATATAACTTACTCATTTAGTGTTGTTATTAAAAAAAAAAAAAAAAATAATATTTTATGAAAACGATATCCGGACCTTTTTTTTTTTCTTTTTTACTTTCACTTACTATCTATATATAGTAAGGGAAAGTATTGCGATCGTGAAAATTTTTTAATTCCAGGTTTCAACGGAAATACACATTTTAGGGTCCCCTGAGTCCAAATAACCAAGTCCCGCAAAAAGGTGTGTGTGTGTGTGTGTGAAATTTTATATTTAAAACAAATATACGCCCGAGACGTGACAAAACCTTTTTCATTAAAATGGGCCTACCAGAAGAGCCACTTTATACCACGCATTTTGCACCTATTTTCGATTTTCTCGAAAACGGTGCCGACGATTTTGATTAAACTCGTTATATCGATGTAAAATTTAAGGGCTTTAGTATCATTTAGGTTTCATTCAGATTAAAATGGTCTGACAGGGCTTAAATGCCGATATTTTAAATTTTCTTTCTCTAAAGTACCTTTGATTTTGTTGATACTATAAAAATAACTATATTATCTTGTTACCACTGATGAAAAAGAGGTAAATACATAAATTGAATGAATTCCATTACCAACTAAAGGAGAAAACAGAAAAAATATTTTTTTAATGAAATTTTTCGTTATTGAACATAAGAACAGTAATGTACATGTATTATACACCTTTGGAAAGCTAAAGATTTTAGAAAAAATATGATCTCATACAGAAGCTTTTAAATGTTAATAGAGAGTGGTGAAATGAAGATAAAACTAAGTGATTATTTTAGATAATAATAAAATAGGTTTTTTAATAAAACACACGTTTCTATATAAATTCAATTTAATTAATTCTTAAATAGTTTCACGTATTTTTATCTCTAACTGTATTTGAAAATTCTTGTATTGATTTTAAAAATGGAGGTAAGTAGAAGTCGTGTGTTGCCCGCACCAGATTTTTTAATTTGCTTTCTCCACTTCCGCCACTTTTGTCAACTCTCGCAAGCGAATTCTCGAATTTTCACTAACCTCTTCTATTACCGTGTCGCGCAGTCTTAAAATAGAAGCGCTACTACTACTTATTGTAGCCACGTGTTTGTTTATTTATTTAACGTCTCTTTATGCTGCTGTGGCTAATCGGACGATGCTACAGTGGGAGTCCTACATTTTCCTATCCAGGTTTGATTAGAATAGGGATCTTGTTTGGAAACCTTTACTTTATTTATTGCAAACTATTTTCGATAATATTCCGAGGGGTCTAAATGAAGATGGCCGTAGGAACCCAAAATTTAAACATTTTTTTTTATTTATTAATTTATTGAAATTTACAACTCTATTAGTAAATACATCAATTAAATTGGCTCATAATATAGATAATATACATGAAAAGACATGAAAAAGACTATGTCCATTGGCAACACTCCACTAGGTAATCTACACTAGAAGGTCTCGAGGCCATCTTCTTTTCAGACGCCTCGGAGGATTGTCAGGAATGGAAGAGGAAGCAAGGATTGGTAGTCATCATCCTAACCCTTTAGCGCAATCCCTATCCAGCACCAGCCATCCCTATAATCCTCCTCGAAAATTGAAACGGCAGTGGCCACGAGACGTATTGTAAACATTTAAACTGGAGTTCTGACACTGGTCAGATCCTCCACTCATGTACGGTATGTTTGTGGCTACAGCGCCCTAACTCAGCCTCCACTGGCTCAGACCAGTGATGCGGCTGAGATAGAGGCGCTGGGATCTCTTGGATCAACAACAAGTGGAGGGAAAAGTGCTTGCTGGGGTCCCTTTAGCAATTGTATATAGTTATGATTGTGTGTAAGATGTTTATTTATTTGCCAACTTTTTATTTATCTCAATAATAGGTTATCGTTTCGATTTATTTTGTTTTTTTATTTATTATTATTATTTTATTGTATATACATTAATTTATTTATGTTCTATTTTATGTAATTTGACTATTATTATTATTGTCTGTATATATAGTATGAATGTGGTCTCTTATCAATATTATTATTGTTCATTTTGTAACAAATTGTAATATATCTCAATAAAAAAAATAAATAAATAAAATAAAATAAATTTTTATAAGAAAAAAATTAACCAAGTTGTGATTAAACAGCTGTAAGAAAATGTAGGAAACAAAATAAACCTAATTAAAATATTGAAGAAAATAGGAGAAACAAACTTAACTTAATTAAATGCTTAATGATGTAAAAAATATAGTTATCAAAATTAAACAGTTTCTTGAATTAGAATTAAAAAATTAAATGTTCCATTAATAGATAGGCTATATTCACGTGAAAAAGTCCAGTTGAGTATTGTAGAAAATCTACGCAGGGCGGCTTGGACGAACTTCTCAGGTATGTTGAAAATGACCGCAGGGCGGCTTTTCCAAGTTCCAAGGGGAACGATGAGAAAATGAAGAACTTCTTTTTTTCTCATCATTGTCGTCATTTTTCTTTTGTTCTAATATTTGTTCGTTAATTATCAGGCCGATTTGCAAAAGAAATTCTTGGATATTTTTTTAAAACACTTTATTTATTCCGGTAAGCGGTAAAATTAAAAGATAACTGAGATATGCATAGTAGGTGACAAAATTATTAAAATAATTTATTATATGTTGTTGTAATTGAATTGTTGGAAAAATATATAAATGCAATAAGATTTTAATTGATTTACAGAAGCTTGAAATGGCCCTAGAGGCTGAAACGTCGCGATACTGGAATAAATAAAGTGTTTTAAAAAAATATCCAAGAATTTCTTTGCAAATCGGCCTGATAATTAACGAACAAATGAAGAACTTCGTTTGCAAACGTACAAAATATGAGAGCAGACTCGGTTCTAAGCCCATCTACCCTTTAGACACTAGGCGGTAATAAAAACAATTGAAGTACGATCGTCTTCTTTTTCTTTCTCTTCCATTCAAAACTTTTATTTATATTTAAAATAACTATTTTTAAAACAGATAAAAAATAAATATTAATACAAAATGATCTATCGATAAATATCATAAAATTATACAGTTTTCTTTTCTTTCCATGAAACCTCATCAGGCCAAAACATATGGCGTAAACATATTAAAACAACTCAAAACTGTGAGTATTACTACAGCAATACTTAAATTTTTAGACGTTTTCTCCTTCGTGGGATGCTGAGCCAGAATGAGCGTTGAGAAGAAACTCCAAAGCAATGTATCTGATTGTGTAAAGCTGCCGATTGAGCAATCTATCCAAGACTCCTTGAACCGCAGAGAGGGCTATTATCCTGTTTTGATCCATCGCGACCTCCTCAACTGCATCTCGGTTCCAATCCACGCGCCCGGAAAATCCCACGGCAGCTGCATTTCCTCCTTCGCTTGCGGCCTTCCTCGATCCAAGACGTGAAACTGATGGAAATTACTTCTTTCGAAGGGTTAAAGGGTGTTAAACAGAACTTGATGGATTGGCGTTTAATTTACGATCAGTGATGATTACCGGCATTTTTTATTATCTCAGATTCAAAACGATATTTCATAAGGTAATTTTAATGTTAATTTGCTACAAGATAAAATACATGAAAACAAAAAACATGAAGAGAATTTTCCCATCAGCAGCACTCCAGGAGGTAATCTAAACCTGAAGCTTATGAGGTCGCCTTCTTTTCATAACTTGGCGGATTATTAGAAAGAGGAAGCAAGGATTGAAAATAATGGGTTAGAGATTTCCATTTCAATGGCAAGGACCCCCAAAAGCCTAAATATTAGATACATAATTACATTTTTAATAGGCTAAATCTTATTAGAAATAGAAAATAATTTTTATTCTGGGACTGGGTGGGTCCCCTAAGAATAATAGCTTTGCACAGTTTAAGTATACAACATGTCTGGCCAACAGACCGAAGGAACATAATTTCTACTAATTACATTTATGGGTTAATTTATGTGTGTATATTACTCTCGCATATACACACATATATAAAAAAAAAAAAAAAAAATATATATATATATATATATATATATATATATATATATATATATATATATATATACAATGATAACATCAGGTAAAAACAATTCCTAGAAAATATTGTGTTGAGCAAACTTTTTTTTTTTTTTTTTTTACATCATTTATTGAAATTTACAACTGTACTTCAAGGTACAACAAGTAAATGTGACAAAAGTTAAATGGCGTGAAACAAACTTGAAGAAGAACTACCCAATGGCAGCATTCCTGTAACTTTTCTACACTAGAATGTCTCGAGGCCATCTTCTTTTCAGACGCCTCGGAGGATTGTCAGGAATTGAAGAGGAAGAAAGTATTGAAACAAGAGGATTAGGGTGGGAATGGAGTTTGTCATGAAAGGAATGGTATCTAGATCGGCAACATACGGAACGTTGAGGTCTTTATGGATAAGTTTGTTCGTGACAAAATAAGGAGCATTGAGGATTTTACGAAGGATTTTGGATTGTAGGGATTGGATACGGGAAGAATTCGATGGTTTAGTAGAGCCCCAAAGCTCCATTCCGTAAGTCCATATCGGCCTTATGATAGTCATGTAGATGAGTCTTTTGTAGTTAAGTGGAAGATTAGAACGTTTGTCTGGTAAGTGTTGAAGAAGTCGAAAACGTCGTGCAGTTTCTTGTCGTTTCAGTCTTGTGTGAGGATGAACAAACTTAAATATAAATTAATAGATAACATCGTTTAAATATATACTATGAACAAATAGGTATTACTTTCAAGAAGAACTTCGTTTGCAAACGTACTAGGTATGAGAGCAGACTCAGGTCTAAGCCCATCTGCCCTTTAGACACTAGGCGGTAATAAAAACAATTGAAGTACGATCGTCTTCTTTTTCTTTCTCTTCTATTCAAAACTTTTAATTATATTTAAAATAACTATTTCTAAAACAGATAAAAAATAAATATTAATACAAAATGATCTATTGATAAATATCATAAAATTATACAGTTTTCTTTTTTTTCCATGAAACAGTCATGAAACCTCATCAGGCCAAAACATATGGCGTAAACATAATGAGGTAATCATTACCTTCTGCGATACATAACACATCTTCTGTCCTTTAAGCTAATTATTTTCCAAATATAAGAAAATGACCAATTTTAAGGTTGTGACCGTAAACAGAAGCAATTAAATCACTTAGAATGTTAAATTTGTATGTGTAGAGCGTGATTTTTACTAGAAGCCAAGGCTTCAAAATTCAAAATTATCGGCCAGCGAACCCTCAGGACATTATTTGCGGACCACTAGTTGGAAACCACTGGGTTAGAGTTAGAATGGAGTTCGTCATGGAAGGAGTGATAACTGTTTCGGGGCACATCAGTATGGAAAAAATCTGGTGCGGGCAACACACGACTTTCACTTACCTCGATTTTTAAAATCAATGAAAGAATTTTCAAATACAGTTAGAAATAAAAATAAGTGAAAGTCGTATGTTGCTCGCACCAGATTTTTTTAATAGTTCTTGAATTGATTTTAAGAGCCGAGGTAATTGAAAGTCGCCTGTTGCCCGAAACAGTTTTTTGTATTACGAACAGCAGTTAAATTATTTGGATATTTCATATAAAAAACATTTTCGTTGAAAAAAAAAATCAGTTTAGGGACACCCTGATCACCTAGCTGTATGAAACATACTTTAGGGCCGCTTCTCGTACCTTCCTAATAACCATAAAAAAAATCTGGTGCGGGCAACACACGACTTTCACTTACCTCGATTTTTAAAATCAATGAAAGAATTTTTAAATACAGTTAGAGATAAAAATACGTGAAACTATTAAGGAATTAATCAAATTGAATTTATATAGAAACATGTGTTTTATTAAAAAATCTATTATATTATTATCTAAAATAACCAGTTAAAATATTTTTTCTCCTTTAGTTAGGTATCGAATTTATTGAATTTATATATTCACCTGTTTTTCTTCAGCGTTAACAAGATAATCTAGTTATTATTATTGAATCTACAAAATTAAAGGTACTTTAGAAGAAGAAAATTTAAAATATCGGCATTTAAGTCCTGTCAGACCATTTTTATCCAAATAAAACCTACATGATATTAAAGCCCATTACATTTTACATCGATAGCGAGTTTAATCAAAATCGTCGGAACCGTTTTCGAGAAAATCGAAAAAAGGTGCAAAATGCATGGTATAAAGTGCCTCTTCTGGTTAGCTTATATTGATGAAAAAAGTTTTGTCACGTCTCGGGCGTATAGTTGTTTTAAATATGAAATTTCAGTTTCATAGGACTTACCGTTTCCGCCCGATGTTACCACACACACACACACACACACACAGACCATTTTGCGGGATTTGGTTATTTGGACTCAGGGGACCCTAAAACGTGTATTTCCGTTGAAAACTGGAATTCGAAAATTTCCACGATCGCATTTTTTTTTTTTTTTTTTTTTTTTTTTTTTCTTACCCTCTGGTTTTATTTTCGAACAAAATACAAATACAAATATAATATGTATAGCTGTCAGATTTGTCCTTCTGTTACCCGGAGGTATTCTAAAGAGGATTGCTATATGCGCTGGATGCACTAGTAATCTTTCAAGGGCTTCTTCTAAGCCTTTATTTATCCATTGCAAAATGGGAGGGACCATTCTTCAGGGTTTTGGCAATAAATTGAGTTCAGACATAGTCCGAACTCCTTCCCTCGGCGACAACGTCAACGAGAGGTAGTGATCCTTGCCACCTCCCAGGCTTGGGTGGTGGGGTGATATCAGAAAATAATGGATTAGCACAGGCCTTCAGCCCATCAAAAAATTTAATGTGCCTCCGGCTGATATATTCAGGCACTGTTGGCAATACTAATTCCTGATGAAGGATATGGTTTCTGGCCCTTTGTAAGTTGGTACCTCTGACAATCCGCCGAAGGATGGAGTTCTGGAACGTCTGTAATTGTTTGAGAGTGGACTTAAACAGATGCCGCATCAAGGGCGCACCATAGAGCATAGTTGGACGTATTATAGCCTTGTAGATCTGTAGTTTCAGCCTCAGTGAGAGCTGAGGTGACGTGAGTAGATGATTAAGTCTATAGCTCTTTCTCCTGGCCAGTTTGAGTCGTTCCGGTGCCAGTTTCACGATCGCAATAATTCCCCTTACTATATATAGTAAGTGAAAGTAATTAGGTCTTTGGGAATGACCTATTTATTCTAGACAAAGCGAGGATTGTTGAGAATTTTGCCAAGGATTCCTTCATAATTCCATATCAGCCTTATGTTGGTCGTGTAGATAAGTCTTTTGTAGTTAATTGGAATATTACAACGTTTGTCTAGTAGTGTTGAAGTAACTAAAAGGGACGAGTTTTCTTTCCCCAAATCACAATTAATTTTTACTGATTGGTCATCTAGCAATATAGTAATACAAATCATAGTTATATTAATGTATTAAATAATAGAATGTCAAAAATCTATAAACACACGAAGAGTGGATTAAATTGAGTGATTCCTATGTTTAATAATTTATTTAAATGCTCCTTACCCTTACTTCGTCACAAATAAAATTATCCATAACGACATTAATATCCCATTTGTTGCAGGCCTTTCTCATACCAGTTATACCACTTTCAATTCAAAACTCTATTCCTACATAAACTCTCTTGTCCGCAACATATCAACCTCACATATTCCTGATAACCCTCCGATTGAGAAGAAGATGGCCTCGGGACCTACTTACTTAAATAGAAATCGAAGTTCTACCGCTGGGTAGTTTCTTCACAAGCCTTTTCACGGCCTTTATTATAATTCAACACTTTTACTTTTTGAATTTATGCATATACAGATGTAAAATTCAATAAAATATAAATTTAAAAAAAAAATAATAAGTTATTTGTACTGTTATATATATAACGTTTGAAATTAATTTTAATTCATTAAATCATTAAAATTTATGTGGTACTTTTTTTTTTTTTTTTTTTTTTTTTTTTTTTAATTGAGAAATATTACAATTTGTTACATAATGAACAGTAGTAATAGTGATGTAGTAAACATTCATACAATATGTACAGAAAATAAAGTCAAATTACATAAAATTGGAAATAAAAAAAATTCAAATATATATAAGAAAATAACAATTAATAAAAACAAAAGAAACAACAACAAACAAATGAAAACAACCTGTAATAGAGATAAATACGAGTTGGGAAATAAATAAAAATCATACAAGCAAACTTAACTATATACAACATATACAATCTGCTAAAGGGACCCTAGACTCGGATGCTCCCTCCACAAGTGGGAGGAGAAGCCGAATCCAAGAGATCCCAGCGCCTCTCACTCAGCGCTTCACCGGTGTAAGCCAGTGGAGGCCGAGCTAGGGCGGAATAGCCTATGTGGTACTAGCAGTACATTTTTTAAATATGGAAAATATATCACTTGTTACTTTTGTACTTAACCCGAAAGAAAATTATAAAAATAAACCTTACAACAAAATATATATCCTATAGTTAAAAGGATAATTCTTGACACTTTACGGGGGAATAAAATTGCTTCATGCATAGTCAATTGTCGTTTACGATTTATATATCTTTTATCCCACGAACACCTTGAATAAGGAAAATGTGAGCTGAAAAAAATAATTCTAAATACCTCTTAGACGTATAATTTTATGCTAGCGGATAGTAATTGTATCCGTAATATAGGTCAGAATACAGTTACACTGATCGTAATATCTGTCGTAAACTGGTGTCCTTGTGCGTACAAGGCCATGCCGTGCTACGCCCATTCACAAAACGATCGCAGCGTGCCTTTGAATGATTTTACAATCACAGTCGTAATCGATTTATTCCATTTATGGCCGGTAATAGTTTCTTATTACAGGGGCCTTGGGAACTAAATGTTATGTTTTTTATAGTAGCTCTATAAACAGTTCAATATTTTCTTAAAAGAAACAATTTATTACTTTCACTTTTCTATATTTGAAAAGTTACTTAATCAAGCTTTGTTTCTGTGTTCTATGCCGTATGGATTTTCAATAAGTTAGGCTTAGGTTTAGGGAGCGGTCGAAAAAAAATCTGGTGGGCTCAACACATGACTTTCACTTACCTCCGTTATTAAAATAAATTTAAATACTTTTAACTGAACATAGAGTAAAAACAGGTTTAAAGAAATGATCCATTGACTGTTTTTTTTTTTGTTTTTTTTTTAAAGAATAAAATGAATTTAATGTTAATCTAACCATACATTATATTATTGATAATATATTTTTTTAAATAATTAATTTATATTTTTAAATGATTAAATTCTGAGATCATATAGAATGCTTATTGTAATGAATTTGTCGTGTCCTTTAAGATAAAAATTGTTTTTTTTCACCTGAAGATTGCTTTTTAACCAAAACGTTGGATCAAAAAGTGGTTCACCTTTATTAGAAACCCATAATTTAAGGAATTTTAAATTAAAAAAAATGTTAAAGAATTACACGAAGTTTCGATAGAAACACGTTTTTCAGATTTCATATTCTAACAATAAAATTTATTACTTGCAATAATCGCCCTGTTTGTCTTTCTGGATTACGTTTTACAGCTTTGAATAAAACATAACAATTTTTCTAAAATCTTTAGCTTTATGATTTAATATTCATCTACATCACAAATCCATATTATTATTCTTGCGGAAAAATATTGTTGTGACGCTCTCCTTCGAACACCCTGAAGAAGGCCTATAGCTTAGGCCGAAACGTCGGCACCAGTTAATTAAGTTTGTACTTATTTGTGCGTTCTTTTGACTGCGCCCTGAACTAACTTCTCCCCCAAAAAAATTTAGATGTTTGCTATTTTCTCCTTTAGTCGGTTATCAAATTCGTTCAACTTCTTTATTTACCCATTTTTGTCAAAAATAACAAGATGAAATGGGTACTTTTTTCGAACCTACAAAGTTAAAGATACTTTACAGATAGCCATACTGGTATTTAAGCCCAGTCCGACTATTTCAATCATAATGAAACCTACATATCATTTAAGAGGTTATTTTGGTTCGCCGATTTCGTTGAAAAAGTTGCTGTAACTATTAATTAGAAATTTCAGCTCTTTTTCTTTAAATCTTGAATTTATTTTTTTACCAAGACTTACAACACACATACTATTTGGCGAGACTTGGTCATTTGGACTCAGGAGACCATAAAACGCTTGTTTCCGTTGAAAACTAGAATCTCGTTTTTTTTTTTTTTTTTTTTTTTTTTTTAATTCCCTTATTAGAGTAATTCATTCTATATATTCAATTAGAAGTAGTATATATACAATATATATAGTTTATAGTCAATGTTAGATGTTGCATTTTAAGGAGTTTATGTATTGACTGATATTAATGTATTAGTTTTACTTTTGATGTGGGTTATCATTCAGCTTCAGCGCTAGGACAGGCTATGTTTCTGTTTTTCTTAATGATGTAACTTATCTTAACCTAACTTACTCCTACTGTTGGTTGCCAGCACATTGTTGCTGCTGCTGGTGTCAATGTGTTAAATAAGAATCCCGCTAAACCTCTGAATCTATATAACTAAGTCTACCTATATGTTCCGTTTATCGAAGTGGTGAATCTAATCCCAAAACAGAACGCCGCACAGTGGGCAATATGACCGATTTAGGTGGACGAAATTCTGAAACTTGTCTATATTTAACCTTTGGGGTCCCAGATTACGGAAAAATATTACAAAAAAATTATAAGAAACAATTATAAAAACTAATTAATTTTTTGACACGATTAGCGAGCGCACCGAGGTCAAACATCAAATGTATTTGCTAAAATCTAAAACTCCCCTATATTTTACGTTTGAAGTCCCAGAATACGGGAAAAAAAATACAAAAAATCTAATTATGACTCGGAGTTGATAAAATAGACTTATTTTATATGGTTTAGGAAATTCTTTAAATTATAGATTGTGCTGTGTCTGAAAAAAATGATGTATCACCCAAAACGCAAAACATTACTAAATAAAAGCAAAAAGACTTTGCTCTAAATACAGCTTGAACACTATAAATGGCCATCGAATAAAGATAATCCCACTGCCGGTTATTAGGCACTTGTGTGAACAGCAATGATTTATTTGTAAACACGGTATCGTAGTAAATATTAGTATTAATGGTCTTGCCAACAAATAATAAAAAGGCGAAGCACTGGAAAATTTCAAACTTTTGACTTGACTTTTGTCCACCTAAATTGGTGATTTAGCCCACTGTGCGTCGTACAAAACTATAATTTCATTTTTGAGAGAAATATAAATTCGGGATATCGATGCAATTTTTTTTTTCTCAAGAAAACCGCCTGTTTCAACAAAGGGGGTACCCAAATAATTTGAATAACTGATTGGCGAACAGATTTCGCCTCAATTATCTCCTTTTCACTTTATTGACTTAAGAAACAGAAAGAATCTTTAAACGCAATGGACCCAATATTATACATGGGTTACAAAGGTACAAGAGACGTGTATATAATACTACTGATAATCAGATATATTGATTTATTAACTTTCTATAATTTATTATCTACCTGAGGGTATCATGATTTCTAATTTGCGCATTTAATTTATGAGACAGTTATTCGAGATGGCGAAGAAGCAATTTGGGAACGGATGAATTTTAATGATTCGTCGAATTGTAGGCAACTCAATGAAATATTATTCGCTGGGATTCTAAAATAACAGAAGCACCCTCGCTAATCGTTCGAGGAACGTGGGAGAAGTTATTCGACGAACTATTTGAATTTGCTTAACATTTTGCTAATGAATGGCAGACCCTGGAATGGACTTTCCTAGTGATGTCACCTGCGAGGCGCCCACACTCGGCTCTGACCCTGAGTTTCGCGCCACATTCTTCCCATAGTATAAGAAGTATGTCCTCGCATATTATATTTACGTATAATATTACATTAACTATATTATATAACATAATATTTAATATATAAAAATCTCGTGTCACGTTGTTTATGGTCGTACTCCTTCAAAGCGGCTCAACCAAATATTATGATTATTACTTTCACTTACTATATATAGTAAGGGGAAGTATTGCGATCGTGAAAATTTTCGAATTCCAGTTTTCAACGGAAATACACGTTTTAGGGTCCCCTGAGTCCAAATAACCAAGTCCCGCAAAATGGTCTGTGTGTGTGTGTGTGTGTGTGTGTGTGTGTGTGTGTGGGGTGGTAACATCGGGCGGAAACGGTAAGTCCTATGAAACTGAAATTTCATATTTAAAACAACTATACGCCCGAGACGTGACAAAACTTTTTTCATCAATATGAGCTAACCAGAAGAGGCACTTTATACCATGCATTTTGCACCTTTTTTCGATTTTCTCGAAAACGGTTCCGACGATTTTGATTAAACTCGCTATCGATGTAAAATTTAATGGGCTTTAATATCATGTAGGTTTTATTTGGATAAAAATGGTCTGACAGGACTTAAATGCCGATATTTTAAATTTTCTTCTTCTAAAGTACCTTTAATTTTGTAGATTCAATAATAATAACTAGATTATCTTGTTAACGCTGATGAAAAACAGGTAAATATATAAATTCGATACCGAACTAAAGGAGAAAACAGAAAAAATATTTTAACTGATTATTTTAGATAATAATATAATAGATTTTTTAATAAAACACATGTTTCTATATAAATTCAATTTGATTAATTCCTTAATAGTTTCACGTATTTTTATCTCTAACTGTATTTAAAAATTCTTTCATTGATTTTAAAAATCGAGGTAAGTGAAAGTCGTGTGTTGCCCGCACCAGATTTTTTTTATGGTTATTAGGAAGGTACGAGAAGCGGCCCTAAAGTATGTTTCATACAGCTAGGTGATCAGGGTGTCCCTAAACTGATTTTTTTTTTCAACGAAAATGTTTTTTATATGAAATATCCAAATAATTTAACTGCTGTTCGTAATACAAAAAACTGTTTCGGGCAACAGGCGACTTTCAATTACCTCGGCTCTTAAAATCAATTCAAGAACTATTAAAAAAATCTGGTGCGAGCAACATACGACTTTCACTTATTTTTATTTCTAACTGTATTTGAAAATTCTTTCATTGATTTTAAAAATCGAGGTAAGTGAAAGTCGTGTGTTGCCCGCACCAGATTTTTTTTATGGTTATTAGGAAGGTACGAGAAGCGGCCCTAAAGTATGTTTCATACAGCTAGGTGATCAGGGTGTCCCTAAACTGATTTTTTTTTTCAACGAAAATGTTTTTTATATGAAATATCCAAATAATTTAACTGCTGTTCGTAATACAAAAAACTGTTTCGGGCAACAGGCGACTTTCAATTACCTCGGCTCTTAAAATCAATTCAAGAACTATTAAAAAAATCTGGTGCGAGCAACATACGACTTTCACTTACCTCCGTTTTTAAAATTGATTAAAGAATATTCAACAACGGTTAGTTCTGTTATATTATTAAAAATCTATTATATTATTATCAAAAATAATCAGTTGGTTTTACCGGCTTTTTATTAACTTTTACAAGCTTGTATATAACATATCATTTTTCTAAAATCGTTCTCTTTCCAACGGTATATTATACGTCTATATTACTGCTTTTATGTTCAAAAACCAAAAATTGCATTAACAAATATTTTTAAGTTTTCTCCTTTAGTTGTTTATCAAATTCGCTCAACTTGCATATTTAGATGTTAATTATAAATAGTAACAAGATAATATAGTTATTTTTATAGAATCTACAGAATTAATGGTACTTTAGATGAAGAAAATTTAAAATATCGGCATTTAAGCCCTGTCAGACTATTTCAATCAGAATGAAACTTGCATGATATCAAAGCCCATCAAATTTTACATCGATATATAGAGTTTAATCAAAATCGTCATAGCCATTTTTGAGAAAATCGCAAACAGGTGCAAAATGCATTGTATAAAAGTAACTTTTCTGGTCAGCTGATTTTGATGAAAAAAGTTTTTGTAACATCTCGGGCGTATAATTGTCTTAAATATGAGATTTCAGTTTCATAGAACTCCCCCGGGAGTTACCACACACAGACCTTTTTGTGGGACGTGGTTATTTGGACTCAGGGAACCCTACAACGTGTATTTCCGTTGAAAACTGGAATTCGAAAATTTTCACGAACACGATACTTTCCCTTAGTATATATTTCATATATAGGTAAGTGAAAGTAAAAATTAAGGTTGAAAAATGTTTATTCAGTTCCATGGGAAACAATATATTTACATTCAATGATACCTAATATATAAAAATCTCGTATCACGGCGTTTGTGGTCGTACCCTCCGAAACGGCTCGATCGATTTTTATGATTTTTTATTTTATTTAAGGGCTATTTAGTAGAAATAAGAATCAGTCCTAAATATATTTCATACCACTAGGTTTATCTAGTATCCCAAAACAAATAAAAACATTTCTTTTTTTTTAGCTGCCATAAAAAACTACCTATTACCCCTAATGTTTAACCTCCTTCCCTCACCCTAGCATTTTTTAATCGCAATTTTAGTATTTTTGTATCGACGAATTTCCAAATAATTTAGCATTCGTACACTTTCAAACAACCTTTATTAAACGATTGAGATGTTTATATCCATTCAAGGAAATTTTTAACGCAAAACTCTAATTTCTATATCAAACCAACTTTTTGATTATTTTTCATTAGGATCTAGAATTTTTGTTTACTATCTTAATAACATTATATTAAAGTTATAGAATGAAATGTTTCAGTTGTGCATTTCTAAATCGCGTTTTAAATGGCTTAAGGGTTCATTAGATAAAATAAAATGAAAGAAATAGATAAAACTTTTTTTTAAACATCATTTATTGAAATTTACAACTGTACTTCAAGTACAACAAGTAAATGTGACAAAAGATAAATGGCGTGAAACAGACTTGAAGAAGAACTACCCAATGGCAGCACTCCTGTAACTTTCTAAACTAGAAGGTACGGGGTCATCTTCTTTTCAGACGCCTCGGAGGATTGTCAGGAATTGAAGAGGAAGAAAGTATTGAAACAAGAGGATTGTGGTGGGAATGGAGTTTGTCATGAAAGGAATGGAATCTAGATCGGGCTAAATCAGCAACATACGGAACATTGAGGTCTTTTTGGATCAGTTTGTTCGTAACTAAGTATGGAGCATTGAGGATTTTACGAAGGATTTTCGATTGCAGGGATTGTATACGGGAAGAATTCGATGGTTTAGTAGAGCCAAAAAGCTCCACTCCGTAAGTCCATATAGGCCTTATGATAGTCATGTTGATGAGTCTTTTGTAGTTGAGTGGAAGATTAGAACGTTTGTCTAGTAAATGTTGAATTAGTCGAAAACGTCGTGCAGTTTCTTGTCGTTTCAGTCTTGTTGAGGGTTCCATAGATAAAACTAAATGATAAGAATCTAATTTTTTCAAAATATCAATTTTGTAAAAATGTCCTTTAGTACCTTTTAGAAATCAACCGTGCAATGAGATGATTACGCCTTGATCACGCTCAGCCGCCAGGTTTTTCCCTAATTTTGGGTGCCCATTTTATAGAGGATGGGTGTGCCCCAGTCTCCATACCCTAGGGTCACCCCCCGGCCGAATTAACAGAATAAATAATATTCTACCACAGCCATGATTCGAACCCAGGAACCAAAGAACAGTAACCAAGTGCTCTATCCACGCCGTTGTGGCTTGACAAGCATTCGCAAATCCCACGAAAATCCTGCCTCCTCTTAGTTTCCCGTGCCTCAGCTAACAGACGGCCAACCTACTTGACTATAAATGATTTAAATGTAATGCAAATGGGACTTATTAGAGATGCAGACTGCTTATTCGGCTAGTGACTCTTCCCCTAATAGTGGCAATATTGTACCAGGCACGTTCACTATTGTCTGTCGCTTTGGTTCTTTTCCATTGTCACAATTCTGTCTCCTCTCAAGAATGTATATACTTTCTGTGTCTCGTTTTGAGAAGAAAGGAAATTATTAATACAGATTGGATAATTTGTTTGGGATGCAGTCATTAAAAAAATATCATGTTAATAAGAAAAATTTAAGAGAAGTTTCTGATAAGACGTTTCGACCTTAATTTTAGGTCTTCAACAGGGCTAAGAAAAACAATCGACAATTATAAAAAGAGTAATATAATAATACAACCGAATGAAATATAAAAAAAAATCTGTGAGTGCAAACAAGACTTCACTACTCGTTTAAATTTTTTATTATTTATTTATTATTGAATATACAACTATCTGATACATCAAGTAAGTTGAAGATTGTAAAGCATGAACAACATAGAAGCTTCCAATGAACACTCAAAAATTTCTAAACTATTTCGGCCTCGCTTTCAGACGCGCTCGAGATTGTCAGGATTAAAGAGAAAGATGAAACTAAGATAGGTGGAGTGGAGTTGTCATGAAGTGCAATCATAACTACGAACTGAGTCTTATGATATTGTCGTACAAGTAAGGGTTTGAGGGTTTTACAAGGATTTGGATGAGATGATAGAAATTCGATGTTATAAGCGCAAAGCTCTACTCGTTGTAAATTAAATTAAATTTTAAATACACTTAGAGATAAAAACAATCAAAGAATTATATACATAATGTTTCGATAGAAACATGTGTTTTATTAAATTATCAATTATATTTTAATCTACAACAATCAGTTAGTTTTATTGGCTTCTCATTACTCTACATTAACTTTTACGATTCCGTGTATTACATACCATTTATTCTAAAATCTGTAGCTTTCCAACAGTATATTATACATCTATATTATTATTCTTGTGTTCAAAAACAAAATAATTGGATTAAAAAATATTTTTGCACTTTCCTCTTTTAGTTGTTTATCAAATTCGCTCATCTTGTATATTTAGAAGTTATTTATCAATGATAACAAGATAATATCCTAAACTACTTTAGAAGAGGTAAAATAAAATATCGGCATTTCATTCGTATCAGATTATTTCATTCAGGATGAAACCTATATCAAATTAAAGCCGATTACATTTTACATCCATATAGTTTTTGTAAAACCAATAAATAGCCTACAATCATTTAAGGCATACAGTGGCCAATCAAAATAAAGAGTAGAACCTTGGAAGGGACAACAGAATAAATAAACCGAATGTGATTTAGAAAGAAGGCTTCCAATGAAATCCAATGATATCGAGAAAACAATTTTCAGTCTCTAAATTTTAATTATATTTTAATACTAGTAAAATAGTTTGTTGGTTTTGGTCCAGAGGTACTACCTCTCCACTATAAGTAAATAAAAGAGAAAATCCATTCAAAAAGAGCTTGAACTGATTTATTTTCTTCGAATCTTGACATACGGAGACGTAATAGGATTTTAATTTAAATTTAATCATAACACCAACGCTATGTCCCAAAATTGATAGAAAAATAATAAAATATGGCCACTTCTTCGCCAAATAAAATAAAAGAAAGGGATCTCCTGTCGAATGGTGGCCAGCAAAATGCCTCCATGTCACGGGTTCAAATCCACAGATGGCACTAGGATTTTTTAATGGGAGTAAAAATGCCGTCCTTCGGAGGAGACGTAAAAAGGTGGTCGCGAGGCTGTGCGATAGAAAATATTTAGGAGTCCCACTGTAGGATCGTCCGATCAGCCACAGTACCATAAAGTAAGGTTAGATAAAGAAATAAAAGAAAAATTAAAAGAAATAGTCTCCAAGTACTCAACACCCTCGGTAGTACGGTACGTCTCTTCCGTACGAGACTGCTTAAGAGAATGACTTAAAATGGTGGGTTCCGATATCTCATCGATTATCACCATAGATAGCGACACCGTAAATAGGTAATAGGATTATTTTTTTTTTTCTTATCCTCTAACTTTATTTACAAATAAATACACAAACATTCTATGTAAATACAGCAACAATGGTGCTTACAGTCCACGGCTCAGACCTCGTATTGCCCGTTGGCATTCTAAGGTTCCTTTGGTAATAGGATAAATTTTAAATTTGCTTAGATAGGATTCAATTAAATAGGATACATTTTAAATTTGCGAGAAACTTATTACGATGTGTAATAAACCTAACCATAAAAGTTTATTCATAGGAGCTCTTTGTAGATATAATACGATAGAATAAGTAAACTTATAAACAATGAGTTGACGTTTATTATTTATTTTTAGGTCGTCATCAGGACTAATAAGAAAAAACAGTTAAGATAGCAGTATAAGAATACCTGTTACCCTTGCTTTTTTTCACAATTATTTTTGTTAATTGTTTGTTTATTTATTTAACGCCAGTTATGCTTAGGTGGCTAATCGGACGATGCTTCAGTGGAGTTCTAAATTTTGCCTATCTAGATTTGTTTAGGTAAGGCATCTTTAACGAACTGACATCGCACAGACTCGAGTCTACCTTTTAAGGTTCCCTCCGAAGGACAGCATAACTAAGGAATTTGACCCCCATTAAAAAAATCCTAGGGCAATCTGCAGGTTTGAACCTACGACTTGGGCATAGAAGGCTGCTATGCTAGCCAATACACAATGGGTGTTCCCCATTTTTGTTAATTTATGAGCGTTTATGGCAAGAGTTGACAACAATTAATTAATAACAATAATTAACTTTATTCATAACAAATGGAATGCTATTAATAAATAGCATGTCTTAATTTAAATCTAAGTTACATAAATATACAATAATAAAATATACCAGTGGAGCTACTCAATACATTTTAGCTTTGATCCCAAACCCAGCCTTGTTGAACATCTTGGTATAAAAGGGCCTTCCATGAAAGTTCAGCTTCTCGATCATGGTCATTTTAGGTTTTATTGGGTTGATGCAAAATTAATGCAGGTTTTTAGTAGGTATTGTAAATACGCCATATCTTTACTTTAACCATATATATTTAATCAAAATAATTTCCATCTGAATCAATGCACTTTTGCCAACGTTCAACAAGCTTTCTTATTCCACCAGAAAAAAAATCCGAATCCCTGGACTCAATGAAATCACGAAAAGAATTTTCAATGTCGTCCTGGTTTTGAAAATTTTTCTCCCTCAAAAAGTTGTCCAGATGCCTGAAAAAGTGGAAGTCTGTAGGAGAGAGGTCAGGTGAATAAGGCGGATGTTGGAGAACTTCGTAGCCCAACTCGTGCAGTCGTCGAAGCGTTGGTTGTGCAACGTGTGGTCTGGCGTTATCGTGGAGCAGGATCGGCCCCTTCCGATTCATCAATGCTGGGCAAAGACGTTGAAATTTTTGAGTTCCGAGTTCCGCCGCCATTTCTCGTGTGGTTTTGGTTGGGTCTTCTTCCACTTTTGACCTCAGCTGGTCGTTGTCCAGAGCAAGATGACGGCCCCGACCTTCCTTGTCTTCGAGGTCGAAATCTCCTCTGCGAAACTTCTGGAACCAACGCTGCACCGTGCACTCATTAATAGCCCCCTGACCCCACACTTCATTAATATTACGAGCCGTTTGCGCAGCGCTGTGCCCTAATTTAAATTCGTAAAAATAAATTTGACGAAAATCGCACTTTGACATTTTCGATTCAAGACCTTTGAACACACTGAACAAAACGATTTTACTAAACAAATTCATGGTGAAAGAGAGGGTATTAGATAAGGTTTGTTTTGGTATAATAATGATCAATGTTAGGATTAGCTTTGTTTACACAATTGGAATTAAGATATTGCAATAGAGGAAACCTGCATTAATTTTGCATCAACCCAATAAACATAATCGTTCTATATCGAAATTACTTGTTACAAAATTACAATTGCTACATAAATGTGAATTAATGCCATCTACGCATCATCTGGGTAAAGCTTCCCACCAAAGAAAAACTAGAGTTTTGACGGTTTAGTAAAAGTTCCTTGTAAGTTCTAATAGTGAAACGTTTTTAAGTTTTGGAGAAATGTACCAAAGAAACAGAAGTGGACCAAGAACCGAGCCTTGGGGAACTCCTGAATGTAATAAAAGAAATTCAGATAGAGAGCCATCACTATCGATTACCGCTTGGCTTCGATTTTTTAAATACGATTTGAACCATAGTACAGAGAAAATTTGAACTAGTTTCTCAACATTCGCAATAAAATATTGTGATTCACTAAGTCAAACGCCTTTTTAAAATCAAAAGACTCGAGGATTTTTACATGTCGTCGATCTATTGCAAGTCTAATATCTTCAGTTAGTAGATAGAGAGAGAGAGTGAGAGAGAGAGAGAGAGAGAGAGAGAGTGATTGGGGGGGAGGGATAGAATTTAAAAAAAAAATAAAAACGGTGTAATCCAAATTTCCTACACTCTTCGACAAATTCCTTGTTCCAGCCTTAGAGGAGGATCTGTCCTAGCTTCTACAGTAGAATATTGGCACGCTTTTTCTCAGTCTTAATAGTGATATCACCATGTAAACGTTACATTCAACCACAGTCGATAGAATCCTAACCTAACGGTTTTTAAAAATAGACCAGTACTGGTAAAGTTATTTTGTCATGGGAAAATGATAAGCTCATAATTTAGAATGTTAATAAACCTCTGACGTACACATTGAGTTACGTAACCAGATAATGATGGGATCAGACATTTTTTCCAACAAAAATTTCGGAACGACCAGAGAAATAAGGCGGAAACCTAAATATATGCGACAGTCAGGATTGTTGGAGCACAAATCCATGATCATTAACTGTTCATGTCTGTCCAACGAGTTTAGAAGTCAGGTTGATGAGAAACCTATTATATAGAATATTTGTGTTTATTTATTTAACGTCAATTTCATGCTACCCAGACTAATCGATGCTAAAGTGGGAATCATAAAACTGCATATGCAGATTTAAGTGGAATAGTGATCTTTGACGAGTAACTGACATTAAACAGGCTCAGAAACATTATCTCATGTCCCGAAGTACGGCATAACCTAGGGTTTGTTACTTCCTTTAAAAATTCCTAGGGTCATCTGCCGGTTTCGAAAACACTACCTTTGGCATAGAAGGCCGTCATTCTAGCCACTACGCGACGGGTGACCTCGAATTAATTGTTTCAAACCAGAATAAAAGGTCCCCCATATATTGAAATAACTCTGTTATTAAGAAATTGAACATCTTCTAAAGTTTTTTTTTTTTTTTTTTTTTATTATTTATTGGAATTTACAACTGTATACAGGAATACAACTAGTAAATTAGATGAAATATATAAAGGCATGAAACACATGTAGAGAAGCTTCCCAATGGAAGCACTCTAAAAATGATTTAAACTAGAAGGTCTCGGTGCCATCTCCTTTTCAGACGCCTCGGAGGATTGTCAGGAATCGAAGAGGAAGAAAGGTTTGAAACTAGAGGATTAGGGTGGGAATGGAGTTTGCCATGAAAGGAATGGTATCTAGATCGGGCCAACTTCTAAAGTTGAAGTGTGGTTGGCCACTTCACTACAGGTGAGCTTATATGTATTATCTTCGGTGAGATTTGGGCGAACCAATACAAAATTGGTTCCTACATTCCCTTCATTGCTGACCCTCCATTTTGCTGCGTGGGTTGTGTTCCAACGAATCTTTCGTGGACGAGTGAGAACAAAAGCGGTCGGTCGTCTTTTATTCAAGTTGGGGTGTTTCTCTCAACAGGTCCCCCTGTCATTCCCTCTGTTCCTAGCTATTGTATTGTATTCAAGCTGTCAGATGTGGTAGGTCTGAGTCCTCAGGGCTTTTATGACTAATAAATATTATATTTATTCGTTATAACGTTATTGGTATTATCATTAAAGTGTGTTAATTAACTCCAACACCGTGCCCACTCTCTACCTTCCTTACTAGAAATCCATAAAGGTTAAACTTTATTGGCTTAATTATTTATTGTACTATTATTTGATATAAGGATAGAAAGTGGCAACACTTATCAGCTGTTTTCCTCACCACATTCATTTCTTCTTACCAAATAAATATCGAAATCAATGGACTTTGTTTATGACCAACGGTGAATATGATTGTTTGTTTATTTATTTAACGCCACTTTATGTTACTGTGGCTAACCGGACGATGCTACATTAGGAGTCCTAAATTTTGCCTATTCACGTTCTATTAGGATAGAGATCTTAAACGGGGTACCTGACATCGCACAGGCCCAGGACCACCTTTTAACGTCCCCTCCGAAGGACGGCATAACTAAGGATTTTTTATTCCCATTTAAAAATTCTAGAGCTACCTGCGGGTTCGAACCACCATGCTACAGGTGAATATGATATTGTATTCTTTTTCGGATTATTAAGCTCAAATATCAAGGATTTTTATTAAGAGAAGGGAAGTAAGAAGGTTTAAAACATACTTCTATAAACTCACAATATACATATAAATTTGAAAATTTAAGTATGGTTCTAGTAAAGTAAAACAATCTATAACGACAACATTAATCTTAATACCTTGTTTTATTTTTATATTTTTGTTTAATAATTTCTATTCGTCCGAGCAATTTTCGCTGTGCCTCCTTGCCTCATGACAATGAAACGCTAATTTTCAAAAAGTACTATATATAATACATTTTTACATTGATATTTTAAAATATTTCTATTATAATGAAATATCTTAATGTCTTATTAAAAACAAATTTAATTTTTTAACATTTTGTTTCTTAAGGATAAAGGATAAAGAAGACCCAACCGGAGGGTCACCATGTAGTAACTAACATAACAACCTTCTACGCCCAAGTTTGCGGCTTCAAACTTGGCAGAGGGCCATTGGATTATTTAGTGGGAGTAAGAGGTCCTTGGTAATGCCGTCTTTCGGAGAGGACGTATAAAGATGGTCCGTGGACTGTGCGATGTCAAAGATCAGGTACTCATTAAAAAAACTCTCCCTGTAGTATCGTCCAATTTGCCACAGTTACGATAAAAGAAGAGCCGTTTTTCAGAAAATCGTAAATAGGTGAAAAATGCATGGGATAAAGTAGGACTTCTGGTCTGCCGATTTGACTGAAAACGTTGCTGTAACATGACGAGTAAAGAAATAATAAATATGAAATTTCAGTTTTGTAGCTATAAAATATTACGCTAGACTTACCACACTCAGACACACACACCTTTTGCGGGACTTGGTTATTTGGACTCATGGGACCCTAAAACGTGTATTTCCTGCATCCAATACTATCCATTATTATATATTTCATATATAGGTAAGTGATGATAAAAATTATGTTTTAATGTAAATAGAAACAAATAATTTGGTTCGTTTACAAATGGATGAGAGATTTTTACGTTTTCTGTTTTAATTTCCTAAACTAGATGTAGTATCTTGTGGAAATCATCGTCTCCAATGACAATTTTACTTTATTATATCTTATGTTAATTTAATGACAACAGATATTATGTGTTTGTAAATAACAATTAGTCTAGGAATGCTACTATTAATATTTTATTTTCTACACATTTTTCTCAACGTGACACCAACTTTTTTATCCCCGAACTGAAAAACTCCGGGCTTTGAAGTGAAAAAAAATCTGAAAACGCACTTTTCACTTGATCATCATTTTCAAAAAGTTTTCCTTTGACGACGTTGTCTAAATTCCTGAAGAGGTGGAAATCTGTTAGAGACAAGTCGGGAGAATATGGTGGGTGCGGAAGAACTTCTTAGCCCAGTTCTTTCAATTTTTGCACGGTATGTTTTGAACCATGGGGTCTTGCTGCCGCTCAGTGAGATCATGAGGTACCCATGTATCGAGCTTTTTTACTTTCCCAATACACTTTAAATGTCTGGAAACGGTAGATGCACTTGCATTTAATTGTGCTGAGAGTCCTTTAACTGTTTGGTAAACCCCTACCCTTCTACTGTATGTTTGAGGACATCGTTGTCTATTACGGACGGAGGTCTTCCTCGGAGCAAGTTTTCCAGGTCGGTATCTCCAGTTGAAAACTTAGCAAACCAACGGCGAATGGTCCGTTCATTAAAACTCCCTTCCCCAAACGCCTTGCAAATATTTCTAGCGGCCTTAGCTAGGCCTTAACTCGTACAAAAATATTACTCGAAAATCGCGTGTTTCCATGTTCATGTTTATTATATCTTATGTTGATTTAATGACAACAGATGTTATGTGTTGGTAAATAACAATTAGTCAAGGAATGCTACTATTAATATTTTATATTAAAAAAAAAAGGATATAATATGGAAGTAAAATATGCTTCTTTTTTTTTTTTTGTTCTTCCTGCATAACCCCTTGGCGACTCCTTGTGGTACAGGGGGAATCCATTAAGGCCAGCAACTTCCAGCCCGCATAATAAAAATAATGACACCGGAAACCGGAGGAAACGCAATCGTCATGCACAACTGTTTGAGGAGTTCCGTCTCCTTCCGGCGCGGAAATGATAGTTTTTACTTTTGGCCGAAAGGTTCTCAAACATATGTCTTTAATCATTTTCAGGTATATTTATTATACGAAGAGGTCGTGGTAAGGCTTCTACATTAAAAACAAAAAAACCTGTACCTCTCCAACCCATCAAGAGTCTCGGGTTCAGCACTTATAGAGATTCGTACTGTTTCACGACCAACGACCGTGCAAGGTGAATCAAGCTCGGCCGCCTGGTTTTTCCCAAATTTTCGGTACCTACTTTATAGAGGCTGGGTGTCCATACTCCATTCCATCAGGACTCCATTCCATCCCCTGGGTCGCCCTACGGTTTAATGGCAGATTATTCTGCCTCTCTCGGGATTCGAACCTGGGACATGGAGAACAGTAGCCTAATGTTCTATCCATTAGGCCACGCCATTTCTTAATAATCATAAAATAAGGCTTATAAGTCCAGTCAACTGGTTGGAATCCGACTTGGCATAAAAAAAAAAAAGGCCATCAGAATGGATCTACATATTTTTATATTTCAACAGCCTGAAAACTTATAATCAGGTCAATACTCTAAACGTTAATTTAAATTATAAAGGATTTATCGTAAAACCAAAAAATAAATATATATGTGAGTGTCCCCCATTTTTTTTGGCTACTTCAACACTACTAGACGATCACACTTACTAACCATTAAACTTCAAAAGGCTCATTTACACTATTTGGACTTACAGTGTTAAGCTGATTATACCATCGAATTCCTCTCATAGCCAATCTCTACAATATAAAATCCTGCGCAAAATCCTTAATGCTCTATAGTTCGTCACGAATAAACTATGATCTTAATGTTCCATATCTTGCTGATTTACATTCTTATTCAACCCATAACACTCAAATATTAAGCCAAGCTTCCTTTTCGATTTTAAATGATAGAAGTGTATATAGTGACGAAAGACCCATAAATATACGATATTGTTAATAATGGAAAATAATTTATCATAGATAGAATTAGGATGTGATTGTTGGAATATAAACGCTTCAATGAAATAACAAGAATTTATTGTGCCAACAAATCTCCAGAGCCATTGAGGGTGGAATATAACAACAATCATTGTCAGGGACTTCTTTAGACACCGTTTCAGAGTCAACCCTGATGAAGGCCCATAATGTAGGCCGAAACGTCGGCACATAATTAAAATAACACTTGTTTTAAATGTGTGTTTCTATTTTATAACCGCGCACCCAACCATTTTCCTCTTTTAACAACAATCATGGTTAATAATAATTAAAAGAATGACACCGGAATTGGTTGTTTTGACATCCCGTACTCAGTCGTCCTATACATGGATTGAAATTCAGGCCGAAACGTTGTTACAATAAATTAATCTTAATTAATTGAAGTATTTCAATTACTACACCCCTAATAAACTTCTTCTTATATTCCAAAATAGTTATATTTAATAATATTTGGTGTTTGATTATTTCTGAATGTTTCCATAGGAAATTTTACCTTTTTATGACTAATTTAAATTTACAACTGTATTTTGTAATACAAATAAATAAAATTCATGAAAAAAAAAAAAAAACATGTAGAGAAATTGCCCATTGGCAGCACTATGGTGTAATTTAAACCAGAAGGTCTCGAGGCCATCTTCTTTTCTAACACCTTGGAGGATAATCAGGAATCGAAGAAGAAGGAAGAATTGAAACTAGTGGGTTATAGTTAGAACTTGTCGTAAAAGGTATAATGTATATCAGCAACTTATGTGGAGCATTAAGGTCTTTTTAGATGAATTTATGCATGACAAATAAGGAGTGTTGAGGATTTTCCAATGGATTTTGGATTTTAATGATAGAATACATAAAGACCAATTAATTATAAAAAGGAAAAGTTGTGATAATTTTTTATATTATTACATTTTCTGTTAAATCCTAAATTCTTAATATACGCAAAAAAAAAAAAAAAAAAAAAAAAAAAAAAAAAAAAAAAAAAAAAAAAAAAAAAAAAAAAAAAAAAAAAAAAAAAAAAAAAAATTAATCTCGTGATTCCATTGTGATTATTTTAAAGTTAAAAAAGAGATAATAACTTACCATGAGGAAAACAAAATCTGATGGGGCACATCACAGAACTTCTCTGGTGCAGCAGATGGTTGGGATTCTTGTTGTATTGGGTTGTTTCACATAAAATGTCCGTTTTTATACTTTCTGAAATACATACCGTGCAAAAATTGAAAGAACTGGGCTACGAAGTTCTTCCGCACCCACCATATTCTCCCGACTTGTCTCCAACAGATTACCACCTCTTCAGGAATTTAGACAACTTCGTCAAAGGAAAACTTTTTGAAAATGACGATCAAGTGTAAAGTGCGTTTTTCAGATTTTGTTTCACTTCAGAGCTCAGAGTTTTTCAGTTCGGGGATAAAAAAGTTGGTGTCACGTTGGGAAAAATGTGTAGAAAAAGAAGGTAAATACTTCGAATAAAATTATCTTGTTTTCATATCGTATTTTTAATAAAAATCCTTTATCTTGAAAACGGACATTTCATGTGACACAACCCAATATTATAAAATAAAGTTGTAAATTTAAATAATAAAAAAAAAAAAAAAAAAAAAAAGATTGGTAATTGAGTACGCTGCTTGTTAAAGTAGTTCCTATGCAATTTCTCGGTATATTGACAAGTAATTCTCCACTCCTTCAGAATACATTTAAATAAATACTCTTTCTTTTGACAAGATTCCCTCAAGGATGACGCGAGTGCATCCACTTCAACACTTCTGTAATATTGTGTAAAGTACAGATAATTATTTCCATTGTGCTTTAAAACGCAGAGGAAAACCTTGCAGCAAGTTACACAATCATTCACCGGTGCGAATCCCTCAATGGTGCCAAGTGCGAACATTCATCAAATTGAATAAGGAACAAAAGTCGGTGAAAATTCAAATAGCTGCCGAAGTAGCGCGTGTAGTAGGGAGTGGGAAATGGCGAAAAAAGGCGTGAGAACGGAAAATGCCAGTTAGTGAGGAGCTCCATCTATGAAAATGCATGTGAACTAGGCTAATGGTCGCCCTTACACACTTGTCGTCGACGCTAAAAGATCCGGGAAAAATAATAATAAAAAAAATCACTTATTATAATTGCGTAAGAGTAATTTTGTCCACGGCCTTTTACACGAGAGGATGTTACACAAGAGTTTGGTTTTTGTTGGCTCGCTGCTGTGCGACCTATATATCTACCGCTTTCTGATTCATTACTTATCGAAACAATGCGAGGAGTCCTTCTGAGACCGGCGGGAATAAAGCAAGTCATTCCAAGGTGAAATGGCGTCTTAGCAACTTATGGCGGCTCTCAGGAGACAGTTCATTCCGAGGAATATTAAAATTATATCAAATATTTATTTATTGAGAATTATTACAATCTGTTTCAGAATGAACAATATATATACTAATATGAGACCACATTCATACAATATATACAGAAAATAATGATAAAGTCAAATTAAATAAAATAGAAAAATAAATTCATATATATATATATATATATATATATATATATATATATATATATATATACAATAAAATAATAATAAAAACAAACAACAACCTATTATTGAGATAAATACAAAGTTGGCAAATAAATAAACATCATACAAACAATGGTAACTATATAAAATATATACAACTGCTAAGGGGACCGCAGATTGGGCTTTTCCCTCCACTTGTGGAGGCAAAAAGCGGAATCCAAGAGATTCCAGCGCCTCTCTCTCAGCCGCATCACTGGTTTTAGCCAGTAGAGGCTGAGTTAGGGCGCAATAGCCACAAACATACAGTATATGAGTGGAGGATCTGACCACTGTCAGAACTCCAGTATAATGTTTACAGAACGTCGCGGGGCCACTACCGTTTCAATCTTCTTGGAGGATTGTAGGGGTGGGTGGAGCCTGAGAGGGATTGAGCTAAAGGATTAGGATGATGAAGAAGGTTCTGATGGAATTTAGAAAATTTGGATGGTACCAGGTCTAAAATAAATGGAATATTAAGGTCGTGGTGTAAGGTACAGTTGGAAACATAATAGGGAGCATTAACTATTGTTGTCCGATTTTTGTGAAAAACTTGCTGTGACATCTCGGGCGTATAACTGTCTTAAATTTGAAATTTTACTTCTGGCGCTAGACTTCGTAACCACATACGGACACACACACAGGACTCAGGAGACCCTAAAACGTATATTTCCGTCGAAAACTGGAATTCGAAAATTTTCAAGATCTCAATACTTTCCCTTACTATATATCTCATATATAAGTAAGTGAAAGTAAAAAAGTTACAGTAATTTCAATAGCCCATTCATCAAATTGACATGATAGGAAGCAGGGATCATCTTGGTCAAGATTTAAAAAACATCAATTAAATTAAAACTTCTGCAAACCCTTAATAGTTTGGGCATCATGCGAACTATCTGAGAGGAAGGAATATAAAATATGAGATATTCTATAACAGACAGTATACAAGCCTATAGGTTGAGATCTCGTATTCAAAGGGAGTGGAAGCAGGGAAAGTAAGAAGATCAAGGATAATGGGAGGTTTTGTGGTTCAGAAGAAGAAAAAGATAGAAGTCAGAGTACTACTAACTGGATGGAACCTTCAAGGTCTGGAACCACGAAAATGGAACAAGTCTCTTCAATCCAACCTCACACCTAACAGAAAGTTACTACTAGATACAGATGAGCAGCAAGAAAAATTTTATTATCCTGGAACATGTCCCTTTAGAATAAAATATATAGAATGTACAAAAAGTGCTTTGCAGTATTAGATCATATTAAGTACATATAAACAAGTCAATAATTACTTATATAAAATAGGCATATTCAATTGATAAGAAAACAACAAAAAAATAAAAAAGCTTATTTACAATTTTATTGAGTCTGGATATTCATTGAGTGATTAAATATGCGGGATTTGAAGGTAGAAAGAGAATTGGAGTGACGGATGGAAGGAGGAATGGAATTCCATAGGATTGTGGATCGAATGAGAAAAGATCTGTCGAAATGTGCTGTTCGGTGGGTCGTACTGTATAAATCTGAAGGCCTGGAGCGTGTACAACGAGGATGGACAGAGGATTTGAATTGTAGGAGGTCAAAAATGTATGATGGACGGCGGGATTGGATAGCTTGGTAAATGAATGACGATTGCAAGGGTAAAGCCACTTCAACTCGCCATAAAATTGGGATACGGAGGTGTACCTAGGGACTCCGAAGATGAATCGGACAAAGCAATTAATTAAACGTTTAATTTTTACCTCGAGATCCCCAGAAACACCATCGCATACCGTACAGCAATAGTCGAAGTGGGGAAATATTAGGGAAATAGAGGTAACGAGGAGTTTTCGGGTTCCAAGCGGGAATAGGTGGCGGAGGGAATATAGTCGCTTTAAGGTTGAAAAGGTACGACGGGAGATTTCGGAAATATGATTTTTGAAGCATAGGGTTTGGTCGAAGGTTACTCCCAGATTCCTGACAGTCGGGTGGAACTTTATGGGATTACTATTTCGATAAAGGGTTGGGATATGTGGGACTTCAGGAGGTGATGAGATCCTATTACATTTGCTTTTGTTTTTCAGAATTTAGTTTTAACTTATTGACTACAGCCCAGTGACTTATTCGATTTAAGTCCTCTTGTAGTCTTTTTACAGGTGGTAATAGGCCGGAAGGTGGGAAGGAAAGGTATATTTGGAAATCGTCAGCAAAGAGGTGGTATTTATAGTGGTGGATAAACAGAGGGAGGTCATTAATGTAGATAGCCAATAAGGTGAGACCTTCTGTCATAAATAAGAATAGAAATAAGGCCAAGAAGAGATGCAGCTGGGCATTACTTTACCCATCACGCCTGCCACGCCACGATATCACAACTTACACCATCGCATTCACAGTCAGTTGGGCATGGAGTTGAAAGGTGTACATAAAAACATCGTAAAAAACAAAAGAATACCTAAGGGAGAAGTTAGTTCAGGGTACAGTCAAAAGAACACACAATTAAATATTAACTAAATGTACTGGTTTATTCAGTTTTACTTGAATCGGTTTTACAGGGTTTTTTTTTCTCATGTTTACACATTACATATAAATTCCTGACACAGGAGTGCATCAGACCTCCACTAAAGAGAAGAGAAGACTCATTTCTGTACCTATGGCATCTTATTTCTGTTAAAGGGCAAGCTGAAGAAATAAACAGGCGATGCACTCTAGGATGGCGCTCCCTCTTCAAGTTTAAGGAGCTGTATATGTCGTCTGTGAGCTTGGAAGGGAAGAAGAAACTCTGGATGAGCACTATGCTACCTGCCATGATCTATGGTTGCGAAACATGGGTAATAGATAAGAAGACCAGCCACAAGTTGAGAGTAACGGTCAGAGGTAGAGAGCGATACCTTCTCGCAGTATCGAGACGAGATAGGAAAACAAATAAGTGGCTAAGATCATGGAACGATCTCTCAGATATTATGGAAAAAGTCCATCTAAGGAAGTGGACCTGGACCGGACATGTTATCCAGAAAAACATTACAGCATGGACCAGGCAGCTTATGGAGTGGTACCCAAGGGAGTTTACAAGGAAGCGTGGACGTCCACCGACAGACTGGGACCAGGAGATGAAGAAGTGTTGCGGAGGTGCAACCTGGAAGATAGTGGCACTGGATAGAAAAGAATGGAAAAGGATGGGGCAGGTTCATCATTACTTAGTATGCTTGCAAGAATAAGCTTATTAAAACTTACAAACAATCGAACTAAAAAAAACCCTCAACTTAAGGTTGATTTTGTACATATTTATTTGGATTGAACAAAACAGGAAGTTTTGTATATATATGTTTTTGTTATATTTGATGTACAAATAAAGGTTATTATTAAATATACTGGTGTCGACGTTTCGGCCTTAATTATAGGCCTTCTTAGGGGCGTTTAAAGGAGAGAGTCACAACAATGAAGCCAAACGCCGGCACCAGTATATTTAGTTTATACTTAATTGTGTGTTCTTTTGACTGCAACCTGAACTAACTTCTCCCTTATATTCTCACAGTCAACCATTCTCACTCCACAAAAAGAATAAATATGTTGATTATCAATAAATAATTCAATTTCAAAACTAGCAGGATTGGCATCAAACTGACGGGCACACTAATGGGCATTCACTTGATTTTTCGATAGACTTTACTGCGGATGCTAAATAATTTAGTGGCAAGAACCCTCCCTCCTCCCAAAGTCCTAAATATTTGATACATATTAAGATTTTTAGTAGGCAACACCGTATCACGTTCATTGTGTGCGAAATACCTCTAAATTCGGTACTAGAAATGAGTTACTAGAAGTTAAGAAAAAGAAAATGAAAAAAAAAATAATAAGTCTCAAAGAGTCTGCTTGAATCCGCGAAACATTGAATAACTAAAATTCAATTTTGAACCTGGAAGATGTTCCTAAGATTTTTTAAAGGGAGTGAAAAATCTTTAATATGCCGTACTTTGGAGGAAAAGTAAAATGATGGTCCAGAGCCTGTGCTAAGTCAGGTACTCATTAAAGGTCCCTATCCTAATTAAACCTGGATATGAAAAGTTTAGGACATCCACATTAATATCTTTCGTTTAAGATATTTAAGTAGCATTATGTTCATTTACGGTTAATGAATAAAAATAAATTATAGGTGGAATAATCAGGAATCAGTCATTTTTTGAAAAAAAAATTTAATTTAGCCAACGTTTCGGCTCAAGCTTGTAATGCCCTGATGATGGCTCACAAGCTTGAGCCGAAACGTTGGCAAAATTCAAAAAATGACTAATTCCTGATTATTCCACCTATAATAGTTTTTACAGTCGACTATACATCCTCAACAGAATAAAATAAACTAAAATTTATAACTTATATAAGAAGGTATTTATTCAAATACTCAATAAGAAATAAAATATTGTTCATACATACATACATCTGTTCGTTAAGCTCATTCTTTTCGAAATTATCGATTTTAATGTTCATATTGTGATGTAGGGCGCAGCTGTCAGTAAATACAACCAATTACACCACTTAATAATAATAAAAAAAGGCTTACCAAACCCGAAGGTTCGATGCCGATACCACCAAACTTCGCCTGCACAGACTCGTCCAATGTTCTCCGGTCACGCCCAACCCCCAAGATCAGCCTTAATGCAATCCTCCCATCGACGCTTCGGCCTACCTTTCGGACGCCTACCAGTCGGTTCAGCGAATACCAACTTTCTCGGAATCTGTTCCTCACCGAGCCCAACAACTTTACGCGCCCATTTGAGTATCCGCGATGCTCTCAACTCAATTATATTCACAGGGTACAAACTCTGCAATTCCGCGTTGTGCAACCTTCTGAACTCCCCAGTGACTTCATCTCTCTTCGGGCCAAATATTTTACGCAGTACCTTATTTTCGAAATCCTTCAAAATAAGCGACCACGTTTTACATCCGTAAAGAACCGTTGGAAGAATAATAGTTTTATAAATTCTAACCTTTAAGGTTTTAGACAGAAGCCGCGAGCTAAGTAATTCAACATTTCTCACTTTTAACCGGGACTTTATTTCTTCCTGGATTTCATTTTTTCTTGTTATCATTGAACCTAAATACTTGAATTTCTCTACGTGTTCAAAAGAATGCCCTTAAATATTAATATCATCAAGATCGCCACCATTACGTACAGCATACGCCACTAATTACATCACTTAGAATGTTAAATATGTTCGTTTAGAGCGTGTAATTCTTACTCAAAGCCAAGGCTACACAAATATTTTACGTCACTGTAATTCAAGATTATATGGAGTCTCGAGGACCCCTTTGACGTCCGCGGACCACTACTTGGGAACCACTGATCTAAAGGTTTGCGGTTGTCAAAGGTTATTGATGGAACAAACCAAATATTATTTAATCCTCCTACCGTATCTAAAAGGTGGAAGCATAGAGACCGCAGCGACATCATCTACCGATATTATGACGTGATCAGATCCGGTCCATCGATCAAAACTAAGTGCGAGAGTGCGTTAACCTCGATCGCACGCACTGCCGAGCGGAAATCTGGGCCTCTTACCTTCCGAGCGTATGTTATCAGCGGCGGGCCCGCATCTTATCCTAGGGGTATACTTCGGTTCTCCTTTGGTTAGTAAAGCTATCAATATCAGTGAAGAGAACAAGTATGGCAACTGAGCCTTATTACTTACAAGAAGAAATGGAGCATGGACAGACGTTTTTTATTTTATTTGTTAAATTGTCAACAGTATTTGATAATACAGCGATTAAATATACAACATGATAAAAGAAATGGAAAAAAAAAAAAAATTTTTGGAAACTAATCATTAGCAGCACTATAATAGATATTCTAAACCAGAAGTCTCAGATCTTATTTTAAGACGCCTTGGACGATCATCAAGAATCGTAAAAAAGTGCAAAATGCATGGATAAAGTGGTTCTTCTGATTAGCTGATTTTGATGGAAGAGTTGCTGTAACATCTTTGATGTAAAGTTGTCTTTTTTTTTCTTTTCCATTTATTGAGATTAAAGATTAATTACAGGAGTGCTACCATTGGGTAGTTCTTCTACAAGTCTCTTCCATGTCATTTTTCTAATATCATATTTACTTGTGTTATATGTATTTTTTTGAGTACAGTTGTAAATTTCAAATAATTATGTTAAAAAAAAAAAAAAAAAAAAAAAAAAAAAAAAAGATTAATTACTTGAGAGAAGTAAATAAGCTGTCAGATAAAAACATGAAAAAAAACATGAAGAGAAAATGCCCATCTTCTTTTCAGGCGCCTCGGTGAATTGTCAGGAATAGAAGAGGAAGCAAGGATTGAAACTAGTGGGTTAGAGTGGGAGTGGAGTTTGTCATGGAAGGATTGATACCTGGTTAGGGCCAAATCAGCTACAAAGGGAATGAATAAGCTTGTTCCTGACAAAATAAGGAGCGTTGAGGATTATTCGAAGGATTTTGGATTGTAAGGATTGAAGACGGGAAGAATTTGATGGTTTAGTGGAGCCCCATAACTCAACTCCATAAGTCCAGATAGGTCTTATGATGGTCATGTAGATGAGTCTTTTGTAGTAAAATGGAAGTTTAGAGCGTTTGTCTAGTAAGTGTTGAAGTAACCGAAAGCGGGGACCAGTTTCTTGTCGTTTCAGTCTAGTGTGCGGATTCCATGCTAGACGTTTGTCAAGTAGAAGTCCTAGGTAACGGATCTGTTCAACTGGAACAAGCGGAATATTATTAAAAGATACTGTAGGGCAGGATGTCATTGGTTTACGACGAAGGGTAAAGGTTATTTGGTGGGATTTGATGGAATTTATTTTAATTCTCCAATTCTGACACCATACCTCAAGGTCTCGGATGTGGTATTGAAGAGTTTGAGAGGCAATAGTCGGATCGTTATTGACTGATAACACACAGGTGTCATCGGCATAGGTAGAAAGGAAGGTGTTGGGATGGGTTGGGATTTCAGCTGTATAAACTGTGTAAAGGAATAGTTGCCTTAAATATGAAATTTCAGTTTCGAACGACTTTTCGTTTGCACTAGACCACATACACACAGACCTTTTTGCGGGACTTGGTAATTAGGACTCAAGGGACCCTAAAACGTATATTTCCGTCGAAAACGGGAATTTGAAAATTTTCACGATCGCAATACTTTCTCTTACTATATATTCCAGACATAGGTAAGTGAGAGTAAAAAAAAAATACAATATAATTTATTAAACCTGTTTCAACTATAACTTCATAAAAAAGTACTTTAATTGGTTTTAACAATGTAGGTAAGTGAAAGTCGTGTGTTGCGTCTGTCTGGTTGTTCGCATAGCGTGGGACCCTGATAGCAAGCATAGTCTACTACGTAAATTGCATTTTATGAATAAGTTATTTAATTATCGCAAATACTGATTTGGAAACCATATACTAGAGTCAAACGGAAAGAACTTTGCCGACAATTGGACCAATTATACATAATATTTAACAGAAAAACTCCACTTTCTGTTTAAAACAAAATGCTAATTCACAAGACAGGACTGAACCCTATGTGGAACGAGTGACTTGAGTTGTGAGGGCCTGACTAATTACTAACATCAAGCTCATCCAATCTTTTTAATCCAAAGTCCTCCGAACGTTTTTTAATGCTACTTATTATGTCACCAACCATACATTACCACGACCTACATACATACATATATATATATATATATATATATATATATACTGACCAAATAGGATTTGTTAACAAGTCTTGAGGGCCATTTGTAATATATATATATATATATATATATATATATATATATATATATATATATATATATATATATATATATATATATATATATAAATCGACATTAGTACAGACTGTAATGTTACTAAATAAACTCGATTTTGAATAAAAAACGCCGCAATTTATTACACAATGGTTTATGATTTCTAAATAACAATATTAGGGTGTAACTGCTTATATAGCTGTTGATAGGCAATTAATTAATATGAAAAACAATAATTTAAAGTATATTATCATATCACTACCGCTGATTTCAAAACGCAATATCTCAGCTAGTTGTTAACCAACTTCAAGGATTCTTTTTTCATTTTGTTAAAAATATAATTCTCAATCAAATGGCTCTAAGAACACTAAATTCTTAGTATTTATTTATTAATTAATTATAAGAAATGGACTTTTTTTTATTCGTTATCCGGATTCTACGCATCTCGAAACGTAAGTTCTCAAATTTTTAGCAGGGTAATTTTTTTTTTTTTGCGGTCGATTACAAAGGTTGAGTATTAAAAATATATAATAATAAAATTATATCTCGAGCTCTTATTATCATTAAACATTAATCGTTCTGTGATTTTTGTCATTAATTTAAATATTCCATAGGTAGAGGGCCTTGGTGTTCTTCCTCTCACACTCTCTCTAGGACTCGCTATTGTCCTTCGGTTTTAGAGGGTTCGTTGTTCAACTGATTAAGGAAAGCATGTGGAAGGACCAGTAAGCTCCCATGTTTGTTGAATCAGTTACTACAATCCACAAAAACTGGTTTGACACACAAACCAGTTATTTCCATTGGTTTCAAATTTACAAGTTCTCTTATAAATATTTATCTAATGAGCTGCGATTAATTAAAGGAATTTTCGGTACTAATGACGTGCTCAGGAATTTCGCATTTCGATATCAGGGACCAATGTTCTTTTCGAGGACAAGAAACTTGAATAGGAAGTCCCCCTCTGAGGAATTGCTGGATTCAATTGTACGGAAGAACCCATTTTGTTTCCAAACGTGAGCAGGTTGTAGAAGGCATTTCTTCTAGATTTCGTCTTTCAGAATATACGATTCTTAGTGGTATGCTCGTTATTTTTGGTTTATTTTTTTTTTCAATAATTAACCTTTGTAAAAGACAAAAAAAAAAAAATATCCCTCCTCCTATAAAATTTGTGGGCTTACGTTTCAAGATACGTAGAAACTGAAAACGAATAAGAAAAAAAAAGTTTGTCCGCCGTCCGCAGTACTTATTAATAACTAAATAAATACCTAAACTTTTTTTGTTTTTGTTTTAGTGATATTTTATAGAAAATTACATTTCCTACAATACGAAAAAAGAATCATTGAAATCTGTTCAGAAATAGCAGAGATAAAGGGTTTTAAAATTAGCATTGGTGATAAACCCTTTGAATTATGTATTGCTTTTCATATCAGTTAATTTCCTATAAACATGTACGTAGCTTTACTGTTATTTCCTATTATAGTTATTAGGAAATAATAAACCATTGAGTAATAATTCGCGTTTTTTTTTAAATTCATTTATTGAAAGTTACAACTGTATGTTCATACATCAAGTAAATAAGCTACAATGATAATACACATGAAAAAAAACATGAAGAGGAACTGCCCATTGGCAGCACTCTAGTAGTGAATCTACACAAGAAGGTCTCGAGGCCATCTTCTTTTCAGACGCCTCGGCGGATTGTCAGGAATTGAAGTGGAAGCAAGGATTGAAACTAGTGGATTAGAGTGGGATTGGAGTTTTTCATGGAAGGAGTGATACCTGGTACAGGCCAAATCAGCAACATAAGGAATATTAAGGTCTTTGTGGATGACTTTATTCGTGACAAAGTAAGGAGCCTAAAGGATTTTGCGAAGGATTTTGGATTGTAAGGATTGGATACGAGAGGAATTCGATGGTTTAGTAGACCCCCATAGCTCTACTCCGTAAGTCCAGATATGATAGTCATGCAGATGAGCCTTTTGTTGTTAAGAGGAAGCTTTGACCGTTTGTCCAGTAAGTGTTGAAGTAGCCGAAAACGGAAGTTTCTTGTCGTTTTAGTCTTGTATGAGGATTCCAAGTTAGGCGTTTGTCAAGACGAAGTCCTAGGTATCGGATCTGTTCAACAGGAACTAGTTGAGTGCGATTATAGGATATTGTGGGGCAGGAAGTCATAGGTTTAAGACAAGGTCATAGGTTTAATCCTTACAATTGGATACGGTAAGAGTGATGGTTTAGTAGAGCCCCAAAGCTCAACTCCGTAAGTCCAGATAGGCCTTATGATTGTCATGTAAATTAGTCTTTTGTAGTCAAGAAAGGTTAGAGCGTATGTCAGCGTTTTTAAAATGAAAATGACCAGTACAGCTCCTGAACGGTAGGTTTTAACGATCAATGTAATATAGCAAATAGTTGTTCATTAAATTTCTCACACGAAAACTGAGATTTCAAATGGATTAACCCACAACTTATATGGTTCGCTGACTTAATTTTTAAGTTTATACTTTAACTTGTAGAATTCATTCTTCTGAACAATCATCATTTTAAGTGGCTGAACAAGAAAGTTGAACGAATTTGATAACCAAATAAAGAAGAAAAGAGAAAATATATTATTTTGATGTAATTTTTCATTTTTAAAACACAAGAACAGCAACATAAATGCTTAACAAACTGTTGAAAAGCTTGAGAGTTTAGATTAAACATTATTATATAAGTTGTACAAATAATGTTAAGTGACAAATTGAGCATAAACTTATTACTGATTATTATACGTAACAATTTAATATTGTTTTATTATTAAATCTAAATGATATGTTTTAAAAGAAACTGAATAAACTTAAATTAAGTAAAATATGCTGGACAACATACTTAAAAAAAAAATCTGGTGCGGGCAACACACGACTTTCACTTACCTCCATTTTTAAAATCAATAAAAGTATTTCCTAATACAGTTACAGATTAAATACGTGAAACCATTAAAGAATTAATTAAATTGAATTTATATAGAAACATGGGTTTTATTAAAAAATCGATTACATTATTACCTAAAATAATCAGATTTATCGGCTTTTCATCACTCTGTATTAACTTTTACAAGTTTTTGCATTAGATAATATTTATTCTAAAAGCTTTAGCTTTCCAACGGTATATTATACATGTATATTGCTGTATTAAAAAAAATCTGGTGCGGGCAACACACGACTTTCACTTACCTCTATTTTTAAAATCAATGAAATAATCTTCAAATACATTTAGGGATAAAAATACGTGAAACTATTAAAGAATTAATTTAATTGAATTTCTATATAAACATGTGTTTTATTAAAAAATCTATTATATTATTATCTAAAATAAACAGATAGTTTTATCGGCTTTTCATCACTCTCTATTAACTTTTAATAGCTTGTGTTTAAGACAATATTTTTTCTAAGATCTTTAGCTTTCAAACGGTATATCATACATGTATATTACTGTTCTTATGTTCAAAAACAAAAAATTGCATAAAAAAAATATTTTTTCAGTTTTCTCCTATAGTTGTTTTTTTCAAATTCGCACAACTTGCATATTTAGCTGTTATTTATCAATGCTTACAAGATAATATGGTTATTTTTATAGAATCTACAAAATTAAAGGTACTTTAGAGGAAGAAATTATAAAATATCGGCATTTAAGCCCTGTCAAACTATTTTAATCAGAATGAAACCTACATGATATTAAAATCCATTTAACTTTAAATCGACATAGCGAGTTTAATCAAAATCGTCGGAACCGTTTTCGAGAAAATCGTAAAAAGGTGTAAAATGCACGGTATGAAGTGGCTCTTCTGGTTAGTTGATTTTGATGAAAAAGTTTTTGTAACGTCTCGGACGTATGTTTGTCTTAAATATGAAATTTCACTTTCATAAGACTTTTCGTTGTGTGTGAAGTCAAACAAAAACAAAGTTTACTTAATAGTTCTTAAATTGATTTTAACAGCCTCGGTAAGTTAAAGTTGCCGGAATCAGATTTTACATGCAGCTTACTTACACCTAATCTCAAACTGCCCAATATTTTTTTTTTTTTTTCTGGACAAAGCGAACGATGTCTATAAAGATTTCGGGAACCAAGTAAGCGCGTCAAATTCCTGATATCGATGTCATCTTTAGTAATTAATTTTTATTTATTAAATAAAAATACAATATAAATTAGAGACGAATGTAATGATTAGATTGTTTTCGAAAGGTCCATAAATAAATGTTTTGGGTTTTTGAGGACAATAATTGTTCCTGGGTTGATGACTTTTAACCCGTTTCGGTATAACTATTGTTTGCCTAAATGCCGTTGTCAAACAACTTAATGGGTTACGTAAATATCCAATTCATACTAGAAAATTGTGAGCCAGTCTTATCTTTGTGTTACGTTACTTGATATAAAAAAATATTTAAAAAATAAAATATACAACTGCAGATAGCTAGCAAGTATATAAAGAAATGATGAAACATTTCAATATTGATATTTTTATTAAAATTATAAAATAAGTATCGTATTATAGCGATAGATTAACTTCTCTATACATACTCCAACAAGAATCTAGACGTTTTAAGCTATGTTAGAGAACTAGTAAGGCTTTTGAACAATTTCAAAGCGTGCAGCGGTAGCTACTAACATACTTAAGCCTCCTCGTTAAAGTTGTGTAATCCTGTCTAAAGCTTTACCTAAATCGAAAATCGATACAGATTAACTCATTCCCTTTACTGTAAATCCTCATTAGTCTGTAGTAAAGGCTTCAGGACTTGTAAATCACATGAAAGATGGCGATGTGTTTGTGTGTGTTTTAGCGAGTGGATATCTTTTTGATGTGTCGAATCTGTGCATATGCATACTTCCGGTATATATACGTATTCCCCTTCAAAATGGTAAATTACATTTTTAGTAGTTTCCTTAGTATTAAAAAGTTTTAATAATAATTTCAAAGAGCTCAATCGATTTCCAAAAAAAAACAACGGTATTTTATCTATTTATATATAAAATCATTTCGAGATTTTTAATTTCTAAAATCCGCGACGTGGATTGGATATACAAATAAAAGAGAAAAAAGTAAAAATATATGCTCATGCAATTGTTTGTGTTTTTATTCATGACAACAATAATATAGATGTATAATATACCGTTGGAAAGCTAAATAAAAAAAAATAAAAAAATATTATCTTATACACAAAACTGTAAAATTTAAAGGGAGAATGATGAAAATCAGATAAAACAAACTGATTGTCGTCGATAATAATATAATAGATTATTTAATAAAACATATGTTTCTATTAAAACACAATGTTATTATTTATGTCAATAATTGTTTAACGGGATCATCTGTGGCATGAGGACTAGCATAACAGCCTTCTATGCCAAAGATCACGGATTCAAACCCGCAGGTGGTTATAGGATTTTAACTTTACTAGGAACTTACTTAAATTTTCGAATTTATATGTATATAGTGAATTTTTAGAAGTATTTTTTCAACTTCTTACTCCCTTCTCTTAATAAAAATCCCGGCTAAGGTCTTGATCTTTGAGCTTAATAATTCGAAAAAGTATACAAATACCATATTCACCGCAAGGTTACCTGTAGCATGGTAGTTAGCTTAACAGCATTCTATTCCCAAGGTCCCGGGTTCAAACCCGCAGGAGTCGGATTTTTTAATGGGAGTAAAAATTCCGTAGTTACGCCGTCTTTCGGAGGGGGCGTAAAAAGGTGGCCCCGAGCTTGTGCGGTGTTAGTTACTCGTTAAAGATTCCTATCCTAATTAAACCAGGATATGCGAAATTTAGGACTACATCTTCCTATTAGCCACAGGACCTTAAATAAAGAAACAAATTATTTTTATCTCTTAATGTATTTAAAAATTGTTAATTTTTTATTAAAAACGGAGGTAAGTAAAAGTCTTGGGTTGTGCGCACCGGATTTTTAAAATTATATTTTTTTGATACATTAAGTATATTTGATAATAAAATGCTAAATTTGCAGAGAAACCAACCATTGGCAGCAATAAAAAACGATTATCAGGGATCGAAGAGAATGCTAAGATAGAAACTAGTTGGTTTCTAAAGGGTTTACAGGGGTTTATAAAGGATCTGAAATGGTGTCTGGTTCGGGGACGAATCACCAACATATGGAACAGTAAGGTAGTTGCGAATGAGTTTATTAGTGACAAAAAGTAAGGAACGTTAAGGATTTTGGATTGGATACGAGAGGAATTCGATGGTTTAGTAGAGCCCCTAAGCTCAATTCCATAATTCCAGATAGTCATTATGATAGATATATAGATAGATATAGATATAGATAGATAGATAGATAACTGTTTTTTATTTCTTTATGCATACAACAACAAAAACAAATATTACAAATATAAAAAACATTTGTAGAACTATGGTCTTTTAGACCGTCAGCCCGGAGCCGATCTGAAAAGTTTTACAAAATTATACAATAGTCAAACAGGTTACTTACTTATACTATCACCTTCTAACTGTATTAACTTATAAATAAAACAACAGAAAAAAAAATAACAATAATCAATCATATCAATAATATTGCACATTAGAGTTTTTTTTTTTCAATTATAATTAAATTCCTTAATAAGCCTATATCTATAAGGCCATGCAATTTTACAAAAATTGTATACAGACACCCAGTTATCACCATTGAAATTTATCACATCATCAACTTTTAGAGAACTCTTTCCGAAACAATTTTTTCTAATTTCAGACAGAATCGGACATGCAGCCAGGAAATGAAATGTATTTTCTGTTTCTTTTTTATTACACAAAGAACACATCACACTACTATTTGAATAAAATCTGTTGTAGTTGAGATAAAGAAGTTCACATCTAACTTTGAATATCCATTTAACCCCATTAAAGTTTATTTTATTATCAACAAGGTAATGTGATCCATAATCATAATTTAAGTTTTTATATAGATGCATTCTTTCCGAAACTGAAGCCTTTTTTACATATTTTAATCTGTAAATTTCTGTTAACGATACTCTAAATTCCTGTAGTATTAAATCCCATTTATTTTGATTGTCAAGTTTAATATCTATGTCAATATTATATTTTTCAGCTATTTCTCTTAAATCCTTTATCCAATATACCTTTTGTTTAACAACTTCATTGTTTAATAAATATGGTAGCCTATTTTTTGTCAGGTTTTTAACTTTGATAATATAACTATGCTGTATTTTTAAGGTTTCTATAATCATTCTATAGTCATTATGATAATAACGTATATGAGCCTTTTGTGGTTCAGTGGTAGTTTTGAGCGTTTGTATAGTAAGTCTTGAAGTAGCTGAAAACGACATCATACAAGTTAATAATATAAAGTTTTATTAGGTCATAAACTTTTGAATTTAAACAAAATATTTTCCTATTCTGTGATACAAAGTCATCTGTAAACATTATACTTAAACTATTATCTTAAGAACTTGTAATAATCACAAAACGTTTAAAATGATATTTAAATTCGTTTAAAACTGTTAAATCTCCGAAAACAATTTTTCATAAATGTTTTACTTTAAAATAACAAACCAATAAACCAATTTTGTTTTATTGAATAATAATGCTTCTTATATTTGCCGATGACTAATTATAGTGATAAATAGAGGTTATAATATAAAAAAAAAAAAAAATTGTCTTACTATGTACGATTTTATAGTTGTATTTTGGAAATGAATGTCTCAATTTTTGCTGTTTGAAATATGTTTAATAATTTTAAAAATTTTGAGTTCTCAAGTAATGATGAGGAAAAACAAATGACCCTCTTCTTTAAATCGAGGACTGTAAATTATATTAATTTTCGGTTTTGCGATCACCTTACTCAAATTTAATGAGATAAGAATTATCAGCATTTCAAGAGTCCCGAAATTTAACCAGATTCGTTATCTAAATTAAAGTTTCTCAAATTGGATTTTTTTTTTTTTTTTTCAAGTGCTCTTCGAATAGGGGCAATTAAAAATATACTCAAAGTCAAGATGAAATTAGGACAAAATTTGGGCATGCGGTTTGTTGTCTCAACTGGGCCATGTTTCAATATTGAATCAAGCTACCTACGTCTCAGACATTTCGCATTTTGCAGTGCTGTGTTTGTAAATGGAATATTTTGATAAGATTTTCAACAAAGATTATAATGAGTTATTAGATTGTTAATAACCTATAAAACTTCACATTAAAAAATCTGATGTTCGCTAAAAACGACTTTAACTTACCCCACTGTTTGAATCAATTTTAAATTTAAAAAATCCCATCTTATCACATTTACTCTTCGTCGCAAACCTATGACCTGTCCCACTGTATCCTTTAGTAACATCCCACCAATTCCTGTTTAACATATCCGCTACCTAGGATTCCATCTTGACAAACGTCTAAATTGGAATCCTCACACCAGACTGAAAAGACAAGGAACTGCTCGCAGATACCGATTGTTACAACACTTACTTGACAAACGTTCAAAGCTTCCAATCTACTACAAAAAACTAATTTATATAGCCATTATTAGACCTATTTGGACATATGGTACTGAGCTATGGGGATTCACCAAGCCATCAAATTCCTCCCGCATCTAATTCTTGCAATCCAAAATCCTCCGAAAGATCCTAAATGCTCCTTATTTTGTCATTAATAAAACTATCCATAAAGACCTGAATAATCCGTTAGTTGCAAACTTAGCGAGAACTAGATATTCCTCCTTTAATTCCAATGTACCAGCCCACTCAAACCCGCTTGTCTGTATCCTCTCATCTCCATCTATTCCTGATAATCCTCGTAGGCCCATGAAAAGACGGTGGCCTCGAGATCTGCTTATGACATAAACATTGAAGTGCTACCGCTGGGTAGCTTCTTCACAAGAGTTTATCAAGCCAATTGTTACTTTTTTCACATTTACTTGTTGTATTTTTTCCTATACAGTTGTAAATATCAATTAAAATATATATATTTTTTTAAATGTTATCACCAAAGAAGACTTAAACGATTACTACAACACTTACTTGACAAACCTTCAAAACTTTCAGTCTCTTACAAAAAGCTGATATGTATTACCATAATCAGGCCCGTCTGGATATATGGAATCGAGCTTTGGAGCTATACGCCATACAATTCCTCCCGAATCCAATCCTTACAATACAAAATCCTTCGCCGAATCCTGAATACCTCTTGTTTTGTCAAGAATCATCTCAACCATAATGACCTTATCATCCTATTTGTCGGAGTTCTAGCCTGAAATATATAAACCTCTTTTCATTCCAAAGTCCCTACCCACTCAAACCTTAGGTCTGTAACCTATCTTCCTTAGATATTCCCAAATAAAAAAATCTGGTGCGGGCAACACGCGACTTTCACTTACCTCCATTATTTATATCAACTTAAGAATTTTTTAACAAATTTATAAACGAAAATAAATTGTTAAAGAATGACTTAAATTGGATTTTAATATAAACATGTGTTCGATTAGATAATCTATCATATTATTATCAACGACAATCAGTTTCTTTTATCCGCTTTTCATTAACTTTTACAATGGTATGTATAAGATAATATTTTTTCAAAATTGTTTAGCATTCAAACGGTATATTATACATGTATATTACTGCTCTTATGCTCAAAAACAAAAAATTGCATTAAAAAAATATTTTTTTAGTTTTCTCCTTTAGTTGGATATCGAATTCATTCAATTTATATATTTACTTGTTTTTCATCAGTGGTAACAAGATGAAATGGTTATTTTTAGAGAATCTACAAAATTAAAGGTACTTTAGAGGAAGAAAATTTAAAATATCGGCATTTTAGCCCTGTCAGGCTTTTTTAATGAGAATGAAACCTACATCATATTAAAGCCGATTAAATTTTACACCTATATAGCGAGTTTAATCAAAATCGTTAGAGCCGTTTTTTGAGGAAATCGTAAAAAGGTGCAAAATGAATGGTATAAAGTGGCTCTTCTGGTTAGCTGATTTTGATGAAAAAGTTTCTGTACTATCTCGGGCGTATAGTTGTCTTAAATATGAAATTTCAGTTTCATAGGACTTTTTTGTTTTCGCCGGGAATTATACACATACCAGACTTATTGCGGGACTTGGTTATTTGGGGACCCTAAAATGTGTATTTCTGTTAAAAAATGGAATTTGAAAATTTTCCCAATCGCAATACATCGCAGTAAGTGAAAGTAAAAATCAATCCGATATTTAATCAATTAATTTTACATCATTAACATTACATTAAAACGATCATGTGTTATTTAAAATTAAAACCTCATTATAAGTTATTTTTCATATGTCACGGAAACACAATAAAGATAAAAATACAATTGCACACGCTAATATACCCATTTATTCAAAAGATTTTCATATAATTATGAAAAATCTTAATATTTCATAAAAAACATATTTATCCATACTTGGAAAACACACCCTGTCACAGTCACAATGATCTCAATTTTAGTTATGTGTTCGAAAATATTTTTTGAATTATAATTCTAAGTCTGCATGAATACCCCAGTGTTGAAAGAACTCCGGATTAAAATATGAGACAAAGTAAGTGCTTGACAATATTCACATATTTGATAAGATAAATGACATACCATTTTAAATAATTAATGAGTTAATAGATGATAAAGTGATTCACACTATCATCATGTATCGCTAATTGATCTATATTTAATATCACCTAATCAACTCGTCGATCATCTATTGCCTTTGTCAGCTATTTGAATCTTTTATGTGAATATATATATATATATATATATATATATATATATATATATATATATATATATATATATATATATATCCTTTCATTGGACATAAACAGAGCTCTAAACTCATCAAGTAACCCAGCCTATAGATTATTCAGCCACCTAGATTCTTCACCAGAAGAATATCTGACGTTCCATGAACATATTCATAAAATACAAGTAGTCAGTCGACTCAGACTTTATAACTCCCAAGCCATAAATATATATTTAAAAAACACATCCTATAGTCTTCACGATAATGAAGTATGTAGCAGCTGTAAACAGTACATCAATAATAGTCTTCACCACCTCCTTCTCCACTGCCCGTCAACGAATCAATATAGAAGAAGGTACCTACTCCAGTGCATCAAAAACTTAAACCTAGTGAAAATTTAGAGAAAATCATGAACATTAATAGCATCAAAAAATTGGTTAACATTTACCATTTTTAACTTTCACTTACTATATATAGGTAATACTAGTAAGGTGAAGTATTGCGATCGTGAAAATTTTCGAATTCCAGTTTTCAACGGAAATACACGTTTTAGGGTCCCTGAGTCAAATAACCAAGTCCCGCAAAAAGGTCTGTGGGTGTGTGTGGTAACTCCCGGGCGGAAACAGTAAGTTCTGTTAAACTGATATTTCATATTTAAGACAAATATGTGCCCGAGACCTTACAAAACCTTTTTCATTTATATGAGCTTACCAGAAGATCCACTTTATACCATGCATTTTGCACCTTTTATCATCGATTTTCTTGAAAACAGTTCTGACGATTTTGATTAAACTCGCTATATCGATGTAGAATTTAATGGGCTTTAATATCATGTAGTTTTCATTCTGATTAAAATGATCTGACAGGGCTTAAATGCCGATATTTTACATTTTTTTTTGCAGTAAAGTACCTTTAATTTTGTAAAAATAAATATATTATCTTGTTACGACCGATGAAAAACACATAAATATATAAGTTGAACGAATTCAATATTTAACTAAATGAGAAAACTGAAAAATATTTTTTTTATGCAATTTTTTTATTTTGAACATAGCAACAGTAATATACACGTATAATATACCGTTGGAATAATATTATCTAATGAACAAACTTGTAAAAGTTAATAAAGAGTGATGAAAAGCCGATAAATCTGATTATTTTAGATAATAACATAATAGATTTTTAATAAAACACATGTTTTCACAAATTCAATTTAATTATTTCTTTAATGGTTTCACGTATTTTAATCTCTAACTGTATTAGAAAATCCTTCCATTGATTTTAAGAATGGAGGTAAGTGAAAGTCGTGTGTTGCCCGCACCAGATTTTTACTATCAGTATCAAATATATATCCTTCTAGTGAAAATTAGATATTACCACTAATAAATTAATAAATTAAAAAGAAAACTATGAATATACTCAGAAGTGTATTATTGTTATCAGTATTATTAGTTTTATATTTTATGTATTATTTATTTCCACTACAGGCGGAAAATAAATCTATTGTGTTTGAATACATTTGTACAAGATTATTCTTTAACAAATATCTATCTATCCATCTATCTATCTATCTACTATCTATCTATCTATCTATCTATCTATCTATATTATCATATATATATATATATATATATATATATATATATATATATATATATATATATATATATATATATTAGTTTAGTTCTTCAAAAGATAATGGCCTCGAGACCTTTTAGTTTAGATTACCTAGCGGAGTGCTGCCAATGGGAATTTTCTCTTCATTTATTTTATTTGACAGCTAATTTACTTGATGAATTAAATAATACAGTATTAAATATCAATAAATAATAATTATAAAAAAAAAATCTTCAATTTTTTAAGTTATTTATCACTTTTTTCTTACTATAGCCAACTACTATAAATTCCTCCCTATGGAAGAGGCTTTTGTCAATACTGATGTCAATAAAGCTATTATATATTTATATGTATATACAAGAATCTAATTCATCGACCTTTTTATATTATAATTTTATTTGAAATTATTCGGGTTTTAGATCCTTTAACTATCACTCCTTAATTTTCTTCATTTGACGTTTCGATCCTCCGTCTATGTTTATACATAGGATCCTTCTAGTTACCTCCTATGTAGTTAGCCTGAGTGGTGTCCCGGGTCTCAATAAAACCTTTGGTAAGATGTTTTTATAATATATTGTATCTGGCTGTAGATAGATAGTTTATGGAAAATGTAACCAACATTCTACCAAAATGTAACCAATTATGTTTAATTGCAGTGTTGAAAAGGATCCCATGCATAAACATAGCCGGAGGATCGAAACGTCAAATAATGAAAATTAAGAAGGAGTGATTGTTTAAGGACCTAAAACCCGAAATCAATATTATATATAAATTATATATATTATATATATATATATTAATTATGGATATATCTTATGGCGGGGGTTATATTTTTGTTTGTGTATTTTTTTTTTACCCTAAATCCTAAACTAATACCCTCTAGCTCTGTTTCCATCGCTCAGATTCAGTATTTTTTCAGATCTAATATACAGTTTCCTGATCTGAAATTTGATGGTGATTATTTTTTGTTGGATAACATTTTTTTGTGAGACCAACCGTCTAGGAGCAATATTTATTTGAAATAAAAATGTTACTTATGTCTAAATGTACATAAATGGTTAAATATAAATGTTTATAGTAGATTATTTCTTACCTTCTATTACTTCATCAATCCCCGTGCGTCTACAAATTTCTCCTTGATGGAGAAAAGCAGTTATAATCATTTTTTACCCTTAGTTAATGGTATAGGGTAAATCAATAAAAAATATATGGGTCATCTGTAGCGTAGGGGCCAGCATAACGACCGCCTATGTCCAGTTCAAACTCGGCTGAGGATCCTACGATTTTTTAATGTAGGAAAATATGTCATCTTTTGGTAGGGACGTAAAATGGTGTTCTAGAAACTATGGGATGTGTCAGGTATTCATTAAAGATCCATATCAAAATGAACCAATTAGCCAAAAGTTAGGAGTCTTATCGTACAATTAGCCACATTAGCAAGAAGTGACGTTAAATGAATTAACTAACAAATAAATTAAAAAATGAAGTTGAGGTGTTCTCGCCTTAATTCTTCTTGGTGATTAACTTAAAATCGCACCAATTTAAATATAACAAAATTAAATATCGAAACACTTATCCCGATTTAGGGGATTTATTAAATTTTATAATAGTTTAATCTGTATTTAATATTAACTTAAATAGTTTTGAGTGTGCGTTTTATATCCTACAAAAAATAATATAAAAACGTGGAACTTTGAAGAAGTAAATTTGGCTTTTCTGGGTGGAATGTTTACATTTTTGGATTTTGAAGTGCATTTGTCATGCAAAGATATTTATGGTTTTTATCTTTAATATTCTCTGTATATAAACTCTTTATATAATCCTATAAATTAATTACTACAGACGCCAGAACAGTATTTTAAGTCCATTAACATTAAAATGTGATTTGTCTATTTTTATCAAAAGATGTTAAAAATTTATATTGAATTAATGCATTACATGGTTTGGTGGCATAAACGTTAATGCAGAATAGACAATTACTATCATTAATAGTGAACAACAATAAAATAGTGAAAAATTATCAATAAAATCCACAAAAATAATATAATTACGTTATATTAGCATTTATCTTACATATAACTTGATATTACAAAATTGTATCCTATAGTTAAGATATGTACAGAAAAGTGTGTAGTTATAGCCTAACTGTGAGTTAAAGTAATTTTACTTATCTTAGAGGAGTGTGTTTTAAATAAACAAGTGCCTCACAGGGAGACCAAAAAAAAACAACTACTACCATATGAATAATGAACAGATTTATATCTTCTAAATCTATCTGCTTATATTATTCTATTTTTAATATTGAATTATATATTAAATTTACATTAAAGCGTCTAAAAATAGCTATGTTAAATATTTTTCCAGACATACTGTGTTCTGTGAGATATACCTGTTTATTCTATAAAATGATAGAAATTATTGCATAGTATGATGTACCTAGTTCAATTGTCTGTTTATTTTAACAAATAATTATGTTTAGTTTCTATATTTACTTTTCTATAGAACTGTATTTAGAAGTCCTTCATGAGTCAAGTATTTTTTTAATAGAATGAACCTTAATATCAATAAATATTTTTTAATTATTCATAATGTATTTAATTTAATAGTAATCTGATATATATTATGTAAGTTATTAAGTTGTTTTGTAATAGATGAATATACCGCCAAGAAATATAAGAGTGAGTTAAGACAAAATAGCGCCAAAGGTAGATCGGCGTTGTTCCCAGATTCGATTTTATTCCAGAATGTTAACAAAGAATAAAAATTCAAAGCTTTATTATTGATTTAAAAAAAATAATTATAATAATCATATGTTTATTTAATAAAACTATTATTTTTAATAATAAGTCTGATTTATCGAGGAAGTAGAATCAGTGGAAGGACTGCCCCGTAGCTTAGTTGCCAGTTGCTCCGCAGTGCGCGCTTCAGTCAGTGGCATGGATTCCCTTACAAACTGTGATATGTTAAAACGTTTGCCTTTAATTGTGGTTCTTGGTGCTACAGGTACTGGAAAATCAAAATTGGCCATCCAGATTGCGAAAACATTTAATGGAGAAGTCATCAGTGCTGATTCCATGCAGGTAGGATTATCAGAAAATATTCTGTGTCTAGAATTGTCTGGCCAACTGAGAGCACATGTTTCTTTTTGATAACTTTTGTTTTAAACTCCTTAATGTCGCTTCTTTCCGATCCGTCCTTTTTGCCACGTATTACTAATTACTTCTGTTATCAGTTTATGACATTTTATTACACTTAAAGGAGACTGCATATAATATTATATCAGTAGTTATAACAGTCTATAACCTTCCTTGTTATTATTTTTGAGTTTTTTCATTATATTTTCTTCAAATTTTCGTTAATTTATAGTTTGTGAAACATTTATGCAATAGTATTGATTGATAAATTTAAAAAGATTCAGATTTATAGTCCATTTTAAGACATATTAATGAGTGTCAACATGCACATGTCTTATTTGCATTTGTTTTTTTATTATCAGATAAACTATCTTTGCGTGATTTTCAATATACATGTTATTTCTGAATTATTGAAAGTAGTACTAAGAAATTTTCAAATTATAAATGTGAGTGAGTCAATTAAATTTTATTTAAAAAAAATATATTTATTATTTATGTATCTAATTCTTCTAAATAATTCTATACATTAACATTACCAATTTTAACTCAATTGTGATAATAGAAAATAACTCTATACCTAGATATTGAAAGCCAAATTAAATATTTTGTTATTACCTATTAATTTTTTATTACTAACATAAAATGTTGCCTTTATTGGCCATAAAATAATAATTAATTCCATTGTATGTTAAATTGTTGAATATGGCCTCATGCTTCAGTAATGTTCCATTGATAACTGCATTTGAACTGTCTCATGATTTAAGTTTTAATTTATTTATTAGTTTAATTAGTGAGTAATTGTATTATAATGATAAGAGTAATTGATAAGAATAATTTAATGTTTTTATAGTATGTATAATTTTATTATGTACAGACTATCCGATTCCTCTCAGTATTTTAAGAATGTGTATCAAGCTAAGTTTTAATAGTTTTCTATATATACCAAAATGTTTGAATATTACCATTAGCTTAATTGTTAAAAGGTATGTTGAAGTAAAATATATATCTGTTTAATAGGTACATCATGAAAGCATAGAACAGTTGCGGTAACTGCACCACAGTAGAAACAATTTTGGTAAATGTGGTTTTACCCTGGTTTCTATAATTATGTTTTCTATACATATCCTAATATATTGAAAATACAATTGGATTAGATAATTATTTGTTATATTAAGTCTTATTATATCCTTTTTATATAACAATCAAATGATAATTTATCTAAATGGTTAATTAAAATTTAATATAATTGTTATTTGAATGAGATAATGAATAATAAAGATAAAAATCTGCACTTTAAGAGAAGGAAGTGAAACTGATATTGGGATAGGTTAGTTTTGCACAAACCAGGAGCTCCCATTTATGAGTCTGTAAAGCTATTAAAATATTAATCAAAATTATTTACTTATAAATGATTTATAAAATTTAAAAAAATATTTAAATTTAATGTGTAAAATAATAAAAATAAAATAAATAAAACAAATAAGAAAAGGATGAATCGACGATCAATAAAGTTTAATGATTTCTTCATATTGTCAAGGTGACTTTTGACCAAATTTATGGACTGAATTTTTATTGTTAATTTGTTTCTTTATCAATATTATTTTTCATTTAAACCCTGGTTTTCTTGGGTTGAAAAATTAACACTAATCAAAGTTATATTTTACTGTCAGGTGATGTGAAGGCTCTATCACTCACTTTTACTGAGTGATAATATTGACAAACTTTGCCAAGGTTTCGCAAATGATATTTTTAAATTTATACTACTGTTAGTCAAGTTATATGGATGTTTTCTGTCATCGGTAGGTATTTTCAGTTGCTGTATGCACCCAATTAAACTTGCACATTACATATTATTATAAAATAAAAAATCTAGATTTAGTGGTGAAGGAGATATTTAAATGCATTGTGTTTAGATTAAATAATAAGAGGCATGATCAATTCTAGTTTCAGATTAATCTTTCGAGTATGGTGATGGTTGTTTATTCGTTCTTCTTTTTTTTACTCTCATCATAACCTTATTATAATATCAACTGTGACACTATTTAATCAATGTGCATGTCTTATTAATAATTTTAATTATTTTGTTATTTTGTATCATACTAAGGGATATAAGTTCTTTAATTGTAACTTAAATTCAGGTTGAAAAGGCCGAAAATATTTGTTCTCCACCTTGTTTAGTTTTGTCAATTGCTTCTTGTAGTTTCAATTTGAAATACATTTTTTATAATTTTTAAGCCAGTGGAGTTTTACTTTTATTCGCTTTGTTAAAATAAAATAGATGCTCCTTGACGATTGGTTGAAGATGATTTAATAACTGTTGATTGCTACATTATTGGAATTTATCTTATAATTATTATCAGAAATATCATTTTAAAAATTTAAGTGTTTTCAAAATGAATAAAGTAGTCATTTATTTGTTGTTAGATCTTAGAACACATTCACTAATAATTAGGTAAAGTGTTAATAGTTTATTGTATGTATCCAAAACATAAGTATTACAGTTGTTGACTGTCTAGAGATAAAATAACAGGTGTTAATTACTGAAACTTTAATCATAATACCTTAAGTTCAATACTTAGCATTTTAAAGATTAACGTGGTAAAAAAAAAAAATAATAAGTATTATATTTTTTACACCCTTAACTGGATTGCAAGTGCACCATGTTTGAATTTCTGTTAAAGAAAATATTAGTAAATTTTCGATCTGAACAATTCTAACAGAGGTTTTAAAATAAGCCCGGTGACTGAATAATTTCAGGGAAAACGTGACAATTTCATTCAAACCAGTTATGGCTCCTAAACGGCATGCCCAAGTGACAAGTGTTATAAACAAAAACAAAAAAGAAAATTAACATTAAATTCTGATTGAGAAAGTATAGAATATTTGTTTATTTATTTTATTTATCGTCACTTTATGCTACTATGGCTAATCGGACGATGCTACAATGGGAGTCCTAAATTTTTCCTATCCAGGTTTTATTAGGATAGGGATCTTAAACGAGTACCTGTCATCGCACAGGCTCGGGACCACCTTTTAACGTCCCCTCCGAAGGACGGCGTAACTTAGGATTTTTTACTCCCAATAAAAAATCCTAGGACCACCTGCGGGTTCGAACCCGTGACCTTTAGCATGGGAGGCTGTTACGCTAGCCACCCAGCTACAAGTGATCCCAGAAAGTATAGAAGGTAAAGAAAGAAAGAAAGATAATCTACCAACAAAATTTGTTTTGAATCATCTATGTACATTTCGACATTGGTACATTAGGACCTTTTTTCATTCTAATAAACATACTTCCCAAACCAAAAATATTTTTCATTAAATTTCTGACTAGAAATTCGGCAAATTTGTGGTCATAGTCACCAAGAGAGATACAACGTGTTATAAACGTTACATTTCTGATGGGGAAATAAAGTGACCAAATCTAGGCATTACGTGAAAAGTTTTCTTCAAACGGTAGATACTTGCAACAAATGTAATAAAACAAAAAAAATGAGTTAGCATTAAATTTCTGACGTGGAAACTCGGCAAATTTTCGATCCGAACTGAGCTAAAACTTGTCATATGAGCCCTTACACTGAAAAATTTAGGTAAAATGTGATTTCACTCAAACCTGTGTAACTTCTAAACATTAGGTCCTAACAACAAACGTTTTCATACAAAAAATATTTTCCATTAAATTTCATATTAGAAAACGTTTGTTGGCAGATATTTGATCCAAGCAACAAAAACATTGCTAGAGCGTGTAAAAAAAAATACATTAAGGGTGAAAAAACATTATGCTTAAAAATAATAAAAAAAATCTGGTGCGGGCAACACACGACTTTCACTTACCACCATTTTTAAACTCAATGAAAGAATTTTCAAATACACTTAAAGATAAAAATACGTGAAACTATTAAGGAATTAATTAAATTGAATTTATATAGAAACATGTGTTCTATTAAAAAATCTATTGCATTATTATCTAAAATAATCAGTTAGTTTTGATTCATTTCATCACTCTCTATTAACTTTTAAAAACTTGTGTATGAGATGATAATTTTTCTAAAATCTTTAGCTTTCCATACATGTATATTACTGCTCTTATGTTCAAAAACGAAAAATTGCATTAAAAAAATATTTTTTCTGTTTTCTCCTTTAGTTGGGTATCGAGTTTATTCAATTTATATATTTACCTGTTTTTCATCAGCGTTAACAAGATAATTTAGTTATTATTATTGAATCTACAAAATTAAAGGTACTTTAGGGGAAGACAATTTAAAATATCGGCATTTAAGCCCTGTCAGACCATTTTTATCTAAATAAAACCTACATGATATTAAAGCCCATTAAATTTTACATCGATATAGCGAGTTTAATCAAAATCGTCGGAACCGTTTTTGAGAAAATCGAAAAATGGTGCAAAATGCATGGTATAAAGTGCCTCTTCTGGTAGGCTCATTTTGATGAAAACAGTTTTGTCACGTCTCGGGCGTATAGTTGTCTTAAATATGAAATTTCAGTTTCATAGGACTTACCGTTTCCGCCCGGGAGCTACCACACACACACACACACACACAGACCTTTTTGCGGGACTTGGTTATTTGGACTCAGGGGACCCTAAAACGTGTATTTCCGTTGAAAACTGGAATTCGAAAATTTTCACGATTGCAATACTTCCCCTTACTATATATAGTAAGTGAAAGTAAAAATGTATAGACCACCATCTATGTCAAAAACATTTATTGCACAATTAAATTTCTGTTTCAACCCTTATCAGGGGTCTTTCATCAGGACTAAAAAATAACTAGATATAATTTAAAGGCTTGTAAAATATAATAAATATTTTTTTGTATCGTTTTGGCCTAGTAAGGGGATTCCACTGTTAGTCTTGGCTTTATCAAATTCCGTTGCGGTCCAGTTAATTCTTCATATCGCTCTTCGCTGTTTCATCATCTTAAATTTTCCATTGCTATGCCCAGGAAATGTTACACGTGTCAAGTAAACAACCATAATCAATTCAAAAAAACCCAGAGTTTGTTTTCGAAATAACTGAGGTAGTTGAAAAAGTTATCCACGCAGTGAGTCCAAGTGCAGTTTATTTTATTAAGAAAGGTTCGACGTGCTTACCACCAGGCTTATACTGTAGTTACTGACTGTTATTTGGGATATATTTAGTATATGTAATGTGATACAAAATACTCTAATTATAGTCCATTGCTATCTACTGGGATTAGAAATCTGCTAGCCATTTAATCTATTCCACGCTGATACCATTTTTTGGAATATCTGTTAAAGAAAGTTTTGACCACAAATTCAACTTCCACGAAATGACAAACTCTCGAAAAAAATGGGCCATAGATCGATACAAGTAGTAATCCGATAATGCGACGTCTGGGCTATTTTGTGGATGAGGCAGGAGTTCCGATAGCATTATTTTGTTGGAATAAACCACTTTTCGGTTTAGCAGCCATTAATACTGCCCTTTTCTCAGACTGGGTTGTTGTTTCTGGCGTTTGGGTTCCGATCCGCCTGAGTTAAAAGGCTGAGTTATTCTTTAAAAATAATTATACGACTAACTTAACAGTTCTATGCATCGAAATGATACACATGTTAGCAAACATCATTTGGAAGAGGGTCCATTAGTGTTGGAATTCATACAAATGAATTATCAAGTAAACGTAAACAGGTCTTTATAAAGCGTCGTATTTTAAGAGAACTCAAAATCCTGTATTATGTTTCGGGCAACCCATTAGTACATATCTCTTTTTTTTTTTTTTTTTTTTTTTTTTTTTTTGGCTACACGAGGTTTTTTCGGGGCTGGGGGTGGTAGCGAGGGATCACTGCCGAGTTAAAAACCTTTCGCTACCGAGATGCTAACTTTTAATCTAAAGTTCAGATCAGCTGGTTGCTGGGCAACGCGCGCAAACTCAATTACTCCCAAAATACTTATCACTTATTAATAATTTTAATAAATAAATAATAGCCACGAGATGTAGCTAAAAAGATCAATGATATGTTAGGTTTACAAGATTTACGTACGGCCTCTTCAGACAAGTCACACGTCTCTCACTGGTGTTCTGGTCAAAGATGGCTGTATCCCGAACCCTGAAGAAAATACCTGCCAGCTATCCTACCTGACACATTAGCCCGGGATCACCATTTTTCGTCCCCTCTGGAGGAAGGCATAACCAAGGATTTTTTATTCCCATTAAAACATTATAGAGTTACCTGCCAGGTTTGAACCCGTGACCTTGGACATAAAAGGCTGTCATTCCACTACACTATAGATGACCTCTTCGTTATTTGATTCGATTGTGTTTTTTACATCATATTTTGTAAACAACTATCATAGGCATCCATAATCCATTTAATGGTAAGTATTTGTTTTTGGTTTATTATTTTTAATAATAAACCTTTGTAATCGAACTAAAAAAAAAAAAAAAAAAATTGAGGACTTACGTTTCAAGATACAATGAATCCGAATAACGGCTTTTCTCCGAAACTGCTGGACCAAGATTTTGGATATTCCGTACTAAAATACTAGGACATTTAACGATGATCCTAAATACCCTCTCATATAACTCCCTTCTTTGAAAAGTCTTTTGTCATCGTGCTACCACACTTCGGAACTATTCACCCATCTCCTTCCGTAAAGTGTCATTCTTAACCACTTTCAAACACCATTTATTTATCCACCACCTCAAAAATCAATCTTACGCACACCTGTGATAAATCTTGACTTTGATAATACATAACAAAACTTATTGGGTGTTGTTATATTTTTGTATCTTTTAGTTATTTTAACTTTATTTGATTTTGTTTTTGACTAAACTATCATGTATCAAATGAAGCCGGACAAATTGGACTTCATCTTTTCATTGTATATTATTCGTAGGGGACGAAATGACCCAGAATAAAAATTATTTTTCATTCATTTCTTCCTAACCAAAATACAGTAAGGAGGAAAGAGGATACCTTCCCTTAACCGTTATATACTCCTACTTGCCCCTACCATCTTGGAAGTGCCATAGAGACAATGTCCGAGAAAGGACTCCTAAAGGAAGGAAATGGGCATCGGGACAGGATGTGTCAAGAACCCTAACCATCTTTTTCCTTCCTCATAACTCTTTCAAAATAATTCCATAAGTGTACCATCGGAGTGTCCCATCTTGGTAAATATTTACTGTTTTTTTTCGTATGATGATACGTCGGAGACATAAGATTTATTGGTAGGATCTTTGAGATAATATCTCGTGGGTTCCATATTTTAAATATTTATGGGACCAAGTTTTATAAATTAAAGAAATATAAAATCATCCCTGAATGGGAAAAAACAATAGATCATGGATGTCTTTAATCGACTGCTTTTCCCAGTCATGGAGTTGAACGGACTAATTTTTTTTTTTCCAACTATTTTTAATAAGTATTATTACAATCTGTCTCAATTCGGACATCAATAATAGTGGTGAAAGATACATACATACTACATTCATACAATATTTACACCAATAAAATATATATACAATAATAAATCAATAAAATGGTAACAAAGTCTATAAATCACTCATACCTATATACACTTCACACATACATCACATTAAGTGGAGAATCTAGTCAGTGCTAGAACTCCAATTTACGAGTATACATATTTACAAGAGGTCGCGGGGCCACTGCCGTTTCAACCTTGTAGGTGGTTGTATGGATGAGTGGAGCTGGATAGGGATTGAGCTAGAGGATTAGGATGATGAATGATGTTCTAGTGGAATTTGGAAAATTTGGATGGAATTAAGTCTGAAATAAATAGAACATTAAGGTCGAGGTGCAAGGTATAGTTGGAGACATAATAAGGAGCATTTACTATTGTTGGGAGGACTTTGGATGAAAGGATTGAATGCGTTTGATGTTAGAACGTTTAGCTGTCCCCCATAGTTCAAGTCCGTAAGTCCAGATAGGCTTCAGTATTGTATATTAATAATTTGTTGTCAACTGTAAGTTCAGATTTTCTGTTGAGTAGTCGGTATAACTATCCGAATCGTCGGTTGAGTTCTTGTCTTTTAAGTCTTGTATGTGGGTTCCATGTCAATATTTTGTCTAATAGTAACACAAGATACCGGACTGTATCTGAGGGAGAGGAATTGGAAATGAGTTGAAATAAACTGGCGGACAGGATTTTCGTCTAAAAGTGAATGTTACATGTTTACATTTGGCTTCGTTCACCTTTATACGCCAGTTATTACACCAGAGTTCGATAAGGAAAAGGTGTCTTTGCAGGTTTAAGGATGCTGTTTCAGGATTGGAACTGGATGATAAGATGGCGGTGTCGTCTGCAAATGTTACCAGAAAGGTATCAGGATGTGTTGGCATCAGCAGTGTGAAGGATGTAGAGGACGGGTTCCAAGACGCTGCCTTGAGGAACACCGGCCTCAACGGGATAAAAGTTGGAAAATTCTACACCACAGCGAACTTGGAAGGAACGGTTTGAGAGATAGGATCGTAGGATGAGGTATAGAGACTGGGGTAAATGAACGGACTAATAGGTATAGTAGATTAAGGAAGACATTAAGTTAATTCGTTAGTGCAGTTGTAACTTTTTTTCTTTCGAATCAATATAGCTCTTAAACGGTAGCGACAAATGTTATAAAACTAATTATATTTTATATTAAATTTCTTATAAGGGGCCTGATGTCAAATTTTGGACTAACGACACCAACTGAGCTAGAGCGTGTCAAACTTGTTACTTTGGTAAGGTAAAAAAAAAAAAAATCTGGTTCGGGCAACACGCTACTTTCACTTACCTCTACTGTTAAAATAAATTTAAAAACTATTTAATATACTTTAATTTGAAAAATATTCTTAATTTATTTTATTAAAACGTGTAATCATTTTCATCGGAAACATAAGATTAGGAAAGATTAAATAATATAATTATATGAAATTGTTAATCAGTAACAAGTTTGTTTGTTTATTTATTTAACGTCACTTTATGCTACTATGGCTAATCGGACTATGCTGCAGTGGGAGTCCTAAATTTTGCCTATCCAGCTTTTATTAGGAAAGGAATCTTTAACGAGTACCTGACATCGCACAGGCTCGGGACCATCTCTTAACGTCCCCTCCGAAGGACGGCATAACTAAGATCAGTAATAAATTTATTCCCTTTTTGTCACTTTATAATACCTTTTTACAACTTTGTGTATCAGATAAAATTTTTAAAATCTTCCTGTTACCAATGGTATATTATACGTCTATATTACTGTTCTTATAAAAATAAAAAAAATTACATTAAAAACAAAGTTTTACTCTTTTATCCTTTAGTTGGTCATCAAATTCGTCAAACTTGGATATTTTGCCGTCCTCCATCAATGTCATTAAGATGATATGGTTGATGTTTTAGAATGTACAAAATTAAAGGTAGTTTAAATAAAAAACATTTTAACACTGTCAGAGAATTTCAATCGAAATGGAATCTACAAGCTATTAAAGCACATCTAATTTATACATCGATATAGCGAATTTGATCAAAATCGTGAAAGCCATTTTTGAGAAAATCGTATAAAAGTGCAAAATGCATGGTATAAAGTGGCTCTTCTAGTTAGCTGATTTTGATAAAAAAAAAAAAAATAAATAAATAAAAAAAAAAAAAGATGCTATAACATCTCGTGCGCTGGACACAAACACAGACCTTTTAGTGGGAATCAGTGATTTGGACTCAGGGGCCCTAAAACGTGTATTTCCGTTGAAAATTCAAGTTCGAAAATTTTCACGATAGCATCAAGTAAAAAATAAACAAGTACAACGAATAGTTTATCAGCTAACAAACATATCCATGTAAGAAAAAAAAAAAAAAAAACCTGGAATTCGTTGCGTTCATAACTAATTACCACCCTTAATGGTTTCACCATTAAGTTAATATTTTATTCGTTTCGTCACTTTTGATGTGTAAATTAATTTATTTCTGAAATATTTGCTCCTTTTTATTTTTATTTTTTTTCTTTAATAAATGAAGAAGAAATATGTATACCTTTTTGCAAAAATCTACTTTGTTCATAAAAGTAAATCTCACCTATGTGAAGTCCATGGCTTTTTTATAATTTCCGCTTTCTCTATTGACATCTTTATAATTTATGTCGGCTGATATTGAAATAAAGTAAATGACAGAGGACTCAGAGACCAGGAAGGGAACACAAAGACTCAAAACATTGTGACTAATCATAATAGTTCACCGACCCGATCAGATCACTAATATGGTCCCTCTGTACTTGTGCTTCTCATCATACGGATTTCGGAATATTATGTAGATATGTATCTTGTATCTTGATTTAATCTTAATATATTGTGTCCATAAATTTCATATAATGAGCATTTGTCACTACACAGCATGGAGCTCTTCATTCTCTGTGACAATCCGTCCAATGGAGGGTCAGGGATTAAATAGTTACTTGGTGAGGTTCCCTGAATGTGTTCTACCGATTTTAATAATATTTTTTGGGTAAAATTAGACATTAAAGTATGTTTAAACTCTCAAAAATGTTAGAAGACAACGCTCCCCAGGAGACGCGTGAAAAAGTCGGTGTGTTTGGGCCCGAAAAACACATTTTATTTAATATATCTAGTACTAGTAAAGGAAAAAAAAAGTTTGGTTTCAAAATTTTCCTAGTTTAATGGGGAATAATTAAAAAAATAAGCCATTAAAATATTGAAGTTTTATGCTTGGTGATAACCGTAAACATGTAAATAAATGCTATGTATAAAATAAATTGTTTGGATTGTGATAAGGTATACATAGGGGAAACCTCAAAAAAGATAACAACTAGAGTAAAACAGCATACCAATAATTGCAAAAATATAAACACCACAGCATTGGCACAACACAGTATACAACTTAACCATCAATTTGATTTAGAAAAACCTAATGTTTTGGAAATAGAAAAAAATAGTTTTAATAAAAAAAACAATAGAATCTATATACATAAACAAAAATATAAAAAATACAAAAATTATAAAACCGATTCGAAACACCCAAGTTCTCACTATGCAGATGCAATAGAAAAGTTAAAATGGTAGGATTGCATTGTTGACCTAATTAAATGATAATTCAGTGTACCTTTACAGTAAATAGGATGACCCTAATCCATAAGAGGCCAGAGAATATGTTGAGATGGGATGATTGTTGTTCCCTGTGCAATATAATTTTATTTTTAAGACTTTTTGACAACATTTTTAAATTATAAAAATTGATTTTCAACTTGTCAGACAACTCAAATAATATAAAACTGATGATAAGGAAGGCCCCCGAAACGTTGACTCGTTAAAGTTTTTATGAAAAACTTTTTTTGGAAGATAATAGAAACCTAACTTTTTAAATATATCATTTGCAATCCTCCCTTAGACCTGTTTTTATTGTAAATAATCTCTTCTAAACAGTACTTTTAACAAGGTTTCTTAAAAACTGTGCTCAAATTAAGATTCCTTTTTAATCCTCCAAGAGCGAGGAACACAGTTTTAAGAAACAATATTAAAGGTACTGTTTTGATGAGATTATTTATATTTTTAGGGTTATTATCAATCATAAAACTTGAATATTTTAATGGCTCATTTTTTAAAATTTTCTCCCTAATATTTTGCTGAGTCCAACCATTAGGTTTAATGTGTAGTATTACCTAAAACCTTACGCTGAGACAAAATGTTTTCAAACGAAAAAAGTCAGTTTGTCTGCGTCCGCGCCGTTTCTTCGAAACTATTGGACCATTTTTTTTTTTTTTTTTTCAAATTCGCCACAAAAATACTATGACTTGCAAGGATAATCATAACACACAGACGTTGATATCATCAGTTGGTTATTTTTACAATAGCGGCCGATTAAAAGTGATTTAATTCAATGACTCATTTATTTTTGAGGATGGAGAAAAAAATTGTTAGTGTTTAAAAAAAAAAAAATCTGGTGCGGGCAACACACGACTTTTACATACCTCCATTTTTAAAATCAATAAAAGCATTTTTAAATACAGTTAGAGATAAAAATACGTGAAACTATTAAAGAATTAATTGAATTGAATTTATATAGAAACATGTGTTTTATTAAAAATCTATTATATTATTTTAAAAGCTTGAGTATAAGATAATGTTTTTTTTTTTTTAAATCTTTAGCTTTCCAACGGTATATCATACACGTATATTACTGCTCTTCATATGTTCAAAAACAAAAAATTGCATTACAAAAATATTTTTTCTGTTTTCTCCTTTATTCGGGTATCGAATTTATTCAATTTTATTGTTATTTTTTTAAGATTCAACAAAATTAAAGGTACTTTAGAGAAAGAAAATTTAAAATATCCGCATTTAAGCCCTGTCAGGCCATTTTTATCCGTATGAAACCTAAATTATATTAAAACCCATTAAATTTTACATCGATTTAGCGAGTTTAATCAAAATCGTCGGAACCGTTTTCGAGAAAATCGAAAAAAGGTGCAAAATGCATGGTATAAAGTGGCTCTTCTGGTAAGCTCATTTTGATGAAAAAAGTTTTGTCACGTCTCGGGCGTATAGTTGTCTTAAATATGAAATTTCAGTTTCACAGGACTTACCGTTTCCGCCCGGGAATTACCACACACACACAGACCTTTTTGCGGGACTTGGTTATTTGGCCTCAGGGGACCCTAAAACGTGTATTTCCGTTGAAAATGGGAATTCGAAAATTTTCACGATCGCAATACTTCCCCTTTTTATATATAGTAAGTGAAAGTAAAAAGAAAAAACAAATAAATTTTATCTATAAATACGCCCATAACTCAGTTATTTTTGAAGATAGAGAAAAATATGTAGAGTTTTAGAAGCAGTTATCAGCTGTTATACCCTAATATAGTTATTTGGAAATAATAAACCATTGAGGAAATAATTTGCAACGTTTTTCAATATTATGATTAAACATATAATTTAACCGTTTTTCTTACTCCTTAGTCGGTAGTAACATTCCCACTCCAGTCTTAATTTTGAAACACCGTTAAAATTAATCATCCAAAACCAATGTTCATTTAGAATGCTTATGATTACTTAATCGCCTATGATTAAACCCGGTAACTGTTAATTTATGCTAACTAAAATAATTTTACCTTTTATTCTCCATTTGAAGTGTTATTGACCCTTAGTGTCTGGCATTCTGCTTGCTAAGGAACTAGCTAGCTAGGTAGTTCGTTGAACCTTTTGGCTTTGTTCATATTTTTATTTAGTTAGCGGAAGTGTACAGCTGCGATCTACTTGACAGTTATAATAAGTATATATGTACATTCCCCATGTGTATCTGTTGACACGGCTCGTTTTTACATAATCATGTGACTTCTTTGTCCTTTTTTTTTTTTTTTTTTTAATTTAAATATGACGAAATTAGACAAAGTATCCTTCGGTTGATAGATGCATGCCAAAGCTTTCTTCGAAGCAGGAAGCATCGTTCCAAGCTGAAATATCCAGACAGAACAAGCCCGCCGATCCTGCCGCGAACGAAGGAGGATGCTAAGATGAAAGATCCCGCTTTGGCAAAGGAAGAAGTAGAAATTAAGGCAAAAAAGCTGAGGAAGTTGCCAAAGCCTGGAGACGTATACAACGAATGATACAGTTTTTAAATTGTTTCCTATACATATCATTATAATTTCCACTTAATTATAGACTGGAGGATTAAAAAAAAAAAAAAGAAAAAGAAATCTTTTATTTTAGAAATAACAAATAGTTACGGAAATATGTTTTTATGAATAATGAATTTTAATAAATGACCGTTGTGAGATTCAGTAGGAAGATAGTCAAGGTCCAAATATTACTTTATTACAATTAATTTTAAGGTTTAATTATTACATTTACTTATGTAAGAAATATTGAGTTGTGTCACATGAAATGTCCGTTTTCAAGGTAAAGGATTTTTATTAAAAATACTATATGAAAACAAGATAATTTTATTCGAAGTATTTACCATATTTTTCTACACATTTTTCCCAACGTGACACCAACTTTTTTATCCCCGAACTGAAAAACTGAGCTTTGAAGTGAAACAAAATCTGAAAACGCACTTTTCACTTGATCGTCATTTTCAAAAAGTTTTCCTTTGACGGAGTTGTCTAAATTCCTGATCAGGTGGCAACTGTTGAAGACAAGTCGGGAGAACATGGTGGGTGCGGAAGAACTTCGTAGCCCAGTTCTTTCAATTTTTGCACGGTGTGTTTTGAAACATGGGGCCTTGCTGACGCTCAGTGAGATCATGTGAGGTACCCATGTATTTTTTTACTTTCCCAATACACTTTAAATGTCTGGAAACGGTAGATGCACTTGCATTTAGTTGAGCTGAGGGTCCTTTAACTGTTTGGTAGGGGTTTCCTTCTACTGTATGTTTGAGGACATCATTGTCTATTACGGACGGAGGTCTTTCTCAGGGCAAGTTTTCCAAGTCGGTATCCCCAGCTGAAAACTTAGCAAACCAACGGCGAATGGTCCGTTCATTATCACTCCCTTCCTCAAACGCCTTTTGAGTATTTCTATTTTAAATATTTATATTTAATATTCTATTAAATATTTCTAGCGGCCTCAGCTGCTGAATGGCCGAGTTTAAACTCGTACAAAAATATTACTCGAAAATCGCGTGTTTCCATTTTCATATTTGGAGGTATACTAAAAAGTGGGTAATTGATTGGGAAGCTAATGTTTATAATACAAAGGTGGAGGATTAGCAACGGTTTACTTTAAATGTGTAATCAGAAACCTGCAAAATCCTTTATGCACTTCAGAAACTATAAAAACGGACATTTCATGAGAAACAACCCAATATATAGTAAGGGATATTAGTGCGATCCTGAAAATACCAGTTTTCAACGGAAATAAACGTTTACAAAAAGGTCTGTGTGTGTTTGTTTGGTTAGTCTAACACAAAAACAAAAAGTCGCACAAACTTAAATTTTATATTTAAGACAACTATACGCCCGAGATATTCTAAAAAGTTTTATTATCAAAATCGGCAGACCGGAAGTGGTACTTTAAACTATGCGTTTTGTACCATTTTACGATTTCCTGAAAAACGGCTCTAACGATTTTGATTAAACTCGCTATGTACATTTACAATTAAATGGACCTTAATATGATACAATTTTCATTCTGATTGAAATACTCTGACAGGGCTCAAATGCCGATATTTTAAACTTATTTCCTCTAAAGCATCTATAATTTTTTAGATACATAAAAAATAACAATATAATCTTATTATCAACGATAAAAAAAAAAAAAATCAATTGTTTTGCGATAAAAATGTATGATTTTTGTCTATATGTATGATTTTATCAAAATTCACGGCAACCATTAATTTGTTTGTATATGTCGATGTCTTTTGAAAATTTGCTGCTTCTTTGGTGTCTAGAACGTGTTATCGTTAATTATCCACTTTGTTTTATGCGTCACAATTCTGGACCGATAAAAGTCGTTTTTGTTTCGGTAAAGCAGTGACATTTAAAAAAAAAAAAAAAAACATGTTCCAATAAGTCTGGCAGGGTAATTTATTTTTCAATTTTACTTTCATGGCACGACTTTTGTATCGAGGGACGTTTCTGAAGTTTTTCTGGCCTCTATAAAGGGGGTCATCCGTAATTGAAGGGAAATATCTTGGGTTTCCTAGGAGGAACAAAAAAAAAAAAAAAAAAGGAAACATCTGTTTCAAGGTTAAAATGTGTGATTGTTGTAAATATGATTACGATTATATATAAAGGAGAAGGAGAGAATGAGCCAATTACTGATCCATTGTATTATTTTGATTTAAGAAGCTTTGGTGTACAAACCAAATAAAGCCCACCACCAATAACCATCAATTTAACTTATTTTACGCAACTTTGTGTATAGTGTAGGACCCAACTTTCTATTTGTTTAACTTTCCAATCACCTTCCGGTGGTCATCGACGGTCGATATGTTAAGGTAAAGTCCTGGAACAGCTGTTTTAGGGTTTTCTTTCACCCAACCCTCAAAACATCTTCGTCAAGCGAAGAAGTCCTTCCACAACTTTATTTGTCTTCAAGGCTGAAGTTTCCCTCCCAAAATGTTTTGATTCATTCATGCTGCCCTCGACTCAGATTTGATTTAAGTTTCTGGTCGTCTGGTTCCCGTTCTGGCCGAGTTTAAACTCTTAAAACAAATTTATTTGAATACCACGCGTTTACACTTTAATAAATACTGAATTATTTTCAAATAGCGAAATGCTACAGAAACAAAAAAAAAGACAGCATCGTTTGGATAAGGATTAATAAGTCTCGATATTCATACAAAAGAAAAATGTAGTAAACGTTAACAGTGTGTTGTATAGAGTAGGGTTGGGCGTAATCGAATGACGATTATCGGATTAATCGGTTTGTGGAGAAACGAATGATCATTCGAACTGAATTGTTTAACGACAATCGAGGGATTTAAGGTAGCTCGGATGATCGAACGATTTTTTTTTTTTCTCATCACATATTTTATACTTATATTGTCTCTCAGAATCTATATTAACCATTCGATCAGTCTATTATGGAATCATTCGATTATTTAATTCATCGAAGTCCGATCGTCCGATTATGAGGATCATTCGATTATACCCACCCCTAGCATAGAGGGCTACTAAAGAACATTCAAATGGAACATAATTTTTTTGGGCAACCCAATACAATGGTGGTGGACGAAAAAAGCAATGGTATCAGCTTTTTGGAACTTGTATTACACTCAACTTAATATTCATATCTTAATTAATTAAGACTGACAGGCCGACACTAAACACTTAATTAAACAATAATATAAAATTTGCTTCAGATGATCATTCGTTCTTCTTGTTCTCGTTTTACAAAGAGAAGAATCCTACTCCCCTCGAAGAGTTTTAGAAGACGCTGCATCGCTCTTCACAGAAAGGCCCTTTTGGCGTTGGCGGTCGTTTCATTGGCTCCCCCAAGATGGCCATTAAACGTTTAGTAGCCAATAAGGAATCAGCTGCTGGGTGTTCCCCTGATTATTGGCCATCAACCCGGCGATGGAGCACATCCATCAGCCGATTGCTCTAATAACGGTCCTCTCCTCTCATTGGCGGATCTCGCTTACAATTAGCCAAAGAGCTCGCGGAAATTTATTGCTCGGTGGTTAGGGGAATTTACAAGTTGGTATTCTTCAAGGACTGTTATTAGCTCCTCTGCTATTCCTTATACTCATGTTGGAAGTCTGCTTAGCGACTTTGAAATTGAAATTCCGTTTACTGCTTGCATTTAATTGATTCCAGGTTTTGAATAGTATTGGATTTATGGCGAAAGGATGACAGGTGTAACTTTTTATGTTCCTGTCCAAGTGCACAATGAGTGTAGGCGTAAGCCTTTTGTAGTAAAACTTATTTTGGCGCGACTACGGGATAACTGAATGTTATATTTTATTTTGTTTTGATGTTATCTATTAAATTTTGAAATTGATTGTCTTTTCTGTATATTTCTTTATATATATATATATATATATATATATATATATATATATATATATATATATATATATATATATATATATGATTATTTTTTCATTTGATCCACATTGTTTTTTGGAGAATAGCACTGAGATCTAATGGAATCCTGATTTGCTATCTACTTGTGAATGGCAAAGTTTAGTCTGTCGTTACCGAGTGTATAACGTAAATCATTAATTCAAGATAATTGTTTAGATGCTAATAAATATGATTCATTTTCATTATATTATTGACATTTAATACTTTTTTTTTTTCGTTATCGCGCTTTACTGATTCTAAAACTCAATGCACACTTTTCTCTATCTTCAAAAATACCTGAGTTATAAGCGTATTTATGTTAAAAATATCACATTTTTCTTTTCTTTTTTCTCTTTTATATAATTATTAAAAAACAATAATGATTTTTTTTTCTATCTTCGAAAATAACTTAGTTACAAACAAACGTATTTACAATTTTTTTTCTTTTCTTTTTTCTCTTTTATATAATTATTCGCGGTTTTTTTGGTTAAAAAAATAATGATTTTTTTTTTATCTTCTAAAATAACGTATATATATATATATATATATATATATATATATATATATATATATATAAGCGAGATTTCATTTTTCCGTTTTTTTTTGTTTTTGTTCCTCGTGCTTTACTGATTCTAAAACTCTATACATACTTTCCTCTATCGTCAAAAATAACTGAGTTATGAGCGTATTTATGTGAAAAAAAATCGATTTTGTTTCTTTTCTTTTTTCCCTTTTATATAGTTATTCGCGTTTTGTCGTTTTAAAAACACTAATAATTTTTTTTTTCTATTTTCAAAAATAACTGAGTTGTTGAATACATTCCTTTTAATCGGCCGCCATTTTAAAACTAATCAGCTGATATATAAACTAATAGATGTTAGGATCATCGTTGAATGGCCTAGTATTTTTGTGGCGAATTTCAAAAAAATTGGTCCAGTAGTTTCTTAGATATGCCGCGGACGGCGGACAAACCGATTTTTTATTTTTTATTTTGCTAGAGATTTTTTTTTTTGTTTCTGAATTTTATTTTTCGTTCAGTCATACTACAATTTGTCTCATTGAGGACAGTTGTAATAGTGCTTTGAGATTAAATACTAATGATATTTACAGTGAAACTTGTTTAAAATTAACTTAAATAAAAATTAAACAATGATATATATGAAGGGGTATGCAGAGGCATAATATATAAAATTCAGTAGTGGTTTATCCAGCATTGTAAAAAGCACTGTTTGTTTTTTTCCCACATTCTAATGCTCTCGAAAGAATAATGCATAATTTAATTGAAGAAAAAAAAAAAGTGTCTTGCTCTGCCTTTTTCCTGACCTTTTAATTTATTAATTTTAATATCTCAGTCCTCTGTTTTTTTGTACTTGTAATTTGTAATTATAATTATGCACATCATAATACTTTTTTTTTTTTTTTTTTTATAACTTTACATCTTTATTCACACCTGTCAATAATACAATAAACAATCAGCGAATCATCATACTACTAAACCTTATTTATACACATGCTATATCTACGAACTGTTTATTTTGTATCTTAAACATTTAAAAAAAATCCTTATAGAGAGGTTTACATTATTTTATTTGAGGAATGGGACTTTTATCATCTAAAAATTTTGATGTTTTAATTTCTTTATGTTTAATTTTTTTATTCGTACCTGCCTTAAAAGAAAAATGACCATTAATAAATGTGCTGGGAAAAATTATTACATTGTTAGGGTCACCTGTCCTATAGTGGCTAGCATAACCTAATTACCCTAGGACCTAGTAATTTGTAAAGAAAGCATAAGATCATTGGATAGATTATTTAAAGGAAACGTAAAATGGTGGTCCCAAGCCTCTCCGTTGGCAGGTATTCGTTTAAGATCCCTTTTCTGATTAAATCTGAATAGGCAATAGTACATGACATTTTATTAAATTTCACATATTCCACGCAAGTAAAAGATTTTTTATTGTAATACGATTCTAAATCTCAAGAACCTATATATATATTTTAGTGCTTATAACACTGACATTTTTGAATGAAGTTTATTATGGCAAATCTGTTGTTGTTTTTTTCTAAAGATGTCTGACGATTTTTTTTTTTAACAGAGAAAGGGATTATTGCCTTGGTTACCTTGGTTATGCCGTCGTTCGGAGGAGACTTATAATGGTGGTCCTAAGCCTCTCCGTGAGCAGTTATTAAAGATCCCTATCCTAATTAAATCTGAATAGTCAAAATTTAAGAATCCCACTGTAGCATAGTACAATCAGTCACATTAGCATAGAGTGAAGTTGATTGAATTAACATTTCTTCCTTAAGAATTTCTTTCAAGTACATGAAATTTTATTAAATTTCACATATGGACGCTAGTAATAAATGTTTTCATTGTAATACAGTTCTAAATCTCAAGTATCGTATTTATTTTTATTTATTTATTTATTTTTGGTATGCTTATAACACTGAAATTTTAATGTTATTATGGCAACTCTGTTGTTTTTTTTTTGTTTTTTTTCTAAAAATAACCGATGAATTTTTTTATAAGAGAAAAGGATCCTTGGTTATGCCGTCGTTCGGAAGAGACTTATAATGGTGGTCCTAAGCCTCTCCGTGAGCAGTTATTAAAGATCCCTATCCTAATTAAATCTGAATAGTCAAATTTAAGAATCCCACTGTAGCATAGTAAAATTAGTTACAATAGCATAGAGTGAAATTGAATGAATTAACATTTCTTCCTTAAGAATTTCTTCCAAGTACATAACATTTTATTAAATTTTACGTATTCCACGCATGTAATAAATTTTTTTATTATAATACAGTTCTAAATCTCAAGAAACGTATTTTTTTTTTTTTTAATATTTATAACCCTAAAATTTTACGGTTATTATGGTAACTCTTTTACTAACTGTAACTTTTTTTTTCTAAAAATAACCGTAGAATTTTTTAAACAGAGAAAACGATCCTAGGTTACGCTGTCGTTCTGAGGAAACTTAAAATGGTGGTCCTAAGCCTCTCGGTTATCAAGTATTAAAGATTCCTATACTAATTAAATCTGGGTAGACAAGTCCCACTGTAGCATCGTCTACTGAATGAACATTTAAATTTTTTTTTTTTATTATATTCCACAGTACTTGCTAATAAAGTAATTTTCAAAGTTCTGATATTTGAATACTACCGATGAGTAGTTTCATTATATTACATGACATATTATTCTATTTTACATATACCATGCAAGTACTAGAGTTTTTTGTTTTAATACAGTTCTAAATCTCAATAAACGTATTTTTATTTTTTTTTATTTCTAATAACCCTGACATTTGAAGGTTATTATGGAAACTCTGCTTTTTCTAAAAATAACCGTTGATCAGGATGGGTAGTTAAATGTTTCATAGTATTATCTTTTCGGTTACGTAAATCCCTCGAACTATAGGAATTTCTAAATATACCAAAAGTGATAACTAAATTGCAGCATTTGAGTGCCGGCCGGGCAATGGAAAATGCCAACTCAGTCTTATCAACAATTATACAACGTCTTTAGGGAATTCCTTTGTCATTCAGTCTATCATATGAACCTAAACTCTAAATTTTTCAGGGGGAAAAAAAAAATTAATTTGTGTCTGTGTGTCTGGTAAGTCAAGCGGGATAACGAAAAGTCGTATGAAATTTTATATTTAAGACAACTTTATTCCCGAAATGTTACAGCAACGTTTTTTAAAAATCAAAATCAGTTAACTAGAAGAACCACTTTACACCATGCACCTTTTTATGATTTTCTCAAAAACGACTCCTAAAGATCTTGATTAAACTCGCGATATCGATGTATAATTTATTGGGCTTTAATATCATATATGTTTCATTCTGATTGAAATAGTCTGATAGGGCCTAAATGCCGATATTTTAAATTTACTTTATCTAAAGTGCTATTAAATTTGTAGTTTCGAAAACATTAACCATATCTTCTTCTTAGCGTTGATAAAAAGTGGCTAAATATAATAGTTAAACGAATTTCATAACTAACTAAAGGAGAAGAGAGCAAAACTATTTTTTTTTTATGCAAGTTTCGATTTTTTGAAAATAAAGAAACAATAACATAGATATATAACATACCGTTCTACAGCTAAACATTTTAGAAAAAATATTATCTTTTATACAAATTTGTAAAAAGTAATGTAAAGTGACGAATTGTATTTAGTATATTGCCATTATACCACTGTTGATCTCTTATCTATTTATTTTATTATCATATTTATTTCTGTATGTGAGTCAAAAATGGGATCTTAAAGCTCTAGTGCTTGCTTATTGCTCATAATTAGGCATTAATTATATTAATAAAATAAAAATATTAATTAGATAATTTATATTATTCGTTTTCTATGCTGCATTTCAACTTCCACTTATCTAGATAAGAAATACACACATATAGGAAATTATTGCGATTGCTAATGTTTTAGAATTCGAGTTTTCTACGATAATAGATGTGGTCAGAAGTTGACAACACAAATTAAGCCATCATTTTTCGTTCCATGGAAGACATCATAGCGAATTGATCGCCGCGAGGAAACTGCTTTGGCGAGACTTGGCATCGGACATAGCAGGCTCACCCATGCCATCTTATCGTCAGTCAGCCTGAACCAATGTGTGATATGTGCAGAGTGCCTCCCTCAATTTGACATATAATTGAGAACTGCCCCAAATTCCATGTACTAATGGAACTTAATCTTAAACTTAATCTAGCAAGATCGTTGAGTGATAGCTTGAAGGACTTTTCTTTATTTCTATATTTCCAGATCGGCTACGTGAGCCATACATGGGTAGAAGGACTAGAATGACTAGAAGGACTCTAGTGAAACAATTAGTTCACTACTGAGGTTCATTAAAGCCTGTCATCTGCTCCAAGAACTATGAGGAAAAAAATAATGAAATAAAAATATGAAAAAAATAAAAGAAAAAAATATATAAAAAATGGAACGAATTAATTTTAAAACAATATATAAATAAACATTGTATGTTTTATCGTTTTAAACTTGTTATAAAAAATCTATCAATATAAATATATTCGGTGCTAATAACCAAGAGGTTGACCGCCTATTCCAATTCCCTAACCCTTCTACGTTATAACTCGGTTTTAATGTCCCGAGTCAGAAAGTTCTGCGTGTGTCTTATTTATGTTAGGTGAATGCTAAAATGTCCCAGCAACGTTTCACTAATCTCGGAATACCGAAATAATGCTACTTTATACAATGCATTTTACGCACTTTTAGAATCGAAAAACAGGCAGCAAATTGAGTATAAATTTATGGTATAAACCAAGTATTGAAAATTGTTGTAATTGTTTTGGAATGATGCAATTAATCGCATAAAACTTTAAACTGTAATTAAAATAATCGGTTTGGTGACTAATACTAGTATTACTCACGCATACACACAAACAACAACACACACACACCCACGCATATACATATACAGGAAGCAGACGAAGAGGTGACGTGTTGGCCAAGATCCTGGGAACCAGTTTTGGAAGATGGGGCTGCAAAATCATTCTTTCATGTTACTTGGATCATTTTTCTTTTGTCTCTTACATAATTTTATTCCTTTCGGAGAGATTTCTCTTCCTTCAATTTTTTCCTTATTTATTGCCTGTTCATTTATTTAAAAAAAAATCACTTTTTAAACAGAAAGTTTAATTAAAGGATTATGTTTTACTCACCCAGAGATATATTGAGTTTTGCTAAATTGACTATTTTGCTCTGTTTTGTTTTTTTAGTTATAGCTCAAAAACAAATCTCTTATCATCATAAGTAAATCTCCATAATAATAAATAAATGAATTTATGTACATTTTTGTAACAACCGAATATTTGAAAGATGGTGGTAGTATATACGAAATATACTTACTAAGGCATAATTATATTCTATAATAGCTACTGATACAGTGAATAGCTACCAGACAACAAAGAATTTTTACATGAACATGAGTTTACTTTAAGTCAATAAAATTGGAACTTTCACCACGGATTCCTCCACCTAACTATTGGGTTGTGTCACATGAAATGTTCGTTTCAAGGCAAAGGATTTTTATTAAAAAGTAATATTACGATTATAATACGAGGCTGGGAGTGTTCCAGGAGGGTCTCCGTATCCCAAGGTCGCTTCTCGGCTGATATGAAAGAATAAATAATATTCTGCAAAAGCCGGAATTAGAACCTGGGACCCAGAGAGCAGTAGACTTGTGCCCTACCCACTAGAAAAAATCGCTCCTTTAATATTGGGTTGTGTCACATGAAATGTTCGTTTCAAGGCAAAGGATTTTTATTAAAAAGTAATATTACGATTATAATACGAAGTATTTACCTTCTTTTTCTACACATTTTCCCCAACGTGACACCAACTTTTTTTATCCCCGAACTGAAAAACTGTGAGCTTTGAAGTGAAACAAAATCTGAAAACCTTTTCACTTGATCATCATTTACAAAAAATTTTCCTTTGACGAAGTTGTCTAAATTCCTGAACAGATGGTAATCTTTTAGAGACAAGTCGGGAGAATATGGTGGGTGTGGAAGAACTTCTTTGCCCAGTTCTTTCAATATTTGCACGGTATGTTTTGAAACATGGGGTCTTGCTGCCGCTCAGTGAGATCATGAGCTACCCATATATCGAGGTTTTTTACTTTCCCAATACACTTTAAATGTCTGGAAAGGGTAGATGCACTTGTATTTAGTTGTGCTGAGAGTCCTTTAACTGTTTGGTAGGTGTTTCCTTCTACTGTATGTTTGAGGACATCGTTGTCTATTATGGAGGGAGGTCTTCCTCGGGGCAAGTTTTCCAAGTCGGTATCCCCAGCTAAAAACTTAGCAAACCAATGGCGAATGGTCCGTTCGTTAACACTCCCTTCCCCAAACGCCTTGCAAATATTTCTAGCGGCCTCAGCTGCTGAATGGCCGAGTTTAAACTCGTACAAAAATATTACTAGAAAATCGCAGATAATTGATTGGGAAGCTAATAATTATTACACAAAGGTAGAGGATTAGTAACTGTTTACTTTAAATATGTAAACATTCGGAAGAAAACAACAGAGACCTGCATAATCCTTTATGTATTTCAGAAACTATAAAAACGGAAATTTCATGTGAAACAACCCAATAACATGTCCACTGCTCTACGATAGAACTTTAATGTCGCTCGTCATCCAGAGTTAAGTATAGTATCTTCATCGAATGATCATTGGAATATATGGTTCGGAAAATTAGAAATAAATAGTAGTTCATTGTCTTCTTGGTCGTAACTCGGGTTGTATTCATTCCTTTTGAATAAAAAAATGTTATTTCCTCAGTTCGGAAACCATGTAATAAGAATGATCTATAGCATACTGTTGGAAAGGCCAAGATTAAAGAAAAAACATCATCTAACACACATAGTCAAGAAATGATGATCGATACGCGTATCTGTTTGGCAACATTGGGACTAACAAAAGCGGGATTTTTATTTCTTTCATTATCCTATTTCTCTTTTAAGATTTAAACTAAACAAAAAAAAAAACAAGAGGCCGCCGAAATCGGTTCCATCGACTGATTTTCGAGGCTAGTGAAACCTAGGATCTGTTTATATAACTAGTAGCGTCTCCTATGAACCGTATAACGAATTTGACGGTCCGTTTGTTGTATTGACAAATTTGGGATCTTCATTAGGGTTCTTGTAACCGCTGCCTTTATCTAACTCAACAATTTTACTTTATTTTGGTTCATTATAACAGCCGTTTAAAGGAAAAGCTTTTCGATCACAATAATAATAGTCAAAACTATAGTCGTATTGTGAGAATTTTCAATTCCGTATGGCTCCTTCAATTCTTTCATATCTGTGTGTGAATTAATATTTTTGTTGGAACTAAAAGGTCTTGCTTTTAGCTAAATCAAATAAAAATCCATTATTGACGATTATATACTATAAAAAGGCTGGAGTCCGTATTATTTTGTTTATATATATATATATATATATATATATTATTTTTTTTTTTTTTTTTTTTCTGTAGCTTAGAAGCTAAAAGAGAGTTCGTATGTAGCCGTTTTTTTTATTAGTGTTAATGAGATGATAGCATTGAATTGACAATAATTTTTATTCTGACCCAGGATCCTTTAAGAACAACAAATATGTACAATAAGGTATACAATGTATGGTCTAAAGACCAAAATTTAAAAGTCTTTAATATCATGTAGGTTTCATTCTGATAGAAATAGTCTGACAGGGCTTGAATGCCGATATTTTAAATTTCCTCTCTCTGAAGTACTTGTATTTATTTATTTTTTTCGTAACCAAAAAAAATAAAATAAAACATTCATGCTTCTTCTTTATCATCATTCAGGTCGTAACTGTTCCAATACATTGTGTATTCCCAAACATACCTAACTTAGTCAATTAATTGATTTTTAAATTTAGTTTTGTCATTGTGGATATAATTAGTTGACCGTTGAGAATTACTGGAAGGAATTAGTCCGGGTGGCGGTCATTAAATGAAACAACTGAATAGTTTCAACTATTTAATTGTTTGCCAACGTTTTGACCCCCATTGTGGGTGATCATCAGGGCGTCTGGTAGGCGAGTGGAAACTGAACTGGAAACTGTGTTTCCACTCGCCTACCAGACGCCCTGATGATGACCCACAATGGGGGTTGAAACGTTGGCAAATAATAAAATAGTTGAAACTATTCAGTTGTTTCACTTAATGACCGCTACCCGGACTAATTCCGTCCAGTAAATTTAGTTTTGTTCAAACACTCACACAAGACTAAAACGACAAGATAGTGCACGAAGTTTTCGACTACTTCAACTCTTACTAGACAAACGTTCTAATCTTACACTTAACTACAAAACACTCATCTACATGACTATCATAAGGCCGATATGGACTTACGGAGTAGAGCTTTGGGGCTCTACTAAATCATCGAATTCTTCCCGTATCCAATCCCTACAATCCAAAATCCTCAATGCTCCTTACTTTGCCACGAATAAACTTATCCATAAAGACCTGAATGATCCGTATGTTGCTGATTTGGCCCGATCTAGATACCATTCCTTTCATGACAAACTCCATTCCCACCCTAATCCTCTTGTTTCAATCCTTTCTTCCTCTTCAAACCCTGACATTCCTCCGAGGCGTCTAAAAAGAAGATGGCCCCGAGACCTTCTAGTTTAGGATATTTTTAGAGTGCTTCTATTGGGAAGCTTCTCTACATGTGTTTCATGTCTTTTTATATTCCACTCAAATTTACTTGTTGTATTCCATTGTACAGTTGTAAATCCCAATAAATAAATTGGGATTTACACAAGGTGTTGTATAAAAATTTATACAAGGTGTTAATATCCGTCCAAGGAGGTTGTTACCTACCTTAGTATTAGAATTGGACCAAAGTTCAATGTTACGCCTCACTTGGATTACTTAAGAAGCAGGGTGGGCTTGACTCTTAATGGGCTCAGCCGTATAGGGCGCTTTTTGGGGTCTCAGGTACCCAGGAACATTGGCTGTTTACAAAGTAGTGGTTTTGGGTAACCTGAGGTATGCGTCCCCAGCTTGGAGTCAAAACCTCTCGCACCGACAGAAAAGTAGGTTGGCCACAATTCAGAGAATAGCTCTACTCAGGGTCACCAGAGCGTACAGAACTGTGTCTCATGAGGCGGTGCAGGTATTAGCAGGAGAAATACCTATAGACCTTCTTCTACGAGAGGACTATTACCGGCATAAATTCAAGAGAGAAGGTCTGGCGGATCTACCGGACACTATTAGAGTGAGGATCATTGAGGAGCCTAGCAGATGGAAAAGGATTTTCCGGGAACCATGGAAGAATGGAACCGTCGGTGGGTGACGATTCCAAAAGGTGCTAATTTAAGTCAAGACCATCTCACCGTCGGGTCAAGACTGGAAAATACATGGATCCTCCCGGACTACTGGGTCACACAGTTCCTTACTGGGCATGGGGGCTTCCGATCAAAGCTCGCTAAGCATGGCAAAAACATCAGTCCCCTATGTCCCAGTTGTGGTGTTCCGGAGACCGCCGAGCATATTCTCCTTGCCTGTACCACTTATGAGGCACTGAGAATGAAGCTCCTGAGGGGCACAGGACTCTACGTCCTGACAGAGGGCGATATCCCTAATCTCATATTGAAACAAAACTACCCGTACTACAAAGCATTTGTATACCGGTGGAACGAACCGATTGGTCCAAGCCACTTCAACTTGAGGTAGGAGAGAAGTATGAAGAAGGCCAATGAACATCCGAAGACCCACTAGCATGCTGTTTGATAGTTTCATAGCAGTTGTGGGTTGTATCTATGGTACTTCCCACAGCAGCAATACCCGTATTGCCTCAAGGCAGGGAAGGGTAGAAAATAAATAAATTAAAAAAAGTTTTGTTCAACAAATTATGTATCTGAATAAGTTTACTAATTTTATTCTTTTGTTTTCTTGTATATATATATATATATATATATATATATATATATATATATATATATATATATATATATATATATATATATATTGCTTTTTTTTTCTTTTTTACTTCTTACATCATTGTAAATAATAATTAATCATAATCACGGATCAGTAATGCCCTGATGATGGCTCACATGTTTGAGCCGAAACGTCGGCAAAATTAAAATATTTTGAAAAATAGTGACTCCTGATTATTTCATCTATAATATAAATTTTTAGTTACAACTTACAATGCACACAAGCACAAACCTTTTTTCAGGACTTTGGGTCGTTTGGAACTGAATGTTCCTGGAACGTGTATTTCCTGGAAATCTCGAATCCGAAAATTTTCACGATCTGAATACTTTCCCTTTCTATGTATTTCATTTATAAGAAAGTGAAAGTAAATATGTTAGAACTTGAAGGGACAGCCTAATATAGTAGATAAGTATATAAGTTATTAACTAAATACAAGAGTGCAAGCCAGAGGACAGAGTTGAGTCTGTAGACCTTGACCCGGGCCAAATGTGGCTGGAGATTCGTTCACCCACTGACTCCTGTCTCAAGGTCCCCTCTTCCTCTCAGCGCCACAATCATCACCAGTACAGTATATATAATACAGTCGGCAACCGGCATATTTATTCAATATTTCAACAATAATTTATTTTTCAATAATAATCAAATTAATTTATTAATATAATGATATTCGCGTGATCTTAAAGGCCGTTTCGTGACAAAAAAAAAAAAAAAATTAATAACTACTGCTATGTTTTTGACCGGATGCTTTTCTAAGGCAGCGGTAGCTTCAAAAACTAGCTTATTTGATCAATGTATATATAAACTAATATTTAATGAAACCATTGGATTTCTTTTCCAAACGTATCGTGTTTACCAATCCAAGTTGGTGGCATGCAGGGTAAGATTAAATTAGACATGTTTTAATAAATGCCATTACTATTTACTTTAGCTTAAACATATATTATATATTTAGACAATGGTTGAGAATACTGAGGGATTTCTTATAGTTGATCTTGCCAAACAATATTACAATAAAAGATTACCTTCTGATACTTTGTCGGATGGCGGAGGTGAAAATTGTCTCAGGCTTTCGTTCTACATATTTTTCTATGTATTTTTTTTTTTTAATAAAAAAATAGTTAGAATACGATAGAATACTGAAGATTTGAGAAAAAAATATTAACTTATACTGAAAGGTGTAAAAGACCATGGAGAGTGATGAAAAGAGGGTAAAACTAAGTGATTGTTGTGGATAATAATATAATAGATTATTTATTGAAACACACGTTTTTATCGAAACTTAATCTATCTCTTAACCTTTTTTCATCTCGAACTTTATTTAAAAGTTTTAAAATTCATTTTAACAACGGATGTAAGTGAAAGTCGTGTGTTGGGCGCATCAGATTATTTTTTTTTTTTTGAACGTCTGAGGTTTTTAAGTTGTAAATTTTATTTTCCCTAATTTTTGTAATTTTATAAACGCGTATTATTACATTTAAAAACTCGGTCGCAATACTTTCGCTTAATATATATATTTCATATGTAGTCAAGTTTAATTGAATAAAAAAAAAATTATTATATTAAAATATTACATCCGGTTTTTTTTTTTTTTTTCATTTATATTAAATTATCTTTTTAGTTATTTATTCTCATATTCAACCATTCATTACGTATAATGATTATTTTTTTTATCTGAATGTTTTTATTAAAAATTCGTCCTTGGAAATTTTAATAAGTTGTAATTTTCCATTCCATAGTAAATTATATTTCTGGTAATGATTAAATTATAATTATTTTAACGAGCTATATGTGCCATAAATGGAAATGTGTATAATTAATATATATAATTACCGGTTGTTCATTCAATTATATGTGTCGTAAATTGCTGCGTTCCAGTTTAGGAGCGGTGACGGTAAGCGGAAGGTTTTTAAGTTCAGATTGTTATTTTTGGTGGGAATTATTCTTGGCGGGGTGGTCCAGTGGGTAGGGTACTGGATTATGGGTTCGAACCCGGTTGTTGCGGAATAATTATTCTGTCATTTAAGCCGTGGAGCAAACCTCCTTTATGAATGTCCTCCTGTGTGGCTGATTAAGCCTCTTAATTTATCCGAAAATTGGGATAAAACTGGCTTATTGAGCGCGAACTCCATCTAATGACCTTGTATGGCCGGTCGGCTAGAAACAAGGAGGATATCTATATGTACTGAACTCAAATAAAAAACTGAAGCAAAAGTTGTAAATAAAAATCGATTTTTTGAAGTAAGAAAAAAAAATCGTTTAGTCGTTATGGTTTTATATGTTTCAAGAGTTTTGAGTCGTTTAAAGGTAGAATACTGAGTTATTTTAATAACTTTTCTGATTTGTTTTGATTTAAGCTATAAACAGTGAAGGTTTATTATTCTTATGGTAGCTTGTTTGTTTGTTTGTTTATTTATTGAACGTCACTTTATGTTACTATGGCTAATCGGACGATCCAGTGGTATCGGTAACAGTGGGTGTCCTAAATTTTGCCTATCCAGGTTTTATTAGGATAGGGATCTTTAGGGAGTTCCTGACATCGCACAGGCTCGGGACCACCTTTTAACGTCCCCCCCCGAAGGACGGCATAACTAAGGATTTTTTACTCCCATTAAAAAATCTTAGGACCACCTGCGGGTTTGAACTCGTGACCTTTGGCATAGGAGCCTGTTATGCTAGCCAGCTACAAGTGATTTCTTTATGGTAGCTAAAAATTATTTTTTGAATTTAATTAAATATACACCAATTTAAGCTCTAATGTAGACAAGCGCCCAAAGCCTGAAAAATTGTCGCGGTATTTAGCGCCTTTTTTGGTAACGAAGCTTGTCCCCTTTTTAAATTAAGTTCGCACTTCACAGTGGAAAAGGGATTGATAAAAGTTCGTGAGAGTGAGGTGTTGGGAGGATGAAAAATATCTTTTTTTTTTGTTTTTGCTTGGCATGTGATTCTTGCCTGCTTTAAATAATATCCTCATATTAGCTTGATGTATTTAACAGCCCTTAATATGTTAAAAGTGCATGGAGCGCACCTAGAAATATTTCTTAGAATACTTTCGGGTAATTGAAGGTCAAATATCCTGTGATATATGTATATATTGTATATAATGTAAAATAATAAAACCATAGGGTATAGAAAAAAAAATTAGTAATAAAATTATAAATTTCATTTAATATATTTTTTACAAAATTATCAATAATCCAATTATTATGTAAGTAGTTATAATTTTGTTTAACCGTAATAACAAGTAATTATTCGTTCACTAATTATCTGTTATTGTTCTGTTTCAGGTAAGGCTCCATTTTATTTATCTAACCGTAAGTAGCTGTACTTTGTTATAACGATATGTATATATAATATATATATTATATATATATATATATATATATATATATATATATATATATATATATATATTATATAGTCTATATATATATATATAGTCTTTAGTTAAACATTTAACAACATTAATATAGATATTTGGTCCTGAGACACATATACTGAATATTTATTTATTTTAATGTTATTATATCATAGTAGGAACATTAAACGATGTAGATATTCCTGAGATCAATGTATAATTTATAAAACATAACATCATGTTAAAATATTGTATGGCTTGGAGTAAATCATAGTGGTATGTAGTTCAGAATTGTAAAATGAATTTGCATTAAAAAAAAAAAAATTCAATGTGGAGTTATTAGAAATATATATTAGTAAATTTACGTAATAATCATAAATGACTTTTATTGAAAACGTTTTCAATCTCACAATTAAAAAATATCTGTTCTTGATATAACTAAAATGTTGTAATTTAAATTTAGCATAAACATTTAAAAATTCAGTTTAATCATTTTTTAGAACCTCAGCCAAAACGTTTTTTTAATATTCTTACTTCAATCTAGATTTAACTTAATGATTTATGTATTTATTTATTTGTAGGTTTAAATTTATTTATTTATTTTACATTTAGGTGCCGTGTACCAGAACATTAAGTTAGAGGCACTGTTTGTTGTATTAATTACAATTGTTTGTATAAATTAATCTTTTTGATGAATTCTATAACTGTATAACACATCTTTTGCCAAAATTTTACGTTTCCACTCCAAAACCCTGGACAAGTATCCCAGCAACCTTAGATTTTTCTTTGAAATCCATATCAAAATCAACGAATCCTCCAAAAATCTTAAAACAAAGCTTTCTAGCTCTCTTATCCACCTATCAAGATTATACCTGTATTGATACTGACGCGTCTAAACATCTAGATAAAGTCGACTGTCGGTCGTTTTATCTAATGAGACCGTTCGGTACAGTCTCCCTTCCTACGGTATACACGTCCGAGCTCTTTGCTCTTTACCTATCTTGGACGTTAATTGAAGACTTAACTCACAGTCAGTTTCTAATTTGCAGTGACTCCTATTCGGCTCTTCCCCACTACTTCGTAGCCCAGTTCTTTCAATTTTTGCACGATAAGTTTTTAAACATGGGGTCTTGCTGCCGCTCAGTGAGATCATGAGATACCCATGTATCGAGCTTTTTTACTTTCCCAATACACTTTAAATGTCAGGAAACGGTAGATGCACTTGCATTTAGTTGTGCTGAGAGTCCTTTAACTGTTTGGTAGGGGTTTCCTTCTACTGTATGTTTGAGGACATCGTTGCCTATTACGGACGGAGGTCTTCCTAGGTGCAAGTTTCCCAAGTCGGTATCCCCAGCTGAAAACTTAGTAAATCAATGGCGAATGGTCCGTTCATTAACACTCCCTTCCCCAAACGCCTTGCAAATATTTCTAGCGGCCTCAGCTGCTGAATGGCCGAGTTTAAACTCGAACAAAAAGATTGCTCGGAGATCGCGTGTTTCCATGTTCATATTTGGAGGTATACTAAAAAGTGGGTAATTGATTGGGAAGCTAATGTTTATAATACAAAGGTAGATGATTGGTAACTGTTTACTTTAAAGATGTAAACATTCGGAAGAAAACAACAGAGACCTGCAAAATTCTTTATGTATTTCAGAAACTATAAAAACGGACATTTCATGTGAAACAACCCAATACAATATAGATACTTAATTATTATAATTTACTGCGCGCAATTTAATGAGTCTGTGTAATGCGTTAGATAGGTTTATTACAAGGATTTCTTATTAAGGCAATTTAATACAATTTTCCAATAGCATCTTACAGACCACTAGTTGGGAATTACTAATATATGGTTTTTCCAAGTCAGGAAAAAATACGAAATCCACATTTTTTCTTGTCCTTGAGTATTTTTTCTATATAATTCTATTCTGCTTTCTATTGCACCAATCATTGGTATAAGATGATAGGCCATTACTGTATAAATAAATTCGCTGCTTTAACTGGGTACAACATGACTCTTAGCAGTAGACCACTACATTACTTAGTTACATTACTCAGAAACATTTATAATCCATAGAGAGAGATACACTTTGTTAAACAAGCTATGCTGCCAACTTGATTGGCTTGCTTTACAAAGCGTACTTAGATTTAATATTAATGTTATTCGACCATTCAACAATGCCATCGATTAGTAGACTACATTTCGAATACTTTAGAGTCTAAAAAATATTTCCCAGGTGTTTTTCTCGATATTAGTCAAGCATTCGATAAGGTGTGGCATGAAGGATTGCTTTCCAAGCTCAAAAATTTGCTTCCTCCGACTTATTATTTAATATTACTCTCTTACTTGACAGACCGACACTTGACTGTAAAGGTAGGAGACGCATTTTCTGGAATAAAACGTGTTCAAGCAGGGGTCCCACAAGGCAGTATACTGGGACCATTACTATTTAATATCTACACGGCAGACTTACCAGAAAATGACCACACCTTACTAGTCACATTTGCAGACGATACAGCTCTTTTGACGTCCCATCAAAACCCAGTTCTGGCATCCTTCATGTTGCAAAACCATATTGATGATTTATCCAGTTGGGCTAATAGATGGAAAGTGAAAATGAATCAATCCAAGAGTCTATTTATCGTTTTCACGCTCAATCATGGGGATTGTCCAGCAGTCTATTTCGAGGATAAACCCATTCCGACATCAGATGAAGTACGATATTTGGAACTGTACTTAGACAAAAGACTGACATGAAGGACCCACATTAGACTTAAAAAACAACAACTGGACAGACGATTTGGACTACTATCCCGTCTGCTTGACAAAAGATCCAAATTATCCGTGAACACCAAACATACTATTTGCAAAGTACTGATCAAACCATTATGGACATATGGGATAGAGCTATGGGGATCTACCAAATACTTTAACATCCAAATAATTCTGACCCTTCAATCGAAAATATTGCGAAAAATCGTGGATGCGCCGTTTTATGTACCCAACGAATTACTTCACAAGGACTTGGACATACTCACATGTTCAGACACAGCCACAGAATATTATAAAAGATGTCATGCCAGACTGATTTACAACAACCCATCGGCCCAAACACTTAAATCCTACACGAACCCGTAAAACCCACCCCGACGACTTTTGACGCGGTGACCTAGAGATGCCTTGCTTTAACCGACTTTTGGAAGTCCTCATATTTGCTTATTGCAATTTTTTTTTTTTTTTTTTTGCAGGTAGCAAATAACATTAAAGCCCAAACAAAAACAATTGTAAATAAATAAAAAATAAATGCTTTAATATTAAAAAATTTAAACTTTTTTATAATATTTCTTTTCTCTTGTATTAATGACTACTTATATCAAATATATTGCAACTATATGACCTACTGCTTCTATATTAAATCTTTAGCATCCAAAAAAAAATTTATAAGATTTAAAATATTCACATACATGCCCCATAAAAAAATAATACAGAAAGTTTTAGTTTAACGGTTTACTAATTAAGCAATAAGTTAAATTGGTCCTGAAAAAGAAAACTTTTTTTTAATTAGTTATATTTGCGTTATCAATAATCATTTGTACAACACTAATCAGCCGGGATCATCTTCGTGCGTAAGGAGTTGCCTCGGTGCCCGGGTCCCAGGTCAAGGTAGCCATTATTTATATCCAATATATTATACAGCTGATTCAAAGAACATTTTATGTTTTAAAAATGTATAACAACAAAAGTAAAATATAATGGTATTTAAAGACCACGTTGAACAGATCCGATAACTAGAAGCCTCCATCTCAATAAACGATTTATTGAAATCCTCATATAAGATTGAAACGACAAGAAACTGCACTTTTTCGGCTACTTAAAAAACCTACTAGATAAAGTTTCCTATCTTACACTAAATTACATGCGATTCTTTTACGTGACTGTCATAAGGCCAATCAGGAATGATGGAGTTGAGCTTTGAGACTTATTCTTACAATCTAAAATCCTTACTTTGTTTTTTTATTTAACGTCACTTTATGCTACTATGGCTAATCGGAATTTTGCCTATCCAGGTTTTATTAGGATAGGAATCTTTAACGAGTACCTGACATCGTACAGGTTCGAGACCAGCTTTTAACGTCTCCGAACGACGGCATAACTAAGGATTTTTTACTTCCATTAAAAAATCCTTCGAACCCGTGACCTTTGGCATAGGAGGCTGTTATGCTAACCACCCAGCTACAAGTGATCCCTTCTTTACTTCGTTATGAAAGACCATAATGAACCAGGTACCTTACATGACAAGTCCTATTCCAATTCAAACTCACTAGTTTTGAATCCTTGCTTCATCTTAGATACCTGTTAACCTGTCCGAAAAGATGACCAGAAAAATGGATAGTTTCTCTCTTAGTCTATTGGTTTTTAGCATATTAACTAATTGTAACATGTGATATAGTTGTAAATTTCACTAAAGTTAAATTTAAAAAAAAGAGGGGATTTTATGATTTATTTTATTTTATATAGTTTTTAACTGTATTACTCAAATATACTAAAAAATTGGGATCACTTGTAGCTGGGTGGTTAGCGTAAACAGCCTCCTATGCCAAAGGTCACGGGTTCAAACCCGCAGGTGGTCCTAGGATTTTTTAATGGGTGTAAAAAATCCTTACTTATGCCGTCCTTCGGAGGGGACGTTAAAAGGTGGTCCCGAGTCTGTGCGATGTCAGGTACTCGTTAAAGATCCCTATCCTAATAAAACCTGGATAGGCAAAATTTAGGACTCCCATAGTAGCATGAAGTGACGTTAAATAAATAAACCAACAAACAGACTATAAAAATTGAGATTTAGAAGTGGACGCTCTGTGTTTAAAATTATATACCAAGAACGATCATTCCTGTTTTTCCAAATTAGTCATTAAGTATGTGCCACTTAAATTTTCAATTGATAGAGAATATTTCGTCAAGGGGATTTCCCAGGTGTCATTTACAGGCACTTATTGAGGTTTCTTTACCTGTAAGGTAAAAATTATGGCATAGCCATATTAGTTCAAAAAATCGTAAAACATTTTATTACTTTATGCAAAATTTGTCACCTTGATTTGAGTTTCATTATTAATTTTCTATTTTTTTTCTTTAATTTCATTGTTTACTTTGTGCTTAACTATGGAGCTATGGAAGACCTTAGTACTCAAAAGAAATTAATTTGTCTTTCTTATTTATAACTACATTTAATTATCTAAATTCTAATACGTTTATTATAAACAGGCACTAGTCTACTGTTCTCCGAGTCCTGGATTCGAATCCCGGCTGTGACCGAATATTATTTATTCTGTTATTTTGTCCGAGAGTTGACCCTGGGGTATAGAGACCCACCTGGTGCATTTCCAGCTTTTATAAAGTGGTTATTTAAAAATAAAAAAATGAATTTCTATATGTACTGTACCCAAGACCATTGGGTTGGAGTGGTACAGGTTTTTTTTTGATTATTCTCTGAACCGACGAAAATCGTGCTACCAACCATTTCTTTTGCAATGACTTAATCATAAAAAACATTTAACTACTATTTTCCTCATTTTTTTTTACTCGATAACAATTTTTACTTTCACTTACTATATATAGTAAGGGAAAGTATTGCGATCCTGAAAATTTTCGAATTCCAGTTTTCAACGGAAATACTCGCTTTAGGGTCCCTGAGTCCGAATAACGAAGTCCCACAAAAAGGTCTCTGTGTGTCCGTGTGTGGTAACTCCCGGGCGGAAACGATAAATCCTATGAAACTGAAATTTCATATTTAAGACAAATATACGCCCGAGACGTTACTAAATTGTTTTCATCAAAATGAGCTTACCAGAAGAGCCACTTTATACCATGCATTTTGCACCTTTTTTCGATTTTCTCGTAAACGGTTCGGACGATTTTGAATAAAATCGCTATATCGATGTAAAATTGTATAGGCTTTAACGTCGTGTAGGTTCTATTTTGATTAAAATAGTCTGACAGGGCTTAAATGCCGATATTTTAAATTTTCTTCTTCTAAAGTACCTTTGATTTTGTAGATTCTATAAAAATAGCCATATTATCTTGTTAGCATTGATAAATAACAGCTAAATATGTAAGTTGTGCGAATGTAAAAAACAAACAAAGGAGAAAACTGAAAAAAAAAGGTTTTTTAATGCAATTTTTATTTTGAATATATGAACAGTAATACATGTATATGATATACCGTTTGAAAGCTAAAGATTTTAGAAAAAATATTATCTTAAACACAAAATTTTACAAATTAATGGAGAGGGATGAAAAGCCAATAAAACTAACTGATTGTCGTAGATAACAATATAACAGATTGTTTAATAAAACACATGTTTCTATTAGAATCCAATTTAAATAATTCTTTAACAATCTATTTTTGTTTATAAATTTGGTTAAAAATTCGTGAATTGATATAAATAACGGAGGTAACTGAAAGTTATGTGTTGTGCTCACCAGATTTTTTCATATTCCTTACACTTGTAGCTAAAGCAATTTTTTTAGCTGTTTTTTAGAAATGCTAATTAGACGATATGGTTAATTTTTTCGAATCTACAAAATTGAAGGTACTTTAGAGGAGAGATTTTGAAATATCGGCATTTAAGCCCTGTCATACTGTTTCCATCAGAATAAAACCTATATAGCGTTAAAGCCCATTAAATTGTATATCGATATAGCGAGTTTAATCAAAATAGTTAGAGCCGTTTTTGAGAAAATCGTAAAAAGGTGCAAAATGCATTGTATAAAGTGGCTCTTCTGGTAAGTGAAAGTAAAAATGCTTCAATTTATTACATAATGATTCATTATTTTCGAGTAATTATTTGATGGTGTTACAATTTATATAGGTATTAAGGCAATTAATTTATATGTAAAGCAATAAATTATCCATAGAGCTTAAGAAAGACGAACTAGCAACATCTATAGTTACATATATTCAAGGAAACTATCTTCACTATTTCTTTACTGATTTAGGTTAAATCATGTTTCAACCTTAACTTTTTACTGCCTGTCCATCTTTTTCTCTATATTATAAAGTAAAGGAGATGTGGGCGTATATTGGATAAAATACCAATATTTTTTTCTTTTCTTTTGTAAATTTTATATCTTAATTAATCCCTATGTCCTGATACTGAAATTCTATACTTCTTTTTCTCCCTTCTTCAAAAATATCTGATATATAGAATTAATACATTTTTAATTGGCTGTCATTTTGATATCAATGTTGAAGTTTTGGATTCATACTCTGTTATTTTTGTGTTTTATTTTTTAAAAAACGGTCCATTATTTTGGAGAAAATTATTGGACGGCAGACAGAACGATTTATTTTTATTTGTTGTTGGTATTATACGTATCAAAAAGAGGTTATTTTTATACATATTGTTTTCTTAGGCGTTTAAAAAGGTTCATAATTTTAAAGAATAAAAAAAAAAATTGTTAAGCAAGTTATTAGCGAAACATCGTATAGAAAAAACTAGAAGCCTTGATTGAGATACGGTATAGTACTCGCGCAGTCCATGATAAGAGCTCTGATATCGTAGTATCAGCAATTAATGGTTGATAATCTCTTGTTGCAAAATATCAGCTGATAATTCTACCTTCCTCAATGTTTACAGCGGCTGCTAATTGTCGCTTATAGCTTAGATTATGATTATCAATAGTCTGTCATGATAATTTCATCTTGGGCCTGTTGAGCCATGAAAATTAAAAAACAAAACAACCCATGTACAATGGATATTTCAGTTTATATATACCTTGACTATGAAGTTGGTATTTGATTCAATAAACAATCTTGAAAAGGATAAGCTATTCTAGGAAAAATCAAACTTTTTATTTTAAATTCATAGTTTCTGACAAAGGCAACGGGTCGTAGTACCGAGTTGTTGATTTTAGTACCTGACATAGCAAAGGTTTGGGACTCCATTTTACGTCCCCTTCGAAAGACGGCATGAGGATTTTTACTGCCCTGTAAAGGCAGCAAATTGCCGCATATAGCTTAGACTATGATTATCTTTAATGTATATCATAATAATTTCATCTTGGCCTTTTGAGCTATGGGAATAAAAAAACAAAGAAACCCAAGTACAATAGATATTTGAGTTTTTACATAGACAATGAAGTTGGTATTTATTTAATTATTGATGTTTAAAAGGAAATACTATTCCAGGAAAGTTCAAAATAATTTCCAGAAGTTCATAGTTTTAGGCGGAGACCAGTACTGGACAACGAATTGACATGCAAAGTTGATGATGATTTGTATTTTTGCCTATTCAGATTTAATTTAGAATGGGGATCTTTAACTAGTACCTGACGTCGCACAGCCTCGGGCCCTCATTGTACGTTCCCTCCGAGGAATAGCATAACCGACGATATTTTACTCTTTAAAAAGATATCGACTGGCTGTCTGTTGAATTTTAACTCGCGACTTAGATTGTAGAAAGTTGGTATGTTGCCACTGCAGCATAGGCGACCCTTTTTTTTTTCTAATAACAATATCTGATGCGCCTGACACAAGACTTTCACTTAATTAACTCTATTTTAATATCAATATAAGATTTTTTTTAAGAAAGTTAAAAAAGGTTAAAGAATTATATTGAACTTCGTGTCTCATTAAATAATCTTTAATATTATTATATACAGCAATAACTTAATTTTATCCGCATTTCATCTCTGTACAACCTCCACATTATCTGTATACAACTTTCATATATCAGATAATGTTTATTTTAAGAACATAAAGAAAATTTACCCATAAATACGCCCATAACTCAGTTATTTTTGAAGACAGAGAATAATATGTATAGAGTTTTAGATTATAGATAAACAGAGAAAAAAACAAAACATTTAATTTTAAAATATCAGCATTCAAACTATTTCAATCAGAATAAAATCTACACCAAATTACAGCCCATTAAATTTTACATTGATATAGCGAGTTTAATGAAAATCGTTAAAGCCTTTTATAAACAATTCGTAAACAGATGGAAAATGCGTTGTATATGTGGCTCTTCTACTTAGCTGATTTTGATGAAAAAGGTTGCTGTAACATCTCTTACATACTTACATATGTAAGAGGTCTTCGGACTCAAGAGATTCTAAAACTTGTCGTTCTAATGAAGACTCAAATTCGAAACTTTTCATGATTGCAATACCTTCCCTTTCGATATATATATATATTTTTTAAACTTACCTCTAAAACTCATAAAGGGTCCTAGGTTCAGTAATTCGCGACCGTGCAAGGAGGTGTTTAGGCCTAAATCCAGCTCGGCCCCCAGGTTTCCCCGATTTTGGATAGCCTCTTTACAGACACTAGGTGTGGCCCAAGAGAGTCTCTACACCCAAGGGTCGCTGCACGGCTGAAATAATATAATAAATGAATCTGCCTCAGCCGGGATTCAAACCTGGGACCCGGAGAACCGTAGCCTAATGCTCTATACACTAGGCCACGCCGCTCCCTTCCCATATTATATTTACTTCATATTTAGGTTAGTGAAAGTAAAATAAAAAAAAAGAATTGGAATGCATCTATTGTGATTTGGTTTCCCAGTATAAAGCTAATGAAATGAACTTGTATCTGTAATATCCTATTGATTACAATGTAATGGCAGTTGTGTTGGCTTTTTGCCCCCCGCTTGCGAAATGTGGGGTAGCGTTACAGCGTTCCCCTGTGCTCTTAGTAACCCGAGAGGAGTGTCAAACACTTGAAAGTATCCGCTGATGGGGTTGGAAGTAGTGTCATGCTCTGCTTGTCCTCTAACTGCTATAGCTTTGTCGGCTCCTCTATCGCAAACAGGATTCCACCTGTCTTACAGATTACCTAGCTTTGTGTTTATTTCACCCTTTTCACGCATCTTCTGAAGAGCTTAAGATTTTATTAGGTAAATTAATATTTTATTTATTTATTAGGATCCAGTTTAGAACGTTGCACAACGTGGAATTGCAAAGCTTGTACCCTGTGAATATAATTGAGTTGATACCATCGCGGAGACTTATATCGGCGAGTAAAGTTGTTGGGCTCGAGAAAGTTGGTATTCGCTGATCCGACTGGTAGGGGTCCGAAAGGTAGGCCAAAGCGTCGATGGGAGGATTGCGTTAAGGCTGATCTCGAGGGCTTGGGCTTGAACATTGGACGAGTCTGTACAGGCGGAGTTTGGTGGTATCGGCATCGAACCTTCGGGTTCGGTAAGTCTATTATTATTATTATTATTAGTGCTTTTCAACCACACATGTGATTTGCACCCTATTACACAATCACCATTCACAACCAAAAGCTGTAATTTAATTTTTTTTTAAACATGTTTGTTGATTTTGTTTATTTATTTAACGTCACTTTATGCTACTATGGCTAATCTGACGATGCTACAGTGGGAGTCCTAAATTTTGCCTATCCAGGTTTTATTACGATGGGATCTTTAACGAGTACCTGACATCGCACAGGCTCGGGACCACCTTTTAACGTCCCCTCCGATGGACGGCATAACTAAGGATTTTTTACTCCCATTAAAAAAATCCTAGGATTTTTTATATATAGTGATTGTATATGAGGTAAATAAAAAGACTAATAATTTACTGGCCAAATTTATTTTTAATCATATATGCTTATTTTTTTCGAGAGAGAGAAACAATTCTTTATTAAGTAATGTTACAATCAGTCCAATTAGGACATTATTAATAGTGATAAAGTACAACATTCATACTACATTCACACGATATATACAAAACAATAAATTTATATAGTAATAATACAATATACATATATACAAAACAAAATCAATCAAAATATTATACAAAACAAAATCAATAAAAATATTATTAAAAAAATCAATAACAATATTATACAAAACAACATCAATAAAAATATATACAAAAGTCACTCATAGCTATGTACAATCCTCAAGCATACAGCACGTGAGTGGAGAATCTAGCCACTGCCGTTTTAACCTTCAAGGGGGGTGGTAAGAGTGTGTGGAGCTGGATAAGGATTGAGCTAGCGGATTTGGGTGATGGATAAGCTTCTGATGGAATTTACAGAATTTTGATAGTATAAGGTCTAAAATAAATGGAATATTTAGGTCGCGATGTAAGGTAAGGTTGGTGAAATAATAAGGAGCATTGACTATGGTTCTGAGGACTTTGGATTGAATGTGTTTGATGTTAAAAAACTTGGGGGTCCCCTACAGTTCAAGTCCGTAAGTCCAGATAGGTTTCAGTACTGTCTTGTATATTAGCAGTTTGTTTTCTATGGATAGTTTAGAATTTCTGTTCAGTAGTCTGTATAATTGTCTAAATCGTCGATTAAGTTCTTGTCGTTTAACTCTAGTATGTGGGTTCCAAGATATGCACATTTAGACATTAGTACTTTAGTAGTTGTTTTTATTCAAACCTATACATACACCTTCTAAAAGGGGAGTGGTAAAAAGTACTTTGTTATGGTGTCATTCGGAGGCGAAGTAAAATGGTGGTCCCGACCTTTTTCTATGTGAGATACTCGATAATATGCGTATCTCATTCATACTTGGATAAGGAAAATTTATAACTCACACTGTAGCATCGCCTGTTTTACCACATCAGCTTAGAAGAGACATTTAATGAATAAACTAAGTTTTAAGTATTGTATATGAACCATAAAATAAAAACATTCAATTCATTAAAAGACTTTTTTTTCGTTGATAATTTAAACAAGTCCGACATTCATTACTGTCGGTAGGCCGTTCTGAATTTTACTATATTTAGGAATTTCTTAATTATTTGATATGTACGCATGAAATTGATTTTCTTATTCGGAACATGCTTACAGTTTTGATAATATCGAAAGAAATCCAAAACTTTAGGTCCAGTCTGCATATATTATGTGTGTATACGAATAGAAATTTAACATATTTAGAAATTAGCAATTTCAAACCTTCAGATTTTGCTAAATAGATTGGCCAAAGGTTTATATGTTATCGAATAATCTTAAGATATCTAGCCGGCTGCCTTCGTGCGTCAGAGGCCAGTAGTTACGTACGTTCGAGCGAAATAATCTTCAATTTTCCTTAATATTGAAGGAGTATTTTTAGCTTTTTATGATAAATGATTTTTAATGGATTTTCTGATCCTGACGCTTCCCGCGAATATTGATCAGTAAATCTTCCATTAGCTGTAATGTTAGACAATTTTTCTAATTGTACTAAGTGAAAAGAACTGGTTTTAATATTGTATATTTATTTGTATACATATGTAGCTAGCGTTGCAATCTTCTATTCCCAAGGTCGCATTTTCAAACCCGGAAAATGGCCGCAGGATTTTTGAATGAGAGTAAAAAATCCTAAATAACTGGTTATGCTGTCTTTAGGGTTCACATAATGAAAACAATTTATTTTTATTTTATTGAATTTTACAACTGTATAAAAAATAAATACAAAAGTATAAGTGTTGAAATACAATAAAGGGCGTGAAAAGGCTTGTGAAGAAACTACCCAGTGGTAGAACTTCGATGTCTATTTAAGTTAGTAGGTCCCGAGGCCATCTTCTTTTCAATCGCCTCAGAGGGTTATCAGGGATATGTGAGGTTGATAGGTTTCGAACAAGAGGGTTTATGTGGGTTAAGAATTTGGAATTAAATGTGGTATATCTGGTACGAGAAAGGTCTGCAACAAATGGGATATTAAGGTCGTTATGGGTGATTTTATTTGTGACGAAGTTAGGAGCATTTAAGATTTTGGATTGTAAGAATTAGATGGTTTAATAGACCCCCAAAACTCGATCCCATATTCCATATGGGCCTGATAATGGTAGCATATATGAGCTTTTTCCATTAGAGCGGAAGTTTTGAACGTTTGTCAAGTAAGTGTTGTAGTAATCGGTATCTACGAGCAGGATTCCAAGTTAGACGTTTGTCAAGATGGAGTCCTAGATATCGGATTTGTTCTACAGGACTGAGTGGGGTGTTATTAAAGGAAACAATGGGACAGGAGATCATCGGTTTGCGACGAAGGGTAAAAGTAATTTGGTGGGATTAATGAAAACAAAATTTTAAAACTTGCCTAAAAGATAGCAACATGAATATCGAAATGGGATATATATATATATATATATATATATATATATATATATATATATATATATATATATATATATATATATATATAATTGATTCTTAATCTGTTAAAATCTGAATTTGTAATTAAAGTCACAAGTAAAAACTCAACAAACTTATTTTACAGCCCAATAGCATCAGTTGAATCTTTCCGTATATATTCACATTTACCGCACTCCCTTAGTGTAATATATATTGTGTGTGTTATTTTTATTAAATAGTAAAGTTTGAACTTTAATTGTTTTTAAACATATTTATTTAAATTTACAACTGTATTTATATTAATGGGGAGCCCGTGGCTGAGTGGCTAGCGCGCTAGTCTCTCATGCTACTGGCTCTGAGTTCGAATCCCAGTACCGGCGGGGCTTTTGTAAGGATGTAAAAAATAGGGATTCACTCACAGCCTCTCCCCCGGGTATGTGAGACCCGTCAGCCAAAGGGTGGCCACTCACAAAATTAGTTGTAGGGAGTGATGACCCTACACTAAAAATTGGATCGTGAAACGTGAGTGTAAACTCGCAGGATTTTACACCACGAGGCCCAAGGCCTACACAGCCTGTCGCGCCACTGGAAGAAGAATAATTTATATTAATGCATGCAGTAGGTTAGGTTAGGTTGTATATTTTATGGAAACTCAACAGCCAAGGTCATAAGTGTCCTGTTACATTTGTTTTGATCACAGTTGAGGTTATATTTGTGTTTTGATTGCAATCAGTAAATTTGAGAATATGAACAATGATTTAATATACATGCAGAGAAATCGCCCCCATGCAGCTGTTTAAGAAATATTAAATCATAGCTTCTGGATGCCATCTTCTTTTCAGACTACTTAAAGGATTTTTAGGAATTGAAAAGGAAGGTATGGTATAAACTAGTGGATTACGGCGGGGACGGATTTTTTCATGAAAGGAATAAATAGAATATATAGAATTCAATTTTTTTGTAGAGCCAATCCGCAAAGCTTAATTCCGTAAGTCCATATTAATCTTGTGATTGTCACATAGCCTTTTGTAGTTAAAATGTAAGTTTGAGCGTTTGTCTAGCAAGTGTTGAAGTGGCCGCTAACTCGCTTTGTTTTAGAAATAATCCAGCCAGTTGTCAGAGTTCCCGATACACATCTACGACTTCTCGCTTCCTTTACCTGCGATCTCCTTCCTCGTCGGTGCCAGACGATATGATGCAATCCCAGACGCGGGAGAATAATTAATGAATGCAAAGAGGCTATAATTTTTATTTTATTTAATGTTAAGTATGTGGAGGGGGGCCCTGACATTCACAACTCGGCATAATTTAACTCGGATCCTAAGATACAGTTATGCCTCTGACATTTGAGAAACTGGATTCCTTCCTAGGACAAGGCCTTGGTTTTCAGTACCTCGAGACGTTTCCTTCAATAAAAGTCGCACTTTTCTCGTTCCTTGCTCGGTTTCAATAAATTCCTCTGTAACTACCTGACCTGGTGGAAAATGTGTGGAATTTTATTACGTGTAGTAAATAAGAAAACAACGTTACTGGGTAAACGGAAAATCTCGGAAGGTCTTGCGTACAGTTAATCTTTAGTGTCAGCGATATCAAATTTATAAATCGTGCGGGACACGTAATAATAATAATAATAAAAGCCTTTATTTATATGTAAATACAAAGTTATTAATAATCTCCATTATGTATAAAAAAACAAAACAAAAAAATGAATATTTACATATAGACCTTCCCAAAGAATGGGAGATTAGAGTCTTTTGGGCGGAGACTAGCCGAACCTAAAACTTGAGTTGCTGGCACTTAGTTTTCCATAACACTCTGTCTTGTGCGTGTCTCATCCACAAAGAACCTTCCTTTTTTTTCAATTCGTCGACCCAGCGCTTGCGTTGTCGGCCTCTGCGTCTTTTTTTATTGATAGGGATCCATTCGGCAGCTCGCTTTGCCCAACTGTCTTCTGTTTTCCGCATGAGATGTCCTGCCCATGCCCACTTCATTTTTCTAGGCAGGACACGTAACGATCTCTTTTAATTTTAATTTAATTTTGCTTTATAGTTTTAGCCATTTATTACCATCCAATGATAACAATATTTCTATGAAAATGGCCTTGAACGATTATTTTAATTATAATATCAATTAGTTTCTATTTATACAAAAATTGAAGAAAAAACATTTTCTTAAGTTTGTCAGAAAAAATGTATATTCACATTTTATTTACATATACAGACTAGAGCAGAACTTAAAAACGGAAGTTTTTGACACTTAGCTGCTTAAAACAAGATCGCGCCACTCCGACCTCTATAACCTAACCCATCCCACAGAACTAAAGCCTTTGATTAAAGTCTTATCATATTGTACTTATTATCATTATTTTTATGATTATTACTTTGTGATTTGTGTATGTATGTATGTATGTGAGTGTGTGTGTACATATATATATTTTTGTTAATCTACTTTACCTAAAAAAAAATAAAAAAATAAAAAACCTGTACCACTACAACCCATGAAGAGTCTTGGGCTCAGTACATAAAGAGATTCGTACTGTTTCAAGGCCAACGGCAGTGCAATGAGGTGATTAGGCCTTAATCACGCTCAGCCGCCAGGTTTTTCCCCAATTAATTTGGGTACCCACTTTATAGAGGCTGGGTCTGCCCCAGGAGGGTCACCATACCCTAGGGTCGTCCCCCGACTGAATTAACAGAATAAATAATATTCTGCCACAGCCGGGATTCGAACCCAGGACCCGGAGCACAGCAGACTAGTGCTCTATCCACTAGACCACGCCGCTCCCCAACTTTACCTATGTAAATATATTTTTTTTTTTTAAATTAGTTGTTTTTATTTTATCATTCTATTGTACTTATTGTCATTATTATTATGACCATTACTTTGTGATTTGTGTATGAGTGTGTGTGTGTGAGAGTGTATGTATATATTTTTCATTTATATTTTTTTATTACTTTTTTTGTTTTTTTTGTTAATCTACTATAACTTTGTAAATAATTAAGTTTGTAAATAATTCAATCTATTTTATTTATTCTGGCCAGCTATATTTATTTGTAACATCAATGTTATTCTCAAGGGACTATGTCCCAGAATAAAATTCATTTTTCTAAAAAAAAAAAAAATACTACAATTTAGAAAAATTCTTTTACTTGGTTATCAAAGTCGTTTAACGTTTATATTTAGCAACTAGTTATCAATCCTATAAAGGTGGTGTGGTTAAAGTTTTTGAATCTACAAAATTGAATGTGCTTAGAAGAAGAAATTTTATAATATCGACATTTTAGACCGGTCAGACTATTTAAATCTACGTGATATTGAAGTGCATTTGACCTTGGGTTGTTGGAATCTGAATCATAAATTTAATGTGTTAAATGTTTTTCTTAGCACGGTGATATTGTATCTCATTTACAATATAGTACTTCAGCGCATAAAATAGTTGCATAGAGCTTTAACAAGAGAAGACCCCACTAGTCGTAACTAATTGTAAGTTACTAGTTTCTAGTGAGAAGAACCTTGAATCTATAGTTACGGGAACGGTGCTCGTTAATCTTTAGTTAAACCAAGCTCTTCCTACATTTATCTTCATTGTTCTCTGACATAAAGCAGATAAACCTCGAGGGAATAGAAAAAAAAAATCATTATATTGCAATGTTGAAAAAAAAAACAACGCTGCAAATTATTACGCTATCGTTTATTTATGTTATTATAATAAATAAATAAAATAATAAATAAATTCTTTATTATTCTGGGACATGTCCCTTTAGAAAAAAATATACAAAATGTACAAAAAAAGGGCTTTAGGATCTTAGAGTGAATTAATTAAACATAAACAAGTTAATAATTAATGGTATAAAATATACATATTTAAATGAGATGAAAAACAAAAAAAAAATAAAAAGCTTATTTAGAATTCTATTGAGCCTTTCAATGTTTCAACAACAACGGGATGTTCAATAAGTGATCAAATATGCGGGATTTGAAGGTAAAAAGAGAATTGGAGTGACGGATGGAAGAAGGGATAGAATTCCATAGGTTTGAGGATCGAATGAGAAAGGATCTGTCGAAATGTGGAGTTCTGTGGGCCGTACTGTATAAATCCTAAGGCCTGGTGCGCTTACAACGGGGATGGACAGAGGATTTGAACTGTAGGAGGACAAAAATATATGATGGATTGGATAATTTGGTAAAGAAATGACGCAAGGAAATACTTGCGACGATTGGAAGGGTTAAGCCACTTCAACTCGCCATAAAATTGGGATACAGAGGTGTATCTAGGGACCCCGAAGATGAAGCGAACTAAGGAATTGATTAAGCGATTTATTTTTACCTCGAGATCCCGAACACACCACCATACACCGTACAGCAATAGTCGAAGTGGGGAAATATTAGGGAGATAACGAGGAGTATTCGGGTTACAAGCGGGAATAGGTGACGGAGGGAATACAGTCGCTTTAAGGTTGAAAGGGTACGTCGAGAGATTTCGGAAATATGATTTTTTAAGGATAGAGTTTGATCGAAGGTTACTCCCAGATTTCTGACCGTCGGGTGGAACTTTATAGGATTACTATTGAGGAACAGGGTTGGGATATGAGGAACAATTTTCAGGAGGTGAGGGGATCCTCTTACAATTGCTTTTGTTTTTTCAACATTTAATTTTAACTTATTCACTTCAGCCCAGTGGCTTATTCCATTTATGTCCTCTTGTAATCTTTTTGTAGCTAGTAATAGGTCGGAAGGTGGGAAGGAGAGGTATATTTGGAAATCGTCAGCATAGAGGTGGTATTTAGAGTGATTAATATGGAGAGGATAGGGAATAGGGTAGGAGATAGAGACGATCCCTGAGGGACACAATGCGTTAGAGGTAGGGTACTGGAAGGAGATTGACCTGGCACTACTACATACTGAGAACGATCGGAGAGGAAGGATTGAAACCAGCGCAAAGCACTGTTGGATACGGGTAGATTTATTTATATGTTATATGTCGTTATTTAAATAGTTATACAGATTAAAATAATATCGAAATGTTTTTTCAATGACTAACGAATGGACTTCATATAATGCGTATTCAGCTAAGCGCGGTCACCTGTAGTGTTGTGGTTAGCAGCCTTCAATGATCAAGGTCACGGATCCATACCAAGAAGACAGCCATAGGATTTTTTTCAAAGAGAGTAAAAATCCTTGGTAATACTATACTTCGGATGAAAATGGTGAGTCTGTGCTTGTGCGATGTCAGGTTCTGATTAAAGATCCCTGTCCTAATTGAATTCAAATTTTTGTATGTCATCTACAGAATATTCGATTTCGAAGAATAGTATTACCATGAATTTTTACTCTCTTTAAAAAAAAATCCTATGACTTTCTGCCAGATTCGAATCCGCAACCTTGGGTATTGAAGGCTCTTTTTCTAACCACTACACCACAGGTGACCCCGCTTTGCTGAATAAACATTATCCGCAGTACTGTCCCTCTCATTTTATTAAAGTCAGTTCATTTGTAAGTCAATTGTTTAATATAATATAACATAATAAATGTTTTTTTTGAAGGGACCAGTCTCAGAATACAATTATTTTCTGTTTCTATAAAAATTTAAAGTTTTTTTCTTTCCTGAATTTTCGCTTTTTTATTGTATTTTAGATTACTCCGTCTCGAGATTGTTCTGAAGAATATATAATTTGAAAAGAAACCAAAATTTATTCTAAATCAAATAGTTATCTCTATATAACATATATTTTTTTTTTTTTTTTTTTTTTTTTTTTTCATATTGTATTGAATTTTACAACTGTATTAACATAAATACAATAAGTAAAACTGTTGAATTAGAATAAAGGGCGTGAAAGGCTTGTGAAGAAACTACCCAGTGGTAGAACTTCGATGTTTATTTAAGTAAGTAGATCCCGAGGCCATCTTCTTTTCAATCGCCTAGGAGGGTTGTCAGGAATATGTGAGGTTGATAGGTTGCGGACAAGAGGGTTTATATGGGCTGGGAGTTTGGAATTAAAAGTGGTATATCTGGTACGAGAAAGGTCTGTAACAAATGGGATATTAAGGTCGTTATGGATTATTTTATTTGTGACGAAATAAGGAGCATTTAGGATTTTTCGAAGGATTTTGGATTGTAAGGATTGGATACGGAGGAATTAGATGGCTTCGTAGAGCCCAAGCTCGAACATATATTTTTGGTCTGTAAATTGATAATAGTTATTATTATTATTTTTTTTTCATTTGTTTATCGTACCTTAAATTTCGGTTATCCGTTCTGGACTAACCACTTTTTTTTTGTGGATAAAACGAGTTGCTTTATGGTTTTAATTGTTCCACATTTTGTATTGTAATGGGAAATAGGACATTATTTCGACGAATTTTTAAACTTCTTTTGTGTTTTATAGAAGCAAAAGTTTATTTTTTGTTATAATATGACCCATAATGGCTTGAGTCTTTTGTACAATTTAAATATTATAATAAATGAATTCGAATTAATATAAATTAATAGTATGGTTTATAAGTCCGTCCATTTTTGGAAATTGGGACAACTAGTTAGATAAATTGGGATTGGCTAAGGGGCTCCTTGACATTTTCCAATACAAGTTGTCAATCTTAATATGATTAAGAAGGGGTTTTGACACCGGTTTGAAATATAATTGTGGCTTTTCGCTTTCTACCCACTGCTTGCCCGCTATTTCTCACCTTTCTCCGTGGATAATTATTACTTAAATACATTTAAGTTGCATTATTTGTAGGGGTAAATGTTTATCGATGTGCAGGATTTCAATGTGGAACTCAAAACTTTTTTTATTTTTTTTATTTATATTTTATTGAATTTTACAACTGTGTATTACATAAATACAATAAGTAAAAGTGATGAGTTATAATAAAAGGCGTATGAGGCTTGTGAAGAAACTACCCAGCGGTAGTACTTCGATGTTTACGATCCCTTCGATAAGTAAGTAGATCCCGAAGCCATCTTCTTTTCAATCGCCTCGGAGGGTTGTCAGGAATATGTGAGGTTGATAGGTTGCGGACAAGAGGGTTTATATGGGCTGGGAGTTTGGAATTAAAAGTGATATATCTGGTACGAGAAAGGTCTGCCACTAATGGGATATTAAGGTCGTTATGGATGATTTTATTTGTGACGAAATAAGCAGCATTTAGGATTTTGCGAAGGATTTTAGATTGTAAGGATTGGATGCGAGAGGAATTAGATGGGTTAGTAGAGCCCCAAAGCTCGATTCCATATGTCCAGATTGGTCTGATGACAGTGATATAAATGAGCTTTTTGTAGTAAATTGGAAGTTTTGAACGTTTGTCTAGTAAGTGTTGTAGTAATCGGTATCTACGGGCAGTTTCCTGTCGTTTTAGTCTCGTGTGAGGGTTCCATGTAAGACGTTTGTCAAGATGGAGTCCTAGGTATCGGACTAAAAACTAGTGCGTGGTTCAAAATGATTTGAGAAATTTATGTTTTCTCACAAATTTACTTTTTAAAAGAATTTTCATTTTTTTTTATGTTAGCAAGATGCAATAAAGACTAAAAAAAATATTATTTTTTTTACACTCGTACCTCACATTTGTGGCATTAACGGGGGTTTATCGGGCCAGAGGTAGGGCGCGGGGGATTTAAAATGGGAAGGTACGGTATATCCCTGTGTCATGAACTCAGATAAAAATTTTATATAAATCATAAACCACGAAAAATTATTATCTAACATACTTAGGTTTATAAGGTGATGGAGAATGACGTTTACCTAATTCATTTATATATACCTACTAGGGGGTGGGCATAATCGAATGATCGTCATAATCGGATGATCGGACTTCGATGATTTAAATAATCGAATGATTAGGATGCATTGTGAGAGACGATTTGTGTCAAGCCAAAAAAAAAAAAATAAAAAAGGTCGTTAATTATCAGCTGCTCATAATCCCAAGATTATCGTTAAACAGTTCAGTTCGGATGATCATTCGCTTATTCACACCGATTAATCCGAATAATCGAATGATCCGATAATCGTCATTCGATTATGCCCACCCCTAATACGTACATCTCTATAACCCTTAAAAAGGCTTCGACTCAGCACATATAGAGAATCATACTGTTTCTAGACCTACTGCCGTGCAATGAGGTGACCAGGCCGAGATCACACTCTGTATTCTTTATTTTTTAGTACACAATACCCACCCATGAGTATCTCTATACCCCTGGGTCGACCCACGGTTGAAATTACTAAAGATATATTATTATATTAAATAAATAAATAAATATTATATTATCACGCTATAGCTGGGATTCGAACCCGGGGGGAACTGGAGAAGAGTAGACTAGTGCTCTATCCACTAGGCCACGACGCTGTTTTGTTGTATGGAATAATTTATATTATTATTTAAGCAATATAATTCATTCACGCTAAAACTTAATTAGAAGTTAAAATGTTGATTTTCTTAAGTAAAGTAATCGAAAGTAGCCTATGTACTATGTACTTTTCGCTATTAATATTTTACAGTGACAATACCGGATGTGGCCTCAACTCGTTTTCTAACGTTCTTAGGTTTCAATAAATAAATAAGTAATTTTATTTATGCAACGCTTCGAAAATTTATTGTTCTCATATTCATGCCTTAACAATGAAAATACAAAAAAACAGAACATTAATATTATTATACAATAATTATGAAAGAACACTGAAGCAAAGATGGAATACTTCAGGTATGGAAAATTTTCCAAATGTATGACCTCAGGAGTCCAGGGTTTTCTCCTTTCATTTATTTGTAGTTAGATATAAAATAAAATAAAATTAAAAAAAACAAAAGGAGAAAACCCCGAACTCCTGACGTCATAACTTCGAAAATTCTGCATACCTGAACTATTCCTTAGCATGTTTACTTCAATGTTCTGTCAAAGTTTATAGTTTACACATAGGTAAGACACTATTTTATTACAAATTGTAAGTAAATTTCTAAAAATATCTTTAAAGTAAATTTTAATTGAAATATCTATTTAACTACTGTATGTCTATTCATTGTTCAATGTATTCTTTTCTGTCTCTCTAACAATATCATCATCCATTAATTATTGTATAAAAATATTAATGTTCTGTTTTTTGTTTTTCCACTGTTAAGACATGAATATGAGAACAATAAATTCTCGAAACGTTGCATAAATAAAATTGTTTATTTATTGGCTGAAACTTACGAAAATCTGAAAACATAAATTATCAACAATAGATAACTAATTTAACAAAGTAAATAAATACATGTATGTGACTTATGAAATGTTTCATCAGATTCACATGTGGAATCCCCAGACGCTCCCATGTTTCTAGAAGGTATACCGAGTTGAATTGGCTCTATCCCTCTTTTCGTCGGCAGTACCTCCTTGGTGTCTGTCTCTTCCGATTTTTCCATACAAAAAAACTCCTTATATTCTTGATATGCCTACCACTTGTTCCTCTGTCCATTCAGTAAACACTAGATCCCAACCAATAAACTTGTATATACCTTCTCACAGATCTGCTTCCTTCAAAAAATCCTTTATTATTCGTGCTACCCTATTTTGGAATTCCTTGCCTGTATCCATTCGTAAATCCTTATCATTATCCACTTTTAAACACCAACTATTTCTCCATCTCCTAAAGCATCAATCTTCCCAACATATGTAATATTTAAAAGCTATAGATGATAACTATTCATTGTCACAAAATCCATCTTTTATTGTTAAACTGAAGTCTTAAACGACCAGACAATTATCATGTATATTGTACTTTTCTTGTTATTCTTAGGGGACTACTCGTCCCAGAATAAAATTGCTTTTCATTTCATTTCATATGTATGTATATATATATATATATATATATATATATATATATATATATATATATATATATATATATATATATATATATATATATATATATATATATATGTGATAATTGTATCTATTCGTGTACACATCAAATCATAGAAAACTTTACTACGAGAGGCCCTGTGATATTTAAAGCGACCATTAAAAACTTTCCAACGGCCCGGATAAGGTCAGATCTAGCTGGCCATTGGCGATAGAAAACTGGTGCGGGTATTAAATAACCAATCGAGGAAGAAAAAAAAATGTTGACTCTCTCCTGGGTTACGAAATGAGCGAGGGGTGCTCCGAACCTGCTCGAGACAATTACTACTCAGGTTAATGATGAGGATTGCCATTCCACGACCAGATTTCTTCTCCCTAGCCTTCTTCCACTTCTTGTTATCAGCAAGTCTAAGCTAACGTACTCATTTCTACGTAACAAACCGAATTATTTCTATATAAAGTTTTGGAATGAAAATTGTAAAGTTAATGTAATCTTAAGGGACTTGTCCCAAAATAAGTAAAGAATTTTTATGATATCCATTTTTCTTCAGCTTTCGTTGGGGCTTTATTACCCAGGATGGGGCTTTTGAAAGTTAATCCTTAATCATATTTGATATTAATAGTTGACCGTTGAGAATTAGTAGAAGGAATTAGTCCTGGTGGCAGTCAGTAAATGAAACAATTAGAAAGTTTCAACTATTTATTTTCTGCCAACGTTCTTGTGGGTTCATCATCAGGGCTTATTGTAGGCGAATGGAAATTAGGTACTATTTGGTAGAATGGAATGAATGAGTGTACAGTCAGTTTTACTGCAAATACGTCATCCATCACTGTTCCTACTGTTATATATGTTTTTTCTTTAATATATGTTTTATTTAATTTTTTTCTTGTATTATTATTAAATTATTACTATTATATGATTAATATGATTTATTATTTTTATGTTAGTATTACAATTTTACTCATTGTTATCAGATCCTGTCTAAAATGCGGTACTTATTTTCCATTCCAACTACATTTCATACGCACTTTCCTATCTACCTACCTAGACTGCAATCTACCAAATTGAACCAAGTTTCTTAGTTTGTTTGTTTATTTAACGTCACTTTATGCTACTATGGCTAATCGGACGATGCTACAGTGGGAGTCCTATTAAAAAATAATACTCCTCAGTTTTCCTCTTTATGATAGTCCACACCGCAAATCGTCCTTGGTGACAGTGGACGGCAGTACCAGTATCTCCCAGCGGCCGGATCTGTTGAGTGCAAACATATGGCCTTTGCCGATAAGCAAATATTTTCCTGTGGCCACAGCGCGTCCATTGCTCGTTGTAAAGAATCTGCTCTTTTCTGATATAGCTTTGCTTTCCATTCTTGGGTATTTTTTCTAACATTCGCATTGTTTTCTAGTGCTGAGGATGTCGATTAACAAACAATTATCGAACAGCTTTAAACAATGATTAAAGAACCAAGGAGACACTTTATAGAGTTAGTATTTATTCTTATTTATCTACTATTGGGGGAAGGCGTATATACACAACATAAAAAAACATATTAGGACTAAAAAATTATTACATGTACAAATTATAAATCATTTAGCTATAGAATGATAATTGTTTGGTCTTTTGGTGTATTATTTTCAATAATAAACCTATGTAATCCACCAAAAAATTATAATAAAAAATCTGGTGCGGGCAACACACGACTTTCACTTACTCCATTTTTAAAATCAATGAAAGAATTTTCAAAAACAGTTATAAAGATAAAAATACTTGAAACTATTAAGGAATTAATTAAAATAAATTTATACAGAAACATGTGTTTTATTGAAAAATCTATTATATTATTATCTAAACTAACTGTTTTATGTTCATTTCATCTCTCTATTAACTTTTAAAATCTTGTGTATGAGATAATATTTTTTCTAAAATATTTAGCTTTCCAACAGTATATCATACATGTATATTACTGCTCTTATGTTCAAAAACAAAAAATTGCACTAAATTTTTTTTTTTCAGTTTTCTCCTTTAGTTATTTTTAAACTTCGCACAGCGTACATATTTACGTTTTTTATCAGTTGTAACAAGATAATATAGTTATTTTTATAAAATCTACAAAATTAAAGGTACTTTAGGGGAAAAAAAGTTAAAATATCGGCATTTAAGCCCTGTGTATGAGATAATATTTTTTCTAAAATCTTTAGCTTTCCAACGGTATCTCATACATGTGTTCATATGTTCAAAAACAAAAAATTGCATTAAAAAATACTTTTTCTGTTTTCTCCTTCAGTTGGGTATCGAATTTATTCAATTTATATATTTACCTGTTTTTCATCAACGTTAACAAGATAATATTGTTATTTTTATATAATCAACAAAATTAAAGGTACTTCAGAGAAAGAAAATTTAAAATATCTGCATTTAAGCCCTGTCAGACCATTTTAATCAGAATAAAACCTAAATATATTAAAGTCCATTAAATTTTACTTCGATATAGCGAATTTAATCAAAATCGTCGGAACCGTTGTCGAGAAAATCGAAAAAAGGGGGAAAATGCAGGGTATAAAGTGCCTCTTCTGGTAAGCTCATTTTGATGAAAAAAGTTTTGTCACGTCTCGGGCGTATAGTTGTCTTAAATATGAAATTTCAGTTTCATAGGACTTAACGTTTCCGCCCGGGAGTTACCACACACACACAGACACAGACCTTTTTGCGGGACTTGGTTATTTGGACTCAGGGGACCCTAAAACGTGTATTTCCTTGGAAAATTTTCACGATCGCAGTACTTCTCCTTACTATATATAGTAAGTGAAAGTAAAAATACTATCAGTATATATATATATATATATATATATATATATATATAATATATATATATATATATAAAGTATACGAATCATATTTTAATAAATATATGGAAAACTCTATTGCTATCAACGGAATCAAAAACGTTTGCATTCGCTGAAATTGACCAATAGAGCTATAGAAAAGTTACTGTCATTTAGAATTTTTTCTGTTGGTGTTTTTTTCTCAGGAAACCTGGAGAAACCGACAAGAATAATTTTTAAAAAATCTGGAGCACGCATCACACGACTTTCACCTTTCAATTACCTCCGTTGTTAAAATTAATTGAAGCATTTTTAAATACATTTAGAGATGAAAATGAATTGCTAAATAATTAATTTAATTGATTTTCAATGGAAACATGTGTTGTATTAAATAATCTATTATATTATTATCTACGACAATCAGTTTGTTTTATTGGCTTTTAATCACTCTCCGTTAATGTTTACGATCTTATGTATGAGATAATATATATTTTTGTTTGTCTAGCTTTCCAATTGCATATTATTATCTATATTGCACCTATATTACGTCTACTAAAATTGCATTAAACAATATATTTGCCCTTTTTCCTTTAGTTGGATATCGAATTTTTTCAATTTTTATATTTATCCGATTTTGGTTGATGCTAAAAGATGATATGGTTATATTTATAGAATCGTCAAAGTTAAAGGTACTTTAGAGGAATAAAATTAAAAAATTCGGCATTTAAGTCCTATCAGACTATTTTAATTAAAATTAAACCGACATGATATTCAAGCCCATACAATTTCACAACGCTATAGGGATTTTAATAAAAATCGTTACAGCCATTTTTGAGAAATCGTTAAAAGTTTCAAAATGCATGGTATAAAGTAGCACTTCCGGTCAGCCTATTTAGGTGGAAAAAGTTGCTGTAACATCTCGGGCGTATAGTTGTCTTAAATATGAAATTTCATTTTCGTATGAATTTTCGTTTTCGTTCTAGACCACCATACCACAGACCTTTGACACAGATCACTGCACTTTCTTGTACAGTATTTGGCCTAGAAATACTATGCATCGCTACAATGAATCGAGTCCCTTATGTGTTAGTCCCTTCACGGGCTGTAGTGCTATTGTTAAAAAAAAAAAATATGTAATTGTTATAATGTACGTCGGAAAGAAACTAAAATGATGTTTACTTATACACGCTGCAATCAACATACAATTACAGTTACCAAAATATTCCTTCCAGGGGACTCTCTACTCATTATCCTTAGTTCCAGGACTTCTTGATCGCGTCCTGCGTCCCACTTCCTGCCCTCTTTCAGTCCCGACGGCGGGTTCCCATATCAGATATGCATGGCTGCCTGATTTTGGGGGAAATGAATTACTTTCTCATGAGGTAAGGACACACTGCTTTATTATGATTAGTTACTTCGAGGTGGCCGTAGCATTTAATATCAATGCTTTTACTGCAAGTCTTTTAGGTGTGTTCCTTTCTTCGCATTCCTTCTGCAAAATGTTTTCACATTATTTACTAATTCAGTTTAATTTTTTTTCAAACTGTAACAGCGGGAGGGAAGGAAGGATATCCGATAATAAGGAAAGGTGTAATAATAATAGGTTTACCGAACCCGAAGGATCGATGCCGACACCACTAAATGTTGCCTACTCAGATTCATCCAGTGATTACCGTTCAAACTCTAGTCTCCGAGATCTGAATTAACACAATCCTTCAATCTACGCTTTGGCAAACGTTATCAGAATTCGTTCTCCACAGAGCCCAACTACTTTACTCGCCCAGTAAAGTCGTCGCGATGCAACTTACTCAATAACACTCCAGTGGCCTCATATCTCTGCATATTAAACCAAATATTCTACGTTGCATCTTATTCTCAAAAACCTTAAGGCGTTGTTCATTCTTTAAAATAAGCAATCACGATTCACATCTGTATAGAACTGTCAGGAGAATAATAATTTTATTCATTTTAACTATTAAGTATCTTTTTCAGAAGCCGTGAGCAAAGTAATTTCGCAACAAAATAATAACATGCATTTTCTGCCTTTAAACAATACTTTATTTCCTTCTGGATATCGTTTTTCCTTTTTATTGTAGAACCTAAATACTTAAATTTCTCTCCGTCTTGATATGTCAATATATCTTAAGATCGTCACCGTTTGTGTTGCTAATATTCATATATTTCTTCATATTCATACTCTATTTTGAGATCATGAAAGACTTTTAATTCCAGATTTCAACAGAATTTCAGGGTCTTCTGGTTTCAAATAACCAGATCCAAAAAGGATTTGTGTTCCACAATGTTGAGGATATAGTTTTATATGTATTCAGCGTATCTACGTTATTTTTTATTATATTTTTTTGTACAATAGAATGTTTTTCTGTGTCCTTGGAAATTATGGGAAGAGGGAAAACTACCCTATGCTCCTTGCAAATCCTGTTAATTTTATTATCTGTAGTATTTGACCGATTGAAAAAAAAATTGATCATCTATATCAATATAAATCTGTTGGGTTGTGTCACATGAAATGTCCGATTTCAAGGCAAAGGATTTTTATTAAAAATACGATATGAAAACAAGATAATTTTATTCGAAGTATTTACCTTCTTTTTCCAACGTGACACCAACTTTTTTTATCCCCGAACTGAAGAACTCTGAGCTTTGAAGAGATACAAAATCTGAAAATGCACTTTTCACTTGATCATATTTTCAAAAAGTTTTCCTTTGACGAAGTTGTCTAAATTCCTGAACAGGTGGTAATCTGTTGGAGACAAGTCGGGAGAGTATATTGGTTGCGGAAGAACTTCGTAGCCCAGTTCTTTCAATTATTGCACGGTATGTTTTGAAACATGGGGTCTTGCTGCCGCTAAGTGAGATCATGAGGTACCCATGTATCGCGCTTTTTTACTTTCCCAATACACTTTAAATGTCTGGAAACGGTAGATGCACTTGCATTTAGTTGTGCTGAGATTCCTTCAACTGTTTGGTAGGGGTTTCTTTCTATAGTATGTTTGAGGACATCGTTGTCTAATACGGACGGAGGTCTTCCTCGGGGCAAGTTTTCCAAGTCGGTATCCCCAGCTGGAAAATTAGCAAACCGTCCGTTCATTAACACTCCCTTTCCCAAACACCTTGCAAATGTTTCTAGCGGCCTCAGCTGCTGAATGGCCGATTTTAAACTCTTACAAAAATATTACTCGAAAATCGCGTTTCCAAGTTCATATTTGGAGGCATACTAAAAAGTGGGTAATTGATTGGGAAACTAATGTTTATAATACAAAGATAGAGGATTAGTAACTGTTTACTTTAAATTTGTAAACATTCGGAAGAAAACACAGAGACCTGCAAAATACTTTATGTATTTCAGAAACTATAGAAACGGAAATTTCATGTGAAACAACCTAATAAATTCCTATTAACAAAAAATCCTAAAAAAAATAAATTTAGATTAGAGAGCTGGAGGTGCAGAGTGACAGTTTCTCTGGACAATTAGCCTCCGGGTTCCTGGACACCTCCGACCGCTCCCAGTTTTGGACACCGCAGGATCCTATAGCGGAGAAAACCAACTGGGGCAGTATGTGTCAATTAGAAGAAACCTTCCAATAGGAGCTTATTAATGGACCGCGGAGAAATTAGATGGAGATAAAAATGCAGGGGAGTGTGGTGGTGTTGGGTGTGGGTGTCTGGAGAAAGTAGTCCAGGATCGGGTTTCAGCCCGCTCCGGTTTGCGGGGTCTAGGGTTCTCGTGTAGGGATCTCCGGGGGTCCGGTGGTCGTATTTCATTCAGCGAATTATATGCAACCAGGGTACTTGAGCACTCGCTTAAGAAATATGTTTATGTGTCCTGCTAAATTCAATTTAGTCACTGATTAGAGGATCGTATTCGGATCATAAAAGTAGTTTTTATGAATAATGACATGATGCAATGGGCCTTAATATCATAAAGGTTCATTCTGATTGAAATTGTCTGACTGCGCTTAAATGCCGATATTTTAAATTTTTTTTCCAAAGCAAGTTTAATTTTGAAGATTAAAAAAAAAAAATAACCATATCCTCTTCTAAGCATTGGTATAAAATAAATATATAAGTTAAACGAATTCGACATCAATCAAAGGAGGAAAAAGCAAAACCATATTATTTAAGCAATTTTTGTGTTTTTTTATCATAAGAACATATATATAATATACTGTTAGAAAGCTAAAGATTATAGAACAAAATATTGTCCACCATTTAGACCCGGTTGCACTGACCGTGTTTAACTTTAACTTTACTAATCTGGATAAGTAAATCACGGGTTAGCAGAAATTCCAATGCACCAATCATAATTAGCCCTAACTCTATGTTAAGTGATGGTGTTAAGTTAATTCACCTTCCTACCTCGATTATCCGATGTCAATGTTACCTTTCTACTGTTACTTTAGCTTTCAAATTTTGTTTGTGTCAGTTTCAGTTTGTTTTTTTCTGAATATTTTCGTGATATTTATCCTAATACACCGAAGAAAAATGAACACAATCTCTTCAGATGAATACTCAACATCAGATAAAGATATAATACAATTGGTAAATATACTTTCTAGGAACAAGCTGTACAAAGTAAGGAGGAATCCATTTGAAATTTACGATGATGTGGAATTCATAAGAAGGTACAGATTTCGAAAAGAAACAGTGCTAAATATGATTGACAATTTTAATATTAATGATTTTGAATCATATGCTACAAAAAAGAACATCCATAACACCTTCAAACCAGTTACTCTTTGAAACATTGTTTGTGTCATTTTTAGTTTGTTTTTTACTGAATATTTTCGTTACATTTATCCCAATACACCGAGGAAAAATGATCACAATCTCTTCAGATAAATATTCAACATCAGATGAAGATATAATGCAACTGATATATATATATATACTTCCTAGGAACAAGCTTTACAAAGTGAGGAGGAATCCCTTTGAAATTTAGGATGATGTGGAATTCATAAGAAGGTATAGATTTCAAAAAGAAACAGTGCTAAATATGATTGACATTTTTAATATTAATGATTTTGCATCATATACTACTTAACCTCAAGAGGTATTATGCTACTAGTAGTTACCAGCAGGTTCTTAGCGACATCATTAATATTGATAAATCTACAGTTTATAGAATTATTCCACGCATAACAGCATTAATAGCCAGGAAGTCAAGTGATTTAATTAAAATGTCCGTAACAGAAGTTGATAAAAACAAAACAGTGTCAGATTTCTACAGGATAAAATGTTTTCTTTGAGTAATTGGTGCGATTGACTGCACTCATATTAAAATCCAGTCTCTAAGTGGAGCTAATACAAAACTATTTTGAAATAGAAAATGGTGGTTTTCATTAAATATACAAGTAGTGTGCGATGGGAACTTGAAAATCCTTACTCTGTGCATGACAGTTGGATTTTCAATAAAAGTGCATTACGAGTGAGATTTGAGTCAAGAGAATTTGGAGATTTTTGGCTTCTAGGAGATTCTAGGAGAGGTTGTTTCACCATCAGAAATTATATTTGAAAGTGATATAGCTTTTCACAGAGCACTTGTCGACACAAATTTTTCAAGATGAAAGGAAATGACATAATTTTGTATAAATTGCAATCTGTGTTATTAAATCAATTAACCTTTCCCTCTTTTGTTGTCAAGTGGTAATTTATTTGTTTATATTTATCAATAAAGTCTGATTTTTGTATTTTATTTACATATTTTATTCCCTCTAATTCAGTAAATTGATTAATAATAAAAATAGGTTAATTGGAAGAATGAAAAATGATAATAAATAATTTGTAGGTTTCTAAATCTTCCAAAAACAGTTTATTACAATTAACTTTAAAACGAGCCAACATTTCGAGGGCCTTCCCCATCATCAGGACTCACTAAAATACATCAAAAAATTATCAATTAACATTATAAAATAACTTTTTAAATATTAACTAAAAACATTACCAAAAATATGCATAACAATGTTACAAAAAAATTATATTTACCCGAAATTCATTTAAAATTTAAAAAATTATCCATTTTTGATTAAAATTTTGTCAAAAATTTATGTCATAAAATTGGTTTGTTTTTTAAATTAACACTAAGGAAAAAATACCCATTTAACTGACATATTCTTTGGCCCCTGATGAATTAGGGTCCTACTATTTACTGTAGTAAGTATACACTGATTTATTATTAAATATAGGTCACTAAGGTAAGGTTTACAAATTTTAATTTCCCAATTGTAGCAAGAACTGCTTGTGAGAGGTGTTTTCAATCTGTTTTATAATTTATGTTATCTTTTATATTTTTGTTTATATATAGATTCGATTGTTTTTCTATATCCAATATTGTAGGTTTTTCAAAATCAAAATTGTGATTAAGCTGAAGACTGTGTTGTGCAAATGCTGTAGTGTTTATATTTTTACAATTATTGCTGTGTTGTTTGACTCTAGTTGTGATCTTTTTAGAGGTTTCTCCTATGTATATCTTATCACAATCTATACAATTTATTTTATAAATAACATTCAGTTTTTCGTGTGGTAAAATCTTTAATGTTTGATAAATGATTACTTAGTTTATTATGGTTATGTAGTCCTAATTTTGTCTGTGGTGAATTAAATTCAACAAGCGTTCTCTTAATTTCTTTGGATAGATGAGGTATAAATTGCATTTTTTGATAATGGTATATATTTCTATTTCTTCCACTTATCATGTCTATATTTATCGCATTATTGACATTTTTAATTTCATTGTACTTGATTTAATTTATTATTTTTTTCGAATACATCTAATAACATTTTATATACTATAGTTTTTATTCCATTTAGATACTCATTGTCTGTCTGGTTTCACAATACAATCCAGCTTCCTTGATATTCAATAGATCTTAAAATGTTTCATTATTAATTCTCAACGGTCAACTAATTATATCCATTATTGTATTAATATATATTAATCGGCAGAGTAAAACAATCATTTCAATATAACCTAACTGTCTCTGTCTAGAAGGTTTGGAGTTGTTAAATACGTCACGAATATGATGACGTCCCGCGCTAATCCATGTTAACTAACTCGAATTAAAAATTTGTTGGTACAACTGGACAAAAACTTTAATCATGATTAGCTTTTAACCCGGGTTAGTTAACAGCAAAAGTTAACTTTAACATAGGCTGTTGGTGCAACCGGGCCTTAGTGTATAAAATGGTGAAAGTTAATGATGAAAATCCGATAAAACTGATTGCAATATAATATATTAATTAATAAAGCAGGTGTTTCTATCGAAATTCAATTTTATTTTATTAGTCTAACTTATTTTCATCTCGAACTGTATTTGAAAATTCTTAAATTGATTTTAACAAGGGTAGTAAGTGAATATCGGTTGTCGGGCGAGCATCATATTTTTTGACTCGGGGTCACCTGTGGCATATTAAATTGGCAGTTGTGACATCACCACTTAATGTTCCTTTCAAATGGCAGCATAAGAAAGGATCTTTACTCCCTTTAAAAAAATCCAAGGTCAATATGCCAGGTTCGATCCCGCGACAAATGGCCCTTAGTAAAGTTTCTTTTTAGAAAAGGTAGTGTCTTTCATAGATTTTTTTTTTTTTTTTGTTAGGTCCCAATAAAATAATATTTATTAAAATATATAATAAGACTGGTAGAATCCAATTATCTGAAACACATATTTGCAAAAACTTGTTTGGGCATTTAAGTTCTTTCAAAAGGTATTAAGTGATGATTTAATATCATACCAAAGCGAACTTAAAACGTATCCTTAAACAATTTGAGAAATGATTCTGTTTTTATTGCTGAACTTCGTTGTAGCTTTTTCTAGCTTTTTAATAAAAACTATGTCAATAATGATGCGTTATTATTAATGTATGTATATACATGTTGTATATACTATTGATATATGGTCGACTTCCTTGTTTGAGTTGGGCACTTTCCCCCCAGAGCGAAGAGAAACGCGACGGTTGTGAAAGACGAGGTCAGACCCCTAGAAGCACTAACAAATCAACTCCTTCATATCCTGTAGATCGCCGAGTCATCCCTACCAAATGGGGTCCTCCGCAGTCCAAAGACCATCTTCCTCCTCCCAACTTTGGGATGCGACCGTCTCCTCTAAGCCGATTGTGTCGGCCATTCTCCCTTATTAGACGTCTTTCGAAAGTTAAATAATCGGCTGAGAATGAGTCTCAGTAATGAGAAGAAAGCAAGAGGCCTTCGGATCAAATATTCCAAATGGATTTTCGAATGTGATTACTGGTTTATGAATTTATTCGGCTATCATCTAGTCCGGAGAGAGTTCCAATTTGTTTGTGTTATCAATGATCTCGTTTTTAAAACTCAGCAAATTAGTACATAATATTTCACTTTTTACTTTCTCTTACCTATATACAGTATGTGAAAGGAGTGCGATCGTGAAAATTTTCGAATTCCACTTTTCAACGGAAATACAAGTTTTAGAGTCCTCTGAGTCCAAATGACCAAGTCTCGAAAAAAGTTGTGTTTGTATGCGTGGTAAGTCTAGCGCGAAAACAATAAATTCGTTTTAAATTGAAATTTCATATTTAAGACAACTATTATATAAGAGATGTTATAATGCACATTATAAGTGCCACATTAAATTATACTATGCATTTTGCATCTTTTTTACGATTTTCTCAAAACCAGTTATACGATTTTGATTAAACTCCTAAATAACAATAACAATATAAGATACAATACATATTCCAATAAATGAGTTAACGATATACTAATTCCCTATGTTATCAGGTACATTATAAGGTAATAAATAACAATAAAACTTATAAAAAGTAATGCAATGACAATATATGAATTATATAATAGTTTCCAATATAATATTTATGTACATATATTATTATAAATGATACGGCGAAACACGATATAATAATACAATAAAGTTAACTATTAATTGTATTCATTTATTATAAATGATCTAATTTAGCAACATTGCCTGGTATAATAATAAATGTTTTTCAACTCTTCAATATATTCAGTGGTAAACAGGGCTGTTAAAATTTGTACTATTCATATTTAAGGTTCTAGGGATAGTATAAGGGGTACGGAAAGGTGCGTATATGGGGCATGGAATGAAAATATGGAATAAGTCGTTCGTTAAGATTACATAATGTGAAGTGTTTCTTGGGTTTAAGTCGATATTTTAGTTTCCGGAAAGTCTTAATTGCGCAAATATTTTAATGACAGAAAAAAGTGCATTTAATAATAGTGAATCCATCCTGATACTGTCCTCACAACCTACGCAGATGACACTTGTGTGTTATCCGTAAATAATGACCCATCTGATGCTTCCAAAACCCTTCAGTCTCACATTTCCTCCATTGAAGAATGGTGTCAAAAGTGGAGAATTAAAATCAACCCTACTAAATCCCATCAAATTACTTTCACCCTTCGTCGAAAACCTTTATCCGCCTGTCCCATTATTTCCTTTAACAATATTCCACTCATCTCAGTTGAACAGATCCGGTACCTAGGACTCCATCTAGACAGACGTCTTACTTGGAATCCTCACACTAGACTGAAACGACAAGAAACAGCTCGTAGATACCGCTTACTACAACACTTACTGGACAAACGATCAAAACTTTCCACATACTACAAAAGATTAATTTATATAACCATCATTAGGCCTATTTGGACATATGGGATTGAGTTATGGGGATCCACCAAACCATCAAATTCTTCCCGCATTCAAACCTTGCAATCCAAAATCCTCCGAAAGATCCTAAACGCCCCTTACTTTGTCACCAATAAAATAATTCATAAAGACCTAAATATCCCATTAGTCGCAGATCTAGCCCGAACTAGATATTTCTCCTTTTATTCCAAATTATCCGTCCACTCCAACCCACTCGTCCGCAAACTCTCATCTCCTATTCCTGATCATCTTCCTAGGCGGCTGAAAAGACGATGGCCTCTAGACCTACTTAGCTGAATAAACTTTGAAGTGCTACCACTGGGTAGTTTCTTCACATGCCTGTATCACGCCCACTTGATCTATTAGCACATTTACTTATTGTATTTGATTGTAATACAGTTGTAAATTTCTTTAAAAAAAAAAAAAAAATAGTGAAGGATTAAGGGTATGTCTATTGTTATGAACGAACGGATATAGTGGATTGTATTTACCAGGGGTGATTAACTTTTGTTTATCTATTGTTTCCATATGATTCGTAAACAGTGTCATTGTTTTGTCCATCTCTAACTGAAAAAAAAACTTTTTAAAATATGAACTGAGAAAGAAACTTAAATGCTGTAATTTAATGTTAAGTTTACTTGTTCTCGTATCCAATCCCTACAATCCAAATCCTTTGTAAAATCCTCAATGCTCCTTACTCTGTCACGAATAAACTGATCCATAAAGACCTTAATGTTCAGCATGTTGCTGATTTGGCCCGATCTAGATACCATTCCTTTCATGACAAACTCCATTCCCACCATGATCCTCTAGTTTCAATCCTTTCTTCCTCTTCAATTCCCGACAATCCTCTGAGGTGTCTGAAAAGGAGATGGCCCCGAAACCTAGTTTAGAATATTTTTAGAGTGCTTGTTGACCTTCTGTACATGTGTTTTATGCCTTTATATGTTTTTCTCAAATTTACTTGTTGCATTCTATTATACAGTTAAAATTCCAATAAATAAATTTAAAAAAAAAAAAAAAAAATGTAAACTATTTTGTATAGATTTTAAGCATGATGGATTTTTTTTTTTAGTCTATCACAAAAAGACCTTTTAAAACGAACCTTTTAATTAAACTAATTAACCACATATTGGTAGATATTATATTTATTTAACGATTGAAACTTAAAACTGTAATAATATAAGTAATGACGAGTACATGTGGTGCTATTATGATATAATAACATGGTTAACATAGTAAAAACTTACTATTGCTAAGTTCTATGAAGACATCTTACTATTCAGTCAATAGCAGTTTTAATTGAATATACCTTTATTTATTTTATCTTTTTTATATTAATGTTATATTACTTTTCAGGTATGTTTCCTGTTTCTTGCAATGCTACACCAGTAATTAGTAAGTAATCAATAAATAATGTTAATTATTATCGACATGTAGAGTTTTAATGGATATTTTTATTATTACTTTTCCTAGCTAAATACCGTTAGTAGTAAATATTTTATATTAAATTGTCGAATGTTATATGAGGTTTTTGTTATGAAAGGTCTCTGAGGTGGGATTGGAAAGTTTGAGAGACAATAGTTGGATCAGTATTGACTGGTAACACAAGGTGTCATCAGCATCTTCTATTAGGTAGAAAGGGAGGTGTTAGGATGGGTCCTAGGATACTACTTTGAGGGACACCAGCAGACTGACTAAAAATGGATGAATATGAATTATTATGATTGATTTTGAAGGATCTGCCAGTGAGGTAGGACTGGATAATAAGGAAGTATGTAATATGTAATGAGGTTAAAGTAAGCGAAAGTGGCGGGTAGTCTTTTGTGCGGATTTCAAGTTAGATGTTTGTCAAGTAGGTGTCTTAGATAGCGTATGGCAATGAGGAAGCGGATCTGGCTGCGAAAGAAGCTGCATTGTCAAACGTCCAAGTCCAACCCAAGTCCAAGAAGACGTAAAAAATTACCTTAAGGTCAAAATATATTAGGCATGGGAACAGATGTGGTCGGAACTTGACAACACCAATAAATTAAGAAATATCAAGCAATCGCCTGATCCATGGAATACATCATTGCGAAGTAATCGCCGCGAGGAAACTGCTTTGGCGAGACTTCGCATAGGACATAGCAGACTCACACATCTCCATCTCATCCTCAGGCAGCCCGTACCAATGTGTGACTTGTGTAGAGTGCCTCTCTCAATAAAACACATAATTGAGAACTGCCCCAAATTCCATGTACAAATGGATAAACTTAACCTAGCTAGATCGTTGAGTGAGAGCTTGAAGGACTCTAGTGAAACAGTTAGTTCACTGATTAGGTTCGTCAAAGAATGTTCTCTGCTCCCGGAACTATAAGAAAAAAAATAAAGAAAGAAAGAAAACAAAAATAAAAGTAATAGTAGTAATAAAAAAATATATAAAAATAATAAATAAAGAAAGCCAAAAATTGGAATAAATTCACTAATTCAGAATGTGTCAACAAAAGAATAATATAAAATAAATAAATAAACAATAAATAAAAAAATAAATAAAAAGAAGAAAAAAGAGTAAAACAAATCTGTTACTACAAATTTATTCGGTGCTAATAACCAAGAGGTTGAGCACCTACTCCAATACCCTAACCCTAGATAGCGAATTTGTTAAACCGGGACCTGAAAATATCTTTCAGAGAGGTAATATGTTGATGTAAATTTATTATTTCTTCAACTATGATGTATTTCTTTATTTCAACTACTTTTTCGCGAGAATCTCATGACATGTCCATGCAGTTCTTCACAAATTTGACAATAAGTCCATCAACACACCTATAATTTGAGTAACAGCTATTTCAGTTCTTCACAGAATTTCACAGCAGCAAGTGCTTAATGGGAAGAGTTGAAATATAAAAATTAAAGCGGGACTGATCATGTTCTATCTCTTTACCCTTCGTATTTCATCCCATTGTTTAAAAAAATAATAATATATAAGTAATTCATCATATTATAATTGAGTTTTTTTTTTTTTTTTTATTACTGCATTATTAGCCAGATGAAATACCTATTCTAGCTCATTATTTTGTCATTTGAGAATTCACGGGGAACCGATCATTGTTCTCGAGATAATTTGTAAATAGCCTGGGACCGAAAAAAAAAGAAAGGAAAGTTTTTAAAAGGAAGAAAGAAAAAAAAAAAGGTAAGAAAGTATAGAGAAGAATTCGGCGAAGAGGTAGAGCGGCAGAGAGGTAGGGAGGCAGTAATTGGAAGGCGGACGCCTCTGTTAGCGCCGCAATAACTCACCGGATCCTATCTCTTTGTCTTGGTCCCTCAGCGCTCCAAGTGTCTGCTTATACCGCCGCTATAGCATGGCATCTTCCTTCTATCTACTTTACATATATTATTCATTAATAGGTTCTTTTTTTTAATCTTGCTTTGGATTACTTAATATATATAATACTGGGTTGTTTCACATGAAATGTCTGTTTTTATGGTTTCTGAAATACATAAATGATTTTGCAGGTCTCTCTTGTTTTCTTTCGAATATTTACATATTTAAAGTAAACAGTTACTAATCATCTACCTTTGTATTATAAACATTAGCTTCCCAATCAATTACCCACTTAAATGAACATGGAAACACGCGATTTTCGAGTAATATTTGTGTACAAGTTTAAATTCGGCCATTCAGCAGCTGAGGCTGCTAGAAATTTTTGCAAGGCGTTTGAGGAAGGGAGTGTTAATGAACAGACCATTCGCCGTTGGTTTGCTAAGTTTTCTGCTGGGGATACCGACTTGGAGTAAGACCTCCGTCCGTAGTGGACAACGATGTCCTCAAACATACAGTAGAAGGAAACCCCTACCAAACAGTTAAAGGACTCTCAGCACTACTGAATGCAAGTGCATGTACCGTTTTCAGACATTTAAAGTGTATTGGGAAAGTAAAAAAGCTCGATACATGGGTACCTCATGGTCTCACTGAGCGGCAGCAAGACCCCATGTTTCAAAACTGGGCTACGAAGTTCTTCCGCACCCACCATATTCTCCCGACTTGTCTCCAACAGATTACCACCTGTTCAGGAATTTAGACAACTTTGTCAAAGGAAAGTTTTTTGAAAATGATGATCTAGTGAAAGAGAACCTCCATTTTTGACTCGATTCTCCATTTAAAAAGATACGAATCGAAATAATTCAATGGTTATTTTTTTTATAACTGAAATTCATGTTTTAGGAACGATATGCCTGAGGTGTTACAGCAAACTTTTTTTCAAGTCACAGATATATAGATTCCTGACTATTCCACCTAGAATCGAAATAATTCACTGGTTATTTTTTTTATAACTGAAATTCATGTTTTAGGAGCGTATATGCCTGAGGTGTTACAGCAAACTTTTTTTCAAGTCTAATTTAGTGTAATAGTTCTTAAATCGATTTTAGAAACTGAGGCTAGAGAAAGTGTTGTGCTGCGCGCCACAGATTTTTTAATATATTTTTATTAAATGCGTGTATATATATATGAATGATCAATATCTAATTATTATAATCAGTTCTGTTGAATCTGACTCTTCATATTTTTAGTAAAACGATCTAAATACAGGAAACAAGATAAGGCAGATATCGGGGATAAAGTGGGTACCGTATCCATCTCGGCGGGCCGAGTGGGAACTGGGTCGCTGTGAATGGAAGTATTGGGTCAGCAAAGGGCAGTCAGTTCTTGCGTAACCTCTCGCTCTTTCTCGAAACTGTCTCTCGCCATATCTTTCTTTTCTTTCTAGCCGTTTCTCTTCCACAGCATGTTCGGCTCCTAGGGCTAATCCTTTTTTATGAATGGTTCTCAAATTTAATCAATGGCTGCTAAATCTCATTCATGTTGGGCCTCATCATTTTTTTTTTTTTTTAAATATAATCTTTATTGCAATATATAATAAAATACACAAAGCATAAATAATGCTGTATCAAAGTAGACCAGTCTCTTAAGTAATTACATAATATTGGGTTGTTTCACATGAAATGTCCGTTTTTTTAGTTTCTGAAATACATAAAGAATTTTGCAGGTCTCTGTTGTTTTCTTCCGAATGTTTTCATATTTAAAGTAAACAGTTACTAATTCTCTACCTTTGTACTATAAACATTAGCTTCCCAATCAATTACCCACTTTTTAGTATACCTCTAAATATGAACATGCAAACACTGGGGATACCGACTTGGAAAACTTGCCCCGAGGAAGACCTCCGTCCGTAATAGAGAACGATGTCCTCAAACATACAGTTGAAGGAAACCCCTACCAGACAGTTAAATGACTCTCAGCACAACTGAATACAAGTGCATTTACCGTTTCCAGGCATTTAAAGTGTATTGGGGAAGTAAAAAAGCTCGATACATGGGTACCTCATGATCTCACTGAGCGGCAGCAAGACCCCATATTTCAAAAGATACCGTGCACAAATTGAAAGAACTTGGCTACGAAGTTTTTCCGCACCCACCATATTCTCCCGACTTGTCTCCAACAGATTACCACTGTTCAGAAATTTAGACAATTTCGTCAAAGGAAAACTTTTTGAAAATGATGATCAAGTAAAAAGTGCGTTTTCAGATTTTGTTTTACTTCAAAGCTCAGAGTTTTTCAGTTCGGGGATAAAAAAGTTGGTGTCACCTTGGGAAAAATGTGTAGAAAAAGAAGGTAAATACTTAGAATAAAATTATCTTGTTTTCATATCGTATTTTTAATAAAAATCCTTTACCTTGAAAACGGACATATCATGTGACACAACCCAGTAACATACACCTAGGTTAAAATGCGCAAGCGATAAAAAATGCTGCTCAAAAAACGTAATCATAACTCTCCGAAAACACATTAATTAATCCCTAGTGAAAATTTATGATAATTAATGAAAAACATTGAAAGTAAAGTAGAGTTGAATTGCGCACGAGCAAAGTCAAATTTAGCTAAAAAAACGTAATTATAACTCCACGAAAGCACCCTAATTAATCCCTATAACCACCCCTCCCCTCTTAAATATCAAAATCAATAATTATCTTAAAACTAAATACACGATAATTATTATTTTTTACACACGTTAAAATTAACAATTGACATCAAACATAAAAAAAAAAATAAAAAAAAATGTTGATAGGATATGCCTAAATTATTATAAAAGACATAATTTTAATTAAACTAATTATTTTTCTATAAATGTAACGGAATATTTAAGGCCATAAGTGAAAAAAGGGTTACAATTGGTTTGGAAATGCTATTTATATTAATAATAATATTCTATAAAAGTATAGTCAGTAATTAGTTTAAAATTTTAGTAGAAATATAGTCAAAGGTCAAAAACCATATTTTAATAATTTTACTACAATATTTAAAAAAAAATAACAACATAAAAACTATTACATTGAACGAATGAAAAAATAACTTTATTCTGGGACTAGGTCCCTTAAGAATAACATACAGGTACAAAACAAATAAGTATTATGACTGACCAAAGAACACATAAAAAGAAAAACAAAAAGACTTATAACATTAATGATTACAATAAATAAATACAAGTATTTTAAATGGTAAAAACAGAAAGAAATGAAAAAAATAAATAAAAAGATTACAATAATATTTAAAAGTAAGATTAATACATTAATTTAATATATATTTATTATACCTTTATGATGTGTAGATTTATCTAAAATGAAAATCCATGTCTGAATATAAAATGGGGTGATTAAAAAATTGAGTTGAAGCTAATGGAAATTATTATAATATTAAGCATATGAATTTATATTAAAATAGAATATATACTCCTCAAAAAGGTATTTTATTAAGTTCTTTATTATTCTGAATATGAAAATATTTTAAATAGAGTATAGTGCAAATAATACATACAAATAATTTAGGCACATGACTGTTTTAAATCTAAGAGTACGGGCTATTTGCTGTAATTGAATCAACAACATTCATAAGAAAATATAATGTTTTGTTTAACTGTTCAAGGTTTTTAATATCGTTACACATTCTCAATCAAACAAACTATTTCTTAAACATTTTATATGTATGTATTACAGGTATTTCTTTCTCCAGAAACGAGCCATATAGTATCAAGTGGTTTATTTACAACAATTTTAAACAGTCATCATTCAAAACTCTCAATCGACCGCCCGTAGTTTACTTACAGACACATTCAATTTTAGATAATTTTCGGGTTCCGGATGATTAAACCTGCATATACCTCTTTAAACATGGCTGAAATTTGAGTTAGGAGCACCTCCAATATCTCTGGACATAAGTTAATAAATATGTTTAGTTATAATAGTATTTTTGTACCCAATTTGGATTTTCAGATTAGAAAAATCACGAAATTACTCTTCTCAAAAGTAGAATCCACGGCTTAACTTGTGAAATACAATTAAATTCAAGATTTGGCTTATATCATGCAAAGCAACCAGTTTTCTCAAGCAATTTTGAAGAAGCCGATGTTCTGACAATTATATATATTTTATATAGAGATTTAGAGTTTTCTTCAAAACCTACTTCAATTATGTTAAGGTCCAGCTTCCAGTCTAATAATGTAGTTAGGAGTGAAGTAAAATATAAAATTTATGATTTCATTATTTATTATTTTTCAATCAAAAGTGAGCACATTTTATTCCTGTCATTGTATATTTTCAGTAATGAAAAATGCACAGGTTTATACTTCCATATCTTTTTTAATTTGCAAACTTTTTTCACCATTATCAAGCCTTAATTTTTCCTACATACAACGTACATTTAAAAATCTTATCTTGTAAAAATGCTTTTCAGTTACCGGGATATTTAAATAATATGAGCCTAGCAAAATTAAAATTAAAAGAATTGTTTAGCAAATAAAAAATACCAGACGTGTTTCCTATGTAAATGAAATAAAGAAGAAGTATACTAAGAAACGGAAGTATACGTTTGTAATTTTCTTATTTCCTGAAAATATGATTATACGTATTCGTATTCATGGCAAAAGCATTTAACAGGTAATCCTTGTTTTTCTTTGTACTAGCATTTATCTTTTACAAAACCATATTTTCTTAACAATGAATCACACACAATTAAGATATAAACTTAATAAACTGGTGCCGACGTTTCGTCCTAAATTATTGGCCTTCTTCAGGGCGTTCGAAGGAGAGCGTCAGAACAATGAATCAATGATGATGAATAATGAAACAATGATTCATCGTTCTGACGCTCTGAAGAAGGCCTATAATTTAGACCGAAACGTCGGCACCAGTTTACATCTGAATTGTGCATATTTTCTTAATAAGGTTTTATTATTATTTTTTTTTTTTACTGCAATAGTGAATGTTTTTTATTTTGTTTATTTTTCTTAAATCTTTTTTATGTTTCATTAGGTTAATTTTGGTTTCTTATTTTTTCGTTATGCAACTAGTTACTTTATTAAAGATATTGTGATTTGTCGTTTAATTTTGTTTGTAAAATATTTGTAGTCAAATAATTTTCTATTAAGGAACCACTCTAAATTATTGTTATACTGATCTTCCACAGATTGCTCTGCATAAACATTCATTTATAAATATAGATATATACTTAAGTGAGAGTAAAAGTGTACGGACTAATATTATAATTTTTGCTTATTATTTGTGTCCCAAGCAATACGTAGGTACCTTGGATTGGTGTATATTTAATATTATTATGAATACAGGAGCCCTTTGGATACCCCTTAGCCCATACTAGCGCAGGCTCAATGAGATTCCTGGACAAGGACTGGATGGGAACTGACTGGAGGGTACGGTACATTCCCTCAGACGCAGGCATTCCTGAGAGCGGTGGAATTTCCTGGTTGGCCTTGGTAGTGCACCACCGAGTAACGACCCACTCAGCGGATGGCGGAGTCTTCCTTCGCTCTAGTCCTCTATACAGTCTGTAGTCTTCCAGCAATTAGCATTTTTATTTGAAAGAATAAAAGCAGTTTTTGCCGTAAGAAATCACTCAATTCTTACACAATTTATATAATAATTAAAAAAAACAAAAAAATAACTGTATCTCCACAATGAAGGTTCTTGTGCTTACAAATAGAGATCCTCACTGTTTTTTGCCCAACGGTCGTGCAATGAGGTGATTGAAGGATCCTGTTTCCAGAATAATAACATATTGTACTCCTCTATACAACCCATGAAGGATCTTAAATTGAGTACATCTAGAAATTCCTTCTGTTTCGAGGCTGACGACCGTGCAATCAGGTGATAAGGCTGTGATCACAATCGCCAGGTTTTCCCCCTCTTTTTGTGTATGAACTGTATAGAGGCTACCCAAGAAGGTTCTTCATCTCCATATTTAGTCTATATGTAGCTGGGCCCGGAAAATGCGTATTATAAGAAGAAAATTTCACATTTTAGCCAAATTGTACATATTTTTTTTTTTTTTTTTTTTTTTTTTTTTTTTTGTCGCCAACGTCAGACTGATCAGAATCAAAAATGGCGGCCATCCAAAACGGTCCATATCCAGGAATTGACCTCATTTTAATGATAAATATTACAGAAACCAAACATCATAGGAAATACTCATTATAAAATAAATTAATAGGCATTAAATAAGCTTTTATTCGAGAGCTTAGCTTATAGACGTCTGTTGGTCTTATAGTTATCAAGATATCTTTGTCCATATAATAGATTGTGTTTTAACTACGAAGATTGATCTAATTTTAACTTTATGAAGGTAAATATTATAGAAACCAAGCTTTCTACGAAAATACTCATTATAATATAAATTAATGGGCATTGAATAAGCTTTAATTTCAGTCTGTAGGTCTATCTTCTAATAATACGCATTTTTCGGCCACAGCTCTTGGATTAATACTCAATGGTTATTAATACTCCCAATGGTTGTAATAACAAAATAAATATCTGTCATCTGTAGGATTTGAACCCAGTGATAGGATAACAGTAGTTTGTTATACACTATACACAATGTTAACAGTTGCAAGTGGATGAAATCTGTACAGTTTAGATGAGTAAAATAAATATAAATATTTACAGAAAAAACGAATAACCTTTTTAGTACTGATTTGGATATTACAACATAAAAAATTAATTCGGATAATAACATCAAATATTATTTTCTTTGTAGTTTATTATTTTCAATAATCAATCTTTGTTGTAATCGGTAGTATAAAAATGGATTTTTCACTTGACAGACAACTCAGGTAAATAAATAATATAAAAAATAATTTTTTATGTAACATTGTTATTTGAATGTTGTTAATGTTTATAAGTTATTATATTGAAGCGTTGTATCTTCATGTTAATTATTAATTATTGATGTATTTTAGTGAGTCCTGATGATGGGGAAGGCCCCCGAAACGTTGACTCGTTAAATTTTTTCTGTATAAACTTTTTTTCGAAGATAATAGAAACCTACTATTTTAATTATACTATAATATTGAATTTTTTTTAATCATAAAAAAATAATTAATGATTAAGTTAGTTATAACAAAACAAACAAGTGTAATATACACATCATGAAAACATGTTTTGTTTTTTTAATGTAGAAAGTACATTTTACGAATGATTTCTGAATTATTATAATACATGTTAAATCTCAAGAATTTTCGCCTACCTTTTCTCTCGCTGAACAGTGGACAAAATGACCGATTTAGGTGGACAAAATTCTGAAACTTGTCTATAGTTAACCTTCAGGGTCCAGATTACGGGAAAAATGTTGAAAACTAATTTATTTTTGGACACGATTGGCGAGCGCACAGTGGTCAAAAATCAAAATTATTTGCTAAAATCTAAAATTTCCCTATATTTCACGTTTGAAGTCTCAGAATACGGGAAAAATAATACAAAAAATCTAATTATGGCTCGGAGTTGTACCTGCTAATAGATGTATTTTATACCATTTAGGAAATTCTTGAAATTGTAGATTGTAAAACCTTTGATTCGGAGTGTTGTGTCTGAAAATAATTATGTATCAACCAAAACGAAAAAATTCTTTGTAATTTCTAAAGACTTGAAGGATTGATAAAACAAATCCTTGGGGTAACTTGGGGGTTATATAGTATTTAGTTATTGAATAAGGGCGTACATTTACAAATTGCTAAATTAACTCTACAGGTGTGATTGCAATGTATATTCAATAACGAGTTTAGAAATATGTCTTTCCTGTCTTAGCAATGTCCATTGTTAAATAAAAGCAAAAAGACTTTGCTCTAAATATACCTTGAACAGAATAAATGACCATCGAATAAAAATAATCCCACTGTCGGTTATTAGGCACTTGTGCGAACAGGAATGATTCATACATCTATTATTTATTTGTAAACACGGTATGGCGGGAAATATTAGTATTAATGGTCTTGCCAGCTAATAATAAAAAGGTGAAGCACTAGAAAATTCCAAACTTTTGACTTGACTTTTGTCCACCTAAATTGGGAATTTGGCCCACTGTGTGCCGTTTAGTGAGGCCTTTTGGTATGAAGACCCTTCTGGGACTGACCCATTTTTATTTTTATTCTGTAGTTATTAGCCTTAAAAATAATGCCTGCAAAATATTGAAAATCTTTAATTATTTGATAACTTTAAGTAAAGCTTAGTCTGTTTATCTCAAGTACAAGGCTTATTAATGTATTCAATTTTGTTAGGATAGGAAAAAAAGAATATAAGCATTAAGTAGAATATAAAACCGTTACGTGCTAGAAAACTTCACACTCCATACTTTAATTACCCATTTTTTAGTGCGTGTATCGTTAGTTCCACTAGGGTATACAATAAAGAAGATTTATTTTTTATAGATAAAATAATTAGTGCATACATGAATATATAGTGCATTTACACTTGAGTTAATAAAGCGTAGAGTTTATATTTTAAATAGAGTTCCGTAGAGAGTCGGATGGGAATCGAACATGACATAGGAGCGGAGATGGTTGGTGTGATTGGGATTATTGAGGAGCGGGCGGCCGGGCCTGGATGAAGTCGCATCCGAATGGTCTCATTACCGGGCCTCTTTGTCATTCAGCTGATGTGAGCTGTGCGAGCCTCATCGTCATCAATGATGTCTATCTTGTAGTCCTTATCCCTCATTGATGTCCTCTTCTCGATAACGAGCCTTTGCTAGGCTCTGGAAACTGTGTTAGCCCTTACCAGTCTTTTTTTTTTTTTTTTTTTTTTCTTTTCTTGATCTTAAGGTATGTTCGATACATCTATATAAGCGTTAAGATAGGATGTAATAAAGAAGAGGTTGGTCGGGATGCAGTCATTTAAACACTTCGATTAAGTTTTAAACTCAGTTTATTGTGCTAACGTTTCGTCCTAAATTTAAGGCGATATACATACCTATGAAAAAAAACAAAAGATAACAACTATTTTAGTTTAAAATAAACTTTATTCACATATTTACAAATTGACAAAATATTTACAAATTATTTAGAATGAGTCATACCTACAATCAGTAAAATATTTTTGATTTTTTGGGTAATTACAATTCATAGCCTAAATGACTAACATATGATCAAATTAAATTGAGATGTTATTACGATTGTAAGAAAAATTATACAAAAAACCTACATATAAAATAATATTTTTTTGAAAGTATTTATTGGTATTTACAACTTTATTAACAAAAATACATCAAGTAAATGTGATAAATAATACAATGACATGATATACATTTAGATAAGCTTCCCATTGGAAGCACTCTAAAAATATTCTAAACTACAAGGTCCCGGGGCCATTTCCTTTTCAGGCGCCCCGGAGGATTATCCGGAATTGTAGAGGAAGAAAGGATTGAAACTAGTGGGTTAGACTGCGAATGGAGTTTGTCATGAAAGGATTGATACCTGGTCCGGGCCAAATCAGTAACCAGGGGAATATTAGAGTCTTTATGGATAAGTTTATTCGTGACAAAGTAAGGAGCGTTGAGGATTTTACGAAGAGTTTTGGATTGTAAGGATCGAATGCGGGAAGAATTTGATGGTTTAGTAGAGCCCCAAAGCTCTACTCCGAAAGTCCAGATTGGTCTTATAATAGTCATGTAGATGTGCCTTTTGTAGTTCAGAGGAAGGTTTGACCGTTTGTCTAGTAAGTGTTGAAGCAGCCTAAAGAAGCGAATATGAAATTTGAAACAAATTAAAATAATTTAATAACACATGTTTCGTTCTTTTATAAGTTTAGCGTTTGAGTGAAAATTTATTGTAATTATCGATTTCCTTTATAAGTGGATTTTTGGAGACTGGTGTTTTACTGTAGGAACCTGCAAGTCTTTGGAGCATAGATGATATTATAGTGTAAAGGGGTAATTATTAATTAATCCGCATTGACAGGTTTTAAATCCTTTTAAGTTTTTGATTATTAGTCAAGCAGGATGAGCTTCAGACTAGCGAGGCGTTTGTGATTAACGGGCGAATGACTGATTTATATATTATTAATTTGTTATGAGGACTCAAATGGGATTTTTATGGTAGTAAGGAACATTTTATGTATTATTTTTTTCGTTTTTTCAACTTTAACTTTATTTGAATGACCTCCTGTCCCACTGTATCCTTTAGTAACATCCCACTAATTCCTGTTGAACAGATCCGGTCCACCTTGACAAACGTCTAACTTGGAATCCTCCCACCAGACTGAAAAGACAAGAAACTGCTCGCAGATACCGATTTGTAACACTTACTTGACAAACGTTCAAAGCTTCCAATCTACTACAAAAAAACTAATTTATATAGCCATTGTTAGACCTATTTGGACGTATGGTATTGAACTAAGGGGATCCCCAAGCCATCAAATTCCTCCCGCATCCAATCTTTGCAATCCAAAATCCTCCGAAAGATCCTAAATGTTCCGTATTTTGTTAGTTAGTTGCAGACTTAGCCAGAACAAGATATACCTCCTTTAATTCCAAACTACCAGCCTACTCAAACCCGCTTGTCCGTATCCTCTCATCTCCATCTATTCCTGATAATCCTCGGAGGCGCCTAAAAAAGACGGTGGCCACGAGACCTGCTGGTGACATAAACATTGAAGTGCCACCGCTGGGTAGCTTCTTCACAAGACTTTATCAAGCCAATTGTTACTTTTTTTCACATTTACTTGTCGTATTTTCTCCTATACAGTTGTAAATATCAATTAAAAAAAAAAAAAAAATTTATTTGATAGTCTTTAAATTCATTTCAACATCCTAAGTAAGTAAAAGCCTTGAGTTTCGCGCACTATATATTTTTTTAGTCTATTATTTATTGTGATCTATAAGTAATAAACTCAAAAAGCCTTTTAGGAAAATAATTTGGAGGAGTGTCAAAACAAACCATACAAGAAAACAGACTATAAAAAGAAGAGCCGGGGGCACACTAGATACCCTCCAGGACAATCCAGTACTCCTGGGAGGCTGCCAAGAACAAGGCTACGTAGCGAGACAGCCGGCAGATTCTGCCCCCCGATAATTCATAAATTGCCCTCCCCCAGATCTACGACGGGGTCGTAAAAACCAAAGAGGCCCGCACGGAGCGATACTGTAGTTACGGCCCCATCACCAAATAACTCTCGGGTATTAAATTATGAATTTATTATAGAAAAGTGTTTTTTAATCTGAATTCTTAATATACTGGCAGCTGACTTGAAATTAGAGACTCAAAGAAGAAGGTATTGATGTGTGACTTATTTATCATCTAGTGACAGAGATTATACTGTTACAAATAAATTTTCCCTACGTCTCTTTGAAACCACCCACTTTCAATAAGGAATATATAGTAAGGGAAAATATTGCTTTCGTGAAAATTTTCGAATTCCAGTTTGTATGTCAAATATTCAACGATATGGAGGTATCACAAAGATACCTAACGTAATATGAAGAAAACGTAATATCACTCTTTTCTAACATAATTATGGCTACTATCATGGAAACCACTCATCCTATGAGGATAATCGTTATAACAATTAATATAGAAAATTAAATCACCTTCTTTTTGAGTTGTGAAACATGTCTGTATGACTGATAGTTATAGAAATAGAGTTCTTACAAAAAAAGCAACAACAAAAAAAAAAAACGTTAACCTAGAAACTTCGTATTTTTGTCATTAATTAGATTTATTTCATGAAAACGGTTGTTCTTAACAATAAAATGGTAATCAACTACTTTATGAGGCATAAAATTAGCTTTAATTAGAATGTTTTTTGCAAGTTTTATTTTGTTTGCAATAGTTATAATATATCATTGAATATTAGACGTAAAAATGTCTTTTACCACTCAAATAGAAGCTTATCAAATACTTTATAACTATTATAAAACTATTATAGGATAAATCGTGTATTCTTACTTTCACGTACGTATATATCAAATATATCGTAAGGGAAATTATTGCGATCGTGAAAATTTTCGAATTACAGTTTTTAACGGAAATACACGTTTTAGGGTCCCCTGAGTCCAAATAACAAAGTCCCGCAAAAAGGTCTGTGTGTGTGTGTGGTAACTCTAGCGCAAAAACGAAAAGTCGCACGAAACTGAAATTTCATATTTAAGGCGACTATACGCCCGAAATGTTACAAAAACTTTTTCACTAAAATCGGCTTCACGGAAGTCCTCCTTTATCCTATGCATTTAGCACGTTTTAAGATTTTCTCGAAGTCTCTAATGATTTTGAATAAACTCGCTATATCGATGTAAAATTTAATGGTATTTTGTATCATATAGGTTTCATTCTGATTGAAATAGTCTGATGGGGCTTAAATGCAGATATTTTAAATTTTCTTACTCTAAAGTACCTTTAATTTTGTAGATTCTATAAAAATAACTATATTCTCTTGTTAGCATTGATGAAAAACAGGTAAATATATTAGTAGGACGAATTCGGAATCCAACTAAAGGAGGAAACTGAAAAAAATATTTTTTTAATGCATTTTTTGTTTTTGAACAAAAGAACATTTATATACATACATTATTTATATACAAATAATATACCGTCGGACAGCTAAAGATTTTAGAAACAAATATTATCTTTTACACAAGCTTATAAAAGTTAATAAATAGTGATGAAAAGCCGATAAAACAGATTATTTTAGATAATAATATAATAGATTTAAAAAAAAAACACATGTTTCTATAGAAATTCAATTTAATTAGTTCTTTAATAGTTTCTCTCATTTTTATCTCAAACTGTATTTAAAAATTCTTTAATCGATTTTTAAAACGGAGGTAAGTGAAAGTCGTGTGTTTTCCGCATCCGATTTTTTTTTTTTTTTTTTTTTTTTTTTTGCCACTGCGAACATAAAGGCCTATTCATAGAATGTAATTAGTATGGACAATTAATTAATTAATTTTAGTTGCAACCGCAAACTTTCAAAGGCTGTTTTCTCAATGGATGCTCCAAGCGGTCCAAGTGTGAACCGTAACCTTGCGAGCCTATCGCAGCAGTGGAGTATATGAAAAGATGTTTCATCTTCTTGTATGCATAGTCTACTCAGAGGCGTACTTGAAAGTCCAAGCTTGAACATGTGATCGTTGAGTTTACAGTGTCCTGTTTGGTTATTCGTGTTTTATTTGATGCGACACTGAGAGTCCTAAATTTTGCCTATTCAGGTTTTATTAGGATAGGATATTTAACGAGTCCTGACATCGCACAGGCCCGGACCACCTTTTTACATTCCCTCTTGAAGGACGGAATAACTAAGCAATTTTTTACTAGCTATTAAAAAATTAGGACCACTGCGGGTTTGAACCGCGACCTTTGGCATAGAAAGCTGTTATGCTAGCCACTACGCTAAGGGTACCCCTGTTTACAGTGTACCTGATTATAGGTATCTTAGTTTTTTTCAAGAAGACCTATCATACTCATGCTTATATTGATGCTGGACATCTAAGAATCTAAGCGAGTGTTGCTTCTGTTATTTAACAAAGTTGTTACATTAGTGAAAGTAGGTATGTTTTATAGATCCTAAAGGCAGAATTAAGGTGATAACCGCAAATGTCTTCGGCTTTATGGGTAATGATTACGAGCCTTTCCTGGCCAATGATTTGCTTTTACATTCACACTAATTCAGTGTATGTAGTACCTTCGTTTACTAACTCTATTGTTTTGATAAATTATTTAGGGTTTTATTTGCGTCTCATTCAACATTTTGAGTTGTATTATTAAGTGCGCCTTTTAATCTTAAGGTTGGTGGAAGATTACTAAGAATCTCCTGGTTGCATAAACCATTTTTATTATTATTAGACTTATTTGTCCATAAGGGCTTGAGTTGCAACGATCCATTTAAATATCAACATTGTACATCTAATACTGTTGATAGGCCTAATTGTTACGAATAACAACCCCTCACACTTACTTTTAATTTCTATTAAATATTAATATTAATAACCTTAGTTCCAAGGTTGACAGATCCACGATCCATCCATCCAGATTCCGTATTCCAGGGTTGCAGAACTAAATACTCCGATACCCCCTTACACTGTCCCAGAGATTGCAGACCTCTGAATCTTTCTAATCTTAAAGATGGAGGAGGAGACAATGTAGAATGCAGGAAATCATGAATATTTCAGTTTCATCATATCAAAACGAAAATAATGAATTTTCCGACGAATCTTTTTTTGCGAGTTCCAACTTCGTCATTCACTCTCCGAGCAGGAATGAAAAGTGATCAATGATTTTTGGTTAAGGAGCTTAAAATGAATGGACATACCTTCGTTGTTTTATGTATTTACCTAATATCCGACAAAAGTCTACATGGACCTATGACAAAAACGACAACACTTACTTGACACAAGCTTGAACCTATACTAAATATACAAAAGGCTCATCGTGCATCATAGTTGAGCTATAGGTCTTTACAGTCATGAACCCATATCAACTTAAAACAAATCCTACCCTCCTTCCATTTCTCCAAATAAAGTAATCCATAAAGACTTAATGTTATGTTAGTTTGTGCCAGACCAAGTATCACTCTTCTATGAACTTTATTCTCATTGTAATCCGCTTGTTTCAATCCTTGCTTTATTCTATTCCTGACGATCCTCCGAGGCCTCTGAAAAAACATGATCTCGAGAATTTTGTTTAGATCACTTAATGGAGTGATAAGTTACTTTACTTGTTATATTGGGTTGTTTCACATGAAATGTCCGTTTTTATAGTTTCTGGAATACATAAAGGATTTCGCAGGTCTCTGTTGTTTTCTTCGAATGTTTACATATTTAAAGTAAACAGTTTACTAATCCTCTACCTTTGTATTATAAACATTAGCTTCCCAATCAATTACCCACTTTTTGTATACCTCCAAATATGAACACGAAAACACGCGATTTTCGAGTAATATTTTTGTACGAGTTTAAATTCTGCCATTCAGCAGTGAGGCCGCTAGAAATATTTGCAAAGCGTTTGGGAAGGGAGTGTTAATGAACGGACCATTCGCCGTTGGTTTGCTAAGTTTTCAGCTGGGAATACCCACTTGGAAAACTTGCCCCGAGGAAGACCTCCGTCCGTAATAGACAACGCTGTCCTTACTTGAAGAAACCCCTACCTAAACAGTAAAGGACTCTCAGCACAACTAAATGGAAGTGCATCTACCGTTTCCAGGCATTTAAAGTGTATTGGGGAAGTAAAAAAAGCTCGATACATGGGTACCTCATGATCTCACCGAGCGGCAGCAAGACCCCATGTTTCAAAACATACCGTGCAAAAATTGAAAGAACTGAGACACGAAGTTCTTCCACACCCACCATATTCTCCCGACTTGTCTTCAACAGATTACCACCTGTTCAGCAATTTAGACAACTTCGTCAAAGGAAAACTTTTTGAAAATGGATGATCAACTGAAAAGTGCGTTTTCAGATTTTGTTTCACTTCAAAGCTCAGAGTTTTTCAGTTCGGGGATAAAAAAGCTGGTGTCACGTTGGGAAAAATGTGTAGAAAAAGAAGGTAAATACTTCGAATAAAATTATCTTGTTTTCATATCGTATTTTTAATAAAAATCCTTTACCTTGAAAACGGAAATTTCATGTGACACAATCCAATATTTTCCAGTACAGTTGTAAACTTTAATAAATATATATCGTTAAATAGTATATATTATAAATTATATATATTTAAGAAAATATATATCGTTTTAAATTTTATCTGAAAATGAGGCATGGCCTCAAAACGTAGGTAAGAGTGTTATAATTATTATTAATTAATGATTTTATTTAATTTTTATTCCTTATCATATCTATATCATGCCTACTGATATTATTAAATTTTCAATTATCTTAACTATATACTATGATGTAAAATTATCTGCAAAACTGAATGGAATGACAGACCGATTTTGGTCAGACATTAAGTTAGTCCGTGTGGGAAATGAGCGTGCCGTCTAGACTGGGCAAATGGGAAGGCCCAATAACACTCCTCAGTCTTCCCACTTAGCCTGATTATCATCATACCGTTACGATCTTGATGTCAAAACCTTCATAGTTTCAGACATTACTTTACGTTTGCTTTTCCCAATATCATTATAAGTGTATTATTTTTTTTTAAATTGTTTTTACTTCAATAACCGATATCTAATATATATATATATATATATATATATATATATATATATATATATATATATATATATATATATAGAGAGAGATGTATGTTTTTTTTATTATTGTTTTTTGTTTTGGCAAGTATTTAGGCCTTCTAGAACAAGATATATGATATGACACATAGATTATATGAATAACACATGTGATTATACGATATATCACCATAGAAATAATCCTTTCATTGCTTATTACAACATGATTGCCATGTACTGTCCATGGTGGACGTAGATAGCGCATGGAATAAAATCGAAATATAATAAGTTATTTTATATTTATATATTTTGCCCTCCTCATCAATATTTATCTGGTGAGTTGGATTTGCGAACTGATAACTTTGGGTTCCAGTTTGGCCCAGAGTCATTTGAATACAATGACCAACAAATAAATCGATTTACTCCGTCTTTAATATTGATTTCATTGTATTGTATTCGATAGTTAATTAGTCGATTAAAAGTTGTTATAGGCTTGTATTATTCAGTTAACATTGTAACTATTATGCATGAGCGAATTAATCATTAGATAGTGCTGTAGTATGTTTTTTTTCCTTTTTATAATCAAGGCTGATTACTGAGTTTTAATTTTTATGGCTGAGCGATGAAGCTGCAAAAAAATAGCTAGTGTAATAGTTTTGAGCCCGACTTTAATGTATATAATTGTTTTATTTTATTAGGGAATTAAAAAACTGGCTTGTCACCTGTTGTAAACAATTATCTCATCATACGAGAGAGAGATAAAAAATAATGGTGCACGCACCTCACAATCTAATTGCCTTTCCTACCAGAAATAAATTTCAAAACTAGCTTTAATACAATAGTCATACCTACTTTTTCATTTATTTAAGTTCTACCTCGTATTGAATTTTTCTTTCATGATATGATTTAAATGCAGCTTACATTATCAATAACTTGTGGGTTTTTTGTCATTCTATATTTACCTTTACACGTATAAATAGTACATATTTTGTGTTATAAAAAATCTTGCAAATATGCATTGCTTCTAATATTTTTATTTTATTTTTTGATATATTACAATTTGTTTCTAATTAAACATTGGTAATAGTGATATGAGACATTCTTCTAAAAAAAAATATTGCTTTTTTTTCTGGTAAGCAATAATAGAATTCCTTTATAGTTTGTGTTGTAGAAACTTTAATTCTCAATGTAACAGCACTAAGAGCAAAATTATTTATTAATTAGGAGAAACGGATTTTTAGTTATTAGTTATTTGGGTTTTACGCATCTTGAAACGTTTTTTAAGGGTGAGGGTTTTTTTTTTTTTTTTTTTTTTTTTTTTTTTTTTTTTTTTTTTTTTTTTTTTTATTACAAAAGTATAATTATTTAAAATAATAAACCTAAAGCATTTTTACTAGACTGCGTCACTATATCCTTTTCTTTTCTTTCGATTTTTATTGAAATGAATCGAATAAAATTTCCTGATTACAGAACTCATTCTTTTATTTTTTCTCTTATAATCAATAATAACCGACCTATCTGGGAATCCCATCACTTTCTTATAAGTTGTGGATTGAATAATTTTTTTTTTTTCAAAAACACTAATAAATTTGTTCTCTATATTCAAAAATAACTGAATTATGGGCGTATATAGGCAAGATTTTAATTTTTATCGTTTTTCCTATTTTCTTTATGTTTATCGCGCTTTACTGATTCTAAAACTTCCTACCAATTATTCCGTTTCTTCAAAAATAACCGAGTTATGGGCGCATTTTTAGTTAAAATTTCATTTTTTTTCCTATCTTTTTTTCTCTTTTTTATAATTATTCGTGGTTTTTGGTTTATAAATACTAATAATATTTTATGAGAGTTTCTGCGCATGCGCATGTGTATAGCAGTCATCTTTCAAATCGGCTCTTGGATTTCATGCTTTTTCAGTTTGAATTCTCTTCAGTGCAATCTTGAAAACATCACCAGACTACAGGATAACAACAGCAGTAAATATTGGAGCAAACAACAGTAAGTTTTGTTACAATTTACGGTGTAAAGTGAATGCTGGGTAACCTCTTCACATCAGCTGATTGCCAATAGCTCGGCAAGGCCGGGATTGGTTTTCTTTTCTTTAGTTATTGTTTTATTACCAACATCTAGTTATTTTCTTATTATCTTCTTCACATGAAATGCGATATTTTCACCAAGTGATGTCCTCCAAAGCATCAACTAAAAGATCTAGATCTAGTGGTTCAATCACGTCTCCCATAAAACAAAGACCCCGCCGTGATACTAATAAAAAATTAAATCAACAAGCAACCCCTTCAGGTTCTAATACAGAATCTGAACCACAGCCTGGCACATCGTCACAGGGGATGACTGACGAATCTCCGTTTTTCACCCCAAATCCTTTTCAGATCCTACATAATGAAAAAGAAAACATGGAATCTGCTCCTACACCCAGTGAACCACGGCCTCCACCGATATTTGTCAAAAATATTAAAAATTTCCAGTTGTTATGTGCGCAATTAAACAAGATTACCGAATCCACCAGCTACTACTGTATGAGTAGAATCAATGACACCAAAATATCACCGACCACCGCCGAGGCATATAGAAAAATTGTGAAATACCTAACTGAAACTAAAGCGGATTTTCACACTTATCAGCTACGGCAAGAGAGAGCTCTTAGAGTTGTGATCAGAAATCTACACCCTTCAACACCAGTTGACGCTATCAAAGAAGAACTCATGGAGATGGGTTACAAAGTGCGACAAGTCACTAATGTCATAAAAGATAGAGTTCAACTGCCTCTATTCTTCGCTGACTTGGAACCATTAGCAGGAGTAGAAAAAATTTATGATCTAAAAAGACTGTATTATACAAGTGTAAGAGTCGAAAAACCTTATACAAAGAGAGAAATTGTTCAGTGTTACAATTGTCAGGCGTATGGTCATACCAGAAGTTACTGTCACCACATACCACGCTGCGTGAAATGCGGTGAACAGCACAAGTCTGTGGAATGTACAAAACCGAATTCAACACCCGCTGTATGTGCTCATTGCCTCAAGGACCACCCGGCCAACTACAAAGGATGCCAAATCTATAAGGAGCTAAGGACCAGGTATCAAAAATCCCAAGTACTGGATGAAACAACAAGACAGGCTAGAACTAGAAGAGAACCCTCAAAATTAATCGATGCCAATGTATCATTTGCCCACTTACTTGGAGGTGGGAACCAATGTACTGAAGCCGAGGCCCTGCCGGAACTACAAAATGTACCTCAATATCCTCAATCCATTCCACAAATACCTCTTCCTCAAAATGTAATCAGTCCTAAAAATCCTCATCCACAACAAATCTCTCATATTCCCCCTCCTTCAAATGCCACAGATCTTACCAGTTTGATGACATCCTTCATTTCCGAAATCAAATCCCTTCTCATGCCCCTAATAACAATCCTCACGAATCTTGTATCAAATCTTATTCCTAACTTAAAAAATCCATAAATGACCTCACCTAACTCCTTATATATTCTCCTATGGAATGCGAATGGTGTTAGAACTCACACTGACGAACTTACAGCCTTACTCCAAGACAAAAAAGTTGACGTTGCACTCATTACTGAAACTAGACTAACCACTAAACAGTACTTCAAAATACCTGAATACACAACATACCGGACAGACCATCCAGACGGCAAAGCCCATGCCGGTACTGCTGTCATTGTCAACCGATCCCTCTCCCATCACATACACCCACTTCCCGCCCACGATTTCCTACAAGCCACCTCTATTATAATCAAGACCTTTTCCTTTCCGCTAGTCATCGCATCAGCATATTGCTCTCCTAAAAATTCTATTTCTATTACCCAATTTGGTTCCTTTCTCAACTCATTGGGGAATCACTTTATTCTGGGTGCAGACTTAAACGCGAAGCACCAACAATGGGGTTGCAGAACCACAAATACTCGTGGACGGACATTGCAGTCTGCACTCAACTCCAGACGCCTTAATCTCCTACCTCCCGATTCCCCTACCTACTGGCCAACAGATCCTAACCGTAATCCAGACATCCTCGACTTCTTCATCCACAGCGGATTAGGCTTCCTGAACTATTCCGTAACTCGCCTTGATGAACTATCCTCTGATCATAGTCCATTAATCCTAAATGTATCCATGACTCCTATTCCGAAACCTTTCCCACCGTCATTCATCAGAGGCCCCATCAACTGGAACCTCTTCCGCGAAATCCTCACCAATGATATCGACCTCAGAGTAACTCTCAAAACCCCTTCTGACCTTGATGATGCCGTATATTCCTTTACAACCTTGATTCAACAAGCTGCCTGGACTGCCTCCTTTCCTAAACAATCCCAAATTATTCCTTACAAATGCCATTTACCACAACACCTGACAGACCTCATCAACACCAAACGCCGAGCCAGAGCATTATGGCAACGCACCCGCCACCCAGAAGATCGCCGCTCTTATAACTTTTATTGTAGAAAATTAAAGCGGGAGTTGGCGACCTTTCGTTCCCGATCCTACAATTCCTACCTCTCCTCTCTCTCGACTCGTGACAATTCCCTGTGGAATGTCACGAAGAGAATCCTGAATACTCACACGATTTCCCATCCTCTCCTGCGCGGTGATAGTTCCTGGGCTGCTTCTGACAAGGATAAGGCCCAGGAATTTGCACAGCACCTTTCCAAAGTTTTCACTCCTCATCCTGAGTTGAATCCAAACCAAACTTCAACAGTTGAACAGTTCCTTACTTCGCCAATACCACTCTCCTTACCTCCTAAAGCAGTTAATCCCTCTGAGGTCAAATATCTTCTTAAAAAGCTTCCTCTCCGTAAATCCCCTGGATATGATCTCCTCACGCCTCAGATCTTAAGACAACTTCCACAGAAAGCCATTACATTCCTTACATATCTTTATAACAGTATCCTACGCACTATCTATTTTCCTCTCTTATGGAAACATTCAACTATCATCCTTTTCCTGAAACCCGGCAAACCTTCCAACAGCACGTCATCTTACAGACCTATTAGCCTACTTCCGATCCTCTCAAAAATTTTCGAAAAGCTCCTACTAAAACGAATCCTAGATAAATTTAAAAATTTTCCTTCGCATCAGTTTGGATTTCGTTCTCAACATTCCACAGTTCAGCAAGGACTCCGAGTTGTGGATCACATTTCCTCTGCCCTTGAGTGCAAGGAGTATTGTTCGGGTGCCTTTCTGGACAAGCTTTTGACCGGGTGTGGCACCCGGGACTGCTCTTTAAGCTCAAAACCCATTTACCTCAATCCTTATACCTAATCATCCGATCCTATTTATCAAACCGCTCCTTCCGAGTTCGCTGTGGTTCCGAATTTTCCAAACATTATACTGTTGAGCCACGGACAAACGGATTTTTTTTTTATTCGTTGTTGTTTGTATATTTATTTAACGTCACTTTATGCTGCTATAACTAATCGGACGATGCTACACTGGGAGTCCTAAATTTTGCCTATCCAGGTTTTACTAGGATAGGGATCTTTAACGAGTAACTGATATGGCACAGGCTTTTAACGTCCCCTCCGAAGGACGGCATAATAAGGATTTTTTACTCCTATTAAAAAATCCTAGGACCACCTGAGGACCAAATCCTAGAACCCGTTTTTATTATTTACAATTAAACTCCTGTCCGCCAGTTTACTTCAATTCCATTCCAATTCCTCCTTCAGATACAGTCCGGTGTCTTGGCTTATTGTTAGACAAAAGATTGACTTGGAACCCACATACAAGACTTAAAAGACAAGAACTCAACCGACGATTCGGACAGTTATACCGACTACTCAACAGAAAATCTGAACTTACAGTTGACAACAAAGTATTAATCTACAGGACAATACTGAAGCCCATCTGGACCTACGGACTTGAACTGTGGGGGACAGCTAAACGTACTAACATCAAACGCATTCAATCCTTTCAATCCAAAGTCCTCCGTATAATAGTAAATGCTCCTTATTATGTTTCCAACTATACCTTGCACCACGACCTTAATGTTCCTTTTATTTCAGACCTAATTCCATCCAAATTTTCCAAATTCCACCAGAATCTCATTCATCATCCTAATCCTCTAGCTCAATCCCTATCCAGCTCTACTCATCCATACAACCCACCTAGAAGGTTGAAACGGCAGTGGCCCCGCGACCTTTTGTAAATATATTGGAGTTCTAGCACTGGCTAGATTCTCCACTCAATGTGATGTATGTATGAGTGTGTGTATGTGTATATAGGTATAAGAGAATTCTTGACTCTATTGTATTGATTCATTATTGTGTATATATTTTATTGTAATTTTATGCTATGTAAATATTGTATGAATGTAGTATGTATGATATCTTTCAGCACTACTATTAATGTCCAAATTGGGACAGATTGTAATTTTAACTCAATAAAGAATTGTTGTTGTTGAAAAAAAAAATTATTTACAATTAATTTGTAATTTATATAAAATTAATTAATTTAAAATTATTATGTAAAATAGTAGTTATTCGATATGCGGGTTCTACGTATCTTGAAACGTGAGCTTTCAAATTTCGAGGAGAGGGAGTATTTTTTTTTTTTTTTTTTGGTCGAATACAAAGGTTCATTTTGAAAATTATAAACCAAAATATGCAGAAAATGATGCTAATGTTTTTGTTTATTCATTTATCACATTAGGCTATTCGGGCTACGCTACCGTGAGTACCTTTAGTCCTTTAGTGAGTACCTTACAGTTCGCAATAAATATTTCAATGGAAAATGACACATCTCCACTGCTAATTTCAAAATGCTATATCTCTGCTAGTTGAGAACCAATTTCCATGTTGTTTTTTTTATTTTTAACCGAATTTCATTTTGCATGTTAGGCTGCAAATGTCTATTCTGTTAGAATCATTTGAGTTATAAGTCTCTTTGATACTCTAGATTCATTAGTTCATGACTGGACACATCGTAACTTCACTATATTTTTATTTTATTTTATTTTGTAGAACTTTAATTCTATATAAACAGCATTAAGAGCAAAAATAAATTTCGGCATTTTTTATTTAGGAAAACGGATTTTTTTTAATCGTTATTCGGATTCTACGCATGTTGAAACGCAAGCCCTCAAATTTTGAGGGGAAGGGGTATTTTTTTTTTTCTTTTGGTCGATTACAAAGGTTCATTATTAAAAATAAGCTCATCTTCTCATTACAGAGTGGCAGATCTGATATACTCCGAAGCCAGTTACAGTCACTACTACCCTACACTACAGAGATTCCAGATTCCGTCCTTGCAGCGGCCACACCCCCAGCTAAATGTCAGGAGGACCTGTTGCCCGGCGGACTACTTTTGCCGCAGACACCTTTCGCTCTCCGATATCTCCTTGCAAAGGTCGCTACGCCCGGACCCGGCCATTTCTCTAACGGTACTCCGGGCTCCCGATTGATAAATCACCCGGTCCGGTCTGCCGGCCCTCCGGCGAGCTCCTCCCTCCCAGGTAGGCAGCTTCCTCTCCGTCGTAGAAATGGAAATGGATACGGGCAGCCTCTCTAATCGATTATAGTCTGGTATGCGGACCGGGTATTATAGTGGACTTTCTAGAAGGTAATTACCGCAACGGTTGTATTTTATGTTTAAATGTCTGGAATGGGAGTATGGTGAAATGCTTTGATGTGTATCTCATTTTATGAAGATACGATATTTCTTGAAATTTACATCACAACTGTACTAAAATAAATACTACTAAACTATTATGAAAAAAAAAAATCCAAAAATAGATTACTATCACGTGGATTTCCTGAAAAGAGGAAATAATATCTAGCCGTCTTAATCGATCCATATGTACTCTGAAATATATTTTGGTTATTAACTGTATAGGAAAAATATATACATTTTCTAGAATTAAAATTATTTTTTTGGAAATAGGATTTTCAATGATTATAAATTTCTAATCAGGGGGTTGCCTTTAGCATGGTGGTGAGCATAACAGCCTCCTATGATCAAGGTCTTGGTTTCTAACTCTTGATTTCTTAATGGGAGTAAAAAGTCCTTAGTTATGCCGTCCTTCAGAGTTGCCGTTAAAAGTTGGTCCCGAGCCTGTGCGATGACAGGTACTCGTTAAAGATCCCTATCCTAATAAAACCTGGAAAGGCAAAATTTAGGACTCCCACTGCAGCATCGTCCGATTAGCCACAGCATAAAGGGACGTTAAATAGATTCACGAACGAATTTCAAAGCTTAATAAAAAAAATAATAAATAAATAAAAAATACATCAAAAGTAAGAGATACCTAAAAAAGTAAATTTTCATTTAAAGTAGCGTCTATTGATTTGTTATTTAATAGAAAATAAAGTTTTGTTATAAAAACAGAGTATTTATTTTATTTTTATGAATAGTTATGGAAAAAATCCATTAAATGAGCATAAGGGATGTTTCAAAAGTGGTACTTTAAAATAAACTGCCTATGTATGTTAAGTAACAAAATTATTTTAAATAATAATAATAATAACAGGCTTAGCGAACCCGAAGGTTCGATGCCGATACCACCAAATTCCGCCTACACAGACTCGTCCAATGTTCATCGTTCAAGCCAAAGCCCCCGAGATCAGCCTTAACGCAATCCTCCCATCGACGCTTCGGCCTGCCTTTCGGACGCCTACCAGTCGGTTCAGCGAATACCAATTTTCTCGGAATCCGCTTTTCATCGAGCCCAACAACTTTGCTCGCCCATATGAGTCTCCGCGATGCTATCAAATCAATTATATTCACAGGATACAAGTCCCGCAAATCCGCGTTGTGTAACCTTCTAAACTCCCCAGTGGCCTCATCTCTCTTCGGACCAAATATTTTACGGAGTACCTTATTTTCGAAAACCTTAAGCCGTTGTTCATCCTTTAAAGTAAGCGGCCACGTTTCACATCCGTAAAGAACCGTCGGAAGAATAATAGTTTTATAAATTCTAACCTTTAAGTGTTTAGATAGAAGCCGCAAACTAAGTAACTTAGCAACTGAATAATAACACGCATTTCTCACCTTTAACCGGGACTTCATTTCTTCCTGGATTTCATTTTTTCTTGTTATCATTGAACCTAAATACTTGAATTTCTCAACGTGTTTAAAAGTATGCCCCGATACATCAATATCACCAAGATCGCCACCGTTTCTGCTACTAATCATATATTATTAGTACTTGTCGGTATTTAATTCGAGTCCTATTTCTTTACCGGTTTTTATTAACACACTTGTAAAATTATTTTAAAAGATATCAAAATATATTAATTAAAAAGGTACTATTGGAGGTTATAAAAGAAGATTTGGTCAGCCAATTGAAGAAAAATCTTCAAAAATCGAGACGTTGGTTTCCCAAAGGTACTTCATCCATTCTAGGAAATAATACAGGAAGCGCGAAAATCTCTTATTACTATATTAATAAACAAACCTATTGGATTCTTTTCGCATTAATATCTAAAATTGTTTTTATTACTATCTTTATTGAAGTTATGGGAATGAAATGTTTTAGTATGATTTGGATCGAAACTAAATGCTTAATTAGTACCTTTAGAAAAGAACTGCATTTCTAAATCTTTAAATCTTAGGTCTTGAGATCTCATTAGATAAAATGAAATAGAAGATTTAGATAAAACTAAATAATGAGAATAAAATATGTCAAAATATCAATCTCGTAAAAAATGTCCTATAGTACCATTTGGAAATCAACGTTTGGATTGTCAAACCCTGTGGAGGGCAAGCCAATCTAAACTGTGTGATATAAAAAAGAATTCTTAAAAAAGGACCTCTTGTACAAGGATTTCCATATAAGAGGAGATAATTGGACACTTCGTATTGGGCACTGCCAATTTACCCATGGTTACCTTCTCACCCATCTGTAAATATTGTTACAACGTTTTACAAACAACCGAAAATTTATTTTTAGAGTTACCCCTGTTTAAACAAAACAGTCGAGAAATGAAATTGGCAGGAACCATAAAAGATGTCTTGCACGATAATGAAGAGAGTGTTGAAAAACGTTTAAACTATTTAAAAGAGATTAACTATTTCAATTCTGATATAATCTAGCTGATATTAAATACCTATTAATTTCACTGTTATTATCTAGTTTAAGTAGCTATAATAACTATATACAGGTACTTAAATCACTGGCCCGCCCAGTTTCATACAACTATTCATTAGTGTGAGACATGACGCTTTTAATAGCCCGTGAGCCAGGAACGCAAAACGCAATCCATTTCACCGAAATTTGTAGTATGCTATATGCAAAGGATCTATCATCATAAACCAAAAAATCTGGTGCGGGCAACACACAACTTCCACTTACCTCCGTTTTTAAAATGTAATCAGTTAGTTTTATCGGCTTTTTATCACTCTTTATTCAATTTTACAAGCTTTTGTATAAGATAATATATTTTCTAAAGTCTTTCTCTTTCAAACGGTATATTATACGTCTATATTACTGTTCAAAAACAAAATTGGTGCACTGTGCTTCATTGACAAGACGCCAGGTTGCAGCACGGTCAACATGACTTTTCCTTTTCGAGAACCCAAAAAACAATCGGTTTTATCGGCTTTTCATCTCTCTCCATCAGCCTTTACCATTCCGTGAATCAGATAATATTTTTTCTAAAATATTTAGCTATCCAACGGTATATTATGCATCTATATTACTATTGTTGTGTTCAAAAACAAAAAACAAAAATGCATAAAAAAATATTTGTTTAGTTTTTTCCTGTAGTTGTTTATCAAATTCGCTCAACGTGCATATTTAGCTGTTAAGTATCAATGGTAACAAGATAATATAAATATTTTTATAGAATCTACAAAATAAAAGGTACTTTAGAGGAAGAAAATTTAAAATATCTGCATTTAAGCCCCATCAGCCTATTTCTATCAGAATAAAAACTACATGACATTAAAGCCCATTAAATTTTACATCAATATAGCGAGTTTAATCAAAATCGTTTCGGCTGTTTTTGAGAAAATCGTAAAAAGGTGCTAAATGCATGGGATAAAGTAGGACTTTCGGTCTGGCGATTTGAGTGGAAAAGTTGCTGTAACATTTCGGGCGTATAGTAATCTTAAATATGAAATTTCAGTTCCGTACGACTTTCTTTTTTGCACTAGAGTTACACGAGTTTTTTACACGGACACAGACCTTTTCGCGGGACTTAGTTATTTGGACTCAAGGGACCCTAAAACGTGTATTTCCGTTGAAAACTGGAATTTGAAAATTTTCACGATCGCAATATTTCTCCTTGCTATATATTTCATATATAGGTACGTGAAAGTAAGAATACACGTCTGCCAATTTGAAACGGGTGGATTACAAAATGGCGGCCATTTAAAAAGGTAATATTACTCTTTTCTAACATAATTATGGTTACTGTCATGGGAACGTCCTATGAAGATAATAGTTATAAAGACATTTTTATGTCTAATGTTCAATGATATATAACTATTGCAAACAAAATAAAAGTTGCAAAAAACATTCAAATTAAAACTAATTTTATGCCTCGTAAAGTAGTTTATTACCATTTTATTGTTGTTATACAATAATTTTATTATTGAGAACAACCGTTTTCATGATATAAACCAAATTAATGACAAAAATACGTGTATGAAGTTTCTCGGTTTTCGATTTTTTTTTGTGAGAACCTCAACTATTAGTCATACAGACATGTTTCACTACTCAAATTAAAGGTGATTTAATTTTCTATGTAAATTGTTATAACGATTATCCTCATATGATGTGTGGTTTCTATGATAGTAAGAATGCAAATGTTGAGTGAAAGACATATGATGTAAACATGCAAATGTATTTTACCATTCAATTAGAAGCTTATTAAATACTTGATAATTTACTTAATAACAATAATGTTGTAAATTTAGTAATCCACCCGTTACATGTTGGCAGACGTTTACCGAAAAAAAAAAAATTATAGGATGAGCCGTTTCCATGATAGTAACCATAATTATGTTAGAAAGAGTGATATTTCCTTTTTTAATGGCCGCGATTTTGTTATCTACCCGTTACTACTTGGCAGACGTGAATTTTTTTGCTTCACCATGATAGATGCTTTGCATAAAACAATAAAAATTTTGGTAAGATGGGTTGCATTTTTCGTTGCTGGATCACGGACTTAAAACATTAATCATTTTCCGACACTTGATTATTCCGACTTAGGATGTGTCTATTTCCATTGAATACTCTAGTTAAATATTATTCTAATTACTTTTTCTTTACGGTCTTGTTATTTTTCTATAAATTCAAATAATATTAATAGGCAATTTATGTATTTTGTCAGCTATTTTATATTAAAATTTAATCTGGGGTAGAAAAAAAAATGGGCTAGTTTTTTATTTTTTTCTAAAATATTTTATTTGAATACAAATTCCACCCGTCTTCAGGATCATGAAACTAATAAGATCCGCCCTCAATATCTTCTGTATTTCTAATTTTTGTAAGTCATAAGCATAGTGGTAACTTAATTGTCTCAATTCTGTTTTGAGATTGACTGTATTATCTATGTTTTTATTCAAATATATGGATTCGATTACTTTTCTATTATGATTTATTTTTTTCTGTTTTTAGTTCTTAGAAAACTAAATTTTTGATTTAGTTGTATACTATGATATATAATATAATTTTAACATGAGTGAAAATAGATTATGAAAACTGTCTAGAAATATTATAATGATTCCCCACAGTATGATTGTTATAATATATATTATTATATTAATTATTACAATAATTATTAAGGCGCGATGGTGGGGAAAAGCAGGAAGGCGCCCGGATGGCACGGATATGAATCAACTGAGAAACATTCGCCCTTGGCATTTGGTCCCCTTGCCACTAACTGATAGGGGCCAGTATCTTGGTGGATTCGCACCGAATATATTAACATTATGTATATATTTTTATTGTTATACATACGCAACTACTTATATTATTTATTGAACCATAAAGGAAAATACATACCAGTAAGAAGAAATATAGAAATAGAAATAGAAAAATAATTTTTATTCTGGGACTCGGTCCGTTAAGAACTATATGATATGTACAATTAATATATACAATGTGTCTAGCCACATGACCAAAGGATTATAATTAATTTTTATTTACAAAGCGTTAAGAAGAAAAGTAGGATACAATAAAACAAAAGAGTAAAATAAATGAATAACTTCTGATATGTTGAACAAAACTTAACATTGAAACTGATTCATAATAATTGGTCGATACAGAATCATGAACAATAAATAATAAATTTTCTTTTTGAATAGATATTTGATTTGAAAACTCAGGCTTGTGGAGCGTCTGTTTGAGATGACAATAGGTACTCGAACAGCTGGGACTTGAATGATGGTAGGGAAGAAGCATGGCGGAATTGAGTAGGTAGGGAATTCCAGAGAGTAGTAGAGCGGACTAGAAAGGAATGTTCAAAACTTGTTGTTCTGTGGGCAGGAATATAAAGGTCAGAATAGCGCGATCTTGTTTGAAGCGAGCGGACGGACGATTTAAATTGCAGAAGTTTGTGAATATAGGGAGGTAGCTGGGAGTTGATAGTTTGGTAAAGAAATGATCCAAGGAAATATATACGATGAATGGAAGAAATAGTGACGATCTTCATGATATTGATGTATCAGGAATTCGTTTGAGCAGAAATATAAGTATTTAGGTTCTATGATAACTAGAAAAAATGAAATACAAGAGAAAATAAAAAGGAAAAAACTATAATAAGAAATAAAAAGGAAATAACGTTGTCGCTTACTCTGAAGAGTGGACTTAAGATTTTAAAAAATTAGGTCGAAATAGGTATGAGGTCATTGGGGAATTAAGAAGGTTGCATATAACGGAATTGAGTTCTAAAAGGTACTATATCCACTTTAGGAATCGCAAAAATCTGTCATTTATTTATTACTGGACCAATTTACTTGATTGTTTTTTATTAAAATTTAAAGTTGATTTGTTACTGCGTTGATAACATATTTTTCAAATTATTGCACTTTTCCCATGACTTTTTAACAATATGATATCATAATATTATATGAATATAGTACTTGTTGGAATGAAACGTAGATAAGGTACTTTTTGGAAAGAATTGAAAGGGATATAGAACTGTTTGGAAGAATATAACGGGAGATATCTGTTATCATAACCTTCCTCATACAACATTACTCATAACTAACTTCTTTTTGGGATCACTTGTAGCTGAGTGGCTAGCGTAACAGCCTCCCATGCCAAAGGTCACGGGTTCAAACCCGCAGGTGGTCCTAGGATTTTTTAATGAGAGTAAAAAATCCTTAGTTACGCCGTCCTTCGGAGGGGACGTTAAAAGGTGGTCCCGAGCCTGTGCGATGTCAGGTACTCTTTAAAGATCCCTATCCTAATAAAACCTGGATAGGAAAAATTTAGGACCCCCACTGTAGCATCGTCCGATTAGCCATAGTTGCATAAAAGTGACGTTAAACGAATAAACAAACTAACTTCTTTTTTATGTCAATTACTAAGTTTGTATACATTCCGATTCTCACTCTGAGAAATATATCTCCTTGTTGGTTAACTAGATTTTATTGTCTTTTCGTCATACATGAAGCGAGTATTGAAAGGACCTTTTATTTATTTTTCGCTCTATAATAAGACAGTATGTAATAATGAAATTTGTTTATTTGTTTTGAACTTCTTCTTATTTTTTCTTTGAATTTATTTATTTTTCAAATCATGTATAAAATATTTGTTTTATGCTGTTCTGTGGAGAGGATGTAAAATGGTGGTTCTGAGCCTGTGCGATGTCAGTTACTCGTTTATGATCCCTGTCGTTGGCGCATATTTAGGTCTCTCACTGTAGAATTGTCCGATTTGCCAAATTACTATAAAGAGACAGTAAAAAAGCATACAAACATCTGAAGTAGTTAAAACATTACATAGTACTTCCAATAATTATTGTGATTTAAGAAATTTTGTTATGTCTGACTTGATGACTATTAGCTATATCTGTTAGAATAACGGGTTATGAACAACTTGCTTTGTGTGGCTACGAGGTTTGTAATCAACGGAAGTAATGTCTATTTTAGGCTCAATCCGCAACATATGGAATGCTCTCTCCCCTGGAACCGGAACCTCACACAGCGCCAGAGAAAAAGGTTGGACTCTGCCCAGGGGAATGTTTTACTGTTGGTCATTATCATGGTGGTTATTAAAAATGTTATTTAACTTGTTTAATGATGCTATAATATATATTATATATATATATATATTATGAGATGCTAAATTCATGATCATGAGTATCACCGTGTAAGTGATAACTTCCATAGGAGTAAAAGTGTTTAAATTAAAACTATTATATTAAATAATCAATGGTTGAACATGGGATGATATTTAAACCAATTTAATCATATTAATTAGCTTTCTTGGGTTAAGTTTTGCATTTTTTTCTTTAATTAATCATCTATTTGATTAGTAGATGTTTATTTATTTATTTAACGCAACTTTTATGCTACTGCTGCAAATCGTCCAATGCTAAAAATTTTTCCAGGAGTCCTACAATTTTTCTATCTAGGTTTAATTAGGATTGGGATCTTTAACGAGTACCTGGCATCGCACATTCTAGGGACTACCATTTTACTCTCCTTATATAAAATAAAAAAAAAATCGTGGGCCATCTGCCGGATTTGAATCCGCTACAACCTTGGGCATAAAAGGCTGTGCTACACTGCAGCAAAGGTGACCAAAGCGTCTTAAAAGTTTAATGATGTGGATATAATTAGTATAACTTTAATGATGTGCGTTTATGTTTGATTACTATTAGATAATAATTGGTTATTTTTACTTTTTCAGGTATGTTTCCCGTTCCATGCAAAGTTTCAACAGTACTTTGTAAGTAATTAAATAATAATATTAATTGTAGACATAATTTTACATTATTATATATAAATATTAAGCATCCGTTTGAATTTGAATGGAATTTTTATTTGTTGTCCTATTTTTTCTTAGTTAAATAATCGATTTAGTAGGCACTGCCTATATTTAAGTTTTGATTTACTAAGGCTTTTGTATTGCATATGCTGTTAAACACATGAGTTGGCTCTATCCCTTTGTGTTTTTTTAATATTTTTTTTTAGAAATATTTAGCAGTAATTTTAGTATTTGGTCGTGAAAATAATGACAGATAATTGATAATCACTGTGATAAGCCCCCAGTTTTATTTAAAAATGTACTGCCATGTGAATTCCATTTTTCTTGAGGCGTGATTTTTGAATCTTATGCCATCATATTACTATAAAAGAGAGGATTTTTTTTTTACTTAAAAAAAACAACTAAATAAATTACTAATGCTTCACAGTTTATTAGTAAAAGTGCGTTTTAATATAGTAACAGTAATCTAATGCTCTATTCACTTGTTAGACTTCTGTATCAACTGTTACATTGCTGCGGGAGGTCTTTTATGCTTAAAGTCGTAGGTTCAAATCCGGCAGATAGCTCTAGGATTATATCGGAGTGAAAATTCTGTGTTGCTGTTCATGAAAGGAGACGTAATAAGGTAGCTCCGATCCAGTGCGACGTCGGGTTAGTGCACTGTGTCATGGAGTTGGAGATTCTAATTAAACCTGGATAGGCAATATTTAGGGCTCACCCACTGTTAGCATCGACCGATTAGTCGCAGTAGCATAAACTAAAAAATCATATATTTAAGCTTCTATATTTCAAAACTAGATAGAGATAGATAGATAGATAGAAAAGTCTGTTTTTATTTTTCAAAATTAAGTACATCAAATAGCCAATAAGCAAATAAAAATAAAATAAACAAATTACAAATTACGAAATACAATAATAAAAATCAGACACACTACATGGTCTGTTGACCGTCCGTGGAGTCTGTGTTTATTAACAAAATTAATCCTTAATCTATCAATATAAATAATCAATAACAAAATAAGAAACAAACACTTCCCATGCTATTTATTTACTAAAATTAATTCACAAATAGTCAAATTTACAATTAGTTAAATTTAATTTAACAAATTCACTAATAGTTAAATTCTCTCGTTAGTAACATTCTATAAGCAAAAGCCGATTTGGAGAAATTAACTAACGCCAGCCAATCTTTTCCATTTATCAACTCTAAAACTTGATCCCACGTTAAATTTTTAGAATTAAAATATTTTTTTCTGAACTCAGTAAGAATCGGACAGGCAGCCAAAAAGTGAAAAAGATCTTCTGTTTCATTTGTATTGCACAAACTACATTTATTATTTGTTTTCATGAAATGTTTGTAATTCAGGTTTAATACATCAGCTCTTATTTTAATTACCCATCTAATTTCAAAACTATTTGGTGTACAAAGTCAGTTGTGTCAGCAATTTAGCTCAAGTAACTTTTATTTAGTACAGGTTAAAGTGAAATACAAAATGAACTATTTTGCTCAAGATCAAATTTCCCATGAGAAATATACAAAACATTTGTAAAGTCTGACAAAAATCTAGAGGAAATTCGAAAGAAACAATTTACAAAACGTTAGCAGAAAACTTATAATTCCAATTTTTGCCAGTATTAGTGTGTTAACTATAAAATTGGTAATTTTTCACATTTCGAAAATAATGATCTTAAAGAAAAAAAAATGCATGATGTATCGCAGAAGGTAATGGAAAATATTTGATTTCTCAATGAGTTTTTGAATAAATGCCTTCTTTAATAAGTTTTAAATGTTAACTTATTTGTATTCATTTAACGTAATTTTATGATGCCGTGGCTATTGGACAATAATAAATTGGAAGTCCTAGAGTTTGCCTATCCAGGTTTAATTGGTACAAGTATCTTTAATCAGTACCTGACTGGACTACCATTTTACGTTCCCAATGAAGGACGGTTTAAAAAATTCTAGGACCATCCGACGTGCTCGACATTAAATTTCAGTTATTTTTTGTTTCGCGGATCGAAGTGAACTCCTTTTTTCTTCATTCATATTTCTCCAACTAGGCCATTTCTATAATATACAGTTTTTATTGATTTATTTCGTATGAAATGTTCCTGATCCGGTGTAGCCCTCTAAAAATGAAATATATACCGAATATTTAGTATTCCAATTACAAGCGGTGGAGATGAGTTACCTAAGAAGAATGGAGGGGAAGACCAGAAGAGACCGAGTGAGAAACGTAACAATACGGTCAAACCTGGGACTTCGTTCTGCTCTGGATATTATTGAAGAGCACCAACTGAGGTGGTTCGGCCATGTTCCCAGAATGGCAGAATATCGAGTAGCGAAGGCTGTATACGAGCATGAGACAAGGGTGGGAGGTCTAAGACCGAGAGGAAAACTTGAGAAGACGCGATCCAGGAAGCATTTGACTGAACGGGTCTGGAATGGAGAAGAAGAGGAAGATTGACACAGGAGAGAGATTTATGGACTAATCTTTATAAAAAGGATGCTCACACCGTTGACAGTGGAAGAGTAGAGGATTAAATAAATAAATTTAGGATTTTGAGGGAAGGAGAGGAGTCCTTGCAATTGATAAACTGATTGTATGAAGGGATCCGCGAATTTTTTTGTTGGGAACTACTGCCCTAGTGAATCCTATTCTTTTGGCGTTACTTCTTGCCTCAGAATTCTAGTCTAATTGACTTTTTTTTTCTTTTTCGAAGCTCCGTGTGGTTTTTACAGTTGACTTTAAGGTTGGCAGAGTAGAGGAAGCCTGGACAGAGAACTAGGATCCTGACACCCGCGCTGCATCCCAAGCGGCCCTCCTAGCTGCCTGGGAATTCCCCCAGTGAAAGCGTGCTATGGGAGCTGTGCAGTCTGGGGAGAGGAGTGACTGACCTCCCTGCTCCTCATAGTGCCCAGTCATCGGGTCTAAGTCTGCCCACAATACTTCCTAATCCCATCTATTGCCAGTCTTTTGAAAGGTATAGTCTGAAAAGTTGTCATTTCAACCCTCGTCAAAGGTGGGAAAACCCCCGTAAATGTTTTCATTCCATTCAATAAAGTAAGTAAAAGCAGCCTCAGCATTTTCAGCAGCTGTAAAGCACGTATATTTATAAGTGTATAACGATCTTAGTTTACGTGGTATACAATAAAGCTACCTTTTTTTTTTTTAATATTTATTGAGATATCTTACAATTTGTTTCTTAATGAACATCAGTAATAGTGATATGAGACCACATTTATACAATATATACAGAAAATAATGGGTCGAATCTCATAAAATATAATATATATATACAAAAAAATAAAACAAAACGACAACCTAAATTGAGATAAATACAAAATGAGACATAAATTAACATCATACTCACAATTATAACAATATACATAATATTTACAATCTACTAAAGGAACCCCATACTGGGCGTTTCCCTACACTTGTAGAGGGAAAAGCGGAATACAAGAGATCCCAGTGCCTCTCTCTCAGACGCGTCACTGGTGTGATATTGCGCCATTATTATTAATAGCCACAAACATACAGTATATGAGTGGAGGATCTGACCAGTGTCAAAACTCTTGTATAAATATTTACAAAGCTGTTTTAATCTTCGAGGAGGGTTGTAGGGATAGGTGGAGCTGGATAGGTATTGTGCTAGAGGGTTAGGATGATGAGTAAGGCTCTGATGAAATGTGGATGGTACCAGAGCTAAAATAAATGGAATATTAGGGTACAGTTGGTGACATAATAAGGAGTATTAACTATTGTAGGACTTGATGTTAAAATATTTAGCTGTCCTCCACAGTTCAAATCCATAGGTCCATATAGGTTTCAGTACTGTCTTGTATATTGGTAATTTGCTGTCAACTGTAAGATGATATTTTCTGTTTATTAGTCTTTATAGCTGCCCTAATCTGCGATTGAGTTCTTTTCTGTTAAGTCTTGTATGTGGGTTCCACGTCAGTCTTTTGTCTAGTAACAAGACCATATACGGGACGATGAAGTTACTAAATATAATATTTCAATGGTTTATTTATTTATCGTAACTTTGCTGCTGAAGCTAATCGGACGTTCTACGGCGGGAGTCCTAAATTTTGCCTGTATAGGTTTAGTTAGGATAGAGATCTTTAACGAGCGCCTACTACCAAACAGAGCATATAATATTCTGATTGACCCAATGCAAGTTCTGTCGTAATTTTAAAAGATATGTTATGCGAACTTCCTGTAAGTAACGTTTTGTTGATAAAAACAACCTCTAGACTTGCAGAGAAATTGTCTGTTGCGTGTTATCGAAGAAACTCGACGAATGACAATATGACAAACATTTGGAGTACACACTTGTATTTTTTTTTTTTTAATTTATTTTTAGTAATTATAACTGTACTAAAAAATACAATAAGTAAATATGTAGAATGAAAATGTCTTGAGAAAGAACTAACCAGTGGTAGCACTTCACTATTTTAGGGCAGTGGGTCCCGAGGCCACCTTCTTTTCAGTCGCCTTGGAGAGTTATCGGGATATCTGAGGAAGATAATTTACGGAGAAGCTGGTTTGTATGGGCAGGGAGTTTAGAATGGAAAGATGAGTATCTATCTGCAACAAATGGGATGTTTAGTTCATTATGGAGGAGTTGATTTGTGACAAAATAAGGAGCATTCAGGATTTTGGATTGTAAGGACTGGATGCGGGCTTGTAATAGTTAGAACATTTATTTAGAATATAGTAGAAAAAAATACTCTGGGACTGGGTGGGTAATTATAACAGTTATGTGAAAAAATAATTTTTTAAAATTTTATTATAAAACTATAATAAATCTTTTTTTAGGAATGATGAATATTGATCTAAGTACAGTTTTTTAGAAACCGTATTGAAAGTATTAGTTCTATTTATATTTTTTATAGAATTATTACCATGCATATAACTTAAATATATTAATAATGATGGAGTTTTGTTGACCGTTGAGAAATTAGACAAGGAAGATGGTTGGGGGTGCGGTCATAAATTAAAAACACACATTTAAAATAAGTGTTATTTTAATTATGTGCCGACGTTCCGGCCTACAATGTGGGCCTTCATCAGGGCTAAAAGAAACAAGATAACAACCAATGTAATTATAGACTTAATAATGCGTTAGGTATATAATAATAATATGACAGTAATAAATTATGGGAACATAAATAATATTAAATGTAAAATGATAATAAGATGACAATTATAAAGTATGGAAATAAAGTGACAGTTATAAAGTATGGAAATAAACAAAATTAAGATGATAGTTATAAAGTATGGAAGTAAACATAATTGAGATGATAATATTGTAATGAGAATATATAAAGAGAGACTAAGTAAATGAAAAAAATGATAAAGGAAAAATATGTGAACAATTAAAATTTTAAATATTAACAATTTTGAGTTGATATATGACGGTAATATATTAAAAACATAGTTAAGAGTATAGGTAATATATAAAAAAAGAATATAGTCATTACAAAAGAGAAACAGTATGAATAAAAAATAATTTAAATTTTAAAATAATGTAATATTAAACTAATAATTATATGTCAGGATATGTAACGGAGAAATATATGAGTATGGAAAAAAAAAAAAAAAAAAAAAAAAAAAAAATTACATTATTTTAAAATTTAAATTATTTTTTATTCATACTGTGTCTCTTTTGTGATGACTATATTCTTTTTTTTATATATTACCTATACTCTTAACTATGTTTTTAATATATTACCGTCATATATCAACTCAAAATTGTTAATATTTAAAATTTTAATTGTTCACATATTTTTCCTTTATCATTTTTTTCATTTACTTAGTCTCTCTTTATATATTCTCATTACAATATTATCATCTCAATTATGTTTACTTCCATACTTTATAACTATCATCTTAATTTTGTTTATTTCCATACTTTATAACTGTCACCTTATTTCCATACTTCATAATTGTCATCTTGTTATCATTTTACATTTAATATTATTTATGTTCCCATAATTTATTACTGTCATATTATTATTATATACCTAACGCATTATTAAGTCTATAATTACATTGGTTGTTATCTTGTTTCTTTTAGCCCTGATGAAGGACCACATTGTAGGCCGAATCGTCGGCACATAATTAAAATAACACTTATTTTAAATGTGTATTTTTAATTTATGACCGCACCCCCAACCATCTTCCTCATCTAAATATATATTCATGTCTTATTTTTTAGGTATTCTGCTTTGAAATAGGGTGATTTTGACACGAAACTTATGTTTATACCTTTACTAGAAGCAGATATATTAAATAAAATGTATTCCCCCGCACAAATTTTCGCTTTTTTTACTCTACTCCTAAAAAACGTTGTCCCCTAATATTTTGAAGAGTCTCTAATGGTTTAATGTCTAGTTTTACTTTTAAAAGAAATCAACAAAATCGGTGAGTCACATTTAGTAAGCTCTCCCTGCAAGTAAAAATGTTTCTATCGTTCTATTCCATCGATTTCGCATCCCACGGATGGTTGGAGGGTTGGGATTTACATGGCAGGTCAGATTTAAGATAAAATTCTCCAGCTGCTCTCTAACGCTCCAAAACACGTTTTTGACAGAGGATTTCAGGCTCACGGTTGTTACACGTTCCACTGAGCATGGAAGTGATGGACTGAGTGATATTTAATGATTATTTCTAGTTAATCCTAATTAAAACAGGTTAAATTACAAAAAATATATTCTACTAATTATTCCTAACAACATAAGATTTTCGTAGGAAAATTAATCAGGTGTCTGTCTTAGTTCTTTATTTGGGTCTGTCAACGTTTTGGCCCTATCCTAGGAACCACATTAGGTGACGAAACTATTTGAAATATTAAAAATGTACTACCTTTTTTCCAAGAGTATATAAAGGGTGGATGACATAATTTTAAGTAGTTTTAAAAATAAATTAACTGGAGAACAAAAATGTTATTTATAAATTTATATTTATTTATTCGGATATTTTACAGTTTGTCGCAATGGACAATAATAATATTGCTACATGATTATATTTATACGATAGGAGAATAAAAATAAAGCTAACTATGCTATTCAAATTAATCTATTTGATATTATGGAAAAAAAAAAATACATGTATAATTATCGCTTGTGTCGATTTATATGGATCAACAATCAGATCAATGGTTATATGCCAATCAGCCTACTGGACAATTGAATGTTGATCTATGGCCCGGGTCATTCATTTTTCTTTTCTACCAAAGGGAAAAGCACCTCATTCCATTTCATAATGTCAAGAAGTTGGTCAAATAAATAAGGGAAAATTTGATCAAGACCCAGCCAGCTATCACTGGTAAACGAGTAAGAATGATCCTAGAATTTTTTAAAGGAAGGAAAATTCTTTCGTTATGATGCCTTTCAGTGGAAACGTAAAATGGTGGTCCACAGTCTGTGCTAAGCCAGGTACTCGTTAAAGATGGAAAAAAAAAAAAAGGAAAAACCATTGAAAAGGGTATTAGGTGTTCCAACTTAAAAGGGTGAAAAACATATGCTCGAGAAGATTATCCTATTGGGTTGTGTCCCATGAAATGTCCGTTTCCAAGGTGACACCAACTTTTTTATCCCCGAACTGAAAACCACTGAGCTTTGAAGTAAAACAAAATCTGAAAACGCACTTTTCACTTGATCATCATTTTCAAAAAGTTTTCCTTTGACGAAGTTGTCTAAATTCCTGAACAGGTGGTATCTGTTGGAGACAAGTTGGGAGAATATGGTGGGTGCGGAAGAACTTCGTAGCCCAGTTCTTTCAATTTTTGCACGGTATGTTTTGAAACATGGGGTCTTGCTGCCGCTCAGTGAGATCATGAGGTACCCATGTATCGAGCTTTTTTCCTTTCCCAATACACTTGCATTTAGTTGTGCTGAGAGCCCTTTAACTGTTTGGTAGGGATTTCCTCCTGCTGTATGTTTAAGGACATCGTTGTCTATTACGGACGGAGGTCTTCCTCGGAGCAAGTTTTCCAAGTCGGTATCCCCAGCTGAAAACTTAGCAAACCAACGGCGAATGGTCCGTTTATTAACACTCTCTTGCCTTGCAAATATTTCTAGCCGTCTTAGCTGCTGAATGGCCGAGTTTAACCTCGTACAAAAATATTACTCGAAAATAGGGTGTTTCCATGTTCATATTTGGAGGTATACTAAAAAGTGGGTAATTGATTGGAAGCTAATGTTTATAATACAGAGGTAGAGGATTAATAACTGTTTATTCTTAATATGTAAACATTCGGAAGAAAACAACAGAGACCTGCAAAATCCTTTATGTATTTCAGAAACTATAAAAACGGACATTTCATGTGAAACAACCCAATAGAAGTAAAAATTATATATAAACGTACCATTTCTGAGCCATGTCCTAGCATAATGATGATGGCTCACAAGCTTGACCCGGAACGTCGGCAAAATTAAAATATTTGCAAAAAAAAGACTGACTCCTGATTATTTCCACCTATAATAGTTTATACAGTCGACTATACATCCTCAATACAACTTTAAAGTTTTCCAAATAGAGTTTTGTAGATATGTGAGATTGTATATTATAATTTGGAATTTAAAAAGGGTGCTAGTTAATATAGAGACACCGTTGCCGAGGGAGAAATACCTGTAGAGCCGGCCAGACTCCACACTATCAGGGAGTTACCTCATAAATCCAGTCCTGCCGCTCTGGTGAGGTAATTTCGAAACCGGTCTTCACGAAGAAATTTTTGGTTCCCAGCTCTTGTCTGTCACCTTGACATTTTTTCACTTAAATATCTGGACGAATTGGAGTCTTCCTCCTTGAGACATTTACTTTTCAAACAGATTAAATTAATCACACATAAGTACCGCTCATGAATTTTTTTTTTCTTATTCGCAAGTCAGGCCAACTTAAAGGCGAAACCACCTCGAACCGGTTGGCATTTTAAACAAAACGGGGAATGATAATGACAAATTCTGAGGATCATCTTAAGATTACAGTGGTGTCAATTCTAAAAACACTGAAAATTACACAATGTTTTGTTATTTCCATGTAATTATATTAGGGTATCACTGTTTTTATCGATGTCTAAATGCAATTAGCTAATATAAAACACAATAAACAATTCAAAGAAAAATGGTCCATCACCACTGCTAATTTCAAAAAGATATATCTCTGCTATTTCGAAATTGAGTTTAATGATTCTTTTTTCGTTTTGTAGACACTTCTCTTCGATTATTTCTCGATCGAATAGCCCTAACAACTTAGTATTTATTTATTTTCCTGTTTCATTTTCTTTTTTTATTTTTTAGTCGCGGTGTTTTCATCCTAAAACTCAATACAATTTTTAATCTTTCTTAAAAATTAGCTGGGCTATAGAGGTATTTATGGGTGACGTCATTTTTTCTTCTTTTTTTGTTATAATTATTCGCAGTTTATTGGTTAACAAACTTTAATAAAATTTTATATATCTTCAAAAATAAATGAGTTATTGGATTAAATCATATTTAATTGGCCGCCGGATATCAATCGCAAGGTGTTCGGATCATCGTTGGATGCTCTAGTACTTTTGTACCAAGTTAAAAAAAAATAAATAAATAAAAAAAAATATCGGTTTAGTAGTTTTAGAGAAAAGCCGCGGACGATGGACTAACCTGTTTTGTTTTTTATTCGTTAGTTTATTATTGAAAAAATAAAGCAAAAAAAAAAAAATTGTACTGTCGTAAACCCCCAGTTTAGGAAGCTTTTAACTTGTCTTCTTTAAATTCAGTATTTTAGTCAATACTGTAACTGAAATCTCATATTTAAGATATATATACCCCCGCAATGTTACAGCAACTTTTTTTTTTTTTTTTTTTTTACAAAAATCAGCCAATCAGAAGAGGCACTTTATACCATGCATTTTGCACCTATTTACGATCTTCTCAAAAACGTGTCTAACGATTTTGATTAAGCTCGCTAGATCGATGTAAAATTAAATTGGATGTGCTTTAATATCATGTAGGTTTCATTCTGATTGAAATACAGTCTGATGAGGCTTAAATACAGATATTTTAAATTTTCTTCCTCTAAAGTACCTTAAATTTTGTATATTCTATAAAAAATAATCATAACATCTTATTACCATTGATAAAAACACAGGTAAATATATAAGTTGAACGTATTCGATATCCAACTAATGGATAAAACGGAAAAATATTTTTTAATGCAATTTTTTGTGTTTTTTATGACAAACTGATTGTCGTAGATAATAATATAATATATTATTTAATAATAATCCAATTTAAATAATTCTTTAACAATTTATTTTCGTTTATCAATTTTTTTTTTTTTATTGATATAAACAACGGAGGTAAATGAAAGTCGTGTGTTTTGCGCATCAAATTTTTTTATTTTCACTTATCCCTGTTTTAACTATAACTATAATTAATAGTTCATCAATCAATTTCAATATCCTGGATAATTGAAAGTCGTGTGTTGCCTGTATCAGATATTTGTAACAATAAATGTTATTTATTTTAATATATTAGGGGTACTTACTACGTTTGCTATAGCACATTTTTGTGCTATTTTGCTAACTCAGCCGAGCATGTTACTGTAGAAACTCGGCAGGTTTAGCACAATAGCACAAAAAATGTGCTATAGCAAACGTAGTGAGTATCCCTATTGTATTGAGTTCTAAAGGTGTAGACTCTAAATAATTATTGGTGCTAAATGTACTTTTCGCGAAGAATTAAGAACTAATAATTCATGAAGTATGAATGTTAAAATAGAAGGAGGAGCTGTTCAAAGCCAGTGGAAGTGGAATATAAAATTGAATTCTTTTGCCGAGGATAGGAAGGAACCATCTCGTGCTATTGTTGGAGCTGATAGTAATGTTCTGTCATTGTACTCTGTCGATTGTCAACGAGTTCAGGGAATTGTATTCTGTTTAGCCCAGTACTGATTCTTTGTCTCTTTGTACTTTGTCAGGAAACCTTCTCATAACTTCGATCCTCTAATCGATAATTATATCTGACGATTACTTCTTAAAAAGCAATAATTAATTCAAGAATTTTCAAACAAATTTATAAACGAAAATAAAATGTTAAATAATTATTTAAATTAGTTGTAAATATTTTTATTTAATATTTATTTATTTTATTTATAGTTTTGGCATTACAATTGTGTTTGCTATATGCTTATGCAATAAGGAAATATGCTTTAAAAAAAATGTAACAAACTGCATAAGATAGATAAAAATAAAAGCTAATAACTTTCAATATTTCAGGTCTCTTGGCCAGCGCCTCGATAGTCTTCTGGGCGGATTATATGGGTTTGTGGCAGTTGATAGGTTTTGAGTCAGCGGGTTTGAATTTATGGTTAATCTGTCATGAAATTTATTGTAACGATCAGTGGCAGTTGCAAAGTCTAGGTCAGTAAGTAGTGTCTCGTTAGATACGTAAAAAGGGGCATTTATAATTTTCCTAAGTAGTTTTGATTGAAATGATTGAATAATTTTGATGTTTGACTTTTTTGCTGTTCCTCATAGTCCAAATGGGTTTTATCAGTACTTTATAAATAGTTAATTTGTTTGTCAATGATAATTTTGAACGTTTGTCAAGTAATCTTGAAAGAAGTTCATATCGTTGATTTAATTATTTTCTTTTTCGTTTGCCTAAATTAGTCGTTTGTCAAGGTAAAGTCCTAAATAACGTATTATCGTAAAAGACCTGGGGGCAGGAGTTATGTTTTAAAGAAAAAGTGACGAACAGGCTCTTAGATTGATTCATTTTGATTTTCCATGTTTTTGCCCACCAAGCTATGTCGTTTAGATGTTCTTGGAGTGCCTTAAAAGCCTTGGAGGCATCTTTGTTGGATGTCAGGATAGCTGAATCGTCGGCAAAGGTTGCTATAAGTATTTCTGGATACTGTGGGATGTCAGAGCAATATATATTAAAAAGTGTTGGACCTAAAACGCTGCCTTGAGGTACACATGCTTTTATTTGTTTAATATTAGATAACTCTGAACCTACTCTTACACGGAAAAACCTATCTTTTAAGTACATATGTAAAATTAAATAATAAGCTGGACTAAAGAAAATAATATAAACATGTGTTTTATTAAATAATCTATTATATTATTATCTACGACAATCAGTTTGTTTTATCGGCTTTTCATCACTCTCCGTTAACTTGTACATTAGTGTGTCTAACATATTTTTCTAAAATCTGTAGCATTCCAACTGTATATTATACTTGTATATTACTGTTCTTATGTTCAAAAACAAATTTAAAAAGTTAAAAAATTGCATTAAAAAAATATTTTTTTCCGTTTTCTCCTTTAGTTGGATATCGAATTCGTTCAACTTACATATTTACCTGTTTTTTATCAATGGTAATAGGATGTTATGGTTATTTTTATAGAATATACAAAATTGAAGGTACTTCTTCTTCTTCTTCTTCTTTCTCTTCGACCCATTTGCCTTTCAGCGTGGGCGAGCTCCCAGCCATTGGTACCAACTGTCTCTGTTCTTGGCAAGGTTTCTTATCTCGCCCAGAGTTTTACCTTTACGCATCCCTATTCGTTCCATGTGGTTGATATAGGAGGTCCTTGGGCGTCCTCTAGGTCTTCGTCCTAAGGGCCTTACCTCCATTGTTTTGATTGGGTTCCGGTGGTGGTCCATTCGGCAGACATGCCCGTACCATCCCAATAGCTTCTTGTCTAGGACTTCCAGAACAGAGCATACATTAAGCTCTTCTCTGATCCTTTCATTTCGGACACAGTCTCTCCGTGTCTTCCCCACAATTCTCCTTAGAAACTTCATTTCTGAGGCAGTGATGCGACTTTGTAGCCTTTCATTCATAATCCAGCTCTCTGCTCCATAGAGAAGCACTGGTAGAAAGATGGACTTGAGCAGGTGTAACTTCACGTTCCGTGCTACTTCTCTTTTTCCGATAACCGTGTTGCAGATATGGTAATAGACGGAATTAGCTTTGGAAATTCTGCTTGAGATTTCAGAATCCAATTTCCCAGATCTACTGATCACTGTGCCTAGATACGTGAAATCTGTCACCACCTCCATCAATTCTCCACCACAGGAGATCTGTACATCTTCTTGTGCTCTACCAACTTGAAGAACCTTGCTTTTTCTGGAATTAATAGTCATTCCCTTTCTCTTCAGTTCCTCATTCCACTCCGTCACTGAGTGCTGAAGCTGCTCTGGGGATTCCGCTATAAGGACTATATCGTCAGCAAACAAGAGGAACTGTATAACAACAGGATACAGGTTCCATTGGTCCATGTGCATTCTGGCTTTGCGTCTTTTGCAAATTGAGGCTATCTCATCTATGTATACAATAAACAAAAGGGGACTTAGCGAATCGCCCTGTTTTACTCCCTTTTCCATCCTAAACACTTTGGATTCTTGCCCATTTAAGCGCACTATACCCTTTGGTTCTTGGTATGTTGACTTTATAGCCCTCAGCAACTTTTGAGGAATGTTCTTTGCCCTCAAGGCTTCCAAATTTCTTTCCTAGGTACCGAATCGAACGCCGCCTTCAAGTCTAAGAACGCCAGATAGACGTATCGGCCATGGTCCCAGGACTTCTCGATCACGTTCCGCAGGGTGAAAATCTGATCCTGAGTTTGTCTGTTGGGTCTAAATGCACTCTGCTCTTCCTGCAGAATAGGCTCCACTATTGGCCTCAACCGGCTCTCGAGAATAGAGGTGTACACTTTATAGATCAGGTACTTTAGAGGAAGAAAATTAAAAATATCTGCATTTAAGCCTCATCTGACTATTTCAATCAGAATGAAACCTACAGGATATTAAAGCACGCCCAATTTAATTTTACATCGATGTAGTGAGTTTAATCAAAATCGTTAGAGTCCTTTTTGAGAAGATCTTAAAAAAGTGCTAAATGCATGGGATAAGGTAATGCATGGTTCTTCTTTGGAATACCTAGAGACTCCTCTAACACCCCATTTTACGAAGAGTTAAAGTGGCTTTACCCTTCCTTCCGCTGTAAGTAACATTTTTACCAAGTTATCCAATCCTGGTGTCCGTTTCACAACTCGACTCTCCTTAAATTCAAACCTTCCGTTCGTTCCCGTAACACCCGCTCGGCCTTCTGATCTGTACGTCACAGCTTGCGATAGACCATTCTTTACCCGATCCGGTTTCCTCATCATTCCTCTGAAACTCCATCCCTTCCAATTTCCGGGACCCCCTAACTCTTTCAACAATTAAATCCTGTCTATTCAGCAATTTCCTATCAATTCAATTCCCAAATAATCCCAAGTAGATGTGAATTTCTGGAAAAATGGACAAACATAATAGCTTTTTCATGGATACATTCAAGAGCGAATTTTATTTTAAATGATTATCTTTTCAATGATGCAAGATTTAAATTATATATTATTTCCCAAACATTCTGAAGAATTTTAATTTCCTTTTTCTTTTTTTTTAAACATTATATTTTTATTTTTTTTGTTTATTGTTTATTTATTTAACGTCACTATATGCTACTATGGCTGACGATGCTACAGTGGGAGTCCTAAATTTTGCCTATCCAGGTTTTATTAGGATAGGGATCTTCAACGAGTACCTGACATCGCACAGGCTCGGGACCACCTTTTAATGTGTTCTCCGAAGGGCGGAATAACTAAGGATTTTTTACTCCCATTAAAAAATCCTAGGACCACCTGCAGGTTTGAACCCGTGACCTTTGGCATGGGAGGCTGTTATGCTATCCACCCAGCTACAGGTAATCCCTTTTACTTTTTGTTATCAAATATATAAAAAGCTAATAGAGGATGACAAAAATGTCATTCACGTATAAGTTTGTTGTATTTAATATATAATAATTAGAATCTGGAGTGATTTTTATTTTTTTAATATATTAAAAATAAGTTCTTAATTGATTTAGATTTTAATGAAAATCATGAACATTTTTGGGTAAAGGTTCATCTACTAAGTTAAAAAAATCATTTGTTTAAAAATTTTCTATATAAAAATGACTTACTTAGTTTTTTCACCATACTCTTGAAATGTTTATACACGGCCGTTGGTCTAGATAGCGTACGGAACTCCATGTGTACTGTGTCCAAGACTCTTTATGAGCTGTAAAGGTACAGCATTTTCTATTTGTATCAAACTCAGAACTCTTGGATGATATGTTTTTTTTTTTAATTCTTCAATGAAAGCTTTTTTCACGAATTCGTTTATTACTGAGCATCACATTTGTTCCCATTCCATGGACGGTCATGATAATATCACTTTTTTTTTTTTTTTGTTATTTTTTAAATGGATACCTCTTTTGAGAAATTTACATTTTTTAAATCTACGAATAGTCATTGTACTGAAATTACTAAGCCACTAGCACTGAAGTTAATAGTTTCTAGATGTCCCCGTCTTTTAAATCAAGTTATATATTTATTGCATATCTTTCCCTACAAGATCCTGTTAGATGTGGTTAGCCAAGTTCATTGGATCCACCCCCTATGCAAGAGGAGAAAGGAGGCCGCCGATCGGCGATTGGATTGCCGGCAACTCTACCCTCAGCTCTCGGCAAAAAAAGGAATCGCCCGTCCATAGGAATGGCAATCCGGCGTCATTTTCAATCCGGTTATCGACAAAAATCAGGATGATTTTCGCTTTTCAGTCTAATCTAAACTGCTAGTGAGTTATTCAAGTTTAATTGTACTCATTATAGGAAGTTCATATAATAAACACACCATTCTGGGGTATGGAGACCTTCATGGGGCATACTCAGCCTCTTTAAAGTGGGTACCCAAAAATGGGGAAAACTTGGCGGCTGAGCGTCATCTCGCCCGAATCAACTCATTGCACGGCCCTTGGCTTAGAAATAGTACGAATCTCTAAATGTACTGAGACCAAAACTCTTCATGGGTTGTGTGATACAGGTTTTTTTTTTTTTTTTCTACTTTCACTTACTATATATAGTAAGGGAAAGTATTGCGATCGTGAAAATTTTCGAATTCCAGTTTTCAACGGAAATACACGTTTTAGGATCCCCTGAGTCCAAATAACCAAGTCAGGATAAAGGTCTGTGTGTGTGGTAACTCCCGGGGGTAATCGGTAAGTCCTATGAAACTGAAATTTCATATTTAAGACAACTATACGCCCGAGACGTGATAAAACTTTTTTCATCAAAATGAGCCTACCAGAAGAGGCACTTTATATCATGCATTTTGCACCTTTTTTCGATTTTGATTAAACTCGCTATATCGATGTAAAATTTAATGGGCTTTAATATCATGTAGGTTTTATTCTGATTAAGATTGTTTGACAGGGCTTAACTGCCGGTATTTTAAATTTTCTTCCCCTAAAGTACCTTTAATTTTTTAGATTCAATAATAATAACTAGATTATCTTGTTATCGCCGATGAAAAACAGGTAAATATATAAATTAAATAAATTCAATACCCAACTAAAGGAGAAAACAGAAAAAATATGTTTTTTGAAAAAATATGCAGTTTTTCGTTTTTGGACATAAGAGCAGTAATATACATGTATGATATACCGTTGGAAAGCTGGAGATTTTAGAAAAAATGTGATCTCATACACAAGCTTTTAAAAGTTAATAGTGAGTGATGAAATGAACATGATTATTTTAGATAATAATATAATAGATTTTTTAGTGAAACACATGTTTCTATAGAAATTTAATTTGATTAATTCCTTAATAGTTTCACGTATTTTTATCTCTAACTGTATTTGAAAATTCTTTCATTGATTTTAAAAATCGAGGTAAGTGAAAGTCGTGTGTTGCCCGCACCAGATTTTTTTTTATTATTTTTATTATTAGTGTCATTCATTAGACAGATTTATCAAATGATGATGGTGTCTAGTATGGATATAAAACTTGTTTGTTAGCATTTTCAAATAATTTAATAATATTGTAATCAGTTGATTTTGCAAGGTTAATTATATTAGATTTCATAAGGTCGCTTACTAAAATAATTGAACTATTTAAGAAAAAGAAATCTAGGACAACGTAAGCTGTAAAAAGTAGCCCAGTCTTTAAAATTGTACTTAGTGCATCTTATAATTTATTAATTAACACCGAGTCATGAGTTAAAAATTTCACTAAAACAGATTTTTGCGTTGCTTAAAGAGTTAGCAGGGTCGATCTCTTATGGATACGGTCTATACAGCCAACTTATAGGATGCTATAGCTCGCATAAATCCAAGAAAATACTATCTGTTTACTTACATTTAGGCGAGGCACCGAAAAACAAAACAAAAATAAAAAACATTTAAGACGAAAGAATGATACTGAACTGTGGTGTGGCGTGATGCAACTTGGCGTAGAACGACTCACCACCACTCATTCAAACCAACTGTATGCATTTAAAGTACCTGCTCACTCATTGTACTGCGATAGTTTGGCTTATCATTTTCAATAATGAACCTTTGTAACAGGTCAAAAAAATCTGGTGCGGGCAACACACGACTTTCACTTACCTCCATTTTTAAAATCAATGAAAGAATTTTCAAATACAGTTAGAGATAAAAATACGTGAAACTATTAAGGAATTAATCAAATTGAGGGATCACTTGTAGCTGGGTGGCTAGCGTAACAGCCTCCCATGCCAAAGGTCACGGGTTCAAATCCGCAGGTGGTCCTAGGATTTTTTAATGGGAGTAAAAATCCTTAGTTACGCCGTTCTTCGGAGGGGACGTTAAAAGGTGGTCCCGAGCCTGTGCGATGTCAGGTACTCGTTAAAGATCCCTATCCTAATAAAACCAGGATAGGCAAAATTTAGGACTCCTACTGTAGCATCGTCCGATTAGCCATAGTAGCATAAAGTGACGTTAAATAAATAAACAAACAAACAATTAATCAAATTGAATTTATATAGAAACATGTGTTTTATTAAAAAATCTATTATATTATTATCTAAAATAATCAGTTAGTTTTATCTTCTTCTCATCACTCTCTATTAACTTCTAAAAGCTTGTGTATGAGATGATATTTTTTCTAAAATCTTTAGCTTTCCAACGGTATATCATACATGTATATTACTGCTCTTATGTTCAAAAACGAAAAATTTCATTAAAAATATATTTTTTCTGTTTTCTCCTTTAGTTGGGTATCGAATTTATTCAATTTATATATTTACCTGTTTTTCATCAGCGCTAACAAGATAATTTAGTTATTATTATTGAATCTAAAAAATTAAAGGTACTTTAGGGGAAGAAAATTTAAAATATCGGCATTTAAGCCCTGTCAGACCATTTTTATCCAAATAAAACCTACATGATGTTAAAACCCATTAAATTTTACATCGATATAGTGAGTTTAATCAAAATCGTCGGAACCGTTTTTGAGAAAATCGAAAAAAGGTGCAAAATGCATGGTATAAAGTGCCTCTTCTGGTAAGCTCATTTTGATGAAAAAAGTTTTGTCACGTCTCGGGCGTATAGTTGTCTTAAATATTAAATTTCAGTTTCATAGGACTTACCATTTCCGCCCGGGAGTTACCACACACACACACACACACAGACCTTTTTGCGGGACTTGGTTATTTGGACTCAGGGGAACCTAAAACGTGTATTTCCGTTGAAAACTGGAATTCGAAAATTTTCACGATCGCAATACTTCCACTTACTATATATAGTAAGTGAAAGTAAAAAATTTGGGAGCTTATGTTTCAAGGTGCGTAGAACCCGAATAACGAATAAAAAAAAAAAAAAAAAAATCCGTTTGTCCGCCTTCCGCCGCATTTCTTCGAAACTACTGGACCATTTATAAATTTTTATGAAATTCGCCACAAAAATACGAGGGCATGCAACGATGATCTTCACACTTAGACGTTGATATCTACTGGTTATTTTTAAAATTGCGACCGATAAAAACTCATTTAATACAGTAACTTAGTTATTTCTGAAGATACAGACATAAATTATTGGTGTTTTTTAAAAAGATAAGAAAACAATTGTAATTTTACCCTTAAATAAACCTATAACTCAGTTATTTTTGAAGATAGTGAAAAATATGTGTAGCGTTTTAGAATCACTAAAGCACGATGAGGAAACTATACAACTAAATACAAGTGTGTTAATAAAAACCGGTAAACAAATAGGTCTCGAATTATATACCGATAAGACGAAATATATGATTAGTTGCAGAAATGGTGGCGATCTTGATGATATTAATATTTCAGGTCATGCTTTTGAACACGTAGAGAAATTCAAGTATTTGGGTTCAATGATAACAAGAAAAAATTAAATCCAGGAAGAAATAAAGTCCCGGTTAAAGGTGGGAAATGCGTGTTATTATTCAGTTGCTAAATTACTTAGCTCGCGGCTTCTGTCTAAAAACTTAAAGGTTAGAATTTATAAAACTATCATTCTTCCACCGGTTCTTTACGGATGCGAAACGTGGCCGCTTACTTCGAAGGATGAACAACGGCTTAAGGTTTTCGAGAACAAGGTACTGCGTAAAATATTTGGTCCGAAGAGAGATGAGGCCACTGGGGAGTTTAGAAGGTTGCACAACGCGGAATTGCGTTGTTTGTACCGTGTGAATATAATTGAGTTGATAGCATCGCGGAGACTCAAATGGGCGCGTAAAGTTGTTGGGCTTAGTGAGGAACGGATTCCGAGAAATTTGGTATTCGCTGAACCGACTGGTAGGCGTCCGAAAGGTAGGCCAAAGCGTCGATGGGAGGATTGCATTAAGGCTGATCTCGGGGGCTTGGGCTTGACCGGTGAACATTGGACGAGTCTGTGCAGGCGAAGTTTGGTGGTATCGGCATCGAACCTTCGGGTTCGGTAAGCCTATTATTATTATTATTATTATAAAGCACGATGAACAAAAAAAAAAAAAAAAAAAGAAATGAAAAAAAAAGTTGATCTATGTATACCTTTGTTGTTATTAGAAAGAGATGGTTAGGGCATGTGGAAAGGATGGAGCCCTGTAGGCTGCCTAAAATAATGTTTAATGGTGCACCAGCAGAGAAAAGGAAAAGGGGCAGACCCAGGCGACGGTGGATAGATGATTTGGAAGAGGATTTAAGAAGGATGGGAGTTCAAAATTGGAGGAGTCTTGCTGGAGATCGCGAGGCATGGAAGAATGGTGGCAGAGGTCCAGGTCCTACAAGGACTGTAGCGCCCAACAGTGAGTGATATATTCCTACAAAATGAAAAAAGGATGATAGAAATTAGTTCAGAACTAGCAGTGATATAGCGTTTTGAAATAATCAGTTTCCTCTGAATCATTTATTACTTTTCATATTAGTTAATTGCCTATAAACAGTTATTTTGGAAATAATAAACCCTTGTGCAATAATTTTCTGCGGTTTGTATTGCCAAATATTGCTATTGTCGGATCCGGAATATTAGTACCGGATATAGTGGACTTTTTTAATGATGTCGGATCCGCCGGATTACCGGATCCGTTTTTCATGCAATGCAATCTATTCGCCGAAGAGAATCAGATCTCCTCCCCTGACAATCCTTCCATCCAATCCCTCGCGCATCCCTCAATGTCCTCCCCGCTCGTTAATCACGGGCTTCTTCTGCAAAGGTCTCTTATTGACATTCACCACTCTAGCTCCGTGGAACAGTGCTATAATGACACCTTGTTCAGAGTGTGGCTGTGAAATCTGTAATTAGACAAAGGTTAATCAAAGAGGCGGTGCATTCTATTCAACGGCTTGCAGGCGCCTCTAATGAACCTCGTAGGAAATGTAGCCTTATCGGGTGAATGGTAATTGGAAAAGTGAAATTGATTTCTATACTTGGAATCGATTATGATTAGCGATCTTGGAGGAAAGTTTTATATATAGCATATGCCTAATTATATCAAGGAGGTTCATTTTAATTTATGTATTATTATTTTTAATTATATGTGTTTACTATATGTTAAGGTATAATTTATTTATCTTAAATAAGAGATAAAATTCCATCAAGTAGGAGTGCCATTGGGCTCCCCAAAATCTTTCATCGGAAGCCGAAAAGGAGTGGCATAATAATAATATATATATATATATATATATATATATATATATATATACTTACAACAAAAATATACATCTATATAAAAATATATACATCTTCCACCACTGTTCTTACTATTATATAGGTGATATTTCAAGATTAGAATTATAAAAAAATAAATAATTTTTTTTTTTATCCTGTTTCATTATTATAATCATAAGTTAAATTTCATTGATTCTTTGTATGGTAGTATTAAGAATTTTAGTCATTGTTGTCAGACCCTGTCCATAAATACGGTACGTACTTTCCATTCTACTTTACGTATTTTCCATCCTACCTACCCCCCATCTACCAAACAGTACCTAGTTTCCATTCACCCACCATGCGGTACGTATCTCCACTCTACTTCATATTTTTATGTTTCATATTTCATGAAACTATTGATACCTGTGAAAATTTTGTTTAGTAAACATTTTTTTTGTGTATAACACTTTCATTATTATACTATAGTCACTGTATTTTAATTAAGTTTTTTACTGGAAGGAATTAGTCCGGGTGGCGGTCATTAAATGAAACAACTGAATAGTTTCAACTATTTTATTGTTTGCCAACGTTTCGACCCCCATTGTGGGTCATCATCAGGGCGTCTGGTAGGCGAGTGGAAAGTTAACGTCTGATAAGGCAGACTATCAGCCTTAATTCCAACTCACCTGATGTAAACACTTTGAAAAGTATATATAGAGGATTATATGTATCAATAAATCAGTGTTTGACTAGCCATTAAGTGAGTTGTTATTGTGCCCCTTTTCCTTATTTTTTTTAAGTTTTATATTGGCCAGCTCATAAGTGGAAACTAAACAGACGCCCTGATGATGACCCACAATGGGGGTCGAAACGTTGGCAAACAATAAATTAGTTGAAACTATTCAGTTGTTTCATTTAATGACCGCCACCCGGACTAATTCCTTCCAGCAATTCTCAACGGTCAACTAATTATATCCACTAAGTTTTTTTACATATATAGTTCTTCTGTTATATTTAATACTGACGTTCTCTAGCTCAATAGGGTATATAATATTGTATGTAATGTCATTGAAATTGTGTTTCTTTTGTATTTTATTAGCCCTGATGATGCCCCACAAAGGGGATCGAAACGTTGGCAAACAATAAATAGTTGAAACTATTCAGCTGTTTCATTTAATGACCGCTACCCGGACTAATTCCTTCCAATAAAAATAAAAAAAATAAATAAAGAAAAGTGGCTTAAGTATTCTTCCCTGACACAAAAAACTAAACAAACAATATATCGTAAAATTGTAAGGTGTTCTGTAATCAGGAAATTTTATTTGAATGGAAATCGAAAAAAAAAAAGAAAAGGAAATAGGAGAGGTTAAAACTATGCACGAAGTAAGATGGCACTGAAGTTTAACATACATCCGGTCGATGTGTGTTGCCTCCTATAAGTTGAATGACTTATTGCGAGTATTTTCTCAACGGATAGTGGATTATTAAATCAATTATTTAATGATTCAATGTTCAATCGTGTATTTCATCATTTCATGAAGGTTTACTATTCTTCATACTTATCTTTTTTCGCTCAATGACAAGCGAGATAAAATTGGGTTGGCCCGTTATCAGTTACGTAAATGTTGATAAGGCTGATTGATAAGGAAATGACTTGTGATTGTTAAGGATTTACAAAGGAATGTAATTAGTGTAATAAATTTGCGTAGTGGATCAACATTTAAGTCTTAACCTTGTTTTGTGTGATATTTTCATTGAAAAAAACGTTACTCCTATTTATTTGAGTACTGATTTCTCCTTCCTTTTGTATTTGAGGTTTGACGTATCATGAAGATACGTACTAGAACAGGCGCACAGTGGGCTAAATAATCACCAATTTAGGTGGACAAAAGCCAAGTCAAAAGTTTGGAATTTTCCAGTGCTTCACCTTTTTATTATTAGTTGGCAAGATCATTAATACTAATATTTCCTACGATACCGTGTTTAAAGATAAATAGTAAATGAATGAATCATTTCTGTTCACACAAGTGCCTAATAACCAACAGTGGGATTATATTTATTCGATGGTCATTTATTCTGTTTAAGGTGTATTTAAAGCAAAGTCTTTTTGCTTTTATTTTGCAATTGGCATTACTAAGACAGTTAAGACATTATATTTCCAAACTCGTTATTGAATATAAATTGCAATCTCACCTGTAGAGTTGATTTAGCAATTTGTAAATGTACGCCCTTATTCAATAACGAAAAACTATATAAGCCCCAAGTTACCCCAAGGATTTGTTTGTAGGGTTTGTTTTACCAATCCTTTAGTATTTAGATATTACAAAGAATTTTTGCGATTTTTTGCTTTTTGGGTGATACATAATTTTTTTCAGACACAACACTACTAATCAAAAATTTTACAATCTATAATTTCAAGAATTTCCTAAACCATATAAAATACATTCATTAGCAGATTTTAGCAACTCCGAGTCATAATTAGATTTTTTGTATTGTTTTTCCCGTATTCTAGGACTTCAAACGTAAAATATAGGGGAGTTTTAGATTTTTGCAAATAAATTTGAAGTTTAACCACAGTGCGCTCGCTAATCGTGTCAAAAAATTAATTAGTTTTTATAATTTTTTAAAATATTTGTTCCGTAATCAGGGACCCCAAAGGTTAAATATAGACAAGTTTCAGAATTTTGTCCACCTAAATCGGTAATAGTGCCCACTGTGAGGCGTTTGACCGAGTCTGGCACCCATGATTGCTTTACAACTAGGTTCGTCCGTTTCTCTTTCCTACCTATTTTCTTATTATCCAGTCCTAACTCGCTGATACATTTTTTCAAAATAAATCACATTAGATATATTCCTTACTTTTTCTCAATCTGCTGGTGTTCCTCAAGGCAGCATCCTAGAACCCGTTCTTTATTCAGTTTATACAGCTGATATCCTAACCCATCCTAACACTTTCCTTTCTACCTATGCTGATGACACATACGTGTTATCAGTAGATAATGATCCAGTTACTGCCTCCCACACTTTTCAATCGGAGGATTAAAATTTATTCTCTCAAATCCCTCCAGATAAATAACCTTTGCCCTTTGCCGTAAACCAATGACTTCCTGCCCTACAGTATCCTTTAATTACATTCCACTAGCCCCTGTGGAACAGATTCGATACTAAGTACTCCACCTTGGCAAACATCTAACTTGGAATGCCCATAAAAGACAAGAAACTGTCCAACGCTTTCGACTACTTCAACACTTACTGGACAAACGCTCTAACCTTCCACTTAATTACGAAAGACTTATTTATAGGACCATCATAAGACCGACATGGACTTACTATGGGGCTCTACTAAACCATGGAATTCTTCTCGTATCCAATCCTTGCAATCCAAAATTCTTCGTAAAATCCTTAACGCTCCTTACTTTGTCACGAATAAGCTCATCCATAAATACCTTAATGTTCCATATGTTACTGAATTAGCCCGAACCTGCTATCAATCATTCTGTGAAAAACTCTATTTCCACTCTAATCCAATAGTTTCTATCCTAGCATCCTCTTCGATTCCTGATGATCCTCCGAGGAGTCTGAAAAGAAGATGGACCTTCTATTTTAGAATATTTTTAGAGTGCTGCCAACGGCTAGCTTCTCTAAATGTACTATTTGACAGTTTACCAGGTCCATCACATTTACTTGATGTATATAATACAGTTGTAAATATCAATAAATATGTTTAAAAAAAAACAACAGATACGTACAACCCGAATGGCGAATAAAAAATGTCTGTCATACGAACAGGATTGCTTAAAGATAAATAACTTAATCCAGGTTAAAAAAAAAAAAAACTTTATACATACCCTACCCTCTCGAATTTTTTAGCAAACTATTTTTTTTTTTCAATTTTAATAAAATATTTTATTAAACTGTTTTTAGGAGTGATGACTTAATTTGACCACTGTTTTTATGAAACCTTATTAAAAATACTGTTTTGATGAGATTATTTATATTCTTAGGGTTATTACAATACATATATATATATATATATATATATAATATATATATATATTATATATTAAATAATGAAACGCTACATTTTTTAATTATTCCTCCTTGAAATAGGGTAATTTCGACACCAAACTTATTTCTCTTCCTTCACTAGAACCAGAGATATTAAAAAAATGTGTTTTTCCTCACAAACTCCCCCATGTTTTTACACGACTCCTAGAAAGCGTCGTTCAATATAGTATAGTCGAAGGTTTTAATGTCTAGCTTCACATAAAAAAAAATCATTAAAAAAACGGCACATTCGGGACTCTCTCCTTGTTAGCATACATATTAGTTAATAGCCTAAACAGTTTGATGAATTGTTATACCTCAATATAATTGTTCGTAAATTATAAAGTATTGTGTATTTTATGCGTCCTTTAAGTTCCTTTTCATGTTGCTAGTTCAAGTATTTTAACAGCAGTGCCTTAAAAAAAATAAAAAAAAAAAAATTTGTAAAGATGATAAGGAACTCTGCATCTGCATTAAATTGTTAAGATAATTGCTTAATGCATTAGAGTGTGATTCAGTCGGATGACAAGGCGAGTACTATTAATGCCTCCTTTTCCTCAAGCAAGTCGCTAATTATAGCTCATCTCACAAGTGGAAGCTGATGTCAGAACTTCTTTTAATGCTGGGTTTTAGAATTATGGCAGTGAGTTTGGAAATATACGGGATTGTTTCGAGGGTTAGTATATATCGAGTATCAATAAAATTTAGGTCCTTAAGACAGTACACAATGAAATTTTGAAAAAAATCTGGTGCGGCAATACACGACTTTCACTTACCTCCATTTTTAAAATCAATGAAAGAATTTTCAAATACAGTTAGAGATAAAAATACGTGAAACTATTTAAGAATTAATTAAATTTAATTTATCATGGCCACGACAGACATGCCAGGGAATATTCAAAGAAGGCTGAAAAGAAGCTGGCTAAGAAGATCTTTAAAGTAAAACTCTTTTATAATTCATGTTAGGAGTAGATTGCAATGGTGTATCGACCTCCACTGTTGACATGCTTATATACAATTGTTATCAAAATCCGATTATTGTCACGAAGAGCGACAGGCTGATGTAAAAAAAAATGAAAAAAAAAAAAAAAAAAAAAAAAAAAAATTTAATTTATATAGAAACATGTGTTTCATTAAAAAATCGATTATATTATTATCTAAAATAATCAGTTAGTTTTATCTTCTTTTCATCATTCTCTATTAACTATTAATATTTTTTCTAAAATCTTAAGCTTTCCAGCGGTATATCATACATGTATATTACTGCTCTTATGTTCAAAAACAAAAAATTGCATTAAAAAAATATTTTTTCTGTTTTCTCCTTTAGGTGGGTATCGAATTCATTCAATTTATATATTTATCAGTTTTTCATCAGTTGTAACAAGATAATGTGGTTATTTTTATAGAATCGACAAAATTGAAGGTACATTAGAGAAAGAAAATTTTAAATATCGGCATTTAAGCACTGTCAGACCTTTTTAATCTGAATGAAACATAAATGATATTAATGCCCATTAAATTTTACATCGATATAGCGAGGTTAATCAAAATCTTCGGAACCGTTTACGAAAAAATTGAAAAAAGATGCAAAATGCATGTATAAAGTGGCTCTTCTGACAAACTCATTTTGATGAAAACGGTTTTGTAACGACTTGGGCGTATATTTGTCTTAAATATGAAATTTCAATTTCATAGGACTTACCGTTTCCGCCCGGGAGTTCCCTCCCCCCTCCCCCACACACAGACCTTTTTGCGGGACTTGGTTATTTGGACTCAGGGGAACCCTAAAAGTGTATTTCCGTTGAAAACTGGAATTCGAACATTTTCACGATCGCAATACTTTCCCTTACTATATATAGTAAGTGAAAGTAAAAATATAAAGTACCTTTACCTATATGAAGTGAAAATTTCTTAAGTTATGCGATTTTTTCAGTGGTAAAAGCTTTGACTTCGTAACAATGGTAACGTCACTAACATGTTCTTAACTTCCGCATGTGCTCTGTGAATACCTGTCTACTAGGGATAGAATAAGAATATCAATTTTCCGTGAACCTTATCCATACCGGTGTGATATCGGCATCAAAAATATCGATATTTATAATACTTTATTTCAGTATTTAATTTACTTAAAATCTGTTGCAAATGAATGGTTTAAGACGTGGCAGATAAACAAATTCTTAGAACTTACCTCTTACAGTATATAAAGTTAATATAATATATATATTAATTATATATTAACTGACTCTAAAATATCGATATTTTTAAATATTATTAAAACATTACTTTGCATGAAAACACAATATTTAAATCGTAGGAATACGAAATCACAATAAATTCTTGATCATATAAGTATAGAAATATGATATTTGAAAATTGAATTACTTATAATAATATAGATTTCAATTAAGCACAATATATACAATGCATTAAATTACTGTAGCATTAAATTCAAATTCTTTATCGCTATATACATGTCTTCAATGCCAGTCTACCTCATCATTATAAATGTTTTGCTTATTTTGGATGATGTAATGTTAGAAATAGTGTTTTTATATTTTTTAAGTATTATATAATATTAATTTGTATTTACATGCCTTTATTTTGTATCATGTATATATGTATGTGTATTATTTACTGCTTTTTGGTTTATTTATTTGGTCAATTACTGTTACTCACTGTGTTGTACACTCTATTGTGTAGCGGCAGGTGAACTCCTTTCCGACACATTGCCTTTGTAGCATAAAGACTTATACATGCACTGTAAAAATGTATGAAATTTAATTAGAATATAGAAGGTTAAACAAATAAAATAACTAAACAAATCAAATAACTAAAATAAATAAACTATTGTGTGATTATTTGAAGCTTTAAAAAAAAATATTAATAGTTAGATAATTTAGTTTTCATATTCAGTTATTGGAGTTAAAGTCTATTGAAATACAAGATTTGTATCTATCTTTTTTTGTTGTTTATATACCGTGGATTATTCGATTATGAACACTTTGCGCAAATTATTATCGAGTTAACTGAAACGAAGGCGGATATAATGAATGCCTTTGTGATGAAAAACGATTTCCCGTCACGGGGGGGGATTGTATATCTGCCAAAATATGCATTTATTCCGGCCTTGGGTTCGAAACCCGCTCTAATATAATGTCATAGATATTGATACATGCAATGTGCGTTCCTTTATCTATGCAGGCGTAGACGAAGAAAGGACATAGTTCATGGGCCTAGCATTGACAGGGGTGTGGTCATAGCTTCTTAGCAAAGGTCACTACTCAATGCTATCTTAATTGCAAATGTTTTAACGTGTTTTTTTTTTTATCCATTTCTTTCACTTACCTATATATGAACTACATAGTAAGGAAGAGTATTGCGATCGTGAAAAGTTTAGAATTCGAGTTTTCACCGGAAATACGCGTTTTAGGGTTCCCTGACCAAATGGCCAAGTCTTTTTAGTATTAAATAAATAGTAATCCGATGGTGCTAAGTCTGGACTTATGGTTGATAAGGCAGGAGTTCTAACCCATCAAGTTCTTTAAGCATTTCTTTGGTTCGACAGGAAGTGTGTGGAGGAACGTTATCTTGTAGGGATAAAACTCAGAACGAGGCTCTGAATAATTTGCGTTCAATATTTATAGTTTTTTGCAGCGCAATTTGGAATTCTCCGAGCATTCGTCAGAACAAATCGCGATGAATAAACCAAAGCTTTTTTTAATTATCTTTCTCAAATGAAAAAATACAGCTCGTAGATACCGTTTACTACAACACTTACTTGACAAACGTCAAAACTTTCCACTTACCACTAAAAATTAATTTATATTACCATCATTAGGCCTATTTGGACATACGGGATTGATTTATGATGCTCCACCAGACCACCCAATTCTTCCCGCATTCAATCTAAAATCCTCCGAAAGATCTTAAATGCCACTTACTTTGTCACCAATAAAATAATTCATAAAGACCTAAATAGTATCATGTAGCATTATGGTTCGTTAATTTGGGTGAAAAAGTTGCTGGTACATGCGGATATCAACGTTTTTAGAACTTTAAAATCATTTTTTTAGAGTTGATTATTGTTTTTGAGGTTGTTTTCCACACCCACACAGATCATTTTCCGATATTTTATTCAGACTGACGGGTCCTTAAAACTTTTCTTAAGCTTAAATTATTTTTTAACTTAAACTTTAGTTTTTCGGTTAATTTTTTTCCTTGTGAGACCTATTTATTGATATTTATAACTGTATTGAAGAATACAACTAGTAAATGTGATAGTTACAACACAATGGCATGAAATACATGTAGAGGAACTGCCCATTAGGAATTCTAAATCCGAAGGTCACGCGGCCATCTTCTCAGGATCCTGGAAGGATTATCAGGAATCGAAGAAGATGATATGATAGAAACTAGTGGGTTAGAGTGAAAATAGAGTTTTTCATGGAAGGATTGATACCTGATTCGTGCCAAATCAGTAACATGTTGAAAATTAATGTCTTTATGGATGAGTTTATTCGTGACAAAGTTATGAGCAATGAGGATTTTGGATGTAAGGAAATGGATACGAGAGAAATTCGATAGTTTAGTAGAGGCTCATAGCTCTACTCCGTATGTCCAGATTTGTCTTACCTAATAGTCGTGTAGATGAGCCTTTGTGGTTAAGAGGAATGTTTGACCGTTTGTCTAGTAAGTATTGAAGTAGCTGAAAACGGAGAGCAGGTTCTTCTCGTTTCAGTCTTCTTTGAGGATTCCAAGTTTGACATTTGTCAAGAAGGAGTCATAGGTATCTTATCTGATCTGAGCATTTCAACAGGAACAAGTTAAGTTTTATTAAATGGTCGGACAGGAAGTCATAGGTTTCTGGTGAAGGGTAAAGATTATTTAATAGAATTTACTTTTATTCCCCAGTTCTGACACCATACTTCTAGTACTTTGATGTGAGCTTAAAGGGTATGTGAGGCTATTAATGGAATATAATGAACTGATAATACGCAGGTGTCATCAGCATAGGTTGAAAGGAAAGTGTTAAGATGGATAAAGAATGTGTCCCAGGATACTGCCTTGAGTAACACCAGAAATCTGTGTAAAAAGGGTTTAATAGAAACTATAGTGATTTATTTTGAAGGTTCCATAAGAGAGGTAGGATTAAATAAAAATGAAGTATGTGGGAGGGAGGATTTACAAGTTGCCACGGTTCAAGAATTAAATTAAAAATATTTAACGCTCGCAATAGTTTCTCTCAGTTATGTTGCATACATGAGTGAAAGTTAGAAATGTCTTACAGAAATAAAAAATACTCTATACCATACATCGGGACAGATCGTACCTTCCATTGTACTTAATTAAAATCATTGATAGGCTGTCAAGGAAGTTGACGTCTGTGAATATTGAAACTTGGCGTAGTTGCATTCCACCACTCTTTGGGATTCATTGCATGTATATTAAGTGCGATGTAACTGTGCCTGTCAACATACAGATAGCTCATTGCATTAGTGTGTGAAATAGTACGAGTCTACAGTTATGTTAGCTTATAGACTGACTGTGAATAAATTATTGTAGAAATTCATCTTGATTAACTTAATAATTTATTTTTAGTTCCGAATCTCGGCTGTGGCAGAATAGATTATTTATTCTGGTATTTCAACCATGTTGCGATGGGGTATTGAAACTAGTGCACATCTACCCTCTATAATGTGGGTACCCAAAACATTTAAAAAAAAAAAAACAACGAAAAAACATTGGTTCATGATTGTTCCCAAAGCTTATTTGGCAACAATTCTATGTTTCGTGTTTTTCCCCATTTTCAGAACTGACTTAGAGCAATGTGTCAGTGATGTAGATATCAATTATCTCAAATTATGTCAATACTAAAATAAATCAAAAATGAACACATACAATCCATACATCGCAGCCAACATACTCAAAACATTAGTTACCAAAGAATTTTAGATAAAGGATGTCTACATGACTGGTGGTAAGATAGATTTCGAAACAGTTTAATTTGTGTATTTGTCTCCTATTAAACAACGTTTCGACCCACCTGATAATGAGGATTATTATTGTTTTAAGATAATAATATAATATTTTGTTCTTTTTCAGGTATGTTTCCTGTTTAATGAAGTATTTCACCAGTAATTTGTAAGTAATCAATGAATTATGTTAATTATTGCTATGATTATACATTTATTTATTTACTTATTTATCAGTAAAGTGTGTGGGGTGGTCTAGTGGATAGAGCACTAGTCCACAGTTCTTTAGGTCCCAAGTTAGCGCACCTGCCGTGGCAGGGTAATTATTTATTTTGCAACCATGGGAGACCATCTTGCTCCCTACCTAATCCCTATAAAGTGAGTACCTCAAAATTAGGTGATAGACTGGCGGCATAGAATGATCTTGGTCTAATCACATGTATTGAATCCAAGACTCTTCCTTCATTGGTTGTAGAGACAAAGGTTTTTTTCTTTTTAACTTTGTTGCAGTGGTTTGACATTTGTAATATCTGCAATTAGTTTACGATCTGCCATCCAAACATCAATTATAAATAAATTTCTAAAATAAATAAAAAAAAATGATAAAATAGCAATCCGAGGAGGATCTTCAGGTTCAGGTTCTGTGCATACAATTTGAGGTTAATCGCAAGTGGGTCTGCCAACGATAGTGTCGCCTACCGTCTTAAATGTCAGTATATATAATTTTGCCTTGTTATTTTCAATGATGAACCTTTGTATTCGACCAAAAAAAAAAAAAAAAAAAATATATATATATATATATATATATATATATATATATATATATATATATATATATATATATATATATATATTATATATATATATATATTTAGAGAGTTTTTGAATCAGTAAAGAGCGATAAACAAAACAATATATATAAAAAAAGAAAACATATAAATCTTGCCTATGTATACCCTTTTAATTTCGTTATTTTCGAAGATAGGAGAAAAAATTTCTCAGTCTTATAATCAAAACACCGCTATATTAATCATAAAACTGAATAAGAAAAGAAAAAAAATTGGAATTTTACCAAGATGATGTAACTCTACCAAAGCTTGGATATTATTGGAAAAAAAAAAAAAAAAAAAAAAAAAAAAAATATATATATATATATATATATAATCGTATTTTCTGGCGCGTCGGAGGGTTGTTGGAAATACACTGGAATGAGAACTTAAAACAAGTTGTTTTGTGTAGGCTGTTAGTTTGACGTAGAATATTGAAAGTTTGAATCACTTGTCAAGTAAGTGTTGTTGTAGTCACTACTTACTAGCGGTTTTTCGTCAGAATCGGCTATTTAATGTTCATAATGATGGAGTTTTTGTTGATCGTTGGAGTTTTTGTTGAGAAGTTAGATGAGGAAGATGGTTGGGGTGTGGTCTTAAATTAGAAACACACATTTAAAACAAGTGCTATTTTAATTATGTGCCGACGTTTCGGCCTACAATGTGGGCCTTCATCAGGGCTAAAAGAAACAAGATAACAACCAATGTAATATATAAATTTAATAATGCGTTAGGTATATAATAATAATATGACAGTAATATAATATGGGAAACATAAATAAAATTAAATGTAAAATGATAATAAAATGACAGTAATAAAGTATGGAAATAAACAAAATTAAGATGATAGTTATAAGGTATGGAAGTAAACAGAATTGAGATGATAATATTGTAATAAGAATATATAACGAGAGACTAAGCAAATGAAAAAATGACAAAGGAAAGATATATGAACAATTAAAATTTTAAATATGAAAAATTTTGAAGTGATATATGAGGGTAATATATTAAAAACATAGTTAAGAGTATAGGTAATATATAAAAAGAACATAGTCATTAAAAAAGAGAAACAGTATGAATAAAAAATAATTCTAAATTTTAAAATAATGTAATATTAAACTAACAATTATATTTCAGGATATGTAACGGAGATAGATATGAGTATGGAAAGAGGGAGAAAGAAATAGGCGATGAAAAAAAGATTCTAATCAATAAGAAAAAAGATACATACTTGACTCTGAGACTGTGTCTAAAGAAGTGATGTTTTTCTGTTTGAAAAACGCTCATTGCGTGGGACGAAAAATATGGGAACTAGATTGTTCGTTAGAGCTTTTCCAAGAAGCTATGTTATGTTTACTGATTCGATTGTTTGGTGAAGAAAAACAACAAACCCTCTTCCTCATCTGTTTAATGTTCAAGTTATTATTTTATTTAATTAACCATCTTACTGTGAATTTATGGTATTTATTAGGGGATGTAGTTATGAATGTAGATTGCATATGTAGAATAGATTGTAGTTATGGAGAGAGTGGAGGTGATGGTGGAGATAGCCGGTGAAAGGCAGCCGCTCGCCGGATTCCTTACCGTTAGCCGTCGCTGTCTGTTCGCGGTCGGCGGTGCATCGGGTTGCAGCAACCTTCCCATGGTCCAAGTTCGAGTCCACGCTGAGTCCGCTGGTCTCTAGTACCTCGGTAGGGTATGATGGTTACAGAGGGAAACAGTTTTTTCCAAACGGGCTTCTTCGTTAAGCTTTACTCAACCTAAAAGAAATTATGCGTATTGAAATTGCGACCCTCGTTATAATAAAACCTGGAGTTCAAGGTTCTAACTAGTATGGGAATTCTGTCCCCGCGGCTTTTTTGACTCTAACCGGAGATGCCAAATATATAAAATTTTCATATAAATTTAAAACAACAGAACAGTAAATTGAATTATTAAAAACAACTTTTGGTGACCACAGGTCAGTTGACCAACTAACTTCCGAACTATTGAAATCAAATATCCAGCCTAACGAACACCCTTTAGAATTTTTGCGCAGACTAGGTAAAATAATTAGAACTTCAGTTATTGTTAAATATAAACTAGACGGAAATGTTATATTTAGACCCCTAATTAAACCGTTGGAATTATTAAACATTTTGGCAATAACATGCCTTTGCACATAAAAAATTAATTGTTTACAAAAATAGATGATTTATATGAATTTGGTGAATTAGAGGACTTCATCCGGAAAGAAGAATACTTATTATTTGATAACCTATCATTCTCATATTTTGATTGCCATCAAAGAACCATTACTAATCCCCAAAAAGAATTTTACAGTCCCCAAATCACTTGTGCCAAGCAGGAGCACTCCGGTCAAGATGTTCTTAATGTAAATTTGTAATATTGTATATTAGTAAGAAGATGATGTTTCTATTTTCATTGTGAGTAAATATACAAAAGTTTATACAAATGTGTTATTCGTTAACTGGCAAACTTGGAGGATCGATCTTGTGTCAAATAAAAATAATACACCTAAATTTTTAGCTTTTTAATTTAATCGGTTTTCAAAAACAAAACAATTAGAACTCTTGTTTTTTTATTTGATTATATTTTAAATAGTAAAATTTGAAATGAATTAATTATGATTGTTTTCCTATTTTTTAGGAGTCAAAGACATGGAAAAATGATATGATCATGATTCTTATACGAAAAGCCGATAACTTTTTTCATAAGCGTCAATCGCAGAATTTAGTCTGAAAATGTCTTTTATACTATGTATACCCAGGGATTTTTTTTTTTTTTTTTTTTTAAATTTTTGAAGTGTTGGAACAATATCAAAAAATAAATCAATAGAGATACTGTTGGGCAATATCCTTTCTCATCACTAACACTGCTCAAGTTTATCAGATTTCTTTTTGACAATGTCACATGAATAAAGTTAAAACAAAAAAGACGACTTGTTTATAATTTTCCATTATCCTTGTGCCGACTGATAAAAATCTCCGTAAGGAGGAAAAATGGGATTAAAGAAAACTGACATTTTTAATATTTTAAACTATTTCTTTATTTCGCATTCGTTCTGATCTGCCAAAACTTATAAAATTCAATATATATATTTTTTTTTTGCCCGGAAAAATCATCACGCAAATATTAAAATAAAATTAGTATTATGAATAGTGTAGATTTTAATGTAAATTAATTCAAAACTATAACAATAATAAACAAAACATTTATTTATTAAAATTGTTGCATTTTCAATAATTTATGACGTTTCGACTCATAACTTTGTTTTCATAAAGATTAAAAGTTAAAACAATAATATATATTAAAATAATTTACATTATATTCCTATCTATATTTTTTTTTATGTATTAAAATTCTATTTTTATACGTACTTTCCATATTCATTTTAATACAGGTCAATCATTCATGATACTTTTTTTTTTTTTTTTTTTTTTTTTTTTTGCAGGGACGTCAATAATTAAGATTGGTTATTTGTCATAAAAATATTATAAGGATATATGTATTTTTTTTTTTAAGTATCATCTTAATTAATTATATATATATATATATATATATATATATATATATATATATATATTTTTTTTTTTTTTTTTTTTTTTTTTTTTCTCATTTAATTTCATAGAAAATTAAATTTCTACAAAAAAAAAATCTTAGAAATTGGTTTACAATTAGCAGAGATGTTGCGTTTTGTAATTAGCATTGGTTATATGCCATTATTCTTTGAATTATTTATTTATTTTCATATCACTTAATTGCCTATCAACAGCTATATAAACAGTTATACCCCAATATTTTTATTTCCAAATAATAAACCATTGTGTATTAATTTGCAGCGGGTTTTCTTTCTTTTTCTTTTCCCCCCTTTATCGTTACTCTAGAACCTCTATATACTTTATTTACTTTCATACGTAATATTCTAAAGCAACTTGTCCCCGTATTATTATTAATAATTATATTTATTGAGATATTATTGAAAAAAACATTAAAAATCATTTGTCTCTGCCGTATTAGTGCCGAGTGGGGCACAGCTGTTGGGGATCCCCACACCCGCTTCTCGGAACAGTATTTGCATATTTCCTCTCCCAGTCCTATCGCAAATACTTCCCAGAACGGGCTAGAAATATCTGTGATTAAGTGGGAGGATATCCTCGCTTATCGTATTCCCTCCCTTCCCCCGATGACGCCCGTCCCGTGGAGTACAAACTGCATCCCTCTTTCTCAGAATCGCCGCTCCCGTGTTTATGGATCACTCAAGAAAAACATGTTTGCACCAGGAATGTGAGGAAACGTTTAGGAAACTTTTTAATGGTCTGTTTACTTGTACCGGCTGTTTACACTTACATGCATCTTGGATGTTTTTAAAAGGTTTTTTTTCCTCAAGCAGAGATGAAATCTATTTTCGCCTGCACGTCAGAAGAACAGCATTTATGATGCATTTATTGCATGTTGAAAAGAATTATTAATAAAATTACTAGCTGTAAACCGCAGCTCTGCCCGCGTATGTATTACATATAAGCGATCAGTTACTCTTTAAACTTTTCTTATGTACAATACAACGAACTAATTGTTATTATTTATAGCCAGATCTTAATTATAATAGCACACTAGCCACACATATAATTACTCACTGCGTTTTTATTTTTAAAATAAAACATCCCTTCGTCGTAAACCTACGATATCCTGCCCTACAGTGTCCTTAAATAATATTCCGCTAGTCTCGGTTGAACATATTCGCTATCTAGGACTCTTACTTGACTAACGACTAACTTGGAATCCGCACTCAAGACTGAAACGACAAGAAACTGCCCAAAGCTTTCCCTTACTTCAACACTTACTGGACAGACACTCTAACCTTCCACTACAAAAGGCTCATCTATGTTACCATCATAAGGCCTATCTGGACGTACAGAGTTGAGCTTTGGGGCTCTACTAAACCATCAAATTCTTCCCGTATTCAATCCCTACAATCCAAAATCCTTCGGAAAATCCTCAATGCTCCTTAATTTTCCCCAACAAACTCATCCATAAAGACCTTAATGTCCCATATGTTGCTGATTTGGCCCGTGCGTGGTATCATTCCTTCCATGACAAACTCAACTCCCACATTAACCCAATAGTTTCAATTCTTGCTTCCTCTACCATTCCTGGAAATCCTCCGAGGCGTCTGAAAAGAAGATGGCCTCGAGACCTTCTAGTGTAGATTACCTAGTGGAGTGTTGCCACTAGGCATATTCTCTTCATGTCTTTTCATGTATATTATCTTATATTATGAGCCAATTTACTTGATGTATTTACTAATACAGTTGTAAATTTCAATAAATTAATAAATAATAAAAGATAAATAAAACATAACCCTTTGTTTCACCAATTGTTTATGGATGAAGCCTTTTTCCAGAATAATCAACCTTTTTTTTTTTAGTTTCAGAAATATGTTCCACAAAGTTTTTAAAACGAAACGGTTTTTAGATACTTTGAATTATTTTAAAAAAAGAAGAAAACTAATAACAATTGTCTCTATGGGAACCAACACACACGAAGCATGGGTACGTTGCCCTATATGCTTAAGTATATTTGTTATAAATTAGTAAATTTTATCTTTTTTGATAATGTTCAAGTGAAGATACATTTGTTTTTATGCAGGTAGTAAGGAGACTATTGTTCAAATGGGTACTTTTTTCAGATACATAGTTTTGAGTTATTCGAAAACCAATTTTGTTTTACGGTTTAGAAATACAATTTTTGTTGGTAACTTAAAGAGGACGAATTTTCTCAAACCCAGCATTATTGCACATCTAGGCAGTAAGACTAACCTAGTCAGCTTCAAAACCTTAGTCATTTTTTAGATTCTGCGATGAGCAGAAAAATTTGTGAAATGGTACTTACTTTTATACATATAGATCAAAACTGTAATATGGTTGAAAAATTATAAATTTACTATTATTTATTACTTGTTGAAAGCCTGTACCTCTACAACCCATGAGAGGTCTTGTGTTCAGTATTTAAGTTTAGAATACGCTGCTTTGCCGCCTGATTTTTTCCCAACTTCTGGTTACCCACTTAATAGAGGCTGGGTTGTGCTTCGGTAGGGTCTCTATACTATAGGTTCTATTCAGCTGAAATAAAATAATCAATAATTCTATCCCAGCTGGAGCTTCTGGACAGGGAGAACACTGTACTAGTGACACACTTATATATATGTATCCTTATATAATTGTGTTGTTAGCTAATATGTTTTTATTTTCACTTACCTATATATGGAATATGTATCAAGGGAAAGTATTTCGATCGTGAACATTTTCAACGGATATACAAGTTTTTGGGTCACTCGAGTCCAAATGACCAAGTCCCGCTAAAAGGTCAGTGTGTGGTAAGTCCAGCGCGAAAACGAGTCCTATGAAACTGAAATGACATATTTAAGACAACTATACGCTCGAGATGTTATAGCAACTTTTTTATTAAAATCTGCCAACCAAAAGAGCCACTTAATGCCATGCATTTTGCACCTATTTGCGAATTTCTCAAAAACGCCTCTCAACGATTTTGATTAAACTCCCTATATTGGTGTAAAATTTGACGTGCTTTATATCATGTAAGTTTCATTTTGACTGAAATAGTATGGCTGGACTAAAATGTCGATATTCCAAAATTTCTTCCTCTAAAGCCCCTTTAATTTTGTAGTTTTTATGAAATTGACCATATCACCTTAATAACATTGATAAAGGACGGATTTTATTATCAAATAAAGGATAGAAGAGTAAAACTATTTTTATGTAATTTTTTTTTTTATAATAGGAACAGTAATATAGACCTATAATGTACCGTTGGAAAGAGAAAATTTTAGAAAAATATTTTCTGAATACACAAAGGTTTAAAATTTAAAATAAAATGACTAATGGGGAATAAACCTATTACTGATTAACAATTTAATATATATTATTTAATCTATATCATATGATTCCAACGAAAATGAATACACGAATTTATTAAAATCAACTTTAAATATTTTTCAAATTGAAGTATATTTAATAGCTTTTAAATTTATATTAACATTCTAGATAAGTGAAAGTCCTGTGTTGCCCGCACCAGATTTTTTTATCATTATTTTATTGCTTTAGAAATTGTTAAAATCGTTGTAATTTATGTGCTTCTAACACACTCATTTCCATTGACTGAACACTGTTATAAAGTTAATGAACCTATGCAATATTGCTGTGTAGATGTTATATGTTTTCATTTTTTACGCTAAACTTTTATATTTACATTTATAATATTAACTACTAACCACAAAGGTGTTAGAATGAACTAATTATATGTTGCGTGTAGTTGGTAGAGGAGTGGGTTGGCTATAGATAGACATTCGGGTCAGTGGATGTAGGTCTGCTGCATTGCATTTTATAAACGTCTTACCAAGTCTAATTATTTTCATCTATGCCATGTATTTTTTTATGTTTTCGATGGATATTGTAGACTCGTACAGAAGTCGCTGTGTATCGCTGCAATTAGTCTCTTTCTGGAGAATTTCTTAGGTCCAAAACCTCGGCAGCGTGTACAATAATTTCATTTATTTAAAAGTGATTTCTTGTCTTCTGGGAATCAATTTTTTCAATAACCCATTCTATGATCAACGATTCTTCCATTAAAGTAAATGAAAATTTGACGTTCGCGATACACGACTTTCACTTACCTCCGTTGTTAAATGTAATTTTACTTCAACTTTTTAATAAAGTTTGAGTAGAAAAAAAGGATAAATAATTACACCGAGTTTCGTAGGTTACATGTTTTCTATTTTAAGTAATCTAACAATAGAAATTATCTTCAACTATCATTTAGTTTTATCATCTCCTTATATAAATTAATATTTCTTAAGAAATATTTTTGTAAAATGTTTAGCTCTCTAACGTATGTTATACCTCTGTTGATGATCATTCAACAAGATGTTAAGAATTAATATGCCCAAGGTCACAGGTTCAAACATGACAGATTCAAACACCTCGTTAAATGTATCGAGGGTCATCTGTGGAGTAGTGTCTAGCATAACAGCCACCTATGCTTAAGGTCGCAAGTTCAAAACCAGCAGATGGCTTTTTATTTGTTTTTAGTGAGAAAAAATCCTTGGTTATTTCATCCTTTAAAAGAGATTTAAACAATTATGAATTTAGTTGAAAAAAAGTAGTATCCAATGGCCATCTGCCAGGTCTGAACTCGCGATCTAGTGGATAGAAGGATGTTATGCTAGCCACTGCACCATAGGTGGCTCTGATAAGATTTTGAAAGTAGAACTCGTAAAAGATCCCTCCATATCTTAAGTAAACCTGGATAGGCAAAACTTAAGACTCCCGTTGTACCGTCAGATTAAGCACAGTAACACAAAGTGACGTTAAATGAATAAACTACTACAAGATTTAATAAAAATGTTAAGTTTTTGATAGCAAAACCTCATTAAATTGACTCTTTAAAATGGGTGCAAGAAATTATGAAATTGATTGAAAAAATTATGAATTGGTTGAAAAAATTATGAAATTGACTGAAAATATTATGAATTAGACTGAAAAAATAATAAATTTGACTGAAAAAAGCTATATATACAATTGTACTTATAATAAAAAAAATGAATAAATGGGCTAATTACAATTATGGTCTAGAAAATCTAAAATGTGCTAAAATCTAAAACTTCCCTACATTTAACGTTTGAAGTCCCAGAATACGGGAAAAATGATACAAAAAATTTAATTATGGCTCGGAGTTGCTTAAACCTGCTAATAGATGTATTTTATGTATATTCATGATAGCCTGAAAGCCAAAATCCTATTAATATCTCCTCATAATCCCTCACCTCACATAGAATATATGTTTGTTGAAATTTTAACCATCTCCTCACCCTTGCTATACGCCATTATCTACCGACCTCCCCGTGTTCCATTTGATGACCTCTTCCAATCCTCCCTTGTCCAACTGGTCTCAGCATATAACAATATAATTATTTCTGGTGACTTCAATACTAATATGTTATCTGAGTCCAGTGACAAATCCTTCCTTACAGATCTAATATACTCCCTCAATCTTTATCTTGTTCCTTACTATCCTACCCACCACACACAACACTCAGATACCTGGTTAGACCTCCATATTTCTGATTCTCCTACAAAAATTATTTCCTCCTCACAGCACCCCGTTCCGTTTCTTTTATCACACGACCTTATCCATATCGCATATAACCTACCTGTCAAATCCTTTACACCAAAAATTATATCATATCGTAATTTGGACCTTCTTTCCCATGAATCCCTTCAACCTGATCTTGACTCCATCCACTGGGACTATCTATACTCCTACAACTCCATTGATCTTAAGGTCTCCTTTCTCACCTCAAACCTACGATCCATATTAGACACCCATGCTCCGTTAAAAACCAGAACCTTACGCCGTCCTACTGCGCCTTGGCTGACCCCAGAAATAAAGACAATGATGAAAAGAAGAGAAGCGGCAAGACGCAAATTTCGACGTACTCGTCAGCAAGATGATTATGCGTCTTTCAAGAGACTTCGAAACGAAACCCAATCCGCAGTACGACGTGCTAAATCTCTCCATATCCATTCTGTCCTTTCCGAAGCTCCCGATTCTAGATCTAAATGGAAAATTCTTCGTAAATTGTCCTTCCCTGAATCCAATAACCTTAGTTCTTTCCAAATCACGCCTGACGAACTCAATAATCATTACATCTCCTCAGCTTCTAATTCCTCAATAGCTCCTGACATTACTTACCGAAGGTTTAATCCTGACAGTTTCTTTTTTTCTCATGTTTCATACGACGAGCTGCTTGCTACAATCTCAAAATCCCATACCAATGACTATGGACCTGACAATATCCCTGTAAAATTAATAAATTCCAGCCTCCCATCCCTCATACCCATACTCTATCATATATATAATTTCTCTCTACAAAATTCAATTTTTCCTTCTTCCTGGAAAACTGCCCTCGTCCGACCACTAAATAAAGTTCCAAATCCTACCTCACCGCAAGATTTCCGTCCTATTTCTCTTCTCTCCAATCTTTCAAAACTGCTCGAACGCCTTGTTCAAACCCAACTCTCAAATTTCCTAGAAGAAAACTCCCTTCTTAGTCCTCTCCAATCCGGTTTTCGATCTGGTTATTCTACCCAATCCGCTCTCCTTAAAATAACACAAGACCTCCAAACTGCCATTGATCGCCAACAAATAACAATTCTTATCCTTCTCGATTTCTCAAAGGCGTTTGACACCGTTGACCATAGCATCCTTCTTACCAAACTCCAAAATCTTCCAGTATCCAACAGTGCTTTGCGCTGGTTTCAATCCTTTCTCTCCGATCGTTCTCAGTACGTAGTAGTGCCAGACCAGCCCCCATCCTCAACCTTGCCCCTTTCCTGCGGTGTCCCACAGGGGTCGTCTCTATCTCCTACCCTATTTGCTATTTATATTAATGACCTGCCTCTCCATATTAATCACGCTAAATACCACCTCTATGCAGACGATTTTCAAATTTACCTTTCCTTCCCACCTCCCGACCTATTACCAGCAACAAAAAGACTACAAGAGGACTTAGATCGATTAAGTCACTGGGCTGTAGTCAACAAACTAAAACTAAATATTGAAAAAACAAAGGCCATTGTAATAGGATCCCATCACTTCTTGAAAACTGTTCCACATATCCCAACCCTCTTCCTAAATGGTAACCCTATAAAGTTTTATCCGACCGTCAGGAATCTGGGAGTAACCTTTGATCAAACCCTCTCTTTCAAGAACCATATCTCCGAAATTTCCCGCCGCACCTTTTACATCTTAAAGCGACTGAATTCCCTTCGTCACCTATTCCCGTATGAAACCCGGAAGCTCCTCGTTACCTCTCTAATATTCCCCCACTTCGACTACTGCTGTACCGTATACGGTTGTGTTTCTGGGGATCTCGAAGTAAAAATAAAACGCCTAATTAATTGCTTCGTTCGATTTATCTTCGGGGTACCGAGATACACCTCCGTCTCCGAATTTTATAGCGAGTTGAAGTGGCTTTATCCTTCCAATCGTCGGAAGTATTTCCTTGCATCATTCCTATACCAAGTTATTCAATCCCAGCGTCCATCATACATTTTCAACCTTTTACAATTCAAATCCTCTGTCCATTCCCGCTGTACACGCTCTAGGCCTTCAGATTTATACACAACGGTCCACCAATCTGCACATTTTGACAGCTCGTTCCTTATCCGATCCTCAATCCTATGGAATTCTATTCCTCTTTCTATCCGTCACTCCAACTCTCTTCCTGTATTCAAATCCCGCTTATTCATTCATCTCATGACCATCCAGTCAGAACAAAATTGTAATTGACTCTATTTTATTCTATTTTCAACATATTTGCATATGTCTGTTTTCTGTTAGTTCTAGTCAAATTGTTTATAAATAATTAATTTCTCTAAGACTCTTAAGTCCAATTTACATGTTATGTAGATGTTATTCTAAAGGGACTTGTCCCAGAATAATAAAGAATTTATTTATTATTTATTTATTATTATTTATATCATTTATGAAACTTTTCAAATATACATTGCAAAACTTTTGATTCGGAGTGTTGTGTTGTTGAAATTATGTAACATCCGAAACGCAAAATATCACAAAAACGTTTTGTAACATTTAAAAACCAGAAGGATAGATAAATCAAATCCTTGGGGTAACTTGGGGGTTTATAGTTTTCGTTATTGAATAGGGGCATAAATTTACAAATTGCTAAATTAAATCTACAGGTAGATTTCCATGTATGTATTAAATGACAATTGTGCAAAAGCAAAAATACTGCGCTACACACACCTTGAACATAATAAATAGCCATGGAATAAAGATAATCCCATTGCCTGTTATTAGGCACTTGTGTGAATTGGAATGATTCACAAATTTGCTATTTATTTGAAAACACGGTATGGCGGTAAATATTAGTATTAAGGGTCTTGCCAACTAATAATAAAGTTGGAGCACTCAAAAATTCCAAACTTTTGACTTGAATTTTGTCCACCTAAATCGGTGATTTTGCCCTGTGTTGGGCGGACAAACGGATTTTTTTTTCATTCGCCTTTTCGGGTTCTACCAATTTTGAAAAGTAAGCCCTGAAATCTTGAGAGGACCTTTTTTTTTTTTTTAGTTTTAGCAATCCGGATATGGCTAGTTTACCTATGATTGCAGATTCATTCTTTATTTTCTTATGTCAATTTATATATTAGGAATAGATTTTTAGGAGGATTGGTATGCTAGGGAGTGGAAGGCCTAAGTTAATTAACGAACCCTCATCCTATCCCAGGGGCTGTCTATCAATTCTGCCTAGTCTTCTCTTCCGAATATTAATATCTTTCAAAATGAGTGGACCAAATTAGATTCTCTCATTAAAATAATTGACAATAGTAGATCAAATTATATTAACGTCTTTTTTTTTTTTTTTTTTTTTTTTTTTTTTTTTTTTTTTTTATATCCGTTTATAAGGATTCGTTATTGGATTATTCGCTATATTTGTATTAACCCTGTAATGGTGAGGTTAGAGTGTGAAAGAAAAATCTGGTGCTTACCTCGGTCGTTACAATCAATTTAACAACTGACAAATAGTTGGATAAAATTAGATGGTTGTAGAAAATAATTTATTTTGTTATATTATTTAATCTAAAATAAATTTCTCCACTTTATTTTTTTATATATATTTTTTTTTGTAAATTATAACGAATCATCTTAAACTATTATGTTTTATTATCACAACTTTTCATAAATGAAAGGACCATCAGCAATAATTTTTTTTTTTTTTTTAAACATATTTATTGATATTTACAAGTGTATTAAATAAAAATACATCAACTAAATGAGATGGTAATTTATAAAACTGTCATGAAATACATGTAGAGACACTACCCAGAGGCAACTCTGTGAAAATATTCTAAACTAGAAGGTTCCGGGGCCATTTCCTTTTCAGGCGCCTCGGAGGATTATCCGGAATTGAAGAGGAAGAAAGGATTGAAACTAGTGTGTTAGAGTGCGAATGGAGTTTGTCATGAAAGGATTGATACCTGGTCCGGGCCAAATCAGTAACATAGAGAACATTAAGGTCTTTATGGATAAGTTTATTTGTGATAAAGTATGGAGCGTTGAGGATTTCGGATTGTAAGGATTGGATGCGGGAAGAATTTGATGGTTTAGTAGAGCCCCAAAGCTCTACTCCGTAAGTCCAGATTGGTCTTATAATAGTCATGTAGATGAGCCTTTTGTAGTTCAGAGGAAGGTTTGATCGTTTGTCTAGTAAGTGTTAAAGTAGCCTAAAGCGGCGATCAGCAATAATTAAATTCAAAAAGTATGTTTTGATGTTACTTCATGATATTATATTTTTTACAGTTTACTGTTCTACAAGTACCGAGTTCAAACCCAGCTGTGGCAGCATAATTTATTACTCTGAAGAAAATGCTGTCATCTGAGACTGATTTATGACTGATCACCGGTTCAACGTACCGTTCGTTACTTTGTTAGTAAGGCTTTTCTCATTTTAAAATTTCTTCAAGATTTATCATTTTTAGATTTGCCAATAATTAAAAAACCATTAAGATTTAATGTATAATTTCAATTGGTTTCTAATCTCCATCAATAAATTTTATCCCAGATTTTATTTTACAATCCTTTTTAAATTTGATTAAATGTTATAAGTGGTTTGTAACTTTAACCTTATCGTCATTAAAATACAGAAACTTGTCTTGGAGATTATTCTGACCATTTTAATTTTAATTTGATAAGGATTTAGTGAGATGGAATTTTAATGTTGGTTGGGTATTATCGCGGAACGAGAACAACCGGTTCTTTTGGAATAATTAAAACCGTATCGTATAGCTCACCAGATTTATTCGAATGTCGGATAACATTCCATCGTGTTCCGATCCGTTCTTTATTGGAGAATCATAATTTCAAATTATAGTTATTTAAAGAGTGTTATTTGAAGGCGTATAATATTTCTGAAATAATTATAAGAGTTAGAAACCACTTTACTTGTGTTGGGAAAATGTCCACATAACGATTTTCGTTAACCGCATAAAAAAGGAAGTGGCAGAACTTTTGGAACTGAAGAAGTATTAATGTTTTCAAGAAGTCTTTTGCCTTGATACAGATGGGTCAACAAGATTTGTAGATATCTTGGCGTTTAGTGCCACAGAAAAGGAAGCAGTGATAGTAGATTCCACTATCAGATATGAAACAAATGACCAGGACAAAGCAAAGATCGAGAGAGAGAAAGAAAACATTTATACGAAACGTATTCCATACCGGAAGGAAAAAATTCTTGACGAGTTCGGCGAGAGGGACTATAGCTTTTTTTAGTCAAATTCATAATTTTCTCAGTCAAATTCATAATTTTTTCAATCAAATTCATAATTTTTTCAGTCAATATCATAATTTCTTGTACCCATTTTATAATTATCAATTTAATGAGGTTTTGCTACCAAGAACACAACATTTTTATTAAATCTTGTTGTTTAACCATTTAACGTCACTTTATGTTACTGTGCTTAATTTGACGATGCAGCTGGAGTCATAAGTTTTGCCTATCCAGATTTACCTAAGATAGGGATCTTTTACGAGTTCCACTTTTTAAATCTTTTAAGAGTACCCTGTGGTGCACAAATATTTGGCGATCTGCTGGTTTTGGACTTGTGACCTTAAGAATAAAAGGCTGTTCTTCTAGCCACTACTCCACATGTTAGGACATATTAGTCCTTAACACCTTTTAAAATGCATAAAGGTTCACCTGTGGAGTAGTTGATAGCCATAACTCTCTATGCTTAAGATCGCAAGTTCAAAACTAGCAGATGGCTCTATATTTGCTTTTAGGGAGTAAAAATCCTATGTTATTTCGTTCTTTTAAAGAGGCTGTTATGCTAGCCACTACTCCACATGTGACCCTGGATGCATTCAGCAAAATGCTAAAGATTAATATGCCCAAGGTCACGGGTTCAAACCCGGCAGATTAAAATACCTTAATGAATGCATTGAGGGTCACCTGTGAAGTAGTGGCTAGAAGAACAGCTTTCTATTCTTAAGGTCGCAAGTCCAGAACCAGCAGATCGCCCTATATTTTGCACCAAAGGTGACTCTTAAAAGATTTAAAAAGTGGAACTCGTAAAAAGATCCCTATCTTAAGTAAACCTGGATAGGCAAAACTTAGGACTCCCGCTGCACCGTCGGATTAAGCACAGTAACATAAAGTGACATTAAATGGATAAACAACCACAAGATTTAATAAAAATGTTATGTTCTTGGTAGCAAAACCTCATTAAATTGATAATTATAAAATGGGTACAAGAAATTATCAAATTGACTTAGAAAATTATGAATTTGCTTGGAAAAATTATGAATTTGACTGAAAAAAATTATGAATTTGACTAAAAAAAGGTATATACAGTCGTGGGACTTTGGTTCGGAAGCTAGGGGACCATCCCAGTGGCCAATAGAGCATTTTTGGAGAATTGCGGAATTGAAAAAAATCACTTGCCAAACATAGGGGAGACCATAATCTTGGAATCCTGCATCGCCACAGATAGTCTAGTCTCGATTTTTATATGTCAATGATCGATTACGAAATCAGTAAAGTCTATGTATTTCTATTTGGCAGAATCTCCTTCTATCTTTTTTCTTTAATAATTATCTTCAGGATTGATGCTGTATGCTGTGTACTGATAGCAACTCAGCGAAGTTGAGCAGCAGATCCTAATTGGAATTTCCTCCTTCTTTTCTTCTTGTTCTGTATTTTAAAGAACTTGAACTAGAACTTTTGAGAAATTTAGGGTTCAATATATAGTATGGACTGTTTTTTTGTAAGTCTACTATTGGCATGGAGGCGGAATGGTCAAAATCGGGTTTAATTCCCAGGTTCTTCCTTCGATCCAGGTAACATTCTTTATAGAGACTAGATGAACACTAGAACTCCTGACCTCTTAAGTCCTGATAGCTTTATAATGAAGTAAATTATTGTTTTATTTTTGCAAGATTTGAACCCATGAACCATTTTAAATCATATCTGTAAGATTTTGTAAAATGAACTATAATCATGAATGCTGCTAATATTTAAAGATTTTTTTCATGTGAAATCAAAATATTCAGTGTCATTCACCTCTTATAGATAAATATCAAAACGTTTCGGGCAAATTAGCGATATTCGAGTATTTCATTCTATAAGGACGTTATAAATATCTATATTAGGGCCTATGCCGAAGGTCGCAAGTTCAAACCTGGTAGGTGACCCCAGGAATTTAATAGGAGTAAAATATCCTTAGTTATACCGTCCTTCAGAGGGTACGTAAAGGTATTTCCTGGTATGTGCTATGCCAGGTACTCGTTAAAGGGATAATAATAAAACCTGGATATGCAAAAATTTATACTCTCACTATAGTATCGTTGGATTCGCCAGAGTAGCATCAATGTGACGTTAAATGAATAAATATTTAAATGTTTTCACCTTATTATTATATTAAAATAAATATTAATGCAAATAAAAATAATTGATGTATTCATAATTAAAAGTTTTGTTTTTACTGTAATGTAGGACGCTTAAATATTTTAATGTTCGTTAAATATTGATTATTAATATAATTTTTTTTTTTTAAATCTTATTAGAAAGGAAAAATGGTTTAATAAAATAATCATATTTTTACTTTTAAAATTAAATCTATTTCTATTATTTGTGTATTGAATTAATTTTTTTTTTTAAATATACTTGTTCAACAGTTGTAATTTAGCTTAAAACACATCAGTCCCGTGTTGATAAAGTTTTATGATTATTTTAATTAATTTATAATTATTATACGGAAATTATATTTTACCCGAGTGTTTAAAAAAATAATTGATTTGTTTATCTGTTGGAAATACGATTAAATAAATTATTAGGTTACAATATATGGTTTGTAGACATTTCAAGTTTTTTTGTTTGTTCTAATTGTTTTACACGTTACTATTAAACATATTTTAGGTTAGACTCTCCTAATCACTCTAGATAAACAAAATACATTCGACTAAAGAACTTTTTATTGTTTTGAGAAAATATTTATTCTTTGTTGATTTGATTTTTGGTTACATAATTGACATTGTTATACGATGGATTTGATTTATTTTAATTCAATGAATCCGCAAACAAATTTAAATACATTAAAAACAAAATTATTAACATTTTCTTATTGGCAACAGGCAAATTTTATATGTTTAGAGATTTAAGGAGTGATATTTAACAGGAAATTAAAAAAAAAAACAATAAAAAAAATTGGACGGTCACGTTTTTAAAATCAAGGCCCACATTCTTGGCTGTCTGAAGTACATTTCCTCCTATCAGAAATTTATCAGAAGAACTCTACCGATTATATTTCCTGAATATGTGTTTTGTTCCCAGGTAATTTTAATCATATTTTGATTTATTAATGGGTATTTTATTGTGGTTATTTCTGATATTGTTATGTGATAATAAAAATAGGCTTACTGAACCCGAACCTTAGATGCCGATACCACCAAATCCCGCTTACACAGCACAGGTTCGACCAATGATCACCATTGAAGCCCATGCCCCCCAGATCAGCCTTAACGCAATCCTCCCATCGACGCTTCGGTCTACCTTTCGGACGCCTACCAGTCGGTTCAGCGTATACCAATTTCTCGGAATCCGTTCCTCACCGTCAGAGGAATCCATGACTGTTAGTGGTATTTTGTGAACTAAAATATGTGAGTAGGGCGTTCGAGGCAAGCCTGAGGGCCGCACTCATTGTCGGTCAGCGAGTCCATCGGACTTAGCCTGGAGGAACTTCCGAGGAAATTCCACTGACACCCGGGAGATTTTTCTATTCTATTCAATATTTTTTTTCTGAAGTCTTCAGCTTTCCATATATTACTATTCTCAGGTTTTGGTGGTATCGGCATCGAACCTTCGGGCTCGATAAGCCTATTATTATTATCATTATTTTAGTTTTGGAAAAGAAAAAAATTACCTAAGAATACATTTTTCCTCTTTTCTCCTCTATAAGCATTCTATTTATTACATGTTTACTTTCACAGAAAAAAGAATTACAAAGTTTGTTGAGTAAAAAATATGGATCACTTTTTTTATTTAAATAGAACCTAAAAATCCCCATTCTTACCAATATTGGGCATTCAAAATTTAGGGTTCCCACTGTAATATCGTCCGATTAACTACAGTTGCACAAAATCGACGTTAACGAATAAACAAATATGCCTGTTTTTTAGGTTTTCATTTGTTATTATTTCTCTATTTTTCATGTAATTTTATTTTAGCTATGTTTTTGGGTATATATTGTATGAATGTACTCTCAAAGCACTATTACTACTTTCCCATTCAAGCAAATTGTAATATCTCTTTAAAAAAAATTATATTTTTTTTATTTTAGTCTTTATAGTGTCTTTATTTGGAATTGTCCCTTATAATATATATATATATATTCAGATCCATTGATGTGGTCCTAGTGTGTTACATTGGAAGATTACACTGTGGTCAGGCGGTCAGTGAATGGAGGAGAGGAAGAAGTGTGACTAAGTGCATTGCCATTGAACGGCGTGACTCAGCCGGGCCCGGTTCGCTATTTATATTTCTCTTGGCCGGCAGCGTCCCGTCCGGTCCCGATATCGTACCCGTCATACCGTCCGGTCTTCGTGTTTATTCAACTCAATTTCGTATTCAATAATATCCCTGTAACTTTGTTTTCTGTCCGTATTTTTTCAGAATATCCGAAAACGTAGCTTTGGTAATTTTACTAGCGTATTGGGGATTCACGAGGAGAATTTTGTGTGATTTTTGAAGTGCTTAAGAGTGATGTATATTGGATTTTTTTTTTTCTTTTGAGGATTTGTTTGTCAATAAATCTGAAAGTAGCGAAGTTCTGGACTTGTCACCTGTTGAATGACTCTCATACCTTAGACTAACTCAACCATGACTTAAGTCTAACTTGGAATCGTTATATAACACCTACTCCACAAGACAATGCTTGCCGTTTTAAATATTTATTTTGTACACTATGTCGGCTCGACACTTGTGGCTGATTCATCTTTAAGAATTAATAACACCCACTTTCCAATTTAAGGATTAATTAAGTAAAGATATGTTACTTTACAACGCGGAATCGAGGAACTTGTATCCTGTGAATATAATTGTGTTGATAGCACCGCGGAGACTCAAATGGGCGCGTAAAGTGGTTGGGGCTCGGTGAGGAACGGATCCCAAGAAAGTTCTTACTCGCTGAACCGACTGGTAGGCGTCCGAAAGGCAGGCCGAAGCGTCGATGGGAGATTGCGTTAAGGCTGATCTCGGGGGCTTGGGCTTGAACGGTGAACATTGGACGAGTCTGTGTATGCAGACTTAGGTGGTATCGGCATCGAACCTTCGGGTTCGGTAAGCTTATTATTATTATGTTACGTTATGTATTTTATATACATCTGTTGAAATGGAACAGAATTTAATTATTAATTTAAATCGCAGTTAGTAATCACACGACTATTATTAGTCATTTAGAAAATACCCATGTATTGTCCATACATGGAGTACTATTCCACCTTAGCCGTATTATTTCCAACTGTTGCTGGACCCTCTTATCGGCGAAGGTACTCCTTTGGCATATCTGCCATATGGCCCAATGGCGTTGCGTGCCGAGTAGTGATAAGTTACCTGTTATGCTGATAGGTTCGGGTTGTAATAAATCTCTAAAGGGGCAGAAAAGGCTCTAATTTTCTATAAGGACATGGTGACAGAAGGCCGTTCTCAGCTCCTCGCTTTATTTTATTTTCATGAGAACCAAGGCCCACTGGGGTTGCCTTATATGTAGCCGTCCGAGCGTTGTATCTGTCCCCGAACTGGGAAGATATCTCCGGCTATCGATAGTTATTTATCCTCTCATCGATCGATTTATCATTGTAGATGGATTTGTATAGTGGTGGATGCTTTTTAATGTTATTATGTCTGTTTTCAGCTACTTGACCAACTTACTAGAAAACCTCTCATCTAAAATGCTTCTTTACATGGCTTTGGAGTTTAAGCTTTGGGGGTTTACTAAACCGTTAAATTCTTTTAGTATCTAATCCTTAATAATAATTTGGGCTACTTAAGGTCCAGAGTTAATGTTATATTAAGAAAATGTTTATACATTTTTTCACGCCATATGTTATGGCCTGATAAGGTTTTTCATGACTGTTTCAATGAAAATTTGAGACAACTATAGACCCGATATGTACAGCGTTGGTAAGCTAAAGATTTTAGAAAACATGTTATCTTTTACACAAGCTTGCTAAAGTAATGATGAGCCGATAATTATAATATTATAATAATATAATTGACAATAATTGGCTGTTTTAGATAATATAATAAATTATTTATTGAAACATATTTTTCTATTGAAATTAAATTTATTAATTCTGTATTACTTTCACTGATTTGCATATCTACCTGTATTTGAAAATTCTTAAATTGATTTTAACAACAGAGGTATGTGAAAGTCGTGTGTTGCCAGCACCAAATTTTTTCTCCTTACATATCATATTTAAACTCTTCTATCCATTCATTCATTTTTCATTTTGTTCAACATAGTAGTAATCTTCTGAAAATTATTTTGATTTTTTTGTTACTACTTATCTATTATTGTAAATAGTAATTAATTATATTCTATTTGTATGTTGGCTGTACGTGTTGTATATTTCATCTTCACATACCTATTATTCTTAAGATTCATAATGATGGAGTTTTGTTGACCGTAGAGAAATTAGATGAGGAAGATGGTTGGGGGTGCGGTCATAAATTAAAACACACAATTAAAAATAAGCGTTATTTTAATTATGTGCCGACGTTTCGGCCTACAATGTGGGCCTTCATCAGGGCTAAAAGAAACAAGATAACAACCAATGTAATTATAGACTTAATAATGCGTTAGGTATATAATAATAATATGACAGTAATAAATTATGGGAACATAAATAATATTAAATGTGAAATGATAATAAGATGACAATTATAAAGTATGGAAATAAGGTGACAGTTATAAAGTATGGAAATAAACAAAATTAAGATGATAGTTATAAAGTATGGAAGTAAACATAATTGAGATGATAATATTGTAATGAGAATATATAAATAGAGACTAAGTAAATGAAAAAAATGATAAAGGAAAAATATGTGAACAATTAAAATTTTAAATATTAACAATTTTGAGTTGATATATGACGGTAATATATTAAAAACATAGTTAAGAGTATAGGTAATACATAAAAAATATATTCATTACAAAAGAGAAACAGTATGAATAAAAAATAATTTAAATTTTAAAATAATGTAATATTAAACTAATAATTATATGTCAGGATAGGTAACGGAGAAAGATATGAGTATGGAAAGGGGGAGAAAGAAATGGGCGATGAAAAAAGACCCTTATCAATAAGAAAGAAACACTTACGTGACAACGTGAAAGCTTTGCCTACAGAAGTGATGTTTCTCAGTTTAAAAAACGCTCATTGCGTGGAACGGAAAATATGAGAACTAAAATGTCCGTTAGGAAAATTCCAAGAAGCTAAGTTATGTTTACTGATTCGATTGTTAAAAAATAGCCAAAAGTTATTACTTGAGAGTACTAGAGTTATTACTTATTTTTTATCAAATACTCATAAGTAATAACTCTAGTACTCTCAAGTAATAACTTTTGGCTATTTTTTAACAATCGAATCAGTAAACATAACTTAGCTTCTTGGAATTTTCCTAACGGACATTTTAGTTCACATATTTTCCGTTCCACGCAATGAGCGTTTTTTAAACTGAGAAACATCACTTCTGTAGGCAAAGCTTTCACGTTGTCACGTAAGTGTTTCTTTCTTATTGATAAGGGTCTTTTTTCATCGCCCATTTCTTTCTCCCCCTTTCCATACTCATATCTTTCTCCGTTACCTATCCTGACATATAATTATTAGTTTAATATTACATTATTTTAAAATTTAAATTATTTTTTATTCATACTGTTTCTCTTTTGTAATGACTATATTTTTTATATATTACCTATACTCTTAACTATGTTTTTAATATATTACCGTCATATATCAACTCAAAATTGTTAATATTTAAAATTTTAATTGTTCACATATTTTTCCTTTATCATTTTTTTCATTTACTTAGTCTCTATTTATATATTCTCATTACAATATTATCATCTCAATTATGTTTACTTCCATACTTTATAACTATCATCTTAATTTTGTTTATTTCCATACTTTATAACTGTCACCTTATTTCCATACTTTATAATTGTCATCTTATTATCATTTCACATTTAATATTATTTATGTTCCCATAATTTATTACTGTCATATTATTATTATATACCTAACGCATTATTAAGTCTATAATTACATTGGTTGTTATCTTGTTTCTTTTAGCCCTGATGAAGGCCCACATTGTAGGCCGAAACGTCGGCACATAATTAAAATAACGCTTATTTTTAATTGTGTGTTTTAATTTATGACCGCACCCCAACCATCTTCCTCATCTATTATTCTTAAGGCACCCGTCCCAGAAAAAAACAAATTTGTTATTGTATTCTATTCTAAATGCATACATACTGTCGTTGATACACCTAAAAGGACAATTAAACAAAGAAAACAAAAAAAAAACTACTTTGCAGTTGATTGTATTCCAAAATTTATAAGATGAAACCTATTATGTTCATATAATTTTCAAGTCTATTTAAAACGTTAGTCAGACAAATTGGATTTTCGTCTGGCGTTTTTTATTTTTGGCAGAAGGATTAATCCGTTGGCTGGCCAAATCAAACACTTAGTCTGGCTAATTAAACATTTATTTAGGACAACAAAACCTTTTCTTCAGTACGATAAATCCTAGTTATGGAAGATTTATTACATCTGATTTTTTTAATTTTTTTATTATTCTTTCATTATGTAGAACACCGTGTATGGAACAGCATAAATAACGTAATTCATTTTAATTAAAATCCATCGAAATTCAATGTGGTTCTTTTTTAACTTTTTATCTTGTTTAAAAGCCCTAGATTTTTTTTTATTATACCAAATTTGTTATTATTCTTTCAACTTACCTTATGAACGAAATATGTTGTAACAAAAAGAATCGCTTTACATGAACATTTTCAAATAATGACTGAAATGACCCCTGGTCTAAATGGCCCAGTATCACAGAATTTTCTGTATATATGTTTGGTTTGGAGTTCTAGCTAGATAATTAAAATTCATAATGAAGTTAAGCATATCCGTGGGATTTCATGGCATTTCTATATAAATGTGGAATTCAATAGGCTTTAATATCGTGTAGATTTTATTTACCGGAGATTTTTATTTTATCATTGATCTCCTAGTCAAGGCTGAGGGAAACGTACTGTAGATCAGACTTGGAATAGCTGAGAATAGATGAGAACTATTCACAATAATATTTCTCCAAATTTTCTCTATTCTCTCAGAAATCCCTGAAGTATTTCGACTCCATTCATTATATTTTTTTTAAATATTTTTAATGATGTATTAATGTTTATAATTGTGTTTTTATATAATCCGCCCAGAAGACCATCGAGGCGCTGGCCAAGAGACCTGAAATATTGAAAGTTATTGGGTTTTTTTATCTATCTTATGCAGTTTTTACACCATTTGTTAGCATATTTGCTTATTGCGTAAGCAGATAGCAAATACCATTGTAATGCCAAAAGTCCTATGAGTAAATAAATATATAAAATATTATGTTGTCAAATTTTGTATTTACTTGCCTCTTTTTTATATCTTGTATGTATGTATATGTATACCTACTTTTGGATTATTGCTTCAGTCATTTAATGTCTATTATTATTATTATTATACTATTATTGTACTTCTATTAAACTGCCGTTGGTAAATTCCTTTTGATTACACGGGCTTGCCTTAGTGGGATTGTGACTTCTACTTTCTATGAAAAATGTATATAATTCGATTTGAATAAATAAGTTTTTTGAAAAAAAAAATTAAATAGGAAATCTACCGACTTCAGCAGAAAACATTGTTTAGCAGGAATAATGTGAGAAATTAACTTAAGCAGTAAATATTTTTTTTTTTTAACATATTTATTGATATCTATAACTGTAATTAAAAAAAATACATCAAGTAAATGTGATGGTTACATAGAAAATGGTCATAAAATACATGTAGAGCCACTACCCAGTGGCAGCCTCTAAAAATATTCTAAACTAGAAGCTCTCGTGGCCATCTTCTTTTCAGACGCCTCGGAGGATTATCAGGGATCAATCCTTGCTTCGATTGAAACTAATAGTTTGTAGTGAGAATGGAGTTTGTCATGAAAGGAACGGTACCTGGTTCGGGATAAGTCAGCGACATATGGAATATTAAGGTCTTTATGGATGAGTTTATTTGTGACGAAATAAGGAGCATTGAGGATTTTACGAAGGATTTTGAATTGTGAGGATTGGATTCGAGATGAATTCGATGGTTTAGTAGAGCCCCATAGCTCTGCTCCGCAGTAAATAATGAATTATAAATAATAAGCTTTAAGTTAGGAATTAATAAAAAGGAATATTTAATTTAAAATTTAATTTTCCTATATTTCTATTTGAAGGGAAAGTGTTAAAGGTAAACTCAGTAAGGCATCTATTTCGCTATCTGGTTGCAAGAGATAGGAGTGCATCCGATAGTTAAATCGACGTGATTAATGAGCTTTGCAAGGCGAATCCTAAGGAGGAGTTGAGGTAAGGTTTGAGTCCTATTTGAAAGGTCTCTGCTATCCCAGGATCTTCCTCAACATGGCTCAGTTATCCTGTATCCTCCACCTTTCTAAAGAGCTCTCTCCTTCAATAAGGAGGGAACGTCTTCTTGTCATCAAAAGTATTTTTGGAATAGTAAAGATTTGTATTGGATGTTCTGAAAGGCTATTGGGTGCTACAATTCTGAAGTGAGGAGGCCCTCTGGAGCACCCTAGCCTCTATAAAGTGGGTACCCAACAATTACGAATAAAAGCCTAGGGCTTGGTTCTTGCTTAATCAACTCATTACTGCCGTTGACTTAGTATCAGTACGAATTTCTATATGTATTGAGTTGTAAAATAAGATTTTAGCGTCTTTTTCTGGCGATTTTAATAAAAAATTGTAAGTTTATTTTAAAATTTTCCCTACTTGAACTTGGAAAAATTTAACACACTGATGAATGATGAGTGAAGTTTATTCTTTTGCAGTCTATAACCTAACATGACTGTGGACTGTAGGTTTTCACGCACTGATGCAAACAGCTATCTAAATGTTGACACGCACAGGTACATCGGACCTGATACACATGCAAGGAATCCTCAAGAATGGTAGAATGCAACACATTGCTATGAAAAGTTTCGATATCCACAGACGTCAACTTCCTTGACAGGAAAGTACATTTTGTCCGTTACAACGGGTAAAATCATTTCCTTAGGCGATTTATCACATCCATTTACCAATATATCTATGTTTATATTTAACATTAAAAAAAATGAAATTAACGATTTTAAACCAAATCTATTAGTTTCATAAATTTGTATTATATTTTAATACAAAGTTAAATAAATAGCTGCGGGACAGGTAATTAAAATAATATTTTGTAAAATTTAGTTCGATCAAGTTTAAGTTTTTTACTTTTTTTTTTTTTTTTTTTTTTTTTTTTTTTTTTTTTTTTTCTCTCTGACACGACATGCTGTGTAGGCCCTTGGCTTCGTAGTGTAATCTCCTTGGAGAATATTTTCACGATTCTCGATGAGATTTTACTGAGTAGGGCCATCACTCCCTACGTCTATTTTAGTGAGTGACTACCACCTCGCATTCCCGGGGGAGAGGCCACAGATTCACTCACAAGTGAATCCCCATTTAATTATATCCTTATAAAAGCCCCGCTGGGACTGGGATTCGAACTTACAACCTTTAGCTTGAGAGACTAGCCACTCAGCCACGGGCTCCCTAAGTTTTTTACTGGTTATTTCGATAACATTTCAGATTCTTGTAAATATTTGTAATCAGTTATATATGGCCTATTTTTATCTATTACATGTTTCTATCTTTAAGATAATTTTTGGAATTAGGTCATCAACAGTTGAAGGCGTCTTTCAAGCCAAACTTTTGGGTCTAGACGGAAAAAACCACTTACAGACAATGCCTTGTCCAAAGCCATAATCAGTGAAATCACACTGAAAATTTTGTTAACCGTCTATGCAGCGGGTTTTTCTTTTCCATTTTAAGCAAGAATAAAATACCACGTTAAGATAAGGATTCTGGGTTGAAACTGATTTTCTGATACTTGGTCATTTAGACCAGGGGTCGTTTCCGTCAAGGTGAAGGACGGCCCAAGCGTTTTTAAGTCAAAATTTCTGGTTTTGAACCGAACAAACCACGTTGGTTTCTACAAACCCATACATAATCGCCATACACATTAAAAATTTTGCTAACCGTTTATACAGAGGTTTTCTCCGAAAATGAATTTTTACCTCTTCCATTTTGAGCAAACAAAATACCACTTAAAGATAAGGAATCTGGGCTAAATTTGATGCATGAAAGCACCTTAACTAATGCTTTTTTAGAATATGTAAACATTATTGGCCAAGTGAACATGATTTTATGAACACAGGATTAAATGAAAATATTTAAAAATGTTAACTTATTTTACATTCCAATACTTGACCCATGACCATGTATAAATATTTTTTTTTTGTTTTTTTTATTTATTTATAGTAATTTACAACTGTAATAAAGAATACAATAAGTAAATATGTAGAATGAATATTAACAGTCATGAAAATGTCTTGAGAAAGAACCACCTGTGGTAGCACTTCACTAACTATTTTAATACAGTAGGTCCCGAGGCCACTTTCTTTTCAGTCGCCTTGGAGGGTTATCAGGGATATCTGAGGAAGATAAATTACGGACAAGTGGGTTTTTATGGGTAGGGAGTTTAGAATGGAAAAAGGAGTATCTATCAGAGGCTATGTCTGCAACAAATGGGAGTTTTAGGTCATTATGGAGGAGTTGATTTGTGACAAAATAAGGAGCATTCAGTATTTTGCGAAAAATTTTGGATTGTAAGGACTGGATGCGGGAGGAATTAGATGGTTTCGTAGAGCCTAAATATTGTTTAAAATTTGTCTAAACCTTGACTAAGGTAAAGGTAAAGAAAATACTCGGGCAAAGCCATGAAGATACGCAAGAAAATAAAAAGTAGTAATTATAAAACTTTGAGAGATAAAGAGGTTGAACACCAGCTTTGGCAGAATATATATATTTTTTTTTTGTATATCCGTGTATTTAGAAACGGGTAAGGATGCCTTCCTAAGTCTTACTTTTCTTAAAAAGTCTTTAAAGGACACCTGTGTGTTGACTCATATGATATTTTCACATGTGTCAAAGAGGTGTCAAGAAGAATAAATTACATATTCCAACTTCATTTGCGTATTTAAACCTGTCATTTCAAAATTATAGCCAGGGAATGGACCTGGAAGGAAATTAACGAGAAAATTACTTGAAGCACGAACCCAACAGGATAATTCATACATTGTCAATTTTAACACTTCTCTCTCTAAAGTTTGTTTTCACTTAGTAAGTATTATATGATATTACACAAGGAACCTTTATATCTATATTACGTATAAATGCAGTTGCATACAGTTTAAGCATTTGTATCTAGTTTATCTTACAGGGAAAGGATTCCAAATATTTAGCTCCGATTTTGATGAAACTAGACATTAAACGATTTGTATCTGCAAAATATTAGGAATGGTTATATGCAAATAGCTCTACAGGAGTCGCGTAAAAAAATCAGACAGTTTTCGCGCCCAAAAACACATTTTATTTAATGTCTGTCACTCTAGTGAAGGTAGAAAAATAGGTTTTGGTTCAAATTTACCCCATTTCAAAGCTGAATAATTAAAAAAATAACACATTAAAATAAATAAGTTTTATACTTGATAATAACCCTAAAAATATTAGTAATCTCGTCAAATTAGTGCTTTGATTAAAAAAAAAAAAAAATTAATATCATAATAGGGTAGGAGGGCTGTGGAGAAGAGAAAAGTCAACCTTCAGGTGAAGATATTAGAGGCAAAAAATGCAAAACTGCTTTAAGAAGCTCTTCAGAAAGAACCAAGCTAAGGATATACAAGAATTTGATTCGACCACTCTGCAACCTGGACACTCACAAAGACTCAAGAAGTGGAACTGTCCAGGTTCGGACGAAAGATCCTAAGGAGAATTTATGGAGCAGTATGTGTCAGTGGAGAGTGGCGGCGAAGGACAAAACTGGAGCTGAGAAAAGCCTTTACAGAGGCTTAGACGTCGTAGATTAAATTATCTCGATTGCGATGGGCGTGCCACGTCGCTAGGATGTATCCAGAAGAAATCCCATCTATAGTCCTATCTGAGAAATTGTTTGGAGAACGGGAGGTTGGACGCCCAAGGCTCCGATGGGAAGACTGTGTTTCTGTAGATGCATTATCGATACTTGGCATCCGCAACTGGAGGGCAGCAGCACAAAAGCGAAGTGACGGCGGTCATTGCTGGAGCAGGCCTAGACTCAACGCTTGGGTCGTAGAGCAGTATAATAATAAATAAATTTATATAGAACATAAAGTTCTAATCAATTATATATTTTAAAATAAACGCAATTGATTATTTATATATTGAAAGTATGTGAGAGTGTATGATAATTCACTATCGGGTAGTATAGCGTAGCCTTAAAATGTGGGCAATCTTGGAGGACCTAGATACCAAAAAAGGCGCTAGGTTCCGCTTTTGAGAGCGACCATTTTTTACACGTTTCTAGTCATAAAATTGGTCTGAATATAATTATAAGTTGGTGATTAATATTGGTGATTATATACATTGATTTTAATAAAGTTGTAAGTGAAAGGCGTGAGTTGCGTATATTTGTATATAACACTCCAAGATGACCTTGTATATAGATGACTCTTACCACGGGATGTAGAATATGATCCATTGACTCGGCAGACTATTGTGGTGCATCATTGACTTCCGCAGCACACTCTCGCAATCTCTCGGCTGCATTCTCATTCCTAGGCCCGTTATGCTTCGCATTGTTTTCTATATTGCTTCCCAACGCGGCATATCTTTCTCGAGATGCTATCTCCTGTCGGATGTTCTCTTAGTTCTTGTTAGGGTGAATACTGCTGCTCTGTTAGGCTACTTTCTAATTACTAAGATCATTTTTAAAATCAATGAAAGAATTTTCAAATACAGTTAGAGATGAAAATACGTGATACTATTGAAAAAAAAATCTGGTGCGGGCAACATACGACTTTCACTTAACTCCATTTTTAAAATCAATGAAACGATTTTCAAATACAATTAGAGATAAAAATACGCGAAACTATTAAAGAATTAATTAAATTGAATTTCTCGAAAAATTGCATTAAAAAAATATTTTTTCTGTTTTCTCCTTTAGTTGGGTATCGAATTCATTCAATTTATATATTTAGCTGTTTTTTATCAGTGGTAACAAGGTGATAAAGTTATTTTTATAGAATCAACAAAATTAAGTATTAGAGAAAAATTTAAAATATCGGCATTTAAGCCTTGTCAGACCATTTTAATCCGAATGAAACCTAAATTATATTAAAGCTCATTAAATTTTACACCGATATAGCGAGATTAATCATAATCGTCGGAACCGTTTTCGAGAAAATTGAAAAAAGGTGCAAAATGCATGGTATAAAGTGGCTCTTCTGGTAAGCTCATTTTGATGAAAAGGTTTTGTAACGTCTCGGGCGTATATTTGTCTTAAATATGAAATTTCAGTTTCATAGGACTTACCGTTTCCGCCCGGGTGTAACCACACACAGATCTTTTTGCGGGACTTGGTTATTAGGACTCAGGGGACCCTAAAATGTGTATTTCCGTTGAAAACTGGAATTCGAAAATTTTCACGATCGCAATACTTTCCCTTACTATATATAGTAAATGAAAGTAAAAACAACGTCGAAACTTGGAACAAGTGTCTCGTCGAAAAGTAAAACTTGGATGTCTAATTCTCCCTGGCTTGAATATAAATTGAATATATATATATATATATTATATATGAAATATAATTTGTTATAGGCTTAATTTACGAAGCGATTGATATTGATACATTGTGAACTACTTTCTTCGACCATTCGGCGATCTAGATTGACGCCCAGTACAGCCCCCACTCTCCTAGGCCCGGTTGCGGTAGGTAATGGCCTGCAATTATCGAGGTATGCGGCCTCACTCAGGCTCGGCTGAGTCAGGCACCAACGACCCAGATATATTTATGCATCCCTTACATATTTATCTATCCACCTCGTGCATTAATTACTGATAGTATAAGGCTGTAATCGCTCACTACATAATTCCGATAGCTTCATTATTCTAATATATTCTGGAGGGGTACCGAGTATATTGTGGCTGGGTGCATCGACACTGCATATTGCATTCCTTACCTTACAGTCTCCTCTCTCCTTCTACCTCACAAGATACATTGTTATTGTTATCAAGTTTGTATTCAATCAATGTGAAAATACTTCCATCGAATAATAATCTTAAAATCGGCACTTCAATTGAGTAAGTATCACTTTGCCGTTCTGACTTCTTAAATTATAAGCATAGACGGAATAATCATTCAATTTAATTTAATTTAAAACAATTATTCCAATTCTATCCGGCTATCCAACTCAGTTCCTCGCTTCAAATCTCACTTTATCATCTCATGGCCATCCAGTCACAATAGATTTGTGAATTAAGGTTCAATTTGCTAATTTGGTTTTTCATTTGCATTTGTCTATTTTGTATTAGCATTTGTAAACTTTTTTATATTTATTTTATTGGCTTTAAGACTCCGGAGCTCATTTTATATATTCTGAAAATGTTATTATTAAGGGACATGCCTTGATGTGTGTATATATATATATATATATATATATATATATATATATATATATTTATATATATATATATATATATATTTATATATATATTGCTATGTTTTTGATCGGCTGCTTTTCTAAGGGGCAGCAGTACCTTTAAAAACTAGCTTATTTGATATATTTAATCCATATATAAACTATATTTAATGATACCATTGGATCTCCTTTCTAAAGGTATAGTGTTTACCAATCTAATAGGTGACATGCAGAGTAAGATTAAATTAGACATGTCTTACAAACTGACATTATTATTTAAAACAACTTAACACAAAATATAGTTAAATTGAGGATGTATAGTCGACTGTAGAAACTATTTATAGATGGAATAATCAGGATCAGTCATTTTTTGAAACTTTTTAATTTTGCCAACGTTTCGGCTCGAGCTTGAGAGCCATCATCGTATTGTACATACGAGTATATTGTTTTGTTTTTCCATCGTATAATTTTGTAAAAATGTTTAAAAACAAAGATAAGCTGTAGTATTTACATTTAGAGGGGAAAACCTTCAGGGTTTTTATATGAATCCCTCCCCATACTACCTATGTTTATGGTTTTCCTCAGTTTATGCTTGGACATGGCTCAGTAATGGTACGTTTATATATATATATATATATATATATATATATATATATATATTTTTTTTTTTTTTTTTTTTTTTTTATTTCTATATTAAAGTCTAAAAGTTTTATTTTTATGATTATCATCATCAGATTGTGTATCATATTATCATTATTTGTATCTATAATATTTAAGTATGTTGGTATATTTTCTATTTCATTTCAAATGCTTTCATTGTCAGTACTTTCAAAAGAAAATTTTCATTATCATATTAACATGTATCTCTTTTGTTATGATGTTTGTAGCCCTGATGATGGCTCACAAGCTTGAGCCGAAACGTTGGCAAAATTAAAAAGTTTCAAAAAATGACTGATTCCTGATTATTCCACCTATAATATAATTTAACTATGCCTGAGAATACTGAGGGACATTATATTTACTCTTGCCATTACTTATTATTACAATTAACTCAAATACTTTTAAAACACTTTTTCGAAGGTGGAATCATCTTAGGCGCCCATTCTCTGCTTCATCCTCCAGCTGCTCTCTTTGACCCCAGACTGACCTCGCTTCTTCTTGAGGATGGAACTCGACTGCTCTTGGCTGTAATAAGACTCACTTCATCTTGAGCATAGAACTTGACTGACTCTTCGGATCTTCTCTCTCATCCTCGTCACCTTGGGTGGGGCTGATACGGGAAGTACCCCTTGTTGGGGGTCCAGCCTTTGTAGAAACTATTTTTAAGAAATATTTCTAATTCATTTAAGTCGGCGTTATAAACCTTTGTGATATCCTTATCTTTTCACCGCTCTAAATATTCTTATCAACCGCCGCTAGGGGAAACTACCAGAGGTCTCTGGTACCGCGGGGAAATCTAGGGGGCTAGGTAAACACCTTTTGGACTTGGCGCCCCAAGCTTCTAAAAGCATATCAATATATATTTAATTAGTATAATTGTTATCTAATGATGAATTTACACCCATCAGTATTCTCAATGCATTACAATATATATATATATATATATATATATTTATATATATATATATATATATATATATATATATATATATATATATTTATCTCTCCAACTCCTTTATATAAGTTGTATTCCTTTAAGTATTAAAGATTATCTATCTATATCTAATACAATTTACAACCGACATATTAAATTAGTATGGCCTGCCTCCGGAGGGTCACACACACGACCGGAATGTGCGACCCTGCTTTCAGGGGGGTTCTGACCTTTCGTAGTACCTTGTTCTCTGGGGAAGGGATCGTCACAGTTTTTTTTTAAGATTTTTTCTTTTTATTGACGTTTTGTGTGTTTTAGGTAGAAAAAAACTTGACCTTTGCTTGGTGAAAGTGCTTAGTGATTAATGGTTGAGGGATCGAATATACCACGCAATCTTTCCCTAAAGCCAGAGTCTGCTGTCCGATCCACCATTATCCATTTTCTCCAGCTGTCAATACGTCATGGAGGAGTGTCCCCACGTCATTCCTAGCTTACGTTATTTACGCCTGGCGTACTACTCTTTGGCGTATTTCAGACTGGAGATGGACGAAAGATGCGAAGCAACAGAGAGGTTTGACCATCTATACTGCTATGCATTAAACATTAAATGTAGAATAGTATAAAATAAAGCAGTACCCTGGCTACAGCCAGGAAGGTTCTTAGATGGGCTATAAAAAAACACACCCCTCCACTCCTAGAGCAGGGGTAGCCACCTACTTAAGGGAGTCACAAAGACCTTTAAGGGGAGACATATCCGGAAGCCGATAGCACTCAATCATCTTTTTTAGTCAAGTAATCTATAAAGTCCCTTGATCTAATTATGTAATATGTTTCTTTAAATAAACCATTTATTTTATTCTTTAATGTGTCCCAGTAAATTGGATAACACCTATCCCTTTGGAAAGGTTTCCTATTACAATACCTCAGGAAATTAAATAAGTTTGGATAATTATCTTAAATAATTACCCATGGCATCCCTTAGTTTAGACCGTCTTTTTTAAATGAGTATAAGCATGGCAATACAGCATGAAGAAACATATATTAAGGAAACAAATATTCGACTATCAGGACGAAGAAGACCACTAGAATATGGCCCATGGAAGTTGAATATCTCAGAGTCAAGTGCAAAGAAAAAACGGTGGTGGGTGCTTGAAGGAATATTGGAGGTAGAGGAAACTCCAGGCAGTGAACATAAATAAAAAATATAATCGTTCTGTGATGCTATATAGCAAATTCGCTAATATATAAAATCAGAAGGAGGTAATCCAATGCTGAAAATAAATATTTTCTAATAAAAATATAGAACGATATAGATAATAAATCACTAAGAGCAAGCATACAATTACTTTAGTTCTATTGGGCTCACATGTGTACGATACATTTATTTATATTAATTTAATATTATTCAGTGCTTCCATATTGTTTTGTGGCTACCGTAATAGCCTTCTATAAGTTGTGATTTTTTTAATTCAGCAGTAATTGTAATATTACATTTTGTGAATTTACGCAAATACGTGATCACTCTTGCGATTTTAAATTTGAAATGTACTACCATGTGAATCAAACTACTCTTCAGCCTTATTTTTTTCAATCTTATGCCATCATTTGAAATAGGTTTGGTTTTTTTTTTCTTTCTTTTTTTCTAAACCTTTTTAATTGATAACATGCTTGTCACTTTATAAGAAGAGCGAAGTATTAATCTAGTAAGAGTAACCTATTGGTCTATCTACTGAAGATTTTTTTAAGGTGTTATTTGTGGTGTAGTAGCTAGCATAACAGCCTTCTATGAACAAGGTTGCGGGTTAACACCCAGCAGGATTCAATTCAAGAAAAATGGACCATCATGACTACTTTGTTCAGAACGCTATATCTCAGCTATTTCAAAGGTTCCTTTTTTTGGTGGGAGGGAGATCTAATTCTTTTAAAAAAGTTATAGTATTAATAAATTCATACGGGGAACAGATTCCATTATCAAAAACAATTGAGTTAATAAATTAAAACATTTTTTATTATTAACATCACCGGATGCCCTGTTCCATTTGTGCTAGATTTCGAAGTATCAATTCAGTAATTTCGGAGAAAAGCCGCCGACAGACAAGTTTTTTTTTTTTTATCATTGATTCCTTATTCCTTCGTATGTTGAAATGTAAGACCTTAACTTTTGACTGGGAGGTGATGAGGTGAATTTCTCGATCGACTACAAAAGATCATTATTGAAAATAATAATCTATAAATTGAGTATAATCTGAGGAAGTTGATAAAACATCACGTGACGAATAGATCAAATGGATGTTATCATATCTTAGAAGTTATCGTGGTATTGTTTGAATGGATGAATCTACAGGCGTGGATGTCAATGGAGTTTCATTGACATAAATGTATTAAATATATTCTTAATCCGATCCGCATCCTTATGGAACTCCATTCCTTCTAATATCCGGAACTTCCAAACTTCCTCGACATTTAAATCCCGTCTATTTAGCCATTTCCTATCCATACAATTCCCAAACAATCCCAGGTAAATGCTAATTTCAGGGAAGATCAAGAGATAAAGCAGACAGATAAATTTATTTATTTATTCAATTTTCGTTTTCTCGTTTACATTAACAGCAAATATTATTTAAAGTTTTTCTTTTAATCTTTTCAAAGACCTTCTATAAGTTGTGATTTTTTTAATTCAGCAGTAATTGTAATATTACATTTTGTGAATTTACGCAAATACGTGATCACTCTTGCGATTTTAAATTTGAAATGTACTACCATGTGAATCAAACTACTCTTCAGCCTTATTTTTTTCAATCTTATGCCATCATTTGAAATAGGTTTGGTTTTTTTTTTTCTTTCTTTTTTTCTAAACCTTTTTAATTGATAACATGCTTGTCACTTTATAAGAAGAGCGAAGTATTAATCTAGTAAGAGTAACCTATTGGTCTATCTACTGAAGATTTTTTTAAGGTGTTATTTGTGGTGTAGTAGCTAGCATAACAGCCTTCTATGAACAAGGTTGCGGGTTAACACCCAGCAGGATTCAATTCAAGAAAAATGGACCATCATGACTACTTTGTTCAGAACGCTATATCTCAGCTATTTCAAAGGTTCCTTTTTTTGGTGGGAGGGAGATCTAATTCTTTTAAAAAAGTTATAGTATTAATAAATTCATACGGGGAACAGATTCCATTATCAAAAACAATTGAGTTAATAAATTAAAACATTTTTTATTATTAACATCACCGGATGCCCTGTTCCATTTGTGCTAGATTTCGAAGTATCAATTCAGTAATTTCGGAGAAAAGCCGCCGACAGACAAGTTTTTTTTTTTTTATCATTGATTCCTTATTCCTTCGTATGTTGAAATGTAAGACCTTAACTTTTGACTGGGAGGTGATGAGGTGAATTTCTCGATCGACTACAAAAGATCATTATTGAAAATAATAATCTATAAATTGAGTATAATCTGAGGAAGTTGATAAAACATCACGTGACGAATAGATCAAATGGATGTTATCATATCTTAGAAGTTATCGTGGTATTGTTTGAATGGATGAATCTACAGGCGTGGATGTCAATGGAGTTTCATTGACATAAATGTATTAAATATATTCTTAATCCGATCCGCATCCTTATGGAACTCCATTCCTTCTAATATCCGGAACTTCCAAACTTCCTCGACATTTAAATCCCGTCTATTTAGCCATTTCCTATCCATACAATTCCCAAACAATCCCAGGTAAATGCTAATTTCAGGGAAGATCAAGAGATAAAGCAGACAGATAAATTTATTTATTTATTCAATTTTCGTTTTCTCGTTTACATTAACAGCAAATATTATTTAAAGTTTTTCTTTTAATCTTTTCAAAGACCTAAGATTAAATTTTTTTTTATTTTACAAACACTCTGAAGATTTGTAATTTCTTTTTTAATTTAATTTAAAACTGCAAACATATTTTTTTTTGTTCTTATTTTTACATACATTGATGAATTGTTAATTTCTTTTCTTTTTATATTTCATTTTAAAATTGTATATATATTATTTTTTTGTTCTTTTTAAATCTTATTATGTCTTTTTTTGTTCTTACGTCAACATACATTGAAGAATTGTAATTTCTTTTCTTGGTATATTTTATTTTAAAATATAAAAATAAATCAGTTTTTTTTTTATTGTTCTCATGTTAACAAATATTTATTTCTCTTGTTTGTGCATTTTTATTAGAATTTATCTTTTATGCTATTTTCTGTGTTCAGGTTATTAGTTTAATTTTATTGTTTTCAATTATTGTATTATACTCTAAGACTATAGTTTTAAGTTCACTTTATGTTTCCTGCTGTATTATTCTAAAGGGACTTGTCCCAGAATAAATAAAGAATTATTATTATTATAAAAAAAAAAAAATATGACATACTTGAGTATATCGATATCACTATCATTTAAGGCATCAAGTCCTGAAGACTCAAAGGTAAAATGCATTGCTATTAAGATTTTCTTAAGTAGGGAAAATAATTTTTTCTGTAATCAAGTCATCAAAAAAATATTCTTGGAACATGAGTGGTAATATTGATGTATGATATACCGCTGGAAAGCGCAAGATTTACAAAAAGTTAATATGCAATTAAATAAGCCGTACAAGTTAATAGAAAATTGCTACAAGCGCATTAACGTATAAGCATATGTTATTTATAATTTTGTGATGAGGGAGAATAACTGTCATCACCGTACAAAATAGTACAGGCCATATTCTTACATCCAGTACTCTAGATTTAAAATAAAATATTACGGACCAAATATAACGCAAGTTGTTAAAATAAATGGGAAGTTGCTAAAAATTCACTCAATGAGGGTCACCATGGAAACTTAATTAAACTTTAAAAATGTTATGGTTGTTATTATAATTATTTTAAATAAATATTTCTAAGGAAATTATAGTATGCTATGTATTAAGCAACACAATTCAGTTGCCTGCATTGCTTTTTATATGAAGTATTTTTTTTCTAAAAAAAATCATTTAAAAATAATATAATTTAATAATAATAATAATATAAGACAGCACCTCACATTGCTCTGCGGTAAAGAGGACTCGATTAAGTAAGTAAGTAAGTAAATAATAATAATAGGCTTACCGAACCCGAAGGTTCGATGCAAATACCACCAGTCTGCCTACACAGACTCGTCCAATGTTCACCGTTCAAGCCCAAGCCCCAGAGATCAGCCTTAACGCAATCCTCCCATCGACGCTTCGGCCTGCCTTTCGGACGCCTACCAGTCGGTTCAGCGAGTACCAACTTTCTTGAAATCCGTTCCTCACCGAACACAACCACTTTACGCGCCCATGTGAGTCTCCGCGATGCTATCAACTCAATTATATTCACAGGATACAAGACCTCAGAGAAATCCATGACTGTTGGTGGTATTTTGTGAACTAAAACATGTGAGTAGGGCGTTCGAACCTAAGTCACACCCTCCAGCAAGCCTGGAGGGCCGCTCTCATTGTTGATCGGCGGGTCCATCGGACTTAGCCGGGAGGAGCTTCCGAGGAAATTCACCGACCATTCCCACATCCGCCACCCATGGGACGCTCCCCATGCGTGGTAGTGAGATCCGCGCGAAATATAATTGAATAATAGAATAAAATATAAACTGTTTAATATAACAAACATGGAAGCATTAGTGGCTAGCATAACAGCCGAAGGTCGCGGGTTCAAACCTGCAGGTGGCCCGAGGTTTTTTGGTTTTTTTTTTTTAGTAAAAAATCCTTAGTTATGTCGTCCTTCGGAGGGGGCGTAAAGAGGTGGCACCGATGTCAGATACTCGTTAAAGATCCCATCCTAATTAAACCTGGATATGCAAAATTTAGGACTCCCACTGCAGCATCGTCCGTTTAGCCTCAGTTGTATAAAGTAACGTTAAATAAATAAACAAACAAAGAAATTATTTTAAACAGATGTATTATTATTTCAAAAGCGTATATATATATATATATATATATATATATATATATATATATATATATATATACACAACACACACACACACACACACACACAAATTAAAAAATGTATTGTGAATAGCCTAGCCAGGCTCTATTTGTAAGGGGAATACCCCAAAGACAAAATAAAAATATATTCTATATACCGCTCTAGACCCGACTTTAAATATCCTGAATTGTAAAAAAAAAAAACATTTGACTTAAACTTTTGAATTAAGGTCAAAAAAGTTCAATGAATTACTTCGATGAGGAACATAGTTGGCAGTACGGCCATCAAAAAACATTACACCCTTATAAGTAATAATTTTTGAGCTTTGGTCCTGACGTCTCCAACCTACATTGTGTGGGCCTTCATCAGAGCGACTACGATAAGCTATCTCAAGAAATCCTTAATTTAGTTGAGAAATTTAATTCAATCAGATTGAAAACTACATTATATCAGAGGCTATTGAATTTTTCATCTTTACAATGTGTTTAATCAAAATAGCCGTTTTTGGGAATTTCGTAAAAAGATACGAAATGAATAGAGTTTTACTCTCATGAAAAATCCTTGGACCATCTGTGGGTTTGAAACCGTGACCTAGAAGGCTGTTATGGTAGTTACTATGCTACAGGTGATCCCACATAGACTATAAAATAAAAATATATATATGTATATATATAAAACCCCTTGGCGGCGGAGGGAGACGGATTGATCGAGCGACTACGGCCTCCAGACGGCCTTCGACTTTCACAGTGCCCTTCTTGTCTGCTGGGTCCGCTAATTCTTATCCACTGTGCTGTTATGAGGGTTTGTATTGGGTAGAAGGTAGAAGAAGAAAGAAAATAAACTTTATTTATATATTTACAAATCTACAAAATATTTACAAATGATTTCGGATGAGACATCCTTATAATCAACAAAATTTTTGTTTGATTGGTAATTATAATCTATTAGCCTAATGACTAAATATGTGGTAAAATTAAATTGATATTATCTAAGGTAGTAGGTAAAATTATACCAAAAACCTACTTATAAAAAAAAAAAAAATAAATAATAATAATTGAAAATATAAAATTTAGAATTTAAAATAAACTAGCTAATGTTATCAACACATGTTTAGTTCTTTTATGAGTGTAGCGTTTCAGTGCAATTTTATTATAATTGCCGATTTCCTTTATTAAAGGATTTTTCAAGACTGGTGTTTTGCAGAAGTATGAAGCTGTTCGAGAGTGAACAAATTGTTTGACTGTTGGAAGCTGCAAATCCTGGAGCATAGATGATATTTTAGTGTAGCGGGGGTAGTTGTTAATCCGCATTGATAGATATTGAATTCTTTCAAGTTTTTGATAATTAGTCAAGCAGGTTGAGCTCCAGACTGCGAGGTGTATGTGATTAACGGTCGGATAACTGATTTGTATATTGTCAATTAGTTACGAGGGCTCAAATGGGATTTTTCCTTTTTTTTTTAAATTTCATCTATCTCGGTGAGACTTTTTTGGGAGGATCTCTTTGTTAGTGAAAAATGATGAAACTTTTATATTTTTATTACCTTTATATGATGATTAAGTTCTGACGGATAAAATGGAGTGGCTAAAATACAGTTTGTTTACGAAATATATAAAATACATTACTGCCTTGCAAGTGTTTCCCTGAGATATATTTAGTTTTGTAAATAACCATTTTTTAATCTTAGATTTTGATTATAATTATTTAAAAAAAAACATACTTTTTAAATTAATTTCGTTTGTTGAAAGATCTTAACAATTAAGACAAAAATAATCAACACTGCTCTTTAGAAAGAAGCAAAGAAACCCAGTAGCCCATACACAGACATACCTTCTACCCACCTGATTCACATCATTCACTTCGATTTATCAAATAGACTGTTTTACATTCAAGTTGGCACATCTACATCCGATACCTGTCCCAATAAAACCTGGATAGGCAAAATTTAGGACTCCCATTGTAGCATCGACCGATTAGCCATAGTTGCATAAAGTGACTTTAAATAAAAAAAACAACAAACAAACTTATTGTATTTGTAAAAACCAATAAATATGTTAAATAATAAGATGATATGTCTTTTTTTGAGATCAAACAGGTGTTACGTCAGTATATTCCATTGACATATATAAATAAGTAAATATAATATATTGTGAATAAATATAATTCTCTGTTAATATTTAAAATAAATGTCCAGGAAATGGTTAATAAATCATCCGCACAGAAAAAAAAAATATCTAGCAGAATAATTAACATAAACATTTTAGTCCATTTCAACAATCTAGTGCAATTTACTTTTGACGCCTTATTGATGTTTTTACCTCTTATTGGTTGATTAATTAAATAAACAATTCACCAATTGAAGATATGTTGGTTTAATATTCTTAGAAAAAATATTCTCATTTTCCTCTTGACGATTTATTTATTTTTGTTTGAGTAACACTGTTGCATCGTATGTTTGTATGAGTGATTGTGTGCTCATTATAAATTAAATACAACAAAATTATTTCTTAAGAATGAAAGTAAATTGTCAAGTATATGGTGCGAATACTTTTTCTAAGAATTATTAAAAGTATCAATATTTTGGAATCATGTTATATAATAAAAAAACAAAAAAAACCTGTAAATTATTTTAAGTGACAGTTGGAAATTTAAATTTAAATAACGAAACACGTGTAGATTAGATATTCTAGCAAATTATTCCTCAACATGGATTGATTAATCAGAAGAACCACTATGTACCGTTTACTTTATAATTTATTGAACTGGATCGGACAATTATGATGATAGTCTAATAATCATAAATATACAGTTAAAAAAGAATGCACAATAAGCTATTTTAGTATCTCATTGATAGGACATCTGTGCAGATTTTCTTCTAGGTTAGGTTTAATTTAATTATAATTTTCTGACAGGTGTGAATAAAGATATATGAAGAGAAGTCGTTGGTAATTAAAAATAATTAGCATTAACTATATACAAGTTTAGCAATTTTTAACTATATCAATAACATTTAACTGAATATTTTTGCAGTTTAAAAAAATAATTTCTAAAAATAATAAAAATGATTATTCTTAGTTCGCGGCTTCTATCTAAAAACTTAAAGATTAGAATTTATAAAACTATTATTCTTCCAACGGTTCTTTACGGATGTGAAACGTGGCCGCTTACTTTGATGGATGAACAACGGCTTAAGGTTTTCGAAAATAAGGTATTGCGTAAAATATTTGGTCCAAAGAGAGATGAGGCCACTGGGGAGTTTAGAAGGTTTCACAACGCGGAATTGCGGAACTTGCATTCTGTGAATATAATTGAGCTGATTGCATCGCGGTGACTCAAATGGGCGAGTAAAGTTGTTGGGCTCGATGACGAGCGGATTCCGAGAAAGTTGGTGTTTGCTGATCCGACTGGTAGGCGTCCGAAAGGTGGGCCGAAGCGGAGATGGGAGGATTGCGTTAGGGCTGATCTCGGGAGCTTGGGCTTGAAGGATGAACATTGGACGAGTCTGTGTAGGCGGAATTTGGTGGTATCGGCATCGAACCTTCGGGTTCGCTAAGCCTATTATTATTATTATTTAATAAAAATGAACAAATTGTTTTAATCACCAGATTGAATAAAATTGTGTTAACGTCACTTTATGCTATTCTGTCTAATCGGACGATGCTACAGTGGGAGTCCTAAATTTCGCCTATCTAGATTTAAGTATGATATTGATCATTAACGAGTACCTGACATCGCACAAGGCTCGGCATTTTACGTCCTCTCCGAAATACGGCATAACTAAGGATCTTTTACCTTAGCATAGAAGGCTGTTATGCTGGCCACTGTGCTACAGTTTACCCCTAGATTAAATTAAATGTTTATATACATATTAATTTCTAACTATATTAAAAGTAGTGTTATTCGTTTATTTCACTGGATTTTCGCTACTTTTATCTCCTTATTTAATATGGTTAAATGTTTTCATTTTTTGTTTTGTAACATTTTTCTTCAAAATGGGCCAACCACAAGAGCCACTTAATATTGTACCATACATTTCTCAATTGTTTTTTTTTTTTTTTTTCAAAAACGGCTCAAACGATTTTGATTAAACTCACTACATCGATATAGAATTGAATGCACTTAAATATGATATAAGCTTCATTCAGTTTGAAATAGTATGAGTTTAATTTTTTTTCCTCTAAAGTATTTTTTAGATCCTTAAATTAAAAAGAAATGACCGCATCGTCTTATAAGATTTGTTAAAAATGGCTACATATACAAGTTAGAAGAATTTGATGATCAACTATAGGAGGAAAAATCAAAATTATTTTTTAATGTAATTTTTGTATCTTCTGAAGATAATAACAGTAATATGGATGTATAATATACCGTTAGAAAGCTGAAGATTTTAGTAATAATATTATCTTATACACACAGTTATAAAATGTAAGAGAGAATAATGAAAAGCCGATAAAATTTACTGATCGTTGTAGATAATAATATAATAGATTATTTAATAAAACACATGTTTCTATCGAAAATCAATTCTTTTATATCTAGCAACGTAGGTAAATAAAAGTCGTGTGTTTCGCACACCAGAACTTTTAATATTTATTTTAAGAAGCGCATGACCCTTATGGTTGAAAAACCCGAATGATAATTTCTATTTTTTTTATTATACGAAAAATAAATAATTTCTAAGAAGGGGGGTTATACTTCAAGTACATAATAATTAGCTATATATAAATATAGACCAAACGAGTTACATAACGGACCTAAAGTCGCATTTCGAACTATATAGGGACTTGGACGTAACCGAATCCGCAAATAACATGTAGGTAAACTACCTTTTACATTTACATTGCTCGCATAGCAGGGATAACTGTTTGTGAGATAAATAAAATAGTTACAAGGCGCTAAGAAAACGGTAGGTCGATGAGTCACCGGCGGGAGAATGTCCAATTCAAAGAAATGAAAGTGAGAGTTAACTGGGGAGAGTGTGGAAAGTATTACGCCACGGGGATTGCTGTAGTCTGCCCATTCCTGGGTCTTGTCTTATAGGCCATGTATTAATGTATATACATTATTATATGTGTAATTTAAATATAAATATACCATACATTTGTTTATACTCGTATTCGAATAAATAGTATAAGTAAAAATAATCAGGAGTTAATTTAATTTTTTTCCGACGTTTCGGACTCATATATCTGGAAAACAAAAATGATACACATCAATGCTCTATGGCAATGAACACTAGAGAGTGTAAAAATTATGGAATTGATTTTTCAACGCGCACAACACACGACTTTCACTTACCTACGTTTTAAATACCTAAGTTTTAAATAAATTTAAAGATATTGGGTTGTTTCACACGAATTTTCTGTTTTTATAGTTTCTGAAATACATAAATGATTTTGCAGGTCTCTGTTGTTTTTTTCCGAATGTTTACATATTTAAAGTAAACAGTTACTAATCCTCTAAATTTTTATTATAAACATTAGCCTCCTAATCAATTACCCACTTTTTAGTTTACCTCCTAATATGAACATGGAAACACGCGATTTTCGAGTAATATTTTTGTAAGAGTTTAAACTCGGCCATTCAGCAGCTGATGCCGGTAGAAATATTTGCAAGGCGTTTGCGGAAGAGAGAGTTAATGAACCTCCTTCCGTAATAGACAACGATTTCCTCAAACATACAGTAGAAGGAAACCCCTACCAAACAGTTAAAGGACTCTCAGCACAACTAATTGCGAGTGCATCTACCGTTTCCAGACATTTAAAGTGTATTGGGAAAGTAAAAAAGCTCGATACATGGCTACCTCATGATCTCACTGAGCGGCAGCAAGACCCCATGTTTCAAAACATACCGTGCAAAAATTGAAAGAACTGAGCTACGAAGTTCTTCCGCACCCACCAAATTCTCCCGACTTGTCTCTAACAGATTACCGCCTGTTCAGGAATTTAGACAACTTAGTCAAAGGAAAACGTTTTGAAAATTATGATCAAGTGAAAAGTGCGTTTTCAGATTTTGTTTCACTTCAAAGCTCAGAGTTTTTCAGTTCGGGGATAAAAAAAGTTAGGAAAAATGTGTAGAAAAAGAAGGTAAATACTTCGAATAGAATTATCTTGTTTCATATCGTATTTTTAATTAACTTCCTTTACCTTGAAAACGGACATTTCATGTGGCACAACCCAGAAGAAATAAATCGTTAAAGGAATGTATATATTGTGTTTTAATAGGGACATGTGATTTATTAAATAATCTATTATATTATTATCTACGACAATAAGTTTGTTTTATCGGTTTTTGTCACTCTTCGTTATATTTTACAATAATATGTATAAGATAATATTTTTTGTAAAAGCTTTAGTTTTCCAGCGGTACATTATACATTATAATCTACATTACTATTGCATCACTTGTGTTCAAATACACAAAAATTGCATATCAAAAAAAGCTGTTTAAAAAATTCGTTCAACTTGCATATTTATCTGTTATTTCTAAATGCCAATTAGATGATGTGCCTAATTTTTTTAAATCTACAAAATTAAAGATACTTTAGAGGCTAAAAATTTAAATTATCGGCATTTAGGTCCTGTCAGTCTATTGTTTGTTTATTTATTTAACGTCACTTTATGCTGCTATAGCTAATCGGACGATGCTACTGTGGGAGTCCTAAATTTTGCCTATCCAGGTTTTATTAGGATAGGGATCTTTAACGAGTACCTGACATCGCACAGGCTCGGGACCACCTTTTAACGTTCCCTCCGAAGGACGGCGTAACTAAGGATTTTTTATCCCATTAAAAAATCCAAGGACCACCTGCGGGTTTGAACCCGTGACCTTTAGCATGGGAGGCTGTTACGCTAGCCACCCCGCTACAAGAGATCTCGCTGTCAGTCTATTTCAATCAGAATGAAATCTACATGGTATTAAAGCCTATTAAATTTTACATCAATATAGCGAGTTTAATGAAAATCGTAAAAAGGTTTAAAATTCATTGTATAAAGTGGCTCTTCTGGTTATCCGATTTCGATGAAAAAGTTCCTGTAACATTTCGGGAGTAGAGTTGTCTTAAATATTAAATTTCATTAAAAGACTTTTTAGTGGGACTTCGTCATTTGGACTGAAGGGACCCTAAAACGTGCATTTCCGTCGATAACTGAAATTTGAGAATTTTCACGATTGCAATACTTTCCGTTACTATATATTTCATACTGTAAAGTAAAATTCGTTGTAATTTTTCAAAAATTTTATATGTGTATATTTATTTATTATCTTGTTATATTATTCTAAAGGGAATATTACCAGAATTAAATTAAGAATTTAATATTATTATATGAACTTACATTATATACGGGGGTACGTTCAATCAAATAATATACAGAAAAAGTATAAAGTAAATTAAGTAGTTGCTCGTAGACTGCATTGATGTAGCGTGCGTGCGATGGGAAAGGATTGCGTGCATAGCAAGGGACAATGCCATGCCATTTCCTTCTTAACTCTCTTAATCTATGGGACTAAGCGACACTGTCCCATCCTACGATAATCTGGAATTCTCTAGCTGCCCATATACGCCATGTTTCTTCTGTACCCTCATATAAATTCCAACTTTTCCTACACCTTCTGTTATCCCAAACTGACGCTCAACAATTATATTTTTAATTCTAGGTGTTAAAGTTTGAGTGAAGAAAGTGTCTACTTTCTAAATGTAAGTACATCTCGTCAATTCAACACACTTGTCTCCAGAAGATTTTTTTTTTGTATAATATTTCTTCTTCCTATCTCATTATTGTAAATAATAACTAATTATGTTAATTTTGTCTGTTGACCAAAAATTAGTTATTCTTAAGGACCCAGTCCCAGAATAAAATTATTTTGTATTTTAATCTGGATTATTCTTAAATTAAAGGGAATTTAAACACAAAAGTTATTTTTAAATCTTTTAAAACTTTCGTAATTTTGAATTACCATTTAAAATATTTCATATATAGGTAAGTGAAAATAAAAAATGTAGAATGAAATTTTATTTTAAACAATAATATCCATTATTGATCCTCGGTAGAAGTGTATATGCCGGTCGAATGGAGATGAGCAGGGCAAGGATGCCTTTGAGAATCTGTCACGCTATTAAGTAAATAAATATGCTATCTTTCTCAAAATTAAATATCAATTTTTTCCTAAGTGCCGTGTATTTGTGCACGTTTTAGGAAGATTATACCCTAAGGGACTGTTAGCTGGCTCATGGAGGATATTAATACAGTAATTTAGCGAAACCATTTGGACGATAAGGCTCTCGATCTGCGGGTTCATTTCGTGAAGGTATTTCGTGGGAGGAGGGCCAGAAATGTTTTTTGAACATTATTTGTAGTTATATCAACGATAACTTCGCTATTTTTAGATTTAGTTTATTATTTTGAGTTGATATTTTATAAGTTGGGAAATAATAGGCCATATCCGGATTCTATTTATTCGAATCCAGGATCCGGAGAACTGTAGTGCTTTCCAGAAGTAAAATTACATTTTTTTTTTTTTTTTTTACATCATTAGCATAAGTGTTGGTTGTATATTTATGCCCATTCGCACGAGTAGTAGACGTTGTGATGAATAAATTTAAAAGTTTAGTTAATGGCTGGAAGTTAAAAACAAGCTCTAACAAGGAGAAGATCCCAAATGTGTCATACCATTTTGATGGATTTTTTTTTTTATGTGAAAAATAGACATGATACCATTAGACTCAAATGGTTTAACACGCTCACGCCGTGACAAATATCTACGTTTCCCCCGTGGGGCGGGACTGTTAGCTTCTTAGCTTCGTGGGGCGGGGCTGTACTGCTGCGAGTTCCAACGTGTTTAATGCCAGATCACAACAGTTCCAGGCTTTCAACGCGCTATATCCGAGATTGTGACAGTTTTGACATACGTATATGACTTGAAGGAGTAATTATGGGAATACTTAGAAAAATATTATTATATTATATTCTTACATCATATTATGGGAATAAAAATATGAAAATAAATCACGCACAGCTATATAAAATTCTTAAAGAAGAGTAATCAAGCGAAATTAACCGATAAGAGTCCTTTGAGGGGGATGTTGGAAGTTAGAAAATATTTAATAAATAAACCCTTATGCTTGTTAATTCCCAACAACTCATAATGTTGAGAAAAAATAAAATAAACTCATTTTCTAAAAATTAGTGACTCACCTGAGATGCACGTCGCCCCACGGAATAGCTAAGCGTGACCCACCGGTAGGTCACTCCGTCGTGAACATGTTAATATAAAATATTAATCGCCACTAGGAGTCGGGTAAAAATATAAAAATGTTGCAAAATCATATTTTATTTAATATCTCTGGTTCTAGTGAAGGTAAAAAAATAAGGTTGGTGTCAAACTTACCCTTTTTCAAATTGGAATACTTAAAAAGAGATTCTTATATTATTATTTATTATTAAAAATTATTCTTATATTATTATTATATTATATTCTTACATCATATTATGGGAATAAAAATATGAAAATAAATCACGCACTGCTAAATAAAATTCTTAAAGAAGATTAATCAAGTGAAATTAACCGATAAGAGTTCTTTGAGGGTTGATATTGAAAGTTAAAAAATAAAACCTTATGCTTGTTAATTCCTAACAACATATAATGTTGAGGAAAAATAAAATAAACTCATTTTCTAAAAATAAGTTACTCACCTGAGATGCACTTCGTCCAGCGAAATAGCTAAGCGTGACCCACCGGTAGGTCACCCCGTCGTGAACATGTTAATGCAAAATATTAAGCGCCACTAGGTGTCGGGTAAAAATATTTAAAAAAAACATTTTATTTAATATCTCTGATTCTAGTGAAGGTAGAAAAATAAGTTTGGTATCAAAATTACTCTATTTCAAATTGGAATAATTAAAAAAATAAACCATTAAAATATTATTTATTAGTTTTTGTTTGCTGGTTTCTTTGTTTAGTCAATTAGTTAGTATTATTTTGTTAATTCGTTATAACAAATGATTAATTTATCAGTTTATATTTATTAGTTTAATTTACCAGTTATTATTATACAATTTTTATATTCTGTAACTTAATGTTCTATAACTTAATTTATATTATGTAATAAAAATACGCGTTGTATCGCAAGATGGTACGCATAGAAATGAATGCACCCATTGCAGGGTTACTGTAATGAGGAAAACCGTAAGCCATTAAAATATTTCATTTCTATAAAGTAATCCAGTTTTCAAGGAACCTTATTAAAAATACTGTTTTGACGAGATTATTTGTATTTTTAAGGTTATTATCGAGCATAAAACCTAAATATTTTAATGTTTTTTTTTTAATTATTCTGCATTGAAACAAAGTAATATCGACACCAAACTTATTTTTCACTATAACTAGAGATATTCAACAAATTGTGTTTTTAGAGCGCAAACTTTCCAATTTTTTTATGTGTGTCCTGGTTGGTCCCTAATATTTTGCAGAGTATAATGGTTTAATGTCTAGTTTTACTTAAGAGAATTTTATCAAAATAGGTGAGACACATTTGGCATCTCTTTTTGTAAGTAATAAAAGGGTACTTATTTATTACGAATTATTAATACATTTTTTTTTTTTATTTCCATGATAGTACCTACATCAATACTTTCCAGTGATCTAAGACAGCCCTGAGAACGGGGGTGTGACAGGCGCACTTTGATTTATGAGCATATCCTCCGACTTAACGGACCGATGCAAAAAGGAAGGCATTCCATAGCATGCAAACTGGATCCTATAACGGAATTTGCGAGCGGCCTACCGTTATTATTTTAATTCATCCATGTCCCGCTGTCCCCTCTATTAGTGATACATTTTAACATATTATGTATCCGAATCATTAAATTATGGGGTACATATTTTAAAAATCTGCATCAGTGTTAAGTTTTGCTTCAATTTCAAATAGGGAGGCCAAAGGCAGTGTTAGATCACTACTTAAACCAATACGGACTTACGATTCACAGATTTTTGGTTGAGCGAAAAATACTCACCTAGAAAAACTGCAATCATTTCAATTCAAAGTTATTTGACTCATAACTACAGCTCCTTGGTGCATAAACAACAAAACCCTACATACGGACTTACAACAAACAACAGTTGACCAACATATACGAACATTCTATTCTCGTTTTCACAGTAACGGATACGACTATAAAACTTCAAAATAACAAAACAAAACAGATTCCTTGAAAAATACACCAAAATCAAACACAAATTAAATATTTTTTTAAAACGTTTATCCACCAGGCAGGATTTGTCCCTCGCAAAACCAGCCACCAGTTTTCGCCAACAGTCTGCGTCAATTCGTCCCTCCACCTGCGATGTGGTCACCCCCTCTGCCTGATGTCCACTCTCGGGATCCACTCTGTGCAAGCTCAGGTCCATCTTTCGTCTTTCAGCCTGGCCAAGTGCCCAGCCCAGCTCCATTTTAATCGATGTGCCTCAACCCTTAGACTTATAATGTTCACTTTCTGAAGAATATTTTCGTTTTTTATTCTCTCCCTTTTCTGAATAAACATTAAACTTCTTAGAAGCTGCATATGCATGGTATTCAGCCTCCGGTCGAGTTTTCTTGTAAGTGCCCAGGTTTGAGCCCCGTAGAGAACCGTGGGATATACACATGTGGTCAGAACTTTAGTTTTAAGATCTAGTGATAGATTGCTTTTGAAGATCTTTTGGAGAGACCAATATTTGCACCACCCGAGCTTAACTCTTCTTTCTATTTCCTTATTGATATTTTCTCTGAATGATATTGTCTGCCCTAAGTAAATGTACTCCTCTACATATTCTATCTCACTATTGTTAGCATAAACTGGTATTTTTATTGAGTTTGTCATATTTTAGTTTTTGCTGTATTTATATTAAGTCCATATTTTTTGCTAATGCCTACTATTTCCTCTATCATCCGCCTTAGGCCGTTTATGTCCAGAGATATTAGACATATATCGTCCGCAAGTTGTTGAGCATTTTCCCATTGACGGATATTCCCAGGCTTTCCCAATTTAATACTCTAAATAGTTTATTTAAAACACCATTAAATAGAATCGGAGATAGAGGGCACCCTTGTTTCACTCCTCGTTCAACCTCAAAGTATTCGCCTTCCCTATCCAACGCCACGAATGCTTTTCCGTTCCTATAAAGCTCCATAGTAGCTGAAATACCAGTCAGTAAAAGACTGAAGAGAAGCTGAATGAGAGACCTCTTCTGCTGAATTAAAGCTGCTGGACATACTTGTTCCCCATGCCTTCCATGCCTGATCTCACATTCGTACAGTACTTTTGCTGATTGTCAGATAGCTTCCGACAGTTGTGAATAAAGATATGCATGCAGAAAAATAAATATAACATCCTCATAATCTGTAATTTTAGGAAATAATTATTGCATTGGATTATAAAATAAGTTAGGAGCGTTTTTTAATTTTAGTAGCGAATGGTCGGACTTCGATGATTTAAATAATCGGATGATTTCATAATCAAATGATCGAATGATTAGTACGCAGTGTGAGAGGCAATATGTCCAAATTCCCGTCTTTATAGTGTGATGAGGAAAAAAAAAAATAATAAAAAAAAAAAGGTCGTTCGATTATCCCTGCTTCTTATAATACCTCGGTTATCGTTAAACAGTTGAGTTCGAATGATCCGGTAATCGTCATTCGATTATGCCCATCCCTAGTGCGTATGGCGATATGATGCCTTATAGTCCAGATGCATGGTTGACTACCTCATCGAACATACATCTAAAAATAATTTTATTTAATTTGTTTGTAGTATACTTATTACGAAAATGCATCTTATGGAGTCCTAAAACTCTTACTAAGCAGCTAATTAATTCGATGAAGTGATCAATTACATCCGATTTTCTAGTTCATCAAACGTACGATTAGTTTTTAGTTTTAACTAATTTTTATGTCTCCGAATTGACATTTCTTGCTGATTAGAAACCCTTACCAATCACTGCCAGAAGAGACAACTTTCAGGGAAACCACATGGAGGCTGGCGATCCACACGTTAAGCTGGCCCTTAGTGTCAAATTTCGCCTTGGAAGACGCAAAGCCTTCAGCTGTTGATTATATCCATTTGAGAATAATTGATCCAAAATGTTTAATTATTTATTTAATAAACAAAGTATGTAATTGATTCAAAATATTTACGATTATTGAAATCACAAGTAAAGTACGCTTTTATAAATATTATAAATATTTTATAAACCAATTAGATTATCAAGGTATAGTTAAAAATCAATTTAAGAAGTTTTAAATACATTTAAAGATACAAATAAATAGGGATCACGTGTATTTGGGTGGCTAGCAGCATAACAGCCCTTATGCCAAAGCCAAACCCGCAGGTGGTCCTAGGATTTTTAATGGGAGTAAAAAATCCTTAGTTGTGTTTTCCTTCGGAGGGGTCGTTAAAAGGTGGTCCCGATCCTGTGCGATGTCAGGTATTCGTTAAAGATCCATACTCTATTAAAACCTGGATAGGCAAAATTTAGGACTCCCACTGTAGCATCGTCCGATTAGCCATAGTAGTATAAAGTGACGTTAAATAAATCAACAGATGAAAATAAATTGTTAAATAATTAATTATTCTGAATTTCAATAGAAGCGTGTGTTTTATTAAATAATTTATTATATTTTTATTTACAACAATCAGTTAGTTTTATCGGCTTTTCATCACTCTCCATTAACCTTTAGGATTCCGTTTATGGCATAATATGTTTTCTAATATATTTAGCTATCCAACGGTGTATTATGATTCTATATTACTATTCTTGCATTCAAAAACACAAAAATTTCATAAAAAATATGTTTACGTTTTTCTTCTTTATTTGTTTATGAAATTCGCTCAAATTGCTGTTATTCATCAATGCTAACATGATGATTTGCTTAATTTTTTGAAATCTCTAATATTATTGGAAGGGAGCGGCGTGGTCTAGTGGATAGAGCGCTAGTCCGCTGTGCTCTGGGTCCTGGGTTCGAATCCCGGCTGTGGCGGAATATTATTTATTCTGTTAATTCAGTCGGGGGCGACCCTAGGGTATGGAGACCCTCCTGGGACAGACCCAGCCTCTATAAAGTGGGTAACGAAATTAATTGGGGAAAAATCTGGCGGCTGAGCGCGATTAAGGCCTGATCACCTCATTGCACTGCCGTTGGTCTAGAAACAGTACGAATCTCTATATGTACTGAGCCCAAGACCCTTCACGAGTAGTTGGTACAGGTTTTTTTTTTTTTTTACAGGTTATATTATTGGTAATTAAGATAAAGATGTTGACGAAAGAATACAAAACATTTGAAGAGCCACTGTTAGTGAATTATTTCTCATTTTGATTTTATGCTTGATAAAGCTCCGGGGGAAATTTAGTTTTAAACCACTACTTTTGCCTTGTAGACTAGTGCGCTAGTCACGGTCAAGGCTTCTCTTGAGAATTCGTTAATTCCATACTCACACATACTCCGAGATTTTGGCTATAATGTATAATAGATTGTTTTCTGATTCAAGAATAATAATCTATTGAAACAAAATATAAAATTATATAGCGTGCCGATTTCCCTTTTCAAGTATAGTATTACGAAACTGACCCGCACATTCCCCGGCAATTATCCATAATTTCGGTGAGATGGGATTTAATGTTGTCTTCCCATCGACGTCTCCCCCCGCCGTTGAGAATTATCGCGAATTATAAGAAGTGGGCCCCTTCAATTGCCTGAGAACTGCGCCCCTCCGCTGAGTCACCATGCCTCGCCTCTAATTAGCCCTGATGAGGATGAAGCAGACATAGCTCCAGAAATAGCATTGTACTTGTCTCTATTTTTAGCCGGTCGGGTTCGAACCTTCTGTACCGCTGAGTACGGTGCATTGCTCTTCACCTTGAAGGAAAACTGCGTCGCGATTGCGTGTGCCCGTGCGTGCCAAGGGAACTATCAAAAGTTACTCTCTTGCATATCTCCTGCTCTGGGTCATTGATCGGGTGTCTTCATTCACTATATCCTCTACTTCCTTGTTTTTTAATGTCTGTATTACTTTTGGCATGGTCCACCTTGCATGTTGAAACAATCTCGTGCGGGCAACACACTTACCTCCGTTGTTAAAATCGAATAAAGGGCTTCAAATAGAGTTAGAGATAAAAATTAGTAAAACTATTGCGATGTTTCACATGAAATGTCCGTTTTTATGGTTTCTGAAACACATAAAGGATTTTGCAGGTCGTTGTTGTTTTCTACCGAATTTTTACATATTTAAAGTAAAATGGTACTAATCCTCTACCTTTGTATTATAAACATTAGCTTTCTAATCAATTACCACTTTTAGTGTACTTCCAAATATGAACATGGAATCACGCGATTTTCGAGTAATATTTTTGTACTAGTTTAAACTCGGCCATTTAGTAGCTGAGGCCGCTAGAAATATTCGCAAGGCGTTTGGGTAATGGAGTGTTAATGAACGGACCATTCGCCGTTGGTTTGCTAAGTTTTCAGATGGGGATACCCACTTGGAAAACTTACTCCGAGGAAGACGTCCTTCCTAATATACAACGATGTTCTCAAACATACAGTAGAAGGAAACCCCTACCAAACAGTTAAGGACTCTCAGCACAACTAAATGCAAGTGCATCTACCGTTTCCAGGCATTTAAAGTGTATTGGGAAAGTAAAAAAGCTCGATACATGGGTACCTCATGATCTCACTGAGCGGCATGTTTCAAAACACACCGTGCAAAAATTGAAAGAACTGGGCTACGAAGTTCTTCCGCACCCACCTCATTCTCCCGGCTTGTCTCCAACATTTCATGTGACAACCCAATATTTATGTCTATACTGTAAGTACAGATATGATATGTATTTTACCATACTGGAGGTTAAAATCTTCCAATGATAAGGGAAAGCCTATAGGGTATTAATAATATAAATTAATTTTTAGATAAATAATTTATCTATGTATTAAAATAGATTGTATCAAGTTTTCTATTAATGAAAATTTTTCTATGAATGGAGTTCACTGGTTTTGATTCGACTCATTGATATCAGTGTAAGAACGTAAACACGCTTTACGGTTCACTTATCATCTTATCGGATGTAAATCAGATGGCATTATTCTGCATCATCACACTTCCTTGTTTTGCTTCATTTGAGGTCCTTTATTTGACTTCCTGGTTCTTGCTAAATAGAATTCGTTATTCGGAATAGAATGGCCGATGAATACTAAAACATTTTTAAGATTTGCCATTCAGATGAGTCCATGTCATGGTCACCATATCGAATTAATATCTACTAACTTTTGATCTTATTCTTCTTCGTATTATTTATAACTAATTCTGGTATTTTATTTAGGTAGTATGTTTTGTCTATGTGTTGCTTTGTTGACTCGGTTATTTCTTGGTTATTGTAATTTGTTTTTAAATTAGTTGTGTTTGAAATGATAAATACTGCTCTGCTCCATTGACTGGACTGATCATATTTTGATGTGAAAACATTATAAAATTATTGATATTTTGCACGTCGTAGATATGTAACTCTTTTTTTTTATACCAACTGTAATTTTTTTTTTTTTAAATTTTATAATCCTCACACAAGACTGAAACGACAAGAAACTGCTCGAAGATATCGATTACTAAAACACTTACTAGACAAACGTTCAAAACTTCCAGTACATTACAAAAGACTCATCTACATCACAATTATCAGACCTATTTGGACATATGGAATCGAGCTTTGGGGCTCTACGAAACCATTTAATTCCTCCCGCATCCAGTCCTTACAATCCAAAATCCTGAATTGCTCCTTATTTTGTCACAAATCAACTCCTCCATAATGACCTAAACATCCCATTTGTTGCAGACATAGCCCGTGATAGATACTCCTCTTTCCATTCTAAACTCCCTGCACATACAAACCCACTTGTCCGTAATTTATCTTCCTCAGATATCCCTGATAACCCTCCAAGGCGACTGAAAAGAAGGTGGCCTCGGGACCCTACTGTATTAAAATAGTTAGTGAAGTGCTACCACTGGGTGGTTCTTTCTCAAGACATTTTCATGACTTTTTATATTCATTCTATATATTTACTTATTGTATTCTTTAGTTCAGTTGTAAATTACTATAAATAAATAAATAAAAAAAAAAAAATTTTATAATGTTTCACATTTTATGAGAATATTGGCATTTTTTTTATACGTCATATATATGTAACACCATATCTAATTAATCTTTTTATCTAATTTATCTAACAACTTTTATTAAATTTCTTATGCCCTTTTGCTTCTAATTATTTTAACAATTATCGATTACCAAAACAACTTTTTTATTTGGTTCCTAATTATCGATATAATTTCATTTACTTATCTTTATATATTGTATTCTACTACTGGTTGTTATTGTTACTTTCGTTTTATAGCCCTGAAGAAGGCTCGAAATGTAGGAAGAAACTTTAGCACTATTAGATTTATTTTCCACATAATTAAGTGTTAATCTAACTGCAGCCTCAACTAACTTAAATCAACTAATACACACACAGTAACCATAAAAAAAAAAAAAAAAAAAAAATAAATAAATAAAAAAAATATATATATATATATATATAAATAATAGTAATAATATAATCGATTATTATTTATTTCTAAATAAAATTATCATTTTCACTCAGCACTCCTTTATTTCCTTTTTCTTTCTCCTTACGTTTCGTCCTTTCCTATTTTCAAGGGTTCTTTAATCATTCCTTTATATTGTATATCTACTCTATGATAACAAGTTGACAAGGCTAGTTCAGCCTATAATAGATATTTTTTTAAATGTTACAAAATATATGTTATATATGTGCTATATAAAGGAATCATTGAAGAACCCTTGAAAATGAAGGCCAAACGTAGGCAGAAAGAAAAGTGAAAAAAGGAGTGGTTGTATAAAAACGAATCATTTTATTAAAATAGAACCTAGCAATAGATTTATTCACCATCAAAAAAAAAATTAATATTTATTTCTTTATTACAGGTATTGGATTATGTTCCATGACGCTCATCGATTATATCTGAAATCGTGAGTAGCGAATTAATTATTTTTATTATGTTATATGGCCAAGAAATATTTTAGAATAGATCCGTTATTTCTACATCATTATATATGTTATAATAAATATCTTTATTCTGGGACTACGTCCCTTAAGAATAACAGTGTTTTACAGTAAATAAAAACTTTAATATGACATGTCTGCCAAAGAGAACAATAAAGTAATATTTATTCAAGAAAGTCGTAAAATAAAGAAATGAATAATAAAATAAAAAGACCCACATAAATGTACAAAATATATAGATTATCAACAAACAACAAAGAAAAGAAAAAAAATCTAAAAGATACTAGTGTGTCATCAATTTAAAATAATGAATCATTACGCAACACTAGGATTTGGGTAAAATGAATAATAAACAGTCTAACATTTTACACAGCATATATTATTCGTATGTTTCTTTCTGAAGTTTCTTTTAAGGTTAAGGTCGGTGATACACATTTTGTCATCAATATAAAATATGAAGACTACGAGTATTTCAAGCTAAGTTTAAAAAAATGTATGTATTTATGAAATATATAAATAAATTACTTACCTTAATTTTCTATGATAAGTAGGAGATTTGTAATATTTATTTGTTCAATTAGCTTGCTAGCACGCAGTAGGGATGGGCATAATCGCATGATCGTCATAATCAAATGATAATTTAAATAATCGAATGATTAATATGCACTGTGAAAAATAGTATAGTACAGTTCCCCTCTCTACTATTGCTGAGCTTCTTGTTATTTATGTGGTAAGGAAAAAAAAAAAAAAAATTGGTCATTTGGTTATCCCAACCCCTTATAATCCCTCGATTATCGTTACAAAATTCAGTTCGAATGATCATTCGTTTTTCCGAACCGATTGATCCGATAATCGATTAATTCGAATGATTGAAAAAATCGAATGATCTGATAATCGTCATTATGCCCACCCCTATGCGATCATGCACGCAGTACGAACACGAAGTGTATCATCTGAGAGACAAATACAATGTAACTGGGTATCAAAAGCAATATGTTAGCCTGTAGGATTTCTTAACATAAAACAAATTGAAGGATTCTTGGAACGCAAAAGTATGATTTTCATAAATATAAAATTTAACTTAATTCTAAAATTTGGAACTTATGAAAAACGTCGCGGGACGCGGGACAAATTATGAAAAATCTGGACTGTCCTGCCGAAAGCGGGACGTCTGCTCACTTAACCTTACGCATCCTCCCACTAACGCTTTAGACAGCCGTCGCTCAACACTAATTAACTTCTTCAGAATTGGTTCGTTACTAAGCCCGACAACTTAACACGCACATTTCAACGACCGCGATGTTATCACTTCAATTATAATGACAGGGTGCATCCTCCGCACTTCCGCGGATGCTTAAGGTAAATAATTAAAATGATTAATTCAGTTATTCATATTAGATATAACTCGAACATTCTAGATATTAATAATAATAATTATGAGGTTTTGGTAAAACTTCCCGAATCTTTGAGACGTTGATTTCCATATTTTATATTGTATCGTACATATTTATATTGCCATCCTTTTTTTAAAATCTATTACTCAATATTAAAAAAAAAGTTTTAAGAAATATCATTATTTCGTAAAGGTACTGATGTAAGCACCCATTTAATTTCTTGCCAAATCATACTAACTAAAACCCAATAATTAACAAAAAAAAGAATAAATAAAAACAGTAAAAATTATGCTTTTAACATAACAAATGCTATTCAAATTATCAAAGAGTTTAAGAATGGTGAATCTGCAATATTAAAAGATAACTCCCTTTAAATATATATATTTTTTTTTAAAACGAGGAACGAATCAACAGGTAGGTCACGACGTCGATGGAAAGATTGTGTTGCTGTAGCTTTGATTTTCTTTTATTTATTTTTTTTTTTTCTGATTAACTTGATCTATTTCTAATCAACATGTAGAAAGGTTTTTGGATTTATTTATTTATTACTATCTCTACCTATATATGAAATATATAGTAAGGGAAAGTGTTGCGATCGTGGAAATTTTCGATTTCCATTTTTCAACGGAAATACCTCCTGAGTTCCCTGAGTCCAATAACCAATTCCCGCAAAAGCGTCTGTTATTGTCCGTGTCCGTGTGTGTTCGGTAAGTCTAGCGCAAAACTTAACGTCGTACGAAACTGAAATTTCATATCTGAGACAACATACGCCCGAAATGTTACAGCAACTTTTTCATCAAAGTCAGCTAACCAGAAGAACCATTTTATACCATACATTTTGCACCTTATTACGATATACTTAAAAATGGCTTTTGTCGATGTAAACTTTAATGGACTTTAATATCATATAGATTTCATTCAGATTAAAATAGTCTGATAGGGCTTAAAGGCCGATATTTTAAATTTTCTTTCTCTAAAGTACCTTTAATTGAACAGGGAATACCTAAAAAGTTAGTAAACCTGGTAGGGTTGTGTTTGTCGAAGACATTCTATAAAGCTAGAATCGGTCATAATTACTCCGAGAGATTTGAGGTGCGATCGGGTTTGAAACAGGGTGACTCCCTTTTACCCGTTTTATTTAATATAGCTTTACAATATGTCATGGAAAAGGTGTTGTGTACCGAGAAAGGCTTAAATATTGGTGACAAGATTCCGGTTTTGGGGTATGCCGATGATTTGGTACTGTTAGGTGAAGACACGGAAACCATACAACTAAATTCAAGTGTTTTAATAAAAACCGGTAAAGAAATAGGACTCGAATTATATACCGATAAGACGAAACAAATGATTAGTAGCAGAAACAGTGGATATCTTGGTGATATTTATATATACTTTTGAACACGTAGAGAAATTCAAGTATTTAGGTTCAATGATAACAAGAAAAATGAAATCTAGGAAGAAATAAAGTCCCGGTTAAAGGTGGGAAATCCGTGTTATTATTCAGTTGCTATATTTTTATAATATTTGGTCCGAAGAGAGACGAGGCCATTGGGGAGTTTAGAAGGTTGCACAACGCGGAATCGCGAAACTTGTATCCTGTGAATATAATTGAGTTGATAGCATCGCGGAGACTCAAATGGGCGCGTAAAGTGGTTGGGCTTGGTGAGGAACGGATTCCAAGAAAGTTGGAAAGGCAGGCCGAAGCGTCGATGGGAGGATTGCGTTAAGGCTGATCTCGGGGGCTTGGGCAAGAACGGTGTAGGCAGACTTTGGTGGTATCGGCATCGAACCTTCGGGTTCGGTAAGCCTATTATTATTATAATTATTAAAGTACTAAGAAGTTTTTAGATTAAAAAAAAAATAACCATATCATCTTATTATGATTGGTATGAAACGGATACATATATAACTTGAACGAATTTCATATTTCGAAGGAGAAAAGAGTAAACACATATTTTTTTTTTTTTAATGAATACATAAAATTCTTTTTAATGCTTTAGTCAGCTAGGTTATTTATGACTTCTTTAGTAGTTTTACATTTTAAAATGAAATTGAATTTAAATTAGACCAATCATTTTCTCTTTTCAATTATAATAAATGTAAAACTCGTCAGGTCAGTCTTTTCACTTATCTATATAAGTAAGCGAATGTGATAAATTCTAATCAAGCAATAGCTATATGTGGGGAAATTTATTTATTTCAGTAAATAATCGTTATCAATATGTTTTTACGACGGGATTTATATTTTAATACTAGTTTTCATAGTGACAGTTTTTAATTTACGGTTATTTGTAGGTTGTTAAAAAAAAAAAAAAAAATTATTCTCAGTAATATGCACCTTGCGTCAGGTTTATTCATTATTTGTGTGGCGGTCATGAATAAGTGGTTAAGTCAAAATTATTCATTTTACCGGAGAGCGACTTAAGTTTTACGTAATCTATACTAATATTATAAAGCTGGAGAGTTTGTTTGTTTGTTTGTTTATTTGAACGCGCTAATCTCAGAAAGTACTGGTTCGAAATGAAAAATTCTTGTGTTGGATAGTCCATTTATCGAGGAAGGCTATAGGCTATATAACATCACGCTGCGACCAATAGGAGTGAAGAATCAGTGGAAAATCTGGGAAAAAACGGGAAAAATTAGGGAAAAAAAAACCTCGCATCCCAATGATTCCAAATGATTTACTTTTTATTTTTAAAATAATTCAATTTCCCCATAATTTATCTTTTGCTGTAACAATTAATAAATCACAGGGCCAAACATTTAGACACGTAGGAATTGATTTACGCCAAGATCGGGTTGCGGAGAAAATCAGTATGTTCTTCTGCCACATGAAAATAAAACTAAAAATGTCATTTACGCGGAAGTTCTTTCAAAGATATTCTTTTAAAAACTTCTTAATAGCGATCATAATAACAGAAATTGACGCAGACGAAATCGCTTTAGAATATGTCAAAGAAAAGGTGACGTGTACCCAGAAAGGATTAAATCTGGTTGATAAAATTCCGGTTCTGGGAAACGCCGATGATTTGGTACTGTTAGGGGAAGACACGGAAACTTATAAAATAAAAACCGGTAAAAAAAAATAGGACTCGAAATAAATACCGATAAGAAAAAATATATGATTAGTAGCAAAGACGGTGGCGATCTTAGTGATATAGATATATCAGGGCATACTATTGAACACGTAGAGAAATTCAAGTATTTAGGTTCAATGATGACGAGAAAAACTAAGTCCAGGAGAAAATAAAGTCCCGGTTATAGGCGGGAAATGCGTGTTATTATTCAGTTGCGAAATTACTTAGCACGCGGCTTCTGTCTAAAAACTTAACGGTTCGAAGTTATAAAACTATTATTCTTCCGACGGTCCTTTACGAATGTGAAACGTGGCCGCTTACTTTGAAGGACGAACAACGGCTAAAATTTTCGAAAATAAGGTACTACAGGCAAAATATTTGGTCCGAAGAGAGATGAGGCCACTAGGGTGTAAAGAAAGTTGTGGAGACTATATTTATATCAATCTATATTATTATAAAAGTCATGTTTTATTTCAAGAGTCATTTTTAACTTTAATCGTTATTACCTTGAAGCATATACATTTATAAATTTAAATAAATTATAAAAATTATTATTTCTTTTGTATTATTCGAGTATAATAATCAGAACTATTATTTTAATCATATTTAGGACATTTATTAGCTATATGCCTACGTTTATAAAATATATCAACCAATTTTCTGGTCATCGCAGTATCTAAAAAATGACTATGGTTGTGAAGCTAAAATTTTTCCTGGAGGTTCGTCTTAGTGTCTAGATGTGCAATAAGGCTGGGTTTGAAAATCTTCAACTTACAAGTGGTTGGAATTGTAAATTTGACAGGAAGAAGTCTAGATCGGGCTTTAAATAATAACAAAGAGTAGCAGATAGTTGATATTTATTATAGCTACTCTTACTATAAACGCACATAAATTAATACGAAATGCAATATTCGCTAGCAAAGCTGCGGTTCACAGCTAGTAACCAAAATAGAGTAATTAACATATCTGAACATAGAGCTTTATTTCCAGCAGAAATTTCTTCTACCAAAAAATTTCTTTTACAATTTAACACGACGCGGAGACGGTCTGAGGGAGCGATACGTGGATTTGACTCATTTTTGAAATAGCTCGTGTTATCTAGTTTTTCACGACCGCCACAGATTTCGTATAGGCCGTTTTTAAAATTCTGAATGAACATTTTGGTTGCGATATGATATAAGAACATAAATGAATTACATTATCATGAATGAATTGGATTTCTTTCTTTTTTCTAAAGGATTTAAACTGATTGATAAGGGATTTAAGGTTCATTAAGGCCTTTGTTAGAACGTAATCTTAAAAACATTTTAATTCCTGCGTTTATTATTACGTACTGTGATTTACAATATAAAATTAATACTATGATCTATTTATTGAGTTTTAACTTTTGTTCTGAATCATTCGTTATCAGTTGTTGCGTTGTTAAGCATATGTGATGTGGTGGAAAGAGAAACACTGATTTGGATATATATTAGGTTAGCCCTTGGAAGTTTTTTTCCTCGATGTATATTTTGCTAGCAAGTGTCATCTATTTTAGAAAGATGTCATAATGAGGCTGCCTGATAGATATAAGAATGCGATAGAATAGAGAAGTTTATATATTACGCAGTAAATCTAACTTTAAAACAAATATCGCTCTTTGATTTTGTATGAAAAAGTAAATTATTATACAATGATTTATTATTTTGAAATAATTATATTTGGGTATAACGATTTATAATGCTTTTTAGGCAATATAATTATATTTATATAAATAAATTCAAGGAAAATGGCCTAACACCTCGGCTTAGTTCAAGACGTGTTTTAAATTTTTTTTTTTAGTTTTGTAATGAATTTGGATCTCAATCGAACATCACCAATAGAATAATTATTATTCAATAATTAACTATTATGGTTTATTATTCCTGAAACTTTCTGTTCATAAATTCGTATTTTTTTTTTGTTTGAAAATTAATCGCGGACCCTTAATTCGAAAAATCAATAAAAAATAAACTCTATCTTTAATAATAACTGAGTTTCGAAATTAATCGGCTGAAATCAACGTTGAAGTCTTAAGATGATAGTCGGATACCCCGGTATTTTGTTCCTAATTTCGAAAAATATGATTGATTTTTTTTATTCGTTTTTTAGTTTCTACATATCTTTTATCGTAACACCTAAATTTTTTTGGGGGAAGGAATTATTTCTTGGTTGATTACAAAGGTCCATTATTGAAAAAATAATCTAAAATGAAAGAAACTTTTGAAATAGTTATATTTTGTGGTGATTTTTTTAATTAATTATTGTTATCAAGTAATATTACATCCTATTCCGAAAAAAAAAAAAAAAAAAAAGGAAACACTATCATAAACTTTATTTTTTTACTGTTGTGGATGTAATTAGTTGACCGTTGAGAATTACTGGAAGGAATTAGTCCGGGTGGCGGTCATTAAATGAAACAACTAAATAGTTTCAACTATTTTATTGTTTGCCAACGTTTCGACCCCCTTTGTGGGTCATCATCAGGGCGCATGGTGGGAGAATTTATTTTTTTACGTTTTGATTAATCGTTTCTTAAAGGATTTTTCTTATGGTGTTGTTGAGGTGTTTTCTTAGGAATATAAAATGCAAATCTCGGTTGGTATTTCTGATATTGCATCGAAAACAAGTTTCTATTTGGATTTAGCATTTTTTTTAAATATTTGCAATTTCACTCTGCTAGTAAAAATCCGGACGGAACAAGCATGTTGAGATCTTATTTCTGATGTATATTGATATGTTGTTTGATTCGGGTTCGGGAAAAAAAGTCGTGATCTATTGTACTTAATGAATAGGTAGTGTATATTTAATGATAATTAATATTATTTAATTATTTAACAAACAAAACAATTATTTTAGGTTGTGCAGTATTTGAGGGAGCGGCGTGGTCTAGTGGATAGAGCGCTAGTCTGCTGTGCTCCGGGTCCTGGGTTCGAATCCCGGCTATGGCAGAATATTATTTATTTTGTTAATTCAGTCGGGGGGCGACCCTAGGGTATGGAGACCCTCCTGGGGTAGACCCAGCCTCTATAAAGTGGGTACCCAAGTTAATTGGGGAAAAACCTGGCGGCTGAGCGCGATTAAGGCCTAATAACCTCATTGCACTGCCGTTGGCCTAGAAACAGTACGAATCTCTATATGTACTGAGCCCAAGACCCTTCATGGGTTGTAGTGGTACAGGTTTTTTTTGTTTGTGCAGTGTTTCATTTTACTGTTATTCATTACACAATACGCTAGAATTCTCATACGCCTCCACCGATCGATTCTTCATATTTTATCGCCATTTATTTTGCAGACAGTAGTTGACCATGATTTCTTATTAGTTTTTCCCTCCCTGATATTGTTATACACACCGATTTTATAACATGAAAGATTTCTTGAGTCCTTATATAAGCCATTGCTGACCTTTTCAGTCCGTAATTAGAGTCTTAGATACTGCATATCATTCTACAAATAGCTCTGTAGTAACATATTTTATGAATGAAAAATTGTGATTTATTCATAACTATAAGCGAATGCTATGGTTGAAGGTTCCTTGGAACTGGAACCGCTATATTTAATGCCGCTGTTGAATTATAATTCCATATTTATCTGTTGAATATCGCAGGCTATATATCTATTGTAGCAGGGATATGAGGCGAAAGTTGATCCTTGAGGTAACCTGGCCTGTACTTTACAAAGCTCCCTGCTCCTTTAGAATAATTACGATTTATTGGATTCTTAGCCATGGCTATTTTACATTTAAGGTATTTGCTAATGCAGAATATGGTGAATGTATAATAGTGCCTACTCCACAGCCTGTCTCACTAAGAGGTGACTTATTACTTTTTAATATAATTACTTTTGTATACTTCCTCAATTGTCTATGATTGAGGAAGTGTGGTAATTGATAGATGTATTTTTTTCTTATTTCATTTAGCTATGTATGAAATTCTGAGGAAAAGTAAACTTGAAAATTTTCGAATCAGATTTTTTTTTTTCCGAAAATACACATTTTACTAATTTTTTTTTTTTTTTTTTTTACATAAGAACATTAATATAGATGTATAATATACCATTGGAAAGCTAATGATTTTAGAAGAAATATTGTCTATTACAAAAAAGTAAAAGTTAATGGAGAGTGATGAAAATCCGATAGAACAAATAATGAAGATCATTATATAGATTTTTTAAATTAGATTCAGCTCCTCAACCTCAGAATTGGAGAATTTTAATCAATTTCAATAAATCCCAACAAATTACCTTTACCCTTTGTCGAAAACCTATGACATCCTGCCTTACCGGGCCCTTTTATGATGATATTCGGCTTGTCCCGGTTGAACAGATTCGCTTTTAGGACTCCTGCTTGACAAACGCCTTACTTGGAATCCGCATACAAGACAAGAAACTGCTCGACGTTTTCGGCTACTCCAACACTTACTGGACAGACGCTATAACCTTTCACTAAACTACAAAAAACTTATTTGCATGACAATCATTAGGCCTATCTGGACCTACGGAGTAGAGCTTTGGGGCTCTACTAAACCATCAAACTCTTTCCTTATCCAATCCCTACAATCCAAAATCCTTCGTAAAATCCTCAACGCTCCTTACTTTGTCACGAATAAAATCATCCGCAATGACCTTAATGTTCCATATGTTGCTGATTTGGCCCGTACCAGGTATCATTCCTTCCATGAAAAACTCCATTCCCACTCTAATCCACTAGTTTCAATCCTTGCTTCCTCTTGAATTCCTGATAATCCACCGAGGCGTCTGAAAAGAAGATGGGCTCGAGACCTTCTTGTTTAGACTCACTACTACTAAAGAGTGATGCCAGTTCTATTCACGTATTGTTTTTTTTTTCCACCCATCAACATATTTACTTGTTATATAATAATAAACAGTTGTAAATTTCAATATTTTTTTAAATTAGAGCGTATATACGTCAGTTGTGAAAGTACCTTTTTCAACACAATCACCAAACCAGCCACTTTTTATACCTTGCATGTTTTACCTTTTTACGAACTTATAAAAAAGCTACTTTAATGGTTTTGATTTAACTCGTTAAATTAATGTAAAATTTAATGGAGTTTTATATCATGTAGGTTTCATTGTGGTTGAAATTGTCTGACAGGGCTTAAATACCAATTAAAAAAAAAAAAAATTTCCTGCCTTAAGCACTTTAAATTTTGTAGATTTCTATAAAATTACCCTTAGCATCTTATTTATTTTTGATAAAAACCGCTAAAAATACTAAAAAGTTAAACGAATTTCATAATCAACGAAAGCAGAAAAGAGCAAACATTTATATTTAGGTAATTTTTTGGTATTCCGAACATTAAAATACTAGTATGGAGTATACATATACATATATGTGATTATATGTAACATATGTTGGAAAGCTAAAAATTTTAAAGATATCTTTGAGATGTTACAGCAAAACTTCTTTACTAAAATCCACTTATCAGAAGAGGCACTTATTTTTTATAACATAATTTTTTCATCTTCAATAAAACCATAATTGAGCTTTAATTAAATGAATTTTTTTTCTTATTGAAATAATGCGATTATTCAATAGATGTTCGGATATTTCATAATGTCTTCCTATTAAGAATCTTTAGTAGGCATTTATTTACTCCCTTTAAAAGTCCTAGGGCCTTCTGCAGGATTTGAAACCGTTACTTATGACAAAGAAGCCTGTTATGATAGCACCTTCAACCCTGGTGACATCCCTAATACAGTAATAAATTACTATAAATACATATTAAAATATTATATCGCATAACTATATTATTAATAATTTTTATGAGACATGGTTAAAGAATTTATCAAGGAAAAAGATGCAGTATAAAATCACTTAACGTTTTTTATTCGTTTTTGTTTTATCGCATCCAAGTTGTAAACAATTCCTGGGATATGAGGAGGTTAGTCATTGGTGTGAGCCATGAGTGATGTAACTGTACCGTATCACCTTGTGTGCAAATTTATGTTAAATTAGCCTCACAATTCAGCACTACCTCGTTTGTTACCCGCCCCGGTGCAAGATCTCTATTGAGATGTCTTCTTCATTGTCCAATGAAATCTATTTTCAAGAAATTCATAGGTTGTTCACTGTTTATATTATTAATACCCTGTAATCGTTGAGTATAGGTATTGCTACAGAACAAGTAGCGATGCTTGTCTGGAGGTTTGCCTTTATATTTTTTGGGACATCCTTAGCTTAGAGCCCAATTTAAATCATTATATTAGTATGAATTTTACTGTCCATTTTGTGTATGTTAATTAATAAATGTATACATGAGCCTTCGCAGCCTATATGAAGGTTCTTCAGTACATACAAAGTTCCGAACTGTTTCTAGGCCAATGTCTGTGAATATTTTTTTTTCAATAATAACAATTTTTATTGAGAAAATTTTACAATCTGTCCCAATTTGGACATTAATAGTATTGCTGAATGATATCAAACATACTACATTCATACAATATTTACACAACATAAAATTACAATAAAATATATACACAATAATGAATCAATACAAAAGTCAATAATTCACTTATACCTATATACACATACACACACTCATACATACATCACATTGAGTGGAGAATCTAGCCAGTGCTAGAACTCCAATTTATTTACAAAAGGTCGCGGGGCCACTGCCGTTTCAACCTTCTAGGTGGGTCGTATGGATGAGTGGAGCTGGATAGGGATTGAGCTAAAGGATTAGGATGATGAATGAGGTTCTGGTGGAATTTGGAAAATTTGGATGGAATTAGGTCTGAAATAAATGGAACATTAAGGTCGTGGTGCAAGGTATAATTGGAGACATAATAAGGAGCATTTACTATTGTACGGAGGACTTTGGATTGAAAGGATTGAATGCGTTTGATGTTAGAACGTTTAGCTGTCCCCCACAGTTCAAGTCCGTAGGTCCAGATGGGCTTCAGTATTGTCTTGTAGATTAATAATTTGTTTTCAACTGTAAGTTCAGATTTTCTGTTGAGTAGTCGGTATAACTGTCCGAATCGTCGGTTGAGTTCTTGTCTTTTAAGTCTTGTATGTGGGTTCCAAGTCAATCTTTTGTCTAACAGTAAGCCAAGATACCGGACTGTATCTGAGAGAGGAATCGGTAATGAGTTGAAATAAACTGGCGGACAGGATTTTCGTCTAAGAGTAAAGGTTATGTGTTTACATTTGGCTTCGTTCACCTTTACACGCCAGTTATTACACCAGTGTTCGATAAGGAAAAGGTGTCTCTGAAGGTTTAAGGATGCTGTTTCAGGATTGGAACTGGATGATAGGATGGCGGTGTCGTCTGCAAAAGTTGCCAGAAAGGTATCAGGATGTGTAGGAATATCAGCAGTGTAAAGGATGTAGAGGATGGGTCCCAAGACGCTGCCTTGAGGAACACCGGCCTCAACGGGATAAAGGTTAGAAAATTCTTCACCACAGCGAACTCGGAAGGAACGGTTCGAGAGATAGGATCGGAGAATGAGGTATAGGGACTGGGGTAAATGGGTTTTCAGCTTGAAGAGTAATCCAGTGTGCCATACCCGGTCAAAAGCTTGCGCAATGTCCAGAAACGCACCAGAACAATACTCTTTGCATTCAAGAGCTGAGGAAATATGGTCTACAACTCGGAGCCCCTGTTGAACTGTGGAATGCTGAGGACGGAATCCAAACTGATGGGAAGGAAGATTTTGAGATTCTAATATGGGTAGGATACGTTTAAGAAGAAGCCTTTCGAAGATTTTTGAAAGGATGGGGAGTAGACTAATAGGCCTGTAGGATGAAGTGTTGTTGGAAGGTTTACCTGGTTTTAAAAAAAGGATGATGGTGGAATGTTTCCATAACAGAGGAAAATAGGTGGTGCGGAGGATGCAGTTATAAATATAAGTAAGGAATATAATAGCTTTCTGCGGAAGTTGTCGGAGGATCTGGGGAGTAAGGAGATCGTGTCCAGGAGATTTACGGAGAGTCAGTTTTTGGAGAAGATATTTGACCTCAGAGGGATTAATAGCTTTAGGAGGTAGGGAAAGTGGAATCGGTGACATAAGAAAGTCTTGCACTTTTGCGGTGTGATTGATGTGGGATTCCGGGTGAGGAGTGAATACTTTGGAGAGGTGTGTGGCGAATTCCTCGGCTTTATCTTCATCAGACGCAGCCCAGGAGTCATCACCACGTCGGAGAGGATGGGAAACATGATGGTATTTTAGGATCTTTTTCGTGACATTCCACAGGGAATTATCACGAGCTGATAGAGAGGAGAGGTAGGAATTAAAGGACTGGGAACGGAAGTTCGCCAACTCCCTCTTCAATTGTCTACAATAGAAGTTATAGGAGCGGCGATCTGTTGGGTGTCGGGTGCGCTGCCATAATGATCTTGCTCGGCGTTTGGTGTGGATAAGGTCTATAATAGGTTGTGGAAAATGATTTTGGTCTGGATTTATATTGGAGTGTTTAGGAGAGGAAGCTTTCCAGACAGCTTGTTGGATGGCGGTGGTAAAGGAATAGACGGAATTATCTAGGTCATCTTGGGTTTTGAGGGTTACTCTGAGGTCAATATTATCGGTCAGGATTTGGCGGAAAAGGTTCCAGTTGACAGGGCCTCGGATGAATGATGGTGGAATGGGTTTTGGAATTGGTGTGAGAGATACTTTTAGGATCAGTGGACTATGGTCTGAGGATAGTTCATCAAGGCGAGTTAAAGACAAGTTGAGAGAGCCTAATCCGCTGTGGATAAAGAAGTCGAGGATGTCAGGATTGCGGTTAGGATCGGTTGGCCAGTAGGTAGGGGAGTCAGGAGGCAGGATATTAAAATTTCGGGAGTTGAGTGCAGACAGCAAATTTCGTCCCCGAGAATTCGTGGTTCTGGAACCCCACTGCTGATGCTTGGCGTTTAAGTCTGCACCCAGAATGAAACGATTTCCTAAGGAATCCAGGAAGGATACAAATTCAGAATTGGAAATGGAATGTTTAGGAGGGCAATATGCAGATGTGAGGGTTACCGGAAAGGAAAAAGTCTTGATTACTATGGATGTGGCTTGTAGGAAATCATAGGTGGGAAGTGGGAGTAAATGATGAGAGAGGGATTGGTGGACAATGATAGCAGAACCGGCATGGGCTTTACCGTCTGGGTGGTCAGTACGGTATGTCATGTATTGCGGTATTTTGAAGTACTGTTTAGTCGTTAGTCTTGTTTCAGTTATAAGTGCAACATCGATTGTTTTGTCTTGCAACAACGCTGTCAGTTCGTCAGTATGATTTCTAACACCATTCGCATTCCAAAGGAGAATGGATAAGGAGTTAGGTGAAGTCATTTAAGGATTTTTCAAGGCAGGGATTAGATTCGATACTAGATTTGTAAGGAGTGATATAAGCGGCATAACAAGAGATTTGATTTCGGAGATGAACGATGTCATTAGACTGGTAAGATCTGTGACGTTTGATGGTGGAGGGATATGAGATATTTGATGTTGAGGAGTTTTTTGAAGATTAGGTAAACTTTGAGGGATAGATTCTTGTACAATAGATTGAGAATGTTGAGGAAAATGTTGTTCCGGCAGTGCCTCGACTTCATGATTCTGGTTACCACCTCCAAGCAAGTGGGCAAATGACACGTTAGAATTTACAAGTTTTGATGGTTCTCTTCTGCTTCTGGTTGGTACAGCTGTTTCATTCGGATCCTGAGGTTTTTGGTATCTGGTTCTGAGTTTCTTGTAGATTTCACATCCCTTGTAGTTAGCGGGTGGTCCTTGAGGCACAGAGCACATACAGCGGGTGCTGATCTTGATCTTGTACATTGTTCTGTTTTATGCTGTTCACCGCATTTCACACAGCGTGGTATGTGATGGCAATAACTTTTGGTATGACCATATGCCTGACAGTTATGGCACTGGACTATTTCTTTCTTTGTGTAAGGTTTTTCAACTTTTACACGGGTATAGTACAGTCTGCTGAGGTCATAATTTTTTTCGACTCCTGCTGATGGTTCCAAGTCCACGAAGAATAGAGGCAGTGGACTTTTATCTTTTAGAACGTTGGTGACTTGCCTCACTTGGAATCCTAATTCTGTCAGTTCTTCTTTGATTGCTTCAACGGGTGTTGAGGAATGTAGGTTTCTGATTACGACCCTTAGTGCTCTCTCTTGGCGCAGCTGATAAGTATGAAAGTCAGCTTTGGTCTCAGTCAGATATTTTACAATCTTTTTGTAGGTTTCAGCAGTAGTCGGAGATATTTTAGTATCATTGGTTCTACTTATACAATAATAACTATTAGGATCTGTTACTTTGTTTAAATGCGCACACATCAGTTTAAAATTTTTAATATTTTTAACAAATATTGGTGGAGGTAGTGGTTCTCTGGGTATAGGAGAAGATTCCATGGTTTCTTTTTCATTTTGGAGGATCTGAAATGGATTCGGTGTAAAAAACGGAGATTCATCAGTTATTCCTTGTGATGATGTGCTGGGCTGTGGTTCAGAACCTAATGAGGTAGCTGACGCGGTCGCTGGTGGAATCATTTTTTTATTTTGTTCACGGCGGGGTCTCTGTTTTGTGGGAGACGAGTTAGAACCTGCAGATCTAGATCTTTTACTTGCAGACTTTGAGGACATGACTTGATGAAAATATCTCATTGATTAAGAAAATAATAATAATAAATAAATAATGAGATAAGAATTAAAGATAAAAGAAAGATAATTAAAAGAAAAGCAAGCCCGAGCTTGCCGAGCTAGCGGCAATCAGCTGATCAGTGACCCTTCTTTCACTTTTTCGTGATTGTACAAAGTAAATTATAACTTTGCTTACCGAAACTTCTCCAATATTCACTGCCGTAATATTCCTGAGGTCTAGTGATGTTCTCCAGACTGAATTCTAGCGAATTACTACTGAAAAAAGCAAAAATCTGAGAGACGATGTAACGTATGACTGTTATCATCGAGCGCATCAGCTGATCTGCCTGTGAATATTAGCTTTTAAATGCCTTCAGCCTCTAGGTTCTTTCCAGCAGTTTTCGGGTACCCACTTTTAGAATATGTGTGCACCTTAGGAAGGTTTCGCTATCCTAGTGTCCCACCACGTCTGAACAACAAGGTGTTTGAATCTGCCGGGTTTGAACCCGCGACCTTGGACATATTAGTTCATAACACTTTTTAGAATGCATAAAGGTTCACCTGTGGAGTAGTGGCTAGCATATCATCCTTATATGCACTAGATAGCGAGTTCATACCTGGCAGATGGCCTTTATTTGCTCTTAGGGAGTAAAAATCCTTGGTTATTTCGTACTTTAAAAGAGGTTGTTGTGCTTGCCACTACTCCACAGGTGACCCTGGATGCATTCAGCAAGGTGTTAAAGATTAATATGCCCAAGGTCACGGGTTCAAACCCGGCAGATTCAAACACCTTGTTGAATGCATTGAGGGTCACCTGTGGGGTAGTGGCTAGCATAACAGCCTTCTATGCTTAAGGTCGCAAGTCCGAAACCAGCACATCGCCCTATATTTGTGCACCACAGGTGACTCTTAAAAGATTTAAAAAGTGGAACTCGTAAAAGATCCCTATCTTCAGTAAACCTGGATATGCAAAACATAAGACTCCCGCTGCACCGTCGGATTAAGCACAGTAACATAAAGTGACGTTAAATGGATAAACAACAACATGATTTAATAAAAATGTTATGTTCTTGGTAGCAAAACCTCATTAAATTGACTGAAAAAATTATGAATTTGATTGAAAAAAAGTATGAATTTGACTGAAGAAATTATGAATTCGATCGAGAAAATTATGAATTTGACTGAACAATTATGAATTTTACTAAAAAAAAAAAAAAAAGCTCTCTCTCTCTCTTTCTCTCTCTCTCTCTCTCTTATATATATATATATATATATATATATATCTTTTTTTTTTTTATCTAGTTATTATTTTATTTTATTATTTTTTCCTCTTCCTTTTAGCTTTTTCTTGCTTCTTTTAATTTGGAAAATAAAATATTTTTGTGGAGATATTAGTTACCATAGTATAAATAATTATTATTTATGGATTATTTTATGTAATTTATTTTTTATGAACGGTTGAAATATTTTAAAAGCTTACTATATTGAGAAAATATATGATTTTGTCAGCTCTGTTAGTATCGTTCCCTAAGGCTATTGATATGTTTTGAGGTATTCCTATTTCTTTTAGTTTATTAATGTAATATGGACATTCCTGGAAAATATGTCACAATAATGTGGAGCGGCTAAATTGTGGAAATGAAAATCTTCAAAAGCGTCTCAATAGAATTGGTTTTGTAGATACCTCAATATGTCTTTTAAGTCTTGGAGAAGAGATATCAGCTAATCACTTTTACATATAGTCCTGCCATGGAGAACTTGACAATGATTTCTAGATAAACCCATATTATATGGAAGTAAAAAGAAAACCCGGCCTTTATAACATAAAACTGAGGCTTAATAACAAATACAATTATAATTGTAAATTTCAATAGTTTTTACTTTCACTTACTATATATAGTAAGGGAAAGTATTGCAATCGTGAAAACTTTCGAATTCAAGTTTTCATCGGAAATTTTGACAATTTAGGGGCACCTGAGTCCAAATAACCAAGTCTCTGTGTGTCCGTGTGGAACTCCTGGGCGGAAACGGTAAGTTCTATGAAACTGAAATTTCATATTTAAGACAATTATACGCCCGAGACGTTACAAAACATTTTTCATCAAAATGAGCTTACCAGAAGAGACACTTTATACCATGAATTTTGCATCTTTTTTCGATTATCTCGATAACGGTTCCGACGATTTTGATTAAACTCGCTATATCGATGTAAAATGAAATGGGCTTTAAGATCATCATTTCATTCTGATTAAAATGGTCTGACATGGCTTAAATGCCGATATTTTAAATTTTCTTCTTCTAAAGTACCTTTAATTTTGTATATTTTATGAAAATAACCATATTATTTAGTTAGCATTGATAAATAACAGCTAAATATGCGGGTTGAGCAAATTTGAAAAGCAACTAAAGGAGAAAACAGAACAAATATTTTTTTAATGCAATTTTTTGTTTTTGAACATAAGAGCAGTACTATACATTTATGATATACCGTTGGAAAGCTAAAGATTTTAGAAAAAATATTATCTTATACACAAGCTTTTAAAAGTTAATGGAGAGTGATGAAAAGCCGATAAAACAAATAATGAAGATCATTATATAGAATTTTTAAATTAGATTCAGCTCCTCAACCTCAGAATTGGAGAATTTAAATCAATTTCAATAAATTCCAACAAATTACCTTTACTCTTTGTCGAATAACTAACTGATTATTTTAGATATTAATATAATAGATTTTTTAATAACATATGTTTCTATAGAAAATCCATTTAATTAATTCTATAATGGTTTCACTCATTTTGGTAAGTAAAAGTCATGTGTTGCCCGCACCAGATTTTTTTTTCTCGAAATAGTCTAGTAGGTATATTTTCCATTCTCGTTCATATTAACCTCAATTACTGATCAGAAATACTAAAAGTCCGTTTGATCAACCCAGTTAAAAGAAAGGAATTAGAAAGGAACTGAGATAAAAAAAAAGGGTGGATGAAGAACCAGATTTTCCGGATTATTATAGAATGGGACAGTTGTAGAGCGGCACACCCCACCACTCCGGTATCCGTATCACCGCCAATTACTTCTCCATATCCGTCTCCTTCTCGGATAGTTACCGTTTCAATTAATATCTTAAACTGGCTAATTACTTACTTACCTAACTGCCCTTTGCTCATTACATTTTAAACAGTTTTCACTTCCATTCATATGATTAGTAACAGAAACGGTGGCAATCTTGGTGATATTGATATATCAGGACATGCTTTTGAACACGTAGAGAAATTAAAAGTATTTAGGTTCAATGATAACAAGAAAAATAAAATCCAGGAGTAAATGAAGTCCCGGTCAAAGGTGGGAAATGCGTGTTATTATTCAGTTGCTAAATTACTTAGCTCGCGGCTTCTGTCTGAAAACTTTACGGATGTGAAACTTTACCGCTTACTTTGAAGGATGAACAACGGCTTAAGGTTTTCGAAAATAAGGTACTGCGTAAAATATTTGGTCCGAAGAGAGATGAGACCACTGCGGAATTTGTACCATGTCAATATAATTAAATTGATAGCATCGCGGAGACTCAAATGGGCGAGTAAAGTTGTAAGGCTCGGTGAGGAACGAATTCCGAGAAAGTTGGTACTCGCTGAACCGACTGGTAGGTGTCCGAATGGTAGGCTGAAGGGTCAATGGGAGGATTGCATTAAGGCTGATCTTGGGGGCTTGAAGGGTGATGATTGGGAGAGTCTGTATTGACAGAATTTGGTGTTATAGGCATCGAACCTTCGGGTTCGGTAAGCCTATTATTATTATTAAATGTTGTTGCTCGCACTAGATTTTTTCTGTGTCAAATCAATAAGAAAATTACAGAAGTTCTGTAATATCACATCTGTAAGCAATTAAAAAGAAACATACAAAAACAAACAGTATTGTGTAGTATTTGCTCAGAACAATTGAGTCTAGATTTTAGAGCGAAAAAATGTAAAACCTAACAGAGATAAAGGAATTTCAACGAAAGCATCAATTGTTAATAAATAAACATTACACAACGCTGTTCAAGGATTCTCGGAGATGGTGAATGATTGTTGTTCGCTAAACGAGGAAAAAGAGCGCCGAAGGAAACAGCTAATTGAAATCAAACTCTGTATGTGTGCGATTTTTTGTATGAGTGTTGATATGTCTTTAATTAAAAACAGTACTCACAAAATTCTTTAACACGCCAAATTATCGACATAACAAGCATTGGATTGGACTAAATATGTAATATATAGTAAGGGAAAGTATTGGGATGGTGAACATTTTCGAATTCCCGATTTCAAAGAAATAAACGTTTTATGATCTTCAAAACGTTCCTCAAAAAGATCTGTGTGTATCCGTGGCCGTGGTAAGTCTTGCACATAAACGAAAAGTCGTACGAAACTGAAATTTCATATTTATTCAAGTCAACTTTACGTCAGAAGTGTTACACTAATTTTTTCATCAAAATCAGCTGACCAGAAGTACTAATTTTTACTATGCCGTTCGCTTCGGTTTTTTCAAAATCAGCTTTTACGATTTTGATTAAACTCTTTATATCGATGTAATATTTTATTGGATTAAATATAGTATTAAATATGGGTGACAGGATTCCGGTTTTAGGGTATGCCGATGATTTGGTACTGCTAGGTGAAGACACGGAAACCATACAATTGAATACAAGTGTGTTAATAAAAACCGGTAAAGAAATAGGACTCGAATTAAATACCGATAAGACGAAGTATATGATTAGTAGCAGAAACGGTGTCGATCTTGGTGATATTGATGTATCAGGTGATACTTTTGAACACGTAGAGAAATTCAAGTATTTAGGTTCAATGATAACAAGAAATGATGAAATCCAGGAAGAAATAAAGTCCCGGTTAAAGGTCGGAAATGCGTCTTATTATTCAGTTGCCAAGTTACATAGTTCGCGGCTTCTATCTAAAAACTTAAAGGTTAGAATTCATAAAACTATTATTCTTCCGACGGTTCTTTACGGATGTGAAACGTGACCACTTACTTAGAAGGATGAACGACGGCTTAAGGTTTTCGAAAATAAGGTACTGCGTAAAATATTTGGTTTGAAGAGAGATCACTGGGGAGTTTAGAAGGTTGCACAACGCTGAATTGCGGAATTTGTATCCTGTGAATATAATTCAGTTGATAGCATCGCGGAGACTCAAATGGGCGAGTAAAGTTGTTGGGCTCGATGAGAAGCGGATTCCGAGAAAGTTGGTATTCGCTGATCCGACTGGTAGACGTCCGAAAGGTAGGCCAAAGCGTCGATGGGAGGATTGCGTTAAGGCTGATCTCGGGGGCTTGGGGAAGAACGGTGAGTCTGTGTAGACAGAATTTGGTTGGTATCGGCATCGAACCTTCGGGTTCGGTAAGCCTATTATTATTATTAAATATAGTATAGGTTTAATTCCGATTGAAATAGTCTGACACGGCTTAAATGCCGAAATTTAAATTTTTGCTTTCTCCAAAGCACGTTTCATGTTGTAGATCCAAAAACTTACCGTATCATCTTAATTATATAACAAGAAACATAAGCATGAGCGTTTGTAATATGATATATCTATCCTCTGAAAAATATTATTCATCTTATGCTTGTTTTACGTTCCATATGTTTACATAATTTATATATATATACAATATTTAATTGTTACATAATGAATGAAGGATTGCTCCTACTGACCAATACTTCATTTCGTAGACAAGATTTATTAATGAATTTAGTCTACTTACCAACAGGATTTGGAATAAATTTTGATTGATTGTATTTTCTTAGTGTCGTCATCCAGTTAATGATTAAGGTGTGATTTGCACAATCTCAAAGCATAAATCACAAATTATGACTAAAATAACTTTTGGTTCCCTAGAAAGATTGTTTGGAATTCATAACATTTACCAACATTTCTCATGGATATCCTTCCTATCTCCTCAAATAAATTTTAAAAAAACTCTGCAAATTATTACACGATCGTTTATTATTTTCAAATAACATTATTACGGTATAAAGTTTTATAAAGCTGTAGTTAGGCAATTAACATATATGAAAAGCAATGAATCATTCAAGGGAAAATAGCTTATCACCATTTCAAAACGCTATGTCTCTGCTAGTTCTGAACCAATTTCAATGATTCTTTTTTAATTTGGTAGGAAATTTAATTCTCCGGTTAAAATTTTACGGTAATTTTACGGTTAAAAAATAATATAATAAACTTATAAATAATTTCTTTATATTTCAAAATAACTGAAGTCAAGGCGTACATGTGGGCAGTATTTCAGTTTTTTCCCTTTTTCTTTTGTTCTTTATGTTTTTCTTGCTTACCGCACTTTACTAATTCTAAAATTCTATACACATTTTTCTCTATCTTCAAAAATAACTAAGTTATGGGCGTATTTATGGATAAAATTTCAATTTGTTTTCTTTTCTTTTTTCTCCGTCTTCCAAAATAACTGAGTTATTGAATTAAATCACTTTTAAGCGGCCGCATTTTTAAAAATATTCAGCTGATATGAACGTCTAAGTGTTAGGATCATCGTTGAATACCCTAATATTTTTGTGGATAATTAAAGAAAAATTGGTCCAGTAGTTTCGGAGAAATTCCGCGGACGGCGGACAAATGGATTTTTTTTTATTCGATATTCGGGTTCTACGCATCCTGAAACGTAAAGTCCTTATATTTTTGGTCGATTACAAAGGTTCTTTATTGAAAATAATAAACCAAAATCTATATGTTCTTTTGGTTAATTAATTTAAAAGGTTTTACCTGTGGTGTAATAGCTAGCATTATAGCCTTCTATTCCCCGTATCACGGGTTGAAACCCAATAGATGGCTCTAGGGTGTTTGAAAGAGAGTAAAAAATCCTTGGTTATGCCGTCCTTTGGAGGGAACTTAAAATGGTGGCTGAAATAATTATTTAACTACTGCTACAGGTTCGGAGGTAAGTTGGCTTCTACTGCTCTACTGAAACAGGCCGTTCTGACACCTTATTTTTTTTTTTTTGTTGATAATAATTTTTAGAGGTTTGATCTAAGCTCTCACCTATACTTGATATGTATGTGGTAATAATAAATTAATAAATAAATGTTATATTTTCTTACTATTATATATGACAACATTTATAACCTGAAACATACAAATGTATTTGTAGACGTGATCATTTTATTTTTTATTTTTTTTAAATTGCCTATTCTTTTTAGTCGTTTTAGAAAAGCATAATGTAATTTAAATTTCAAATAGTTGCTTCTATTTTTGGCAAGAAGATATGACCTAGATTCAGTTCAACACTGTTGGCCTTTATAACCGTGCAAACATTGTAAATTATTCCACTCTAGTCACACAATGTTATACAGCGGTGTTAGCATTGTAACCATTTTCAAATACAATATTATATTCGGCTCTCTTGCTTCATAACACGTATGAGTATAAAGTATGATTTTTATAGAAGTCTTGTATTTTCAACTCCTATTTGTTTTAACTATGCAATCGTATTCAATAGTATAATAAGCGAAAATCATAATAATACAAATCAGAGAAACATGTATCAACAGAACATAATGTTGGATATCAGAGCACGCCTATAATAAATGTCTTATCACAATTATTGTGTCGTGGAAATCGGATGGACCAATTAGAGTTAAGAAAAAAAATTATTTTAAATATAATTTAAAATAATTTACTTTAGAAATTAACTGCTATATAATTGAATTATCTAGTAAATGTGATTAAAATATTAAACCAAACCATAATAGATTTGTAGAGCAACTACCTCTTGGTAGTATTAAAAAAAAAAAATGTACGGATGTATTTACTTACTGAAAACTACTGACTTCCAAAATTTTCCGTTTATTTTATCTCTTCTTAACTAATAAGTTCATTCTAAATTTAACTAGAGAAAAAATATAAAATACAGTTTTAAATATTTAATAGTATGTTTATATATTTTATTACCGAAAATTTTGTTCGATCAATTGTGATATTATAATTTAATATTCAAATTTAACTCAAAAGTGCAAAAAATGCTACTTGATGCAATGAAAATAAAAAATTGTTTTGCAATTTAGCCCAAAAAGGGCATAAGGTGCGATTTCGTGCAATATAAAATTGTAATATATTATTCCTTAATACATGAACGGGATAGCTGTTCGGATTTGAAGCTGATAAAACGATGGTCCAAGAATTATAGAAAATTCCGTTCCCTAAATAATTGAATTAGGACTATACAATTTAATTTTAATTCTACTTCCCAAAACATAACAGTATATGTAAGTTGAGTATACATTTGCCATCAACAAGGACATAATATAATACTAATTACCAAAATACATATATACATATATATATATATATATATATATATATATATATATATATATATATATATATATATACAATGATAAAACAATTCTTAGAAATATTATGTAGAACAGAATTAAAAAATAAATTTATAGATAACAACTTTTAAATATAGACAATAAACAAATATCTTCATTCAAAGTGTGATGTCAGGGATATAAATATTGAAAAACAGTTTTAAGCGTCTTTTTGGAATAGTAAAAGGTGTTGGAAAAGTTGGGATTTGAATGAGGAGAGTGAAGCAGCATGGCGGATATGAGTAGGAAGAGAATTCCAGAAAGTAGAGGAGCGGACAAGAAAGGAACGATCAAACGTTTTAGTCCTATGGGTAGGAAAGTAAAGATCGGAATGGCGGGATCTTGTTTCAAGTGAGTGGACTGAAGATTTAAGTTTTAGGAGACTGTAAATGTATGGAGGTTGTTGAGAAATAATGATCTAGTAAATAGGAAATATTGTCTGCTGATTGGGGGATTTAGACTACTACAAAAAAATACTACTTATAAAAAAAAAATACTATTTAGAAGAGTATTTTTACTGTGAATTATTAAAGGTAAGGCCGTTTATAATACTGTCTTAAAGTTTTTAACCTCTGTTGATTGTCTTCATTTCTTTCTTGTTGCTTCACTTTTCTGGTATCCATGTAGTTTTCATAATAATCGATTTGGGGATTGGATACGATTATAAATCGGATTTCTTTGTTATATAAAGATAAGAATGTTCGTTCAATAGCTGTGTGGGTTCTTTGTTTGCTTTATAGTATTAATTATCATATACAAACGTAATACATTCAGGGACACTAGTAACAAAAGTTTTGTTGAAATAATAGCCAGAGATTACCCTAAGTATATTTACAATGTTAACCGTGGCGAAGATAACCAGCTCAAGGACTCGCCTGCCATTGATTCGCTCGTCTCCATCACTCTCTTTATATACATAATTAAAAGGACCATAGAAATATCCGCTCATCCTCTTTTGTTACTTTCTTCTAAGGATATGTAGGTTGTGTTTTTCATGCGTCCCAAAAAGCGTGAATAGAGAACCATTAGATAGATCGGTGTAGGACGTAGGACATAGGGTGTTGTCCCAGACGGTATTGTTGGCCGGAGGCGCCGTGGGTACAGGTGCGCTGGGACACACAGGTGTACTGCCTTCCCCTCGTCCGAGCCCAGTGTCATGGCGGTGTGTGTTTGACGAGTCGCATTGTTTCCTTTCCGACATCTGCGCCTCACCCTCTAGAGTTCTTTTGTAATTACTCTACAGAGGAGGCTGTGGACTTCCGGATCATCTGGTAAAGTAGTTTCAGGATTGGATGCGGCCCTTGTAATGATAGTCTTCAGGTATTTCCAGTTTGATGAAACTTTTTTTTTTTAAACTGGATCTCGTAAAATGATCCCATATTCTTAGAGATTTTTTCTTTTTACCCGAGAATAAAAAGTAAAACAACAATGTCCACAAATATATTTTTTGATCTTGGAAACGAATACACATGTCTGAACATGAAGAAGGAATTTTCACACTTTTGTAATCTTTAGAAAACATCTAGGGGTAGCAATTAGTCTAAGTGGCGGTCAGTAAATGAAACAATTCAATAGTTTTAACTATTTTATTGTCTTCTAACGTTTAGACCCCCATTGTGGTTCATCATCAGGGCTTAAAAAGATACAAAATGAATACTATGAGTGTATAGTAACTTATAGGGTTTGTCGGTTTTTAAAAACTGGCTTTTTTTGTTGAAAATTATGAAATACTAAAACCGGTTTTTTAGTAGAAAATACCGGTTTTCAATGTATGAATAACACTTTAAAAAAAAAATTGAAAATGACAAGTAGGTTACATATTTTAATATTTTAAAAATATAATTTTTTATTTATATTTTTTATATCTTTGTAGTACTAAATTTCAGACGTGTGGAATTATTTAAGGTAGAAAATGAAAAACCCCGTTATATTTGTTGCAATTATATGCTTACAGCAGTATGCAAAGCATCGAGCAAAAAGGAGCTAAAGAAGATGGCGTACTTCCCGACAGTCTGATCTGCGCTAAACTCCTAACATACGCCATCTGGCACTATTTGTCCTACTTATATTTATTTTTGTAAATTCTTGTTTATAAAACCTTTTTTGTTGCCTATTACTAAGTATTTTAATATGTCAATAGCTATTATGTAATATCTATAGGAGTATACAACTGTAGTGTGGTTGGCTAGCACCTTGCAGATGTCCTTTGTAGATTTTAAAAGTAGTAAAATTGGTTATGCCGTCCTTCGGGTGAGACGTAAAATGGTTGGCCCGAGTCCTATGGGATGTCCGTTACTTGTATAAGATTCCTATTCTTATCAAACCTAGATAACCAAACTTTAGCTGTTATGATCGTCCGATCAGCCACAGTACCGTAAAAGTGAAGTTAAAGGAACAAAATAAAAATGGATATAATTATGTTTAAATAAGTTTTTAAAAGTAATTTCGTTTGAATGAAAGTTTTCATCCTCGTTTTTTTTTGAGCGGTAGTTAAGGATTTCAACTTTGCTTCCTCCTATGTTTCCCTGAAGTATTTAAAAAAAAATATGTAAAAAAACTCATAGGAATTTAATATTTTTTCCGTTATTTCCCCTTTAAATGAATACGCGCTGGTATTTTCGAAAGGTTGAAATATATTCAAGCGTAGAATTTCTAGGAAGAATTCATTAAGTCTTTAAAGGTCTGCTTTTTTTTTTTTTTTTTTTTTTTTTTTTTTTTTTTTTTTTTTTTTTTTTTTTTATGATAAAAATATTCAATTAATATTTGATAAACTTAAATGATTTGGACAATGTTTTTAGAATTTACTAAAAATAAAATCATATTCTTACTTTCTGTAGCATTTTTATCTTCTGGCAGATGAACGTGAAAAACTAGTATGTATATGAAGACCTGATGGTCTCAAGACATTCGAAATTAAAACTTAAAAATTAACCGAACACTTACACTTAGTTCAGTAGCCCGTAGTTCAGTAGCCCGTACGGAACTGCCAAAAAGATACACTTACTTAAAATTAAAATTTTCAATCCAAAACTTCTAGAACTATTACAAACCCACCCTGGCACGTTAGGAACATTACTTTGCCTACAGACTTTTACATGCCGACAGTTAACTGATGTTATGCTAACCACTACACCGCAGGTGACCAGTAATTATTAATATGACAACCATTAGGCTGTAACGTAAAATTTTATTTGGTTAGATTATTAAATTTTATCATCTTAATTACTTTGGAGGAAGTAATTAACGTTCGATATAGCATTTGTTATTGATTTTTCTTTTGATTAACCTATAAATTTACAAGTTATGATAAGATATCTTCAACAGTATAATGACATCTTTAAAAATCTTAAATATTTTATTTCCTTATGTAGTGCTTCAAAATATATTTTATTTACAATTTTCATTAGCTTTTATGAGATATGAAAAGCTTCCAGGTGCTTTAGTTTTAATATTTCACTACATTTTGTTTCAATTATGTATTACAAGTTTACAAGGAAGAAAAATATTCATCTTGTTTTAAATAAAATGAACTAAACATTATTTTAGCTTTGCGATTTTTTTTTTTCATCTTCAATTTGTTATCTATATAACCTCCAAAAAAACTGATAAAATTTGGCACATGGCCCTATAAAACCCAAAACCCACTGACCTTGAAAATTTAATGATGATATCAGAAATGTAATTAGATAAAAAAATATCAAGCGATTGTCAATTTTTTTTTTTATAATCTTTTGGTTTTTAATCTCTGCATGTCAATCTAATAGTCTTAGAATTATATATAATCCCAGATTTGGAAAATATGACTTTGTTAGATGTTGAAATATTTTCTTGCCTACATGTTTCCAGTAAAACTTTGTCTTGTTTTGTTCAAACACATCATCAAAGTTTGACGATGTATCGTACATGAATAAGTGCATCAATAAGGTTCGATTAAGATATAGAACGTTGAATTAATTTTTAAGATGAAAAAAAAAAATGAAAGATGAAATGAGTAAAAATATCGATTTAATTTTCGATACAGCACTGTCCTCACAACTTACGCAGATGATATTTGTGTGTTATCCGTCTATAATGATCCAACCGCTGCATCCCAAACCCTTCAGTCCCACATCACAGCCATTGAGGAATGGTGTCAGAACTGGAGGATTAAAATAAATCCTCAAAAATCTCACCAAATTACCTTAACCCTTCGCCGCAAACCGATGACTTCCTACCCCACTGTATCCTTTAATATTACTCCACTCATAACTAAATGCTCCTTATTTCGTTACGAATAAAATCATCCACAATGACCTAAATATGCCATTTGTCACAGAATATCCCAAAACAGATATGCCTTTTTTAATTCCTAACTCCCGACCCACATGAATGCTCTTAAACGCAACTAATCATTTCCATTTATTCCTGACAATCCTCCGAGGTGATTGAAAAGACGATAGTCTCGAAACCTACTAAATAAAATTGACATTGAAGTGCTACCACTGGGTAGTTCTTCACAAGACATTTTCAAGCCCATAATTATGAAATAGCCCATTTACTTATTTTATTATTTAAAGTACAGTTGTAATTATCAATTTAAAAAAAAAAAAAAAAAAAAAAAAAAAAAAAAAAAAAAAACGATGCAACTATACGCGAATAAGAATATTTTTCTGTGTATTAATACTTGTGTGGACTCCTTAAAATGGCTTTAAAATATAGAATAAAAACAATTTTTGTTTAAATGTGGCGCAAGAAAAGAATGCATACAGTTGTGTCCATGTCATAGTGCACCCAGAATTATCATTAGAATAGAGGGGAAATATGAAAATTAACTTATCTAAAATCTTGCACTACTCTTCTTTCAGGTAAAAAAAAATTAAATTTGATTACATAAAATTAAATTTTTCCTTCTAAAGGTAAGCACTATTTATTCTGTTATTTCAAGCGTTGGGTAATCCTGGATAAGAAAACCATCCCTAATCACTTCATAGAGGTTAGGAATGCCACTAATATTCCTAACCTCTATGAAGTATTAGAGACACACCTGGAACCGAGTGTCATCACCTCATTTCTCAGCCATTGGCCAAGGAACATGACCAATACGTATGTATGTCTTTGTGACCTGAACTCTGACTACGTTTTTGAGGTCCATTTTTTCTTTTATAGTTTTTCTTGTAGTAAAAAGTAGTAGGTTGCAGTTTAAGTAGTTCAGAAAATCATTTTGTATACACGTGTTTAGATTTAATTTGTTCTGAAGTTTGTAAAGCCTTGAATATACGAGCGAGCCAGAGCCACAGACGGCAAATAGAGTGTTAGTAAATATAGGTAAGGAAAATTCCCCTAACCTACATTACAATTATATATTGGCTACTGCCCTGGTTCTTCATGTCAGTCACCTTAGATCCTCTTGCCAACCCTCGAGCCCCTACTAACTAGTATCGTTAAATTTGCTCTATAACTAACAGGTTTGAGTAATATTTTATTTATTTATTTTTTACTTTCACTTACCTATATATGAAATATATAGTGAGCGAAAGATTTGCGATCGTAAAAATTTTCGACGGAATTAATACATGTTTTAAGGTCCCCTTAGTCCGAATAACTAAGTCCCGTCTCTCTGTGTGTGGTAAGTTCAGCACGAAAATGATCAGTCGTAAAAAACTAAAATTTCATATTTAGAACAACTATACGTCCGAGATGTTACAGCAACTTTTTCATCAAAATGAGCCCACCAGAAGAGGCACTTTATACCATGCCTTTATCACCTTTATACGATTTTCTCAAAAACGGCTATAACGTTTTTGATTGAACTAGTTATATGGATGTAAAATTTAACCTACTTTAATATCATGCAGGTTTCATTCTGATTGAAATAGTCTGACAGGCCTTAAATGCTTATGTCTTAAATTCGTCGGTATGAAAAGGGAGTATTTTTGTTCTTGTTTGCTTGTGAATCATTCTAATATGTGAGTATTTCCATTGAAGCGGGAATTTAGTTGTCCTCAGTATCGCGTTATAGATCAAAGTCAGAAACGCTAGATCTTTCCTGGGCATTTGCTGTGGTACCTCGGCGTTAATTAAGTCATGTCCTGGGGCTTTCTTTTTAGGTAACTTTCTGATTTGTTCAGCGACTTGTGAAGCAAGGAGGAGGTAGTGCCAGTTTGAAGGGTTCATCCGGAGTTTCTAGTACATTTTTATAATGTTCGATGTTGTTGGATTCTGTGTGTGGTGTAAAGAAAGAGGATAGATATTCGGCGAACAGCTCGGATTTTTCTCCGTCAGCTATGGCCAAGGAACCATCTTCTATTAGCTGCCATCGTCAGTCGAAAGGTTACTAATGTAGTTATCATAAGTTGTTCTTTTAAATTTTACAATTTGTCTTTTGCGTTCGTTGTTGAGTCGGTTGAGTATAGAACCTTACTTACTTTATAGGCGTTCCACCAGTCAGTGCAGAGCTCCAAGCGCTTAGGTCCAACCAATCATCTTCTTGCAGGCCTCGGCCAGCCATTTCTTCTTGGACTCTTCAATCACCTGCTTGTGGATCGTCAACGCCCTCTCCTTCCTGGCGGAACCCAATCCAGGATTCTATTGGGCCAACATTCCTCGTTCATTCTTTTAACATCCCCATACCATCTTAGGCGGAGTGCCCCGATCCTTTCATTCGCTGATGTACTCACATCCATCCTTTGGCGAACAACTTCATTCCTAACTTTGTCCAGCCTGGTGACCCGTATACACCTTCTCCAGAATTCCATCTCCACCGCTTGCACCCTCGAATACAAACGGGAGTGCATTGTCCATGTTTTTGAAGCGTATGTCAGTAATAGACTCAACTATGGCTAAGAAAATTCGACGTTTGTTCTTGGAAGATATCTCCGTATTCCAAAGGACTGGATGTAACATTCGATTAGCCTTACGGGCCTGTTCCATCTTCTTTCTCACGTCAGGCTCAGATGACCCGGCAGCATCCAAATAAGACCCAAGATATTTGAAAACGTCCATCTTTTTACAAGTTTCGCTGTTTACCAGTCATTTTCGCCAATAGCCATGTACTCGGTCTTCTCGAAGTTAATTTTTAAGCCCGCCGCTTCATAGCAGGACTTCAGTGATTATAGAACCTAAATTTCTTTAAATTTCTCTACGTATTCAAACGTATGTCCTGATTATCAATATCTTTAAGCTCGTCACCGTCGCCGTTTCTACTAATGCAATAAATGTTTACATAATTTATATTTATGACTCAGTAATTATTGGTTTACTGTTTAAAGTCACGTCTTATTAAAAATATTAAATATTATTTATTAAATATTTCTGATACAGTTCCTATGCTCTCGGCTTTCCTTTCTTTTTAAAAAAAAACATTTAATTGATATTCAAAACTGTACTTAAAATAAATACAATAAGAAAATGGGATAATTTACACTTATGGGCGTGAAAATGTCTTGTGAAGAAATTATCCGGTGGCAGTTCAATGCTTCAATGTCAATTTAATTTTTAGGTTTCAAGGCCATCGTATTTTCAATCACCTCGGAGGGTTGTGAGGAATAAATGAGAATGATTAGTTGCGTTCAAGAGGATTCGAGTGGGTCGGGAGTTTGGAATTAAAAGAGCCATATCTGTTTCGGGATAGTTCTGCGACAAATGGGATATTTTAATAAATAAATTCTTTATTATTTATGGATTTGAAGTTTGAAAGAGAGTTGGAGCGACGGATGGAAAGAGGGATAGAATTCCATAGGATTGAGGATCGAATGAGAAAGGATCTGTCGAAATGCGCAGTTCTGTGGGCCGTACGGTATAGATATGAAGGCCTGGAGCGTGTACTAAGAGGATGGACAGAGGATTTGAATTGTAGGAGGTCAAGAATGTATGATGGACGGCGGGATTGGATAACTTGGCAAAGGAATGATGCGAGGAAATATTTGCGACGATTGGAAGGGTAAAGCCACTTCAACTCGCCATAAAATTGGGATACGGAGGCGTACCTGGGGACCCCGAAGATGAATCGGACAAAGCAATTGATTAAACGTTTTATTTTAACCTCGAGATCCCCAGAAACACCGTCGTATACCGTACAGCAATAGTCGAAATGGGGAAATATTAGGGAGGTAACGAGGAGTTTTCGGGTTTCAAGCGGGAATAGGTGACGGAGGGAATACAGTATTTCACAGGAGATTTCGGAAATGTGATTTTTAAATGATAGAGCTTGGTCGAAGGTTACTCCCAGATTCCTGACGCTCAGGTGGAACTTTATGGGATTACCATTTAGGTACAGGGTTGGGATATGTGGAACAGTTTTCAGGATATTTAGAGAGGTAATATATTTAGGTCACTATGGATGATTTTATTCGTAACGAAATAAGGAACATTAAAGGTTTTTGATTGTAATGATTAAATGTCAGGAATTAGATGGTTCAGTAGAGTCTCAAAGCTTGATTTCTTATGGGCAGATGGGTCTGATGATGGTCATCATTAATTAATATTCTAACTGTATTCTTAAGGCTCCATAGTAACTATCTAAGTGTACAAATTGGTTACTTCCTCAGGTGTAATTTTTCTTTTAATAAGTAAATGAGGCTTTTAACTAGGTTATACTTGAAGGGGAAAAAAATTCTCATTATCAGGGAAGCACTTTTCCCGTGAAGTGTATCGACAAAAAACTGCCGAAAAAAGCGAGGCCCCGAACCTTTTTTTTTACGCCCCTTGCTCCCTGAGGCTGAGAACGCCCGGGGGTGACGGTGCCCCATAAATTAGTTTGCGGACCCCCCATATGGCAGCGCTGTTGGCACTTCACTAACTCATCCCATTCCTTCTTGTATCTACACCTGCTTCTTTCTTCTCTACATTGGCATTTCTCTGACAAACAATCTAAAACGAAAAAAAAATTGTTAAAATCGTACTATTGGTTGTATCAAACTTTTAATAACAGTTCCATGTCAGAAATTCAATGAAGAACATTTTTGTTCTATAAAATTTGTCGTTAGGACCTACCCTTTTAAAGGTATCGGGTTGGTTCACATGAAATGTCCGTTTTTATCGTTTCTGAAATATATAAAGGATTTTGCAGGTCTCTGTTGTTTTCTTCCGAATGTTTACATATTCAAAGTAAACAGTTACTAATTCTCTACCTTTGTATAATAAACATTAGCTTCCCAATCAATTACCCACTTTTTAGTATACCTCCAAATATGAACATGGAAACATGCGATTTTCGAGTAATATTTTTGTACGAATTTAAATTCGGCCATTCAGCAGCTGAAGCCGCTAGAAATATTTGCTAGGCGTTTGGGAAAGGGAGTGTTAATGAACGGACCATTCACCGTTGGTTTGCTAAGTTTTCTGGTGGTGATACCGACTTGAAAAACTTGCCCCGAAGAAGACCTTAGTCCGTTATGTCCTCAAACATACAGTAGAAGGAAACCCCTACCAAACAGTTAAATGACTCAGCACAACTAAATGCAAGTGCATCTACCGTCTCCAGACATTTAAAGTGTATTGGGAAAGTAAAAAAGCTCGATACATGGGTACCTCATGATCTCACTGAAAAGCAGCAAGACCCCATGTTTCAAAACATACCGTGAAAAATTGAAACTCCCGACTTGTCTCCAACAATTACCACCTGTTCAGGAATTTAGACAACTTCGTCAAAGGAAAACTTTTTGAAAACGATGATCAAGTGAAAAGTGCGTTTTCAGATTTTGTTTAACTTCAAAGCTCAGTTTTTCAGTTCGGGGATAAAAAAGTTGGTGTCACGTTAGGAAAAATGTGTAGAAAAAGAAGGTAAATAAAATACTTCGAATAAAATTATCTTATTTTCATATCGTATTTTTTAATAAAAATCCTTTACCTTGAAAACGGACATTTTAGGTGACACAACCCAATATATTGCTTCGTATACAAAAAAGTCAGGTTTTGCTATACTTATAAACTGCAGGTCTTAATTGACTCGCTGTGTGTCAAAAATGTTGCGTTTGTATTGCTTGCATTGAAATTTTACTTTTTATATTTATTTAAATTATAACATATGCATACGAGTTGACGTTTCGAAGATCAATGCTTCATTTTTCTAATTGATACAAACTAAGTACAATAATTTATTGTATTAAAATCAAGATTACAGTAATTTAAAGAATATAAAACCAACCGTATTATATTTATATCCTATATCCCAGAATAGTGATTATTTTCTATTCTATATTTGAGTTTTGCGAATGATAACCATTGATAACAGCAAAACACTCAAAATTTTATTTTCCTCCCTAACCGTTGAGAATCGGACTAAGGGTAATATAAACTTTTTTGTTTCACATAAGATGTGGTATCTGCTCTCAGAAAATGAAAAGACATTTATGAGACACCCTGTATATTTCATATGTCGGCATGTGTAAGTAAAAGGTGTTTTTTTTTTTATATCATTCACTATTACTGTTTTTTTTGTTTTAAAGGCATTGCAATTTTTATTTAGGAAGGCCGATCGGTCATTACCTGAGAGTACTGAAGGTGAGTCAGAGGGCAACAAAAGACTCCCCTCCCCCGAACTACAAAGAGAAGGCGCCCCATTGGCCGAAACCGAAGCCTGCTAGGGCCTTAGTGATTCGCTAATGAGTCGCCTGCCACCAGCAGCTCCTCTTCTAATAGCCTCGCTCTCATTGGCTCATTACCATATCGTTTACTCCACTCCCAGCCAATCATTCTCCTCCCTCCTTCCAATAAGGGTCCTGTCGTATAAACCTCATCACTATTGTAGCCATCAATTAACATAACAATATGACGTCTTAAGTGCTTTTTGCAACTGACATAGCTTATGATCCACGAGCCAGATGCATGGTTGACTACCTCATCGAACATACATCTAGAAATATTTTTTTAAATTTGTTTGTACCATACTTATTACAGAAATTCATTTTTTGCGGTCCTAAAACTCTTACTAAGTAGCTAATTAATGTTATGAAGAATTTATAGTTCGCAAGAACTGTTCTTAATTTTCAAGACATAGCAGATTAGTCGTATGTTCGATGGGCTAGAAAATCAAATATAATTTATCACTTCATCAAATTAGCTATTTTGTAAAAGTTCGAAGTCGCAAATGATACATTTTTTATGCAAATATAATACTAACCCATTTTAAAAAATATTTCTTGATGTATTTTCGATGAGGTAGTCAACCATGCGCCTTGAGTATAAGGGAGCGACCAGGCAGTGTGGAAAGGGCATTGGACTAGGTTTCAAGTTCATATAGGGCTGAGACAGAATAATTATTTAATATGTTGTTTTTTTTTTTAGCCTTTAGGTGACCATGGAATCCACCGTAAGTTAGGTTATAGTACATAAATGATTCAAAATCTGTTGATAGCAATTTCAAAAACGCTGTTAGCTTTCTTAATAACACGGGCAACGGACTGTTAATGAGTAAGGAATCCAACTTGCGTGTTTTTCCAGGTTTTTAATCGCCTGGGGATATCGACAGTAGATTTTAAACACCTTGAATAAAGTTATACGCTTTGACATTTTAGTAAACACTTTCCAAGTAGCAAAATGATACAGAGGATATATATATATATATATATATATATATATATATATATATATATATATATATATATATATATATATATATATATCATTATTAGTGCGATATCTCCTTAAAAGGAAGGCGCTAAGCACTTATGACTCAATTTTCTTATTTCTTGTTCTTTTTGTCTTGCCAGTATTGTCTCATTCTTTGGCTGAACTTTTAGTTTCTTTCTGCAGACCATTTGGGTTGAGTTCCTTCCCATTTGTTTATTTTGTCTCTAAATATGTTTCTGTCTTGGATTTCCTCTTGTCTTAAGTCTTATCGTGTCTGTTTGATCCAGTTCGTAGTGCTTTTGAGTGTTGCTGTTGCTTTGTGTATTTGTCGTTTCAGTTATATATATATATATATATATATATATATATATATATATATATATATAATTTTTTTTTCTTTTTTCGAAAGAGGATTAAGAAGCGTTAACATCCACACAAATTAATAACCCAGTATAATAAACAGTTTTGGATAGCTGGATGTTTCAAGAAAAAAACAAAATTATTTTCCGAACAATCCACTAGTGGATAGTTGAAAAATAGTCGCTCTACACAGATTTTCTATCTACCTATAAAAAGTACCGGTTAACTGTGTTTTTGAAATTTTAATTATTTTAAAAACAGAGATAACCCTGAGTTTTTTTTTTTTTTTTCCTTTTTGAAACATTGTATTTGCGCATATCAAAATTTGATAAGAGATAGTGAAAAAGCAGGTCAACAAGTTTGTTACTGCCGAATTTCCTGGTTAACTCAGTGCTCTTATCCCCCAAAGTAATCGTTCTCATGGTTACCTAATTTCCAACGCAAACATCTGATAGTGAACCTTTTTGTTAATGTAAACATCACTTACCGTAAGCCCGCCTCTCACTATAATTTTCCCAAATGGAAGGTTGTTATAATGAAATGCGCTACTTGAGTTTCGACTAATTATTTTTAATGTGAAACACCGCTATGTAATTGCTTGCTGTTCACAAAACATTCTCATGATTATTTGATTATTGGATCCTAATTACCTCAGTTTAGTGTAGCTTTTTATGTGATTTTTTTCAGTTCAACTGTAATAGCTATGCAGATACTTGAAAATAATTGTGATCTTTCCCGATTTTTGAATGACAACAAATTCCTATGTGAATCCTTGATGCATTATAGGATGCATATATGCACAATTCTTGCCAGTTTATAAGAAGAGGCGTGTGGTTATCTAGGTGTACTACATGCTAGTTTATTTGTTTATTTATTTAACATCACTTTATGCTACTATGGCTAATCGGACGAGTCTACAGTGGGAGTCGTAAATTTTGCCTATCCAGGTTTAATTAGGATAGGGATCTTTAACGAGTACCTTACGTCGCACAGGCTCCGGGCCACCTTTTAACGTCCCCTCAGAATGACGGCATAACTAAGGATGTTTTACTCCCATTAAAAAATCCTAGGACCACCTGCGGGTTTGAGCCTGTGACCATTGGCATAGGAGGCTGTTATGCTAACCACCCAGCTACAAGTGATTCCTCTAAGTGCTAGTTACTTTGCACCGAAGCACTAGATTACTGTGCTACTCACCTGTGATGTAGTGGCTAGCATAACATGCTACTATGCCCAAGGTCCTTGGTTTTAATCTTCTTAATAGTGAATCCGTGGCGTTGTTTAAAAGGTGTTCGCAGAAACTAAGAATCATTATTTTTTCTTTATTTTTTTCGATACAGACCAACTCTGGACCACGAATATATCACTTAATCTTTTATGTTTTCTTTATTCTCTTACAGATGTCCTTCATCCTTCCTCTCTCCTGAAAACTTCTTTCCTGCATTTTTCTCTACCGCTTAAAGGAATCTCATTTGATCAAGAAGTTTCCGCTATTTGATTCTTCTGCTAGTTATCCTGTACCTAAGCGTCAGTGAAAACTCCTTATTACTCTCTTTCCCGGTCATCCCTTTGATATCTTCCCTTCAAACTCATCCGATTCAAATACTTCCTCGTCCGTAAATCATGTTTCTCTGCAGTACTTAAACTGCAATGTCTAGCATATCTAATTCTTATATATGTTGTTTTAATTTCCTGGTTTGTGGCATTGAGTTAATATTGTACGTTCCAAGAAAATGTATTTCTTCTTTTTGAATTTTGAGTCGTTCTTGTAGTTTTCCAAACACCGCTCCGCCCCAGATCTTCCATCTTGATTTGTTTGTTTGAACGCGCTAATCTCAGAAACTACTGGTTCGAATTGACAAATTCTTTTTGTGGTGGATAGTCCAAATATTGAGGAAGGTTATAGGCCATATAACATCACGCTGCGACCAATAGGAGAAGAATCAGTGGATAATCTGAACAAACCTGGGGAAATTAATGAACCTCGCATCCCAATGATTCCAAATGATTTACCTTTTTTTTTAAAATAATTTAATTTCCCGTTAAATTATCTTTTGCCGTAACAATTAATAAATCACAGGGGAAAACATTTAAACACGTAGGGATCAATTTATGTCAAGATTGGGTTGTAGAGAATATCAGTATGTTCTTCTGCCACATGAAAATAAAACTAAAAATATCATTTACGCAGAAGTCTTTTAAAAACTTCTTAATAGCGATCGTAATAACAGAAATTGACGCAGACCAAGTCGCGGACATCAGATAATCTATACTAATATTATAAAGCTGAAGAGTTTGTTTGTTAAAACGCGCTAATCTCAGAAATTAATGGTTAGAATTGAAAAATGATTTTGGTGTTGGATAGTCCATTTATCAAGGAAGGCTTTAAGCTATATAACATCAGGCTGAAAATCTGAAGAATCAGTGGAAAATGTGGAATAAACGGGGGGTATTAACCTGGCATCCCAATGATTCCATATGATTTACTTTTTAATTTTAATTTAATTTAATTTCCCGTTACAATTTATAAATCACAGGAGTAACATTTAAACATGTAGAAATCCGATTTACTTCAAGACTGCTTTTCACACGATCAACTATATGTCGCATTGTCAAGATCGGGTTGCGGAGAAAATCAGTTGGTTCATCTGCCACAAGAAAATAAAACTTAAAAATACCATTTAAGCAGAAGTAATTTAAAAAAATATTCTTTTAAAAACTTCATAATATCAGAAATTGACGCAGACGAAGTCGCGATTAACAGCTAGTATGGAATAAAATAAATTGTACAAGTTAATATTAAGTAGTTGTAGGCCCATAAACTTATATTCAAATTTTATTTGTAATGTTGTGGATGAGGGAAGTTGGTGATTCATGGTGATCGTACAGATTTTTTCCATACTGTACTCAAGATTTTAGAAAAAAAAAATATGTACGAAATCGTACGTAAGTTGTTAACTTAAATGGAAAGTTAAGTATTAATAATTATTTATACTTTTAGATCCTTTTACAAAAATAGTTCTACTGTATACTAAATTGGGCTCCAATGGAAACTAAATTTAACTTTAATCCATTATAATGAATTTAGGAAATATTTAGTTCATATATGGGTCAATCCATTCGAAATCGTCCAAACCTTGCCGCTTGACATTTTTGATTTTCGTGATTTTTAACGATGAAAATGATTTTTGATGAATATAAAACCATAAATAATTTTTTTTTTCTAGCTAATAGTTTTAGCCTTGCGGCCGTTTTAAGTCAGCTTCTATGGCAAAAATATGTGATGGAAAAATCTTTATAATTCCTACAGTAAGTAGGACTATGACTAAGCTATAATGGAAAAAATAATCGCTAAATGTCCCGTTTTTTAGTCATTTTCGAGAATTGTTTAATCAACTTTCTTCACTATTTTGGAAATAATAGCAAACAATATAAAGCATGTTGTTATGTTATTGTTAATTTTTGTTTTAATTTGATCTATAAAAAATTACAGGAACTTTAAAGATTTTTCTATCACATCTTTTTGCCCGTGAAGCTGACTTACAACGTCTGCAACACTAATAATATTGACTACAATAAATGTTTATTTAAGGTTTTATATTCACGAAAGTACAGAGAATAACTGGTCAAAAAATCACTAAAACCAAAAATTTCGAGCGGCAAAATTAATAAAATTGGACGATTTCAATTGGATTGACCCATATTTATTTTATTTGCTTTATGACTTTGAAGCCCATTTTCTATTGGGTTGTTTCACATGAAATGTCCGTTTTTATGGTTTCTGAAATACATACAGGATTTTGCAGGTCTCTGTTGTTTTTTTCCGAATGTTTACATATTTAATGTAAACAGTTGCTAATCCTCTGCCTTTGTGTTATAAACATTAGCTTCCCAATCAATTACCCACTTTTTAATATACCTCCAAATATGAACATGAAAACACGCGATTTTAGAGTAATATTTTTGTACGAGGTTAAACTCGGCCATTCAGCAGCTGAAGCCGCTAGAAATATTTGCAAGGCGTTTGGGGAAGGGAGTGTTAATGGACGGACCATTCGCCATTGGTTTGCTAAGTTTTCAGCTGGGGTTACCGACTTGAAAAACTTGTCCCGAGGAAGACCTCCGTTCGTAATAGACAACGATATCCTCAAACATACAGTAGAAGGAAACTCCTACCAAACAGTTAAAGGACTCTTTAGCACAACTGAATGCAAGTGCATCCACCGTTTCCAGACATTTAAAGTGTATTGGGAAAGTAAAAAAAGCTCGATACACGGGTACCTTATGATCTCACTGAGCGGCAGCAAGACCCCATGTTTCAAAACATACCGTGCAAAAATTGAAACTCCCGACTTGTCTCCAACAGATTACCACCTGTTCAGGAATTCAGACAACTTCGTCAAAGGAAAACTTTTTGAAAATGATGATCAAGTGAAAAGTGCGTTTTCAGATTTTGTTTCACTTCAAAGCTCAGAGTTTTTCAGTTCGAGGATAAAAGTTGGTGTCACGTTGGGAAAAATGTGTAGAAAAAGAAGGTAAATACTTCGAATAAAATTATCTTGTTTTCATATTTTTTAATAAAAATCCTTTACCTTGGAAACGGACATTTCATGTGACACAACCCAATATATTCTATAAATGTTATTCTAAAGAGATTTGTCCCTAGATAATACAGAATTTATTTATACTTGACATCCAAATCTTATCTAAAAAATAGATTAATATATTATAAATCATACATTAAGTTAAGCGTAGACTATGAGATATTGGTCTGTTCTATTTTGGAAGAGAGCTAGAGAGCTATCCCATGTCGGCCAACAATTAGCGGGGAATTCGGAATGAGAAATTGCACTCTGACCTAACTATCGATTGTAGGCTTTGCCCTCTGCGATATATATCGATTCTACCATCAGCTTTAGGTTTTGCATTGTGCTCTGTCTCGCTTCAGGGGTCACTGACCTGTTAAAGTCATGTGCTTCGCGATTGTACAATTTTTTTAAAGCGATATATATATATATATATATATAATATATATATATATATATATATATTATTTTTTTTTTTTTTTTTTTTTTTAGTTCTCTGTCCACAGATTTACATTGCCACTGCATTACACGCCAGTTTCTCTATTCGAATTTTTTTTTTCAATACTCATAAAAAATCACGTGATTCGAAACCCAATTTTTTCTTAAACTTATCTAATAACAATTATAAACAAAGGTAAATGCAGGAAATATATATATATATATATTTATTTATTTATTTTTTTTTTTTTTTTATAGGTTGCATAAGGTAATATGCTATAAAATAAGTCGGGAAATTTAATAGAAAGATGTTATAAGCGCATAAACTTATGAACAATGTTATCTGCAATGTTGTAGATTAGGGAGGTTATGGTGATTCATGGTAATCATACAGTATATATATATATATATATATATATATATATATATATATATATATATATATATATATATATATATATTTCCTTGCAGAAGTCGAGAATTTAAAAAAAATTATGTTATGTACCAAACGTACGTAAGTCGGGGGCGAGGCAGCTGAGTAGGTTTTCGCGGGTTGCCTTCAACATGCGTTGCATAGCAACAGAGAACCAAAAACTTAAAACAAAATAATCAAAAGTTCGAGTCTCGGTCTTTAGGGAGCTTTTATCTCAGCATTTATCCCCCGCCCTCACCCGTCGGACCCGAGAAAGCCCCATATAGCCTTCAAAAGCGAGGTAGGAGTGAACAAAACAAAATCGTATGTAAGTTACTAAAATAAAGAATGGTTGTTATAAACTAATACTGTTAATAATTATTTCTACTTTTAGATTATTTCACAAAAAATAGTAGTAAATGGCACTCACGTGGAAACTAAATTAACTTTAATACATTAAAATGTATTCAGAAAAAATTCTTATGAAATTTAACCGAATAAAATAGGGACCGTTGAACATAACAAACAAATAAACTAAACGAATTCTTGATTTTTTACCAATTTATGTTTCTAATTTCTGCTGATGATTAAATATTTTCTAGCTAAGTGCACTTTTCGTTACAATGAACTCACAATCCCAAAGTAATAAACATTGAATTTTTAATTGTATATATTTTATTTATATATGAAAGACTAATTAGTTACAGAGACATTTCTCTGAAATCATGACATAAAAGTGAACTAAAACCGTCCCATCATACCTTTCAAAGTGAATTTACTTATGAACAAGATGACAATTGATGTGTCTGTTATGTCTTTATTATAAAGACAAGTGCACAGTTTTATCCCTTGCGTTTGGAACCACTATTGGGAGCCATTATTTCGCGTATTTTGGTTCGACGAAAGAAAAAAAAAAAAACTACGCCACCCATCTCAAAGTTTGAGAAATTACGTTACAGGATACGTAGAACCCGAATAACGAATAAATAAAAATCTGTTTGTAGGAACTAATAAATAAATCAATACCAAAAGAATCAATGAAATTGGTTCAGAACTAGCAGAGAAATAACGTTTTGAAATTAGCAGTGGTGATATGTCATTTCCGTTTGAATTATGTATTGCTTTTCATATTATTTAATTGCCTATAAACAGTTATACTTATATAATATAGTTATATTATATAGTTATTTAGAAATAATAACCCATTGTGTAATAATTTGCAGAGTATTTTTTATTGCGATGTTATATAGTACAACTTTTGAATCGAGCAAGGGCGTATGATGAAGTTTGGTTTATATGTATTAGCGAAAATTGAAAAAAAAAAAATAACTAGAGCAGTTTGTGTATTATGGAATTAATAATTTGAACTCCAAGAAAATTATACAAACGTTTAGTTTATTATTTTAGGAATCGTTCATTAACAATGTTAAAAAAGTTGTTTTAAATTAATAAGAAGCCGTTAGTGGTTAGGCGTGTTTCAAGATGAAAGCATAACTCGTGAAAATGTTCTATAGGAATTAGTTGAATTAATATAATTTAATTAAATGGCTTATTATTAATTTGTTCTTTGTTTTTCTTTCTTTTTTTTTGTCTGTAACATGTCGGGGTTATAAGCAACAGATAAAACTGGAAAAATGTAAGTTACAGAGGTCAATAGAGGATCAAGAATAATTCACGTTATTTATTTTTTTATTTTTCTCTCTACTGCCTAGAGTATTTTTCTTTATTTTCGTTTATACGCGATTAATTGCTGAAAACAAAATTACGGATGTTTTATAGAGAACGAAGAGTTGGTCTCTCTTTAAACAAACTCCCAATGCTTATGAATGTATTCATCCTTTATATTTTAGTTTTTATTTAAAAAAATGTATTAGAAGCTTCTTATTTACATGAAGTTTAATTTTTTTAAATCAAATGAAACTCTAATGATGTTTAATTGTTGTCCCATTTTAAAGATATTAAGATATTTATTCTAAGTTGAATAATACGTATGATGATGTATTATTTAATCACAGGTGAATGGTCTAGGGAATCCATTCTCATTTTAGGGAAGGAGAGGGGCGGTCATATATTTATACATATACATATGTAGTCTTGAAAAAAAAAATTGTTCAGCTCACCACTTTTTAGGATAGCAGATAAAGATTTATAAAAAAAACTACCCTACTTTAAGGATGTTTTTTACGTGCGTTTGGAATGAAATTTGTATAATCAGAACCATGCAGAAAATACATATTATAGAAGGTTTCTTTGAAAATACTGTGTATGAATTATAAGTAATTAAGATTTTACTCTTTATTTATATATACTATTATATGCAAAATTTTAAATTTAAATAATATGATGTTTACATAAAGAGAATGGCGATAATAAATAAATACGAATTGCATTATTTTTATATGATTTAACAAATTTTTTCTAGCTATTCTACTGTAAGACATAAAGTCTGGTGCTGACAACGCACGACTTACACTTACCTCGCTTGTTGTAACCAATTTAAGAACTATTGAATAAAGTTAAAGATGAAAAAAAGTTAATGTAGTTTATTATTTATGTTAACATAATAACATATGTTTTAGATAAAGTAATATTACAATATAATATTGTTATGTACAACAATCACTTAATTTTTTCCATATTTGTAGCTTTAAATTACTTTTCCACAACTTTGTATGAAGGATAACATTTTAATAAAATATTTTGCTTTCTGACCGTACAAAATACATCTATATTACTATTCTTATGTTCGGCAAAATATTGCCCAAGTAAGTATTTTTACTGTTTTCTCCTTATATATGTTATTTAATAAGATGTTGTGGTTAATTTTTCTGAATATATAAAATTAAATTTACTTTAGAGGAAGAAAATTTAAAATATTACATTTAAGCCCTGCTAGACTATTTCAATAAGGATGGCACCTACATGATATAAAGCCACCAAATTTTACATCGGTATATAGAGTTTAATCAAAATAGTTAGACCTGTTTCTAAAAAATCATAAATATGTGCAAAATCACGGTATAATGTAGCACTTCCGGGAAGGTTTAATTTTGGTGAAAAGGTTTATGTAAATTCTCTGGTATACAGGCTACTAAAATATTTATTTTTATACAACTTGAGTTATAAGTTAATTACGACTTAACGTGATTTTATTGTATAAATAAAAAAATATTAAAATATAGAAGAGTTGCTCCAAAATTCCCGTAGATAGTTACTCTCTATGAGTAAGGTGGTATTATTGTGGTTGGGCCCGACCCAAAAACTCTTTGCACTTCGGCTCGCCTACCTATTTTTGGTTTTGGGCATCATCTCACGCCAACTATTGTAGTTCACTAATAGCGCCATTGTGTCGTCTCTATCGGAAGATGTGTTATATTTAAAAATGTAGTGTGATCATGTCATACCTTTCCTTTCGGTTGCCTTTCGTTAGTATGCTCAAGGCCATTGTATTTTTAGAAGGATAGAATAAAATTAGAACGCATCCAAACCGAAATTAATACACCTATAAAGAATTTTTTATTAAAAATAATCCTCAGGTGGACAAATGGTCTTTTGTCTTATCCAATTTTTTATGGGTGCAACATTGGCTAACTGTTATACATTAATTTGATGTGTAACTTTCAATCTTTAAAAACCTTCATCTTATTTGTCAATTGTTTCAAAATTGACCTAAATTAATTAATACCGTATTAAAGTATGCATCATAAGAAGTAATCAGGAGTTGTTACTCCTTGTGTTTTAATAAAGGAAAAATAAATTATTTTGAAATTCAATAAATAATTTTCTTAGTGAGTAATGAGGACACACGTTATTTATTAAAATAAAAGTGATATTGTGTTATTAATTCTTATTAATCTGTATGTAATTTAATTATGTTCTTCTTATCTGTGAATAAGAATTATATTGACGTAAAATGTGAATATAGTTAACATGAATAAATAGAACAAACTAGCTGTTGTTTAAAATATTTAAAAAATTCGAATAATTTTCAAATGAAGTAAAGTAAATACGACATATACGGTGAAACTTAATATATATATATATATATATATATATATATATATATATATATATATATATATTGAAGGAAAACCTCACCTTTGTTATACAGATTTCTTGTTTATTACTAAAAACTGTTTACTTAAGAAATTATACTCTTTATAGACATTATAATAAAAAAATATTATCGTACTTATTATTAACTCAGTAATAAATGTATTTAATTATTATTACAAAAGTTCGTCTGGGTTGCTGCTATCAAATAAATTTCGCTTGATAAGTAAACTCATCATTCATATTCGTGTGTCTACGTTCCGGTTGTGTCACATGAAATGTCCGTTTTCAAGGTAAAGGATTTTTATTAAAAATACGATATGAAAACGAGATAATTTTATTCGAAGTATTTACCTTCTTTTTCTACCCATTTTTCCCAACGTGACACCAATTTTTTTATCCCCGAACTGATAAACTCTGAGCTTTGAAGTGAAACAAAATCTGAAAACGCACTTTTCACTTGATCGTCATTTTCAAAAAGTTTTCCTTTGACGAAGTTGTCTAAATTCCTGAACAGGTGGTAATCTGTTGGAGACAAGTCGGGAGAATATGGTGGGTGCGGAAGAACTTCGTTGCCCAGTTCTTTCAATTTCTGCACGGTATGTTTTGAAACATGGGGTCTTGCTGCCTCTCAGTGAGATCTGAGGTACCCAAGTATCGAGCTTTTTTACTTTCCAAATACACTTTAAATTTTTGGTAACGGTAGATGCACTTGCATTTAGTTGTGCTGAGAGTCCTTTAACTGTTTGGTAGGGGTTTCCTTCTACTGTATGTTTGAGGACGTCGTTGTCAATTACGGACGGATGTCTTCCTCGGGGCAAGTTTTCCAAGTCGGTATCCCCAGCTGAAAACTTAGCAAACCAACGGCGAATGGTCCGTTCATTAAACACTCCCTTCCCCAAACGCCTTGCAAATATTTCTAGCGGCCTCAGCTGCTGAATGCTCGAGTTTAAACTCTTACAAAAATATTACCTGAAAATCGCGTGTTTCCATGTTCATATTTGGAGGTGTTCTAAAAAGTGGGTAATTGCTTGGGAAGCTAATGTTTATAATACAAAGGTAGAGGATTAGTAACTGTTTAATTTAAATATGTAAACATTCGGAAGAAAACAACAGAGACCTTCAAAATCCTTCATGTTTTTCAGAAACTATAAAAACGGACATTTCATGTGAAACTACCCAATATATATTTTGACAAGATTATTTTCTTTAACAATTAAATATCCATCTTACTAATTAATTAGGTTAATTACTGAGTTTCTGAATATTTATTAAAATTTTGGCTACATCAAAAGTACATTCCTTTTGACAAATGCAGGTCATATGCTTTGCCTATCCTACTATTCGATCTTTAAACATATACTCCAAAGTAAAATAATTATACTGAGGACTTAGAGCGGACGAAGATAGGGACACGCGTGGAAGTGTGACGGACGCCGTCTTTCAAAGCTAAAAATGTTCTTGGACTGATGTATAAATATCCTAGCTCTTAACTATTTTGGCCGACAAAGGAACTGTCTGCGGTTGATGTAGTAGTTAGCGAGTCTTGCATCTCGTTTACTGAAAATCCATATATTTTTAGTTTGACCTATAATTATTACGAATAATATCAATATATAAAAAAAAAATCTGGTGCGCGCAACACACGACTTTCACTTACCTCCGTTGTTTAAAATAATTTAAGACTTTTTAAATGCATTTAGAAATAAAAATAAAGTTTTATAGAATTACATTAATTGAATTTCAATGGAAACATGATTTTTATTAAATAATCTATTATATTTTCATCTTCAACTATATATCGGTTTTTCATCACTCTTTATTAAGCTTTAAAATTTCGTGTATTAGATAATATTTTTTCTAAAATCTTTAGCTATCCAACGGCATGTTATACATTTATATTTCTATGTCATATGTTTAAATACAAATATTGCATTAATATATGTTTGCACTTTTCTCATTTAGTTCTTTATCAAATTCGCTCAACTTCCATATATACCCATTATTTATCAGTACTAATAAGATGATGTTCCAATTTTTTTTTTTAAATATACAAAATTAAAGATAGTTTAGAGGAAAATTTGTTTAAATATCGGCATTTAAGCCCTGTTAGACTATTTCAATCTGAATAAAATCTTCATGATATTAAAGCCCATCGAATTTTACTTCGATATAGAGAGTTTAATCAAAATCGTTAGAGCCGTTTTTGAGAAAATCGTTAACAGGTGCTACATGCATAAAGTGGCTTTTCTAGTTAGCTGATTTTAATGAAAAAGTTACTGTAACATGTCGGGCATATAGTTTTTTTTTAAATATGAAAGTTCAGTATTTTACGTTTACGTGATGGATTTACACAAACACACAGACTCACAGACCTATTTCGGGTCTTGGTCATTTGGACTCAGGGGACCCTAAAGCGTGTATTTCCGTTGAATACATTTCCTTACTATTTATTTCACATATTGGTAAGTGAAAGTAAAAAAATATCTTAACCTTTACGACTCGTGAAGGGACTTTTGGTTGAGTACATAGAGAGATCCGTATATATGACAGAATAAATAATGTCTTAGATAAAATGCTTTGGGCTGACGCAACGGCTAAATTGCTCTTGGAACATGATAGAATATATATTTATTCAAAGTTAATAAATAGCCGTCATGAATAAAATAGTTGGTGGATTGTTTAAGTTTCGACGCACTTTTTAGTTTTTTATTCTTGGTTCGCAATAAATTTCTATATCTACTATTCGAGGTTAAAATTTAAATGATCAATTAAATGACAACTATAAAGTTGGAATCTTACGGTGTTGAGTACGATTCTTTGACAGTGGATTTGTTTATTTATTTTACGTCACTTTTATGCTAATATAGCTATAAGTTGGAGTCCTAAATTTTTCCTATCCAAGTTTAGTCAGGATGGGATCTTTAAAAAGTACCTCACATGCTCAGGACCACCATTTTACGACTCTCCGAAGGGCGGCGTAGTCAGAGATTTTTACTCCCATCTTAGATCCACTTTGGATTTGAACCCCCGACCTATTATGCTAACCATTACACCACATGTGACCTCCTGCTAGTAGAGTTGTACTTAAAGATTTATCTCCAATTATTAGGCTTTGGCCTTGTTCACGCCATATGTTATGGTCTGATGGAAAAAAAAGGAAAACTGTATAATTTAAACTGTATAAATTCTTGATATTTATCAATAGATCATTTTTGTATTAATCTTTATTTTTTATCTGTTTTAAAAATAGTTATTATAAATATAATTAAAAGTTTTGAGTAGAAGAGAAAGAAAAAGAAGACGATCGTTTTCATTTGTTTTTTGACTGCCTCGTGGCCAGTCGAGTCTTAAGCTAGCGTCTGAGCGGTGAAGATGTGCCGTATATAGACCCAAGATTCCTCTCAACGTTAGAACGTTTAGAAACGAATTTCTTCATCTTCTCATCGTTCCCCTTGGAACTTGGAAGAGCCGCGTTGCGGTCATTTTCAACACCCAAGAGAACTTCGTCCAAGCCGCCCTGCGGTAATTTTCTTCAATACTCAAGACGACTTCGTTCAAGCCGCCCTGCGGTCGTTTTCTTCAGCACTCAACTGGACATCTTTACGTGAATATAACCTATCTTTATCCATTAATGGAACATTTGATTTCTTAATTCTTATTCAAGAAACTGTTTAATTTGATAACTATTTTTTTTTACATCTTTAAGCATTAATTAAGTTAAGTTTGTTTCTTCTATTTTTACAATATTTTAATTAGGTTTATTTTGTTTCCTACATTTTCTTACAGCTGTGTAATTATAATTAGGTTAATATTTTTCTTATATAAATTTATTAGGTTAATTTGTTTCATATCTTGTTCAGTGTATTAAATGTATTGTGATTCGTCGTTTGTTTTCATTATTTTTATTTATTTTAAATCTATACAGTCCACTTATTTATTTCAATAGAACCACCCTCAATTTTGAGTTGTCACTTGGAAGTATTATTATTTCACTGATAGCCCAGCGTATACAGGCCTGTTGTTGGATGTATAAATAAATAAGTTATTACTTTCGGTGGAATTATTAGGTTTCATGATCAAAAAACAAATTTCAGAAGAAATCCGTGTGCTATAGTCCCGCTTATGAGTTAATGCCGAGTATAATAGACAAATCTTTAAATTACTAACACACGAAAATTTCCAGCTAACAGCTGTAGATATAAATCGGAACGAAGATTTAGGATAAAACCCCTTTCTGGTATATTTGAACAACTGGTTGGAGCTACATGTGAAATCACTTTGGTGTGATTCCTTACCCGGCATCTGGCCAACGGCGTGACAGTGAAATATCGCACCTCTGAGGATACGGGTCCGCTATCCACTTTAGTAGCAATATTTAGACATATAGTAAGGATCTAGTACACCTGGTATAGCAATAAACTACTGAAATGAATGATAATAAGTCTGGATACTACAAATATACTGTATAGTCCTACGGGTATAATATATACTAGTGGATTAGTTTCATTACTAAGAAATATAACGTATGTTTATGTTTATTATTAGCTTATTTGTTATAACTAACTATATGTTACTGGTTTTCTTTTTTGTTTTTCTTTTCTTCTTTTCTTTCGTATTCTGAAACTTGCATCACATTCCGAAACTTAGTATCTCTAAACACCAGTGCTCCCTGTCCCTGCAGTCCTCTTCCGACAACCCTCCGGCCGCCATGTCCTCCCTCACACTCCCTATCGACATTTTGCGGGGTCTTCCTCGTCTTCGTCTTACCTCCGAGGAGTACTTCATAATTTTATGTAGCCACCGCGCCTCGTCCATTCTCTTGACATGGACGTATTAAATGAGTCTCTTCTTTGATGTTTCATTCTTTAGATGTTAAGTTCAGCCCCTACTTTTTTTTCTTATTTCTATATTTGGGATTCTTTTTAGCCTGGCCTGGCTCTTCTCAGGAAGTCCATGTTCATAGCTAACTCCTTTTAGACGGTTTTACCATTGTCCATGATTCTGTCCCATATAAAATGGCCCCTAAGAGGAAGGAATGATAGATAGATAGATAACTGTTTTTTTAATTTTTCTTTCAGCATATTACAACAAAAATATAACATATAAAAAAACATTAATAGAACTATAGTCTTTTAGACCATCTAGTCCGGAGCCGACCTATTCAATTTTACAATTTATATAACAGTAACTATATTCATATATGATACACTACACAATAACAGTAAAATAATCTCACTCACTGATTCAACTATTTCATTATCAGGCTCGAAACAACAAAACAATAACAATAATATTAAACAATTACATATATATTGTTTATTTATTGATTTTCACTTGTTTGTTTATTTATTTATTTAACGTCACTTTATGCTACTATGGCTAATCGGACGATGCTACAGTGGGAGTCCTAAATTTTGCCTATCCAGGTTTTATTAGGATAGGGATCTTTAACGAGTACCTGACATCGCACAGGCTCGGGACCACCTTTTAACGTCCCCTCCGAAGGACGGCGTAACTAAGGAATTTTTACTCCCATTATGAAATCCTAGGACCACCTGCGGGTTTGAACCCGTGACCTTTAGCATGGGAGGCTGTTACGCTAACCACCCAGCTACAAGTGATCCCAATTACATATATATAAATATATTACAATTTCTAAATATAGTTGAACTCTTTTTTAAGCTTATATCTATAGGGCCATGCTATTTTAGAATATTTATACACAGCCATCCAGTTCTGTCCATTAAGATAGTTTATTACTTCATCGGTGTTTAAATAATTCTTTCCGAAACACCTAATTCTAATTTCAGATAAAATGGGACATGTGGCGAGGAAATAAAAGGTATTTTCTACTTCTTTTCTATTACAAAGCGAACACATCACATTGTTATTTGACCAAAATCTATTATAGTTGAGGTATACCAATTCACATCTAACTTTAAATATCCATTTCGCCCCATTAAAACTTAATTTGGTATCAAACAAATATTGCGTCCGATTATCATAATCTAAGTTTTTATATACAAACATTTTCTCTGAGCCCTTTGTAAAAATTTTGATCTATAACTACCTATCGGTTCGAAAATAAGGTACTGCGTAAAATATTTGGTCCGAAGAGAGATGAGGCCACTAAGGAGTTAAGAAGGTTGCACAACGCGGAATTGCGGAACTTGTATCCTGTGAATATAATTGAGTTGATAGCGTCGCGGAGACTCAAATGGGCGAGTAAAATTGTTGCGCTCGGTGAGGAACGGATTCCGAGAACGTTGGTATTTGCTGATCCGACTGGTAGACGTCCGAAAGGTAGGCCGAAACGTCGATGGGAGGATTGCGTTAAGGCTGATCTTGGGGGCTTGGGCTTGAACGGAGAACATTGGACGGGTCTGTGTAGACGGAATATGGTGGTATCGGCATCGAACCTTCGGGTTCGGTAAGCCTATTATTATTATTATTATAACTACCTATCAGTGATTGTCTAAATTGCTGTAAGATTAGAGCCCAGTTATATTTGTTTTTAAGTTGAATGTCTATTGAAATATTATGTTTTTTCAGCCAGTTCTCTTACATCTTTAATCCAGAAAATATTTTGTTTGATGACTTCCTCACTTATGAAATGTGGCAGTCTATTATTTGGTAGATTTATAACTTTTATAATGTAGTTATTTGAATTTTTAAAGTTTCCACGAACATTGGGACTATTTTTGTTTCGATGTGCAGCAGGTATGACGGTGTGGCTTGTGGCAGGTTAAATAATTTTTTAATAAAATAATATAAAAGTTTTTCAGTTTCTATATATTCCTTACTGCCCCATGACTTAGCTCCATATCCTAATAATGATTTAAAAGATATTAGATTCTTCTTAATCTTTGATCGACGATCTTTATTAAGGAAACCTTTTGAGATTCCTGCTGCCTTTTCCTTTGTCGAACCGAAGGATGACGAACCACCGTCTAATTCCTCCCACTTGGAGACGGGATCCGACATGACTATCTAGGAAGGAGAGGAGACGGTGGGGTAGTTGGCTGGCGGCTGACGACTACATCTATTCCCGTGATGTGGGACAGTCGCTAGATCTTGGCAGCCTTCCCTTCGGAGTGCACTTCCTACTGCCTCTTCTCTATTTCTCGACCCGTTTGTTGTCTATCTTCTTGTCGCTTTCTCATACCCCGTCTCAAATGTTTTCTGCAGTCACTGCATTTGTTAAGAGGTTTTCTACAGGTTCACATTTCTATCCATATTATTTATTTATAGACATTAGTACTATTTCTTGGCCAATGGCTTATGGTCCTCCAGTTTCTCCCTGATTTTCGGGTACCCATTTTATTGAGGATAGGTATACCTTTAATGGTTTCCCTGCGCTTGAAATCACAGATTAATAATACACTCCCAGGTCGCAGTAGGGCACTACTGACACCATCAGAGCTTGCACGTCCACTAATAGAAAATGTATTTAAGAAATGGGAAGAAACTTGGAACAACAGCTATCCAAGTAAGCTCAAAGCGAGTAAGAAAGAGGTAAAACCTTGGAAAACCTCAAGTCGCACCGACCGTAGAGAGGTCCTGGCCCGACTGAGAATCGGTCACACACGGCTAACGCATGGGCACATAATGTCAAAAGAATTGCCCCCAAGATGCAAGCATTGTAGGGAAACCTTGACCATAGCTCATATTTTTGAAGAATGTTCCTTCTACACCATGCAGCTGAACAAAAATGGAATACCAAGCAACGTCGCAGATGCTTTGAGAAATAATGAGAAAAGGATTGATGGATTAATGTGTCTTCTCTCTCAAATGGATTTTTACAAGCAGATTTGAACTACTATTGATTTCATCTTGACTTAAATGATTTTAATAATGAATTTAAATTTAAAATTACTTAAAAAAATAACTAACATTTAAAATTAATCTTAATATATTTATTTATTATATTTACTTTTTATTTACTTAATTTTTAATTACTTGTTTAAATATTATATGTATTACTTTAATTATTAATGTATTAATATTTTTTATTATTGTTTATTTTATTTAGGGTTTTCCCCCTTTATTTATTTCCCTTTTTTTTATTATTCTTTTTTTACATATATTATAATATCTTTTAATGAATATATCTTTTAATACTTCATCTAATAATATTTATCTTAAATTAATCTTCTGTAGAATGAATATATCTGGCACTGATGACCGCGATGTTTTGTTGCATTAAAATTTAAAAAAACCAACCAAAACAGATTAATAATTATTCTGCCACAAACGTAGTTCGAAACTGGGACCTGGAGAACTACCTGTAGAAATCTACTGGACCGTAATAATTAGCTATTGAAAAATATGTCTTCAAAGTTACTTTTAAGTTTTTTTTTTTTTTATTTATTTAACGTCCCTTTATACTGCTGTGGCTAATCCAGGTTTAGTTAGGATAGGGATTATTAACGAGTACCTGACATCGCACAGGCCCCGGGCCACTTTTTAACGTCCCTTCCGAAGGACGGCATAACTAAGGTTTTTTTTCTCACATTAAAAAAGTCTAGGGCTACCTGCTGGTTTGAACCCGTTACCTTTAGCATAGAAGGCTGTTACGCTAGCCACCCAGCTACAAGGGTTCTGTTTACTACAAGCTAAAAAAAACAACTACTATCTCGAAAACATATGATGGGTTTTGAGTTCAGAACATTTGAAATTTGTACTGTTTCTAAGCTAGCGGCAGTGCAAGGAGTTGCTTGAGTAGAAGTCACGTTTAGAGGATTTTTCCTAGTTTTTGGTTACCCACTTAATAGATAATGAGTGAGCCGCCACTCTGCTGAAATAACAGAATGAATAAAGAGAAAACTCTAAGACCTTTTTTTTAATCTATGGCGTAATGAGGAAGATGAAGAAGAAGCAATCAAGCAATGAAATATATTGCCTCAATACTATGGTTGCCCTTTTTTTCATATATACTTTGAATAAATTATATAATATAATGATCATTAAAGACTTCACTGCCTCTTTAGTTTTAGACTTAACCTCTTTTAATTTGTTGTATACGTTTCTCTTACCTGATATACCACTTTTAATTCAGAACTCCCAACCCATTAAACCCTCTTGTCCGCAACCTATCAACCTCACATATTCCTGACAATCCTCCGAGGCGGTTGAAAAGAAGATGGCCTCAGGATCTACTTACTTAAATAAACATCGAAATTCTACCGCTGGGTAGTTTTTTCACGAGCCTTTCGCGCCCTTTATTATAATTCAACACTTTTACTTATTGTTTTTATATTAATATACAGTTGTAAAATTCAATAAAATATAAATAAATAAAATTAAAAGACCTCTTTTAAATTCAATTTCGCTACGTTCACAAGATCACTAGTACGTGGCCTATTATGTCTAAATATTTCCGATAATCCTCCCCAGTCTAGACTGTGACATTCTACTGATGGGTAGTTCCTAAGACATAAACATGTGTTATATTCAGGCTGAATATTTACAAATTATGTTTTATAATAACCGTTACAGATTAAAGTAAAATAATAATCTTTTTTATATTTGTTTTAAAGTTTTACATCTGTACTTGTACTTATTCAATTCGCTCTCCGAACCGGATGTGCTTCAGCTTAATCATCTGACAGACAGACACGGCAAGGACAGTTCAACGTCCGAATTGGGGTACCCACCCATGAGGTACCCACCCACCTCCGAACCTGGGTTCGCTAACCATTGTCTGCACAATCATTTGTCATCTGCCCCCCAACATCAATACCCTTCCCGGCCTGCATTATGACAGCCTGTTCCTTGCAGTTCTCTACTCCCGAAACCGCCCGGGACTTTCTCTACCAACCCAATTCCGTCTAGGGATAACGGAAGTTTCGCAAAACCCATATCTCTTCGCGTATTTATATTACGCCTTATGAGAACGTGACCGGCACAACTAAGTGCCTGCCCAAACAAATACCATGTACGGGCCCGACTTGCAAGCTCTTTAAGGAACTTTGTTAGAAAACACGAAGTAAATGTTGCTATCTAGTTGTCAAATCTGCGCCGAGAACTATTTAAATTTGAAGTTTTAACGCTGAATACAGTGCGAGAGCTTTAAAATTATGAATCCAGTAATGTAATACTTTTATCTCGAAAGTTTTGGAAAAGTTATTATAGGTGGAATAGTCAGGAATCAGTCATTTTTTGAAAAGTTTTTAATTTTGTCAACGTTTCGGCTCAAGCTTGTGAGCCATCATCAGGGCTCAGTTCTAGTGTTATTTTCTGATGTCGCTGTGATTGTTGCTGGAGATGAAGTAACAGTAAGTGATGAATCGGCGTCCGGATGTTGTTAAGGTGAGTGACACTGATGATGAACATGTTGTGGTAGGTTTATAAGATGAAGAGTACATATCTCAGATGTGATGGTTTCTGAAGTTTGCGATGATGAAATTGAGGTCCCAAGTAGAGTGAATTATATTGAGGATGTATAGTCGACTGTAGAAACTATTATAGGTGGAATAGTCAGGAATCAGTCTTTTTTTGAAAAGTTTTTAATTTTGCCAACGTTTCGGCCCAAGCTTGTGAGCCATCATCAGGGCTCAGTTCTAGTGTTATTTTCTGATGTCGCTGTGATTGTTGCTGGAGATGAGCCCTGATGATGGCTCACAAGCTTGAGCCGAAACGTTGGCAAAATTAAAAAAAATTCAAAAAATGACTGATTCCTGACTATTCCACCTATAATAGTTTCTACAGTCGACTATACATCCTCAATATAATTTTGGAAATGTTATAATCACATTTTTTTTATTTTATCCACATTATATTCTTTTATAAGGGGTTTAGTGGATAGACCTCTTCAACTGTTCTGTAAGTCTCGAATTTGAAACCAGTTGAGGCGGAATTATTTATTCTGTTATTCTCTATAAAGTGGATACCCAATATTAAGGAAAAACCTGGCAGCTGAGGGTGAACAAGGATTAACCACCTCCTTACACTCTCCCAAGACTCTTCAGAGGTTGCAGAGGTACATTTTATTCTTTTTTAAAAAAAAGCAATTATTTTACGTTACCTACTTAACCCCTACAACCCATGAAGGTTCCCACAGTGAGTATAAAGTAGTACTGATTCTAAACCATCTTGTAAGGAAGTAATAACAGCCTCCTATGCTAATGGTCATGGGTTCAAACCCGCAGGTGGTCCTCGGATTTTTTAATGGGAGTAAAAAATCCTTAGTTACGCCGTCCTTCGGATGAGACGTTAAAAGGTGGTCCCGAGCCTGTGCGATGTCAGATACTCGTTAAAGATCTCTATCCTAATAAAACCTGGATAGGCAAAATTTAGGACTCCCACTGTAGCATCGTCCGTTTAGCCATAGTAGCATAAAGTGACGTTAAATAAATAAACAAACAAACCTTTTATTATTGTCTTAAATATTTTTGTATTGAAATTTTATATATTTCCTTACGCATAGCAGAAGAAATATCAAAATCCTAGATATTTTACATTAAAAACAAAATTAAAATCTGATATAAATTAACAAATACAATTATTATTAACTTAATCAAGTCTTATTTTAAGTCAATTTACACTGAAATAGTCATCCCAAGGGCTATCTTAATGTATGGACCGCCAGCCTCCTCTCGGTTTCGCTGGACGTCTGCTCTTCTGGCAGTCATTTGTAAGAGTTTTTAAACAGCAAGAAATGTCATTTTTGAGGCATAACAGACTAGTTGAAACAATAACTAATCGTATGTTCGATGGGCTAGAAATTCGGATGTAATTGATCCCTACAGCAAATTAATTAGTTGCTTACTGAGAGTTTCAGGACAGCAGGAAATGCAAGAACTGCTCGAATATTTCGATTATTACAACACTTATTAGACAAACGTTCATAACTTCCAGTATATTACCATAATCTTGAGATGTATTAGATATATCTTTTGGACATATAAAGTCGAGCTATGGGGCTCAACTAAACCAATTAATTCCGCCCGCATCCAATCTTTGCAATCCAAAATCCTGAATGCCCCTCATTTTGTCACAAATCAACTCCTCCATAATTTATCTTACTTATATATCCCAGATAACCCTCCTAGGCTCCTGAAAAAAAAATGGCCTCGTGACCTACTGCCTTAAAATAGTTAGTGAAGTGCTACCACTGGATAGTTCTTTCTCAAGACATTTTCATGACTTTTTGCCATTCTGCATATTTACTCATTTTGTTGTTTCATGCAGTTGTAAATTACGCTAAATAAAATTTTAAAAAATAATAAAAAAGATGTATGTTCGGTGCGATAGTCAACCACGCATCTGGACTCCTGAACTACTGTCTGTAACCAAACTACGGATTCCAATGTCACATTTTGAATATTGTATTTATTTAAGATCGCACTCTTATGTTTAATTTAACTATTTCATATTTAATCTATATTAGATCCATAGCTAGGTTATGTAAGTGTTGTTGTCAGTATCTACAACCAGTTTCTTATCGTTTCAGCAACTGAGTGTTGAAATACTGATATAATAATATACTCAAAAATATTCGTAATTCTTTTGAGTACCCCTTGGCGACACAGTTAGTTATCGTGCCCTAATTTTCCGCAAAATTCCCTTAGTCATTTCGTTACAATTGGTTTATGGCAGCCTTCTCTCGCTTTTTTTATTAATAAATGATAAGAGCTGTGATTATATCATTGTTTTAAATTTTTGCATCATTTACTGATAACTTATCTAGGTTTTTTTTTCTTTCTTCCTCTTTTATTTTTTATTATTATATTTTATCATTTTATCTTACCATTAAGATTTAATAAACCCATTATTAAATCATATCTAGGAAACGTTGGGCTAGGGAATATTTTAAACCATTTCGGTTCCGAATATTAATTTCCGTTCTGTTATATTGATGGATTTATAATGCTAAAATATTTATGTAATACCTTGTTGCGTAAGGAGTAATGATTGAACTGAATGGTACGTTACATTTAACAACTGATCCTGGTGATATTTATGTCCATGAAATTCTTCATAAGATACTTGATAAGAGTTCTAAAAACCGCAAATTTCGGATTGTTTCACATGAAATGTCCGTTTTTATAGTTTCTGAAATACATAAAGGATTTTGCAGGTCTCTGTTGTTTTCTTCCGAATGTTTTTATATTTAAAGTAAACAGTTACTAATCCTCTGCCTTTGTATTATAAACATTAGCTTCGCAATCAATTACCCACTTTTTAGTATACCTTCAAATATGAACATGGAAACACACGATTTTCGAGTAATATTTTTGTACGAGTTTAACCTCGGCCATTCACCAGCTGAGGCCGCCAGGAATATTGACAAGGCGTTTGGGGAAGGGAATGTTAATGAACGGACCATTCGCCGTTGGTTTGCTAAGTTTTCACATGGGGATACCGGCTTGGAAAATCTGACCCGAGGAAGACCTCCGTCCGTAATAGACAACGATGTCCTCGAACATACAGTAGAAGGAAACCCCTACCACAGTTAGGGGACTCTCAACACAACTAAATGCCAGTGCATCTACCGTTTCCAGACATTTAAAGTGTATTAGGAAAGTAAAAAAGCTCGATACATGGGTACCTCATGATCTCACTGAGCGGCAGCAAGACCCCATGTTTCGAAACATAAAAAAAAAAAAAAAAAAAAAAAAAAAAACCTGTACCACTACAACCCATGAAGGGTCTTGGGCTCAGTACATATAGAGATTCGTACTGTTTCTGGGCCAACGGCAGTGCAATGAGGTGATTAGGCCTTAATCACGCTCAGCCGCCAGGTTTTTCCCCAATTAATTTGGGTACCCACTTTATAGAGGCTGGGTCTGCCGCAGGAGGGTCTCCATACCCTAGGGTCGCCCCCCGACTGGATTAACAGAATAAATAATTTTTCTGCCTCAGCCGGGATTCGAACCCAGGACCCGGAGCACAGCAGACTAGTGCTCTATCCACTAGACCACGCCGCTCCCTCCATGTTTCGAAACATACCATGCAAAAATTGAAAGAACTGGGCAACGAAGTTCTTCCGCACCCATCATATTCTCCCTACTTGTCTCTAACAGATTACCACTTGTTCAGGAATTGAGACAACTTCGTCAAAGGAAGACTTTTTGAAAATGATGATCAAGTGAAAAGTGGGTTTTCAGATTTTGTTTCACTTCAAAGCTCAGAGTTTATCAGTTCGGGGATAAAAATATTGGTGAAATACTTCGAATAAAATTATCTTGTTTTCATATCCTCTTTTTAATAAAAATCCTTTACCTTGAAAACAGACATTTCATGTGACACAATACCATCTATTTATTGTAATTTAATCACCAATTTTTCCAGCTTTGCTGGAGGTTATTTAGTTGACTTAATATTTTGGCCCACATTGATTGACATTCTCATATCTATAATTATCAGAGGATTTTAATTAAGGTTAATGTTTTTAATTTCCCAAGCTACTTTTTTTTTTAATGTTACGTTTATTTAGTTTTTATCATGCTATTACTTTTAACTTATTTATAAATCGGATGATTCCATAGTTGAATGAGTTGCTGAAGAGGAATAAATTCCAAGGAAAAATATTTGAGATATACTATGAGGACTCTAACCCACTCGTATCCAATCGAGATAAATAAATCCTTTATTTAAGTTGCTTATTAGTTTTATCACACGCGTACAATTTGGCGCCAATTCTTCGGCCTTCAGATAAAATTTAATTCGTCGATAATGAAAACATAATTAGTTGAATAAATTACAGGCTATGCAAATTTAAAAAAAAAAGAGTGAATGATCTCCGTTCTGGGAGCCTAACATCATTAACAATAAAAAAAACTGGACTATCACGTCGATTATATAAAAGATAAAAACAAAATAGAATTTTTTCAAATAGTTTTAAAAAGAAGTGGTGAACCAATAAACTTTTTTATTTATTTATTTAAAGAAATTTACAAATATATTAAATAAATACAACAAGTAAATAGGCTTTATATATGATTAGTACTCATGGTAGTCCTAAAAGAAACTACCCATTGGTAGCACTCCAATGTCTTATATTAGGAGGTCTCTTGGCCATCTTCTTTTAAGGCGCCTCGGTGGGTTGTCGGGAATAGATTGGAGGAGAGGTCACGGATAAGCGGGTTTGAGTCGGCAGGGAGTTTGGAATGAAAAGAGGTATATCTGTAACGGGCCAAGTCCAATAAACTTAAATTTAAAATATTGATGCATGATATTGTTTATAACTGTTTTATTTTTGATAGTAAGGAGGATGTGAACATGATTCATCAGGTTCAGTTCTTATAGAAAGAAAATAAATATTGGTGAGGTGGGTCACCTATGGTGTATTGGCTAATATAACAGCCGTCTATTCTCAAGATCGCAGGTTGGTAGTTGGCTCTATCTCGTAGAAGGCTCTAGGATTGTTTAATGAATGAATAAAGCCTTTATTGCAAGGATAACACTTAAATTATAATATTTACTTTTTAGTTCTAATATAATTGAAAAAAAAATATATATATAATGCTAAGTGAAAAATAATATTAATTTATGTACTTGATAAATGAAAAAAAAAAAACTATATAATTAATGTTCCCTAATTGATAACGATATTTACAAAATATTATCCCTACAGGCCTCTCTTTACGGAGGTGATGGTCCAACTTCTCCGGTGACCAAACCTATTGGGAAGTGAGGATTGTTTAATAGGAGTAAACAATTTTATGTTATGCCGTCCTTCGGAAGAGACGTAAAAAATTTGTTCCCAAGCCTTTGCGATAGCAGGTACTCGTAAAAGATCCCTAATTAAACTTGGATATGCAAAATTTAGGACCCTCCCATCCTATAGCATCGTCCGATAAGCCGCAGGAGTCACGTTAAATTAATAAACAACAAAGTAAATTTATAATTAAATTTTCAGTGGAATGTGTTGTTAAATTTTATTTATATACTTCAAATCTGTTATAACTAAAGATGACTTTTAATTAAATAATTTAACTAGATTAAATAAAGAAGCATTGGATAATTGTTGTGTTAGATAAGCCATCATTATATGATTTTGATTCTATAAGAGAAAGCTCATTTTATTTTGGAACTCGAATCTAATACAAGTTAAGTGAAACTTTTCGTTTTATTTTATTGAGTATAATTTTAGACCAACTGGCAGACGGTATATCCATACCAGTATTTTATGTTTACTTAATATTTTAAAGAAACAGGAGAAAATTGTAAATAAAACCCATAAATGTTTGAAATTTGGGACTCCGGTTAGCATCCAAATCCCTACCACATACCTGACTTGCAATCTTAAATCCTTGGCAAAATCGTAAATGACCCTTATTATCTTACCAATAAAATAGTAATATTGCAATATCACATTTCTTGTAGACTTAACTAGATATAGCTCTTTCGATCCTGGACGATGATTTCTTGATGATTTCCGAGTCTACTGAAAAGAAGGTGGCATCAGGATTGAATGAGACATTGAAGTGTAACTAATGGATTTTATTTATACAAATTTGCATCTGTTTTCATAGTGTTGTGAGGGTCGTCAAATTAAAGAAACAAAATAAATGAACGAAAACTGTCCCCTGAGTCCATATAACCAAGTCCTGCAAAATATGTGGGTGAGGGGGTAAGTCCAACGCGAAAACGAAAAGTCTACGGAACTGAAATTTCATATTTAATACAACTATACAACTATTTTCGCTAAAATAGGTTGACCGAAAGAGCTAGTTTATACCATGCATTTTGTACCTTTCTACGATTTTCTTAAACCTTTAGCGATTTTGTTAAACTCGCTATTTCAGTGTAAAATTGTATGGGCTTTAAAATAATGTAGGTTTCATTCCAATTGAAATAGTCTGACAAGGCTTAAATTTTAATTTTCTTTTTCTAAAGTACCTTTAATGTTGTCTATTAAAAAAAAAATATTACCATATCACTATTTTAGAATTGATAAAAATTGGCTAAATATCAAAGTTGAACGAATTTGATAACCAACTAAATGAGAAAAGAACCAAAAGATTTTTTAATGTATTTTGAACATAAGAACAGCTACGTGAATGTATAATATACTGTTAGAAAGCTTAATATTTTAGGAAAATGTTATCTTATATAAGAAGTTGTAAAAATGTAAAATGACAAACAGGTCATAAAATGATTTATGATAATTATACGTAACAATTTTATATTGCTATAATATTTAATCTAATTCTTAATTAGTTTATAACGAATCTGTATAAACTTTTTATTTTAATTAACTTTATAATTTTTAAAATTTAGTTTATTTATTAGTTCTTATATTGATTTGAAAGTCGTGTGTTGTCTGCACCAGGTTTTTTTTAATGTTGTGTCGAAAAATTAGACAAAGAAAAGAAATTCAAAGAAATAAAGTCACTAAAACTTATCGAGAATGGATGTATGAATTATCAATTGTTTGGTTTGATATTTTAGGTTAAATAATTAAAATAGATAATTTATTGTTGTGGAAATATTTCTTATTATAAATTAAGAATAACATAAGGTATCTCATCGGGACCTAAGCTTGATTTAATTTTACAGTTTTGATTAAATCCGGCCATTGTAAACTTATCATTATATTTCTCAGTCATCACATGTTATATTTACAATGTGAGCTTCAATAAATGTCTTATGCCTTATAAACTGGTCTTCATAATTTTCGGTTGCAGACACTTTCTGGAAAAATGTGCCTAATTCATTAGCTATATCCAATGCCTCTGTTTTGACCACTTTTTCCGTCATTAGTCCAGGTATTGTATTGTTTCTATTTCCCTTGATTGTCAAGATCCGCTAATGACCCGAAAGGGTAGTAGTAGATGCGGAGTTACAAATAAATAAATAAATAATTATAAATTATTTATGGAAACTGAATGAAGTATTTCCTAAAACATTTATTTTATTTTATATACTCACACGATAAAAAAAAAAAAAATTATGATATGGATTAATTTTAGCAAATCATTAATTTATAATTTTTCCGAAACGAATATAATATTGTCTGTTTAAAAAAATAATGATAAAATAAAATTATTTAATGAAGATTTTATTATTATTATTTTTTAATTTTTTCAACACTTGTGCGAATAAATTAATGGAGTGTTTGCCTTGCGTGTCATAAGTGCTGAAGATTCTTCACATGCCGAATTTCGCTCACTTGCCCATCACGTGTGCCCCACCGTATCAGCTACCCTTGAGTCACATTCCGGCTAATTATATAGTCTATGTCATTTCCTCTTGTTGTTTTATTCCAAATTTAATTTAGTAGTATAACGTTTAATTCTAAATGTTATAATTCTTGTTGAAACGAAAGTAACATTATAAAACATGGCAATAACCTATTAGTTATTGCTCTGTTTCTAAAATCCTAGAACTAGCTGCTGGGTTTGAACTCGCGACCTCGGATTCAGAAAGCTATTATGCTAAAAACTACACCACAGGTGAACTATTCATTTATTACATTCACTTACCAAATAAATGAAATATATAATAAGTGAAAGTGTTGAATCGTGAAAATTTTCGAATTCCAGTTTTCACCGGAAATACACGTTTTATTGTCCCCTGATCCAAATAACCAAGTCCCGAAAAAAGGTCCGTGTCTGTGTTTGTGTGTGTCATATGTGGAAGTCTAGTGCGAAAACGAACTTTAAAACTGAAAAACGATCTAAAGATTTATATCTAAAATTCGAACATTAATATCATGTTTAACTTTTAAAATTTTCTAAAAACGATCTAAAGATTTTATAATTCTAGATGAAAATTCAATGAGCTTTAATATCAATGTAGTTTTAATTCTGATCAAATGTTGTTTAATGACAAATTGATCTTTAAACGAGGTAATGATCTTGTTGTGTTGCGTGCACATATTTTTAAATTTATAATATTTAATTCAAATGTCCACTACCTTGTTAAAAATTGTATTTTTTTTCACAGTTTTACTTTAATATGTATGGTAATTCACAACGGTTTGGTCTGTTTGGTCAAAATGACTAAAAAAAAAAAAAAAAAAAAAAAAATTGAAACGTCAATGAGTAAATACCACAAAAAATATGAGTATTAATAAATTTTGAAAAAGAAATATCTAAAAAATTTAATAAACCTTCAAAATATTTATATTTATGTTTATAAATATAAATAAAATAGGTGAAAAAAATAATAATTAGGACTGTAAGATTGCTAATCTGTGGTTCTGTCAGTCAAGTTCTGTCAAAGATAATCCATCTTGTTAATTGATATATGTAGGTCATGTAAAGTGTTTAACGAAAACATTTAAACTTTGTCATTGATTTAATTATGCTGTTGTTATTTTAATTTATTTTTTGAATGTGATTGATTGTTTTTTAATTATATTTATTGTTTATTTTTCATTTGATTATTTCTTATCAGTGTGTTATTTTTATATTTTTTTTAATGGAAATAGTAAATATGTCATTATGTGGTTTGTAAACTTTTTATATAACTAAAATAAATATATTTTATAATATAATAAACTTATATGAACTAGAATTTGTTGTTTTTTAACTAAAAACTATGAATTACACCTTTATTTTTGTACTTTTAATACTCATTTGCCGTTATGGGTAGTATCATATATTAGTTTTAAATAATAATAACTACGTTAGAATACAATAAACATATGTGCTCGATCTCACAATTTTTCCTGGATATTTATGTTGTATTTTACTTTCACTTACCTATATATGGAATATATAGTAAGGGAAAGTATTGCGATCGTGAACATTTTCGAATTCCAGTTATCAACGGAAATGCACGTTTTTTGGTCCTCTGAGTCCCCCAATGACAAAGTCCCGCAAAAAGGTCTCTGTGTGTGGTAAGTCCAGCGCGTAAACTAAAAGTCCTATGATACTGAAATTTCATATTTAAAACAACTAAACGCCCGAGATGTTACAACTTTTTTACTAAAATCAGCTGACCAGAAGAGCCACTTTATACCATGCATTTTGTACCTATTTATGGCTTTCTAGAAAACGGCTCTATTAATGTCCCACAATCCAATTATCTTATTTTATTTCCTATAAACGACTTGTAATTTGACCTGACCATTGTTTTCTGTAAATATTGTATGAATGTGGTCTTATATAAACTATCATTACTATTACTATTGTTTATGTCCAAACGTAGTAATATATTTATATAAAAAACTAAACAAAAAAAAAAAACAGTTTTATTTCTATTTTTCTCCTGTCATTTCCTTTACGAGCCGTAGATATCGCTCTAGGTTAGTGTAGTGTTCAAGGCCATCCTTACTATTATTAAAGACAAACGATACAGTTAAAAAAACATAATGAGTTTGTTTGTAAACAAGTTCCATTTGGCAACATGTTCTGAGATGGGTCTCTTCTCGAAGAAATGACCTTGCTTATATCAAATTTGATTTAGCATTCCATTCGGAAGTACAGAATTATATTTTAGGAGAGGATTCGAATCATTAAACTTTTTTTTTAAACATTTGCTAGTAAAAATGTTAAAAAAGTTTATTGCTTAAAAAAAAAAAAAAAAAATACAGTTTATCATGATTTATTTTTCCCACCCATTTTTCCCCTTTTCGCCCATACTTATATTTTTCCGTTATATATGAGGGTATGTGAGGACATATAATTGCTAGTTTAACATTATATTATATTGCTAGTTTAATATTATATTATAAACACTAATTTCTATTTTAGAAGAGGGTTCGGATCATTTAAAGTTGTTTTTTTTTTTTACCATTTGTCGGTAAAAAAGGTAAAGTTTGTTGGTAAAAAAAAAGAAAACTTATTATTATATTTTTTTAAAATTATTATTATATATATATTATATTTGTTTTTAATGATAGAGTTTTTTACTATGATTTCTTTTCCCTACCCATTTGTTTTCCCCTCTTCTCCTATACTTATATTTTTCCGTTGTGTATAATAATAATAATAATAATAATAGGCTTACCGAACCCGAAGGTTCGATGCCGATACCACCAAACTTCGCCTGCACAGACTCGTCCAATGTTCACCGGTCAAGCCCAAGCCCCCGAGATCAGCCTTAATGCAATCCTCCCATCGACGCTTCGGCCTACCTTTCGGACGTCTACCAGTCGGTTCAGCGAATACCAACTTTCTCGGAATCCGCTCCTCACTAAGCCCAACAACTTTACGCGCCCATCTGAGTCTCCGCGATGCTATCAACTCAATTATATTCACAGGGTACAAACTCCGCGATTCCGCGTTGTGCGACCTTCTAAACTCCCCAGTGGCCTCATCTCTCTTCGGACCAAATATTTTACGCAGTACCTTATTCTCGAAAACCTTAAGCCGTTGTTCATCCTTCAAAGTAAGCGGCCACGTTTCGCATCCGTAAAGAACCGTTGGAAGAATAATAGTTTTATAAGTTCTAACCTTTAAGTTTTTAGACAGAAGCCGCGAGCTAAGCAATTTAGCAACTGAATAATAACACGCATTTCCCACCTTTAACCGGGACTTTATTTCTTCCTGGATTTCATTTTTCTTGTTATCATTGAACCTAAATACTTTAATTTCTCTACGTGTTCAAAAGTATGACCTGAAATATTAATATCATCAAGATCGCCACCATTTCTGCAACTAATCATATATTTCGTCTTATCGGTATTTAATTCGAGACCTATTTGTTTACCGTTTTTATTTTTTATTAACACACTTGTATTTAGTTGTATAGTTTCCGTGTCTTCACCTAGTAGTACCAAATCATCGGCATACCATGTCAGATATTAATTTTATTTTCTCAAAGTTACAATTACATATCAGTACCAAGTAGCCACATCCAAATTATTTAATAACATCGTTTTATCTTCTAAACATAAACGTTGTATATCATCATAACTCATCTACAACTCATAACTCATTGCAAGTCGTTCAAATGAGTACTTTTAATTTTTCTAGGAACGTATAGTTATATGTATTTTATTATAACTGGAACCTATGGAGAGAATGTATATTTGATCTCATCCTCGTCGCGATTTAATATATTTTGTATCATAACTAGAAACTATAATGTGAATGTATATTTTATAAATAAGAACGCATAGAAACAATCAACACACACTTATATTTGAATTAATAATCACATATGTGAAGGAAGATATGGGAAGGTTACCACATTGGAACCAGTGTTGCCACAGTTAGACACATTTTGTTTTACGTTTAAAAAAAATATATTTTCAACCCTCTAGAATAGCAATAAAAACTATCCTATCATTTAAGTTGGACCAAATAACAGAGACTTATGAAGTTTGATCAAAGTCGGTTCAGTAATTTCAGAGTTTATCGCGAACAATTGTGACACGTTTTATACATATAGATTTGAAATCTGGACAACAAAATCATTTTATAAACAATTAGGAATAAAATGCAGCGTTTTAATTTTAATGATTTACTACATTTTATTACTAGTATAAATATTAATTTTAAAGGTCACGAATGAGTTTATTCTTAACATGGCAATTAAACATAACAGACTCTCTTTTTCCCATATGCTTCAGAAACTGGATTATTTTTTTTTAAATATTATATTAAATGAGAGAGTCGTCCTATTATTCTAAAATAGTTGCCCTCTATCCGAGACGCTAGATTGGAATGTTAAAGGTACGGATGGCAGAGCACCAAAATATTCCATACTTATATTGGAGCCTAGCTGGCGGTCAGGGCCTAGTTTCGGTGTCTACAGTTCAGAAAATACTTTTTTTTTTTTTTTTTTTTTTCGACCTTATATATTATAAGCATACTTATTTTAGTAATGATGATGATATTGTCGGGGTATACCTCTCAAGAAACATATTTCAAATCAGTTAAAATGTTTGTTATTGTGACTCACATTGTAGAGCTACAAAATATAATACAGATATGGGTTGTATAGATTATGGCCCCGCTCGAGCTCAAATAATTAAACAGTAGTCGGTGAAAAGTAGTTTTAAAGGAATTTTTAAATCGCGAAATGCTTTACTGTTGGCTTGTTTATTAATTTGGCTTCACATTATGCTACTGTGGCTAATCGGACGATGCTGCAATGGGGTTTTAAAATGTTTCCTACCCAGGTTTAATTGTAATAAGAGTAGGAAGGTGGCAGACATTCGGCAGAACTAAGGATTTTTTACCCCCTAATAAAAAATTCCTGAGCCATCTTCCAGGTTTGAACTCGCGATAATGGGCAAAGAAAGCTGTTATATTAGCCACTACATCACAGGCATTATTGAAAAACAATATTGTTTAAATATATTGGATTGCTGCACTGACAATTGTTCACTTAAATATTAGATATATTTGAACCATTCCATATTTATACTATAGCTATTTTTACTTTCACTTACTATATATATTAAGGGAAAGTATTTCGATCGTGAAAATTTTCGAATTCCAGTTTTCAACGGAAATTCACCTTTTAGGGTACCCTGAGTCCAAATAACCAAGTCCCGCAAAAAGGTCTGTGTGTGTGTGTGGTAACTCCCGGGCGGAAACGGTAAGTCCTATGAAACTGAAATTTCATATTTAAGACTAATATACGCCCCAGACAACAAACCATTCACGTTAACACCCGGACCAGAGATATTAAATGAAATATTTTCGCTCTCCAACCTTCCGACATTTTTACTCGACTCCCATAGGCTCCTAATATTTGCTGTCTAATCTAGTCTTACCTGAAAAAATTTCACCGCAATCGGTGAGACACATTCTGGATCCTCTCTTTGTAAGTATATCGACGTTGTACAGAAAATTATTGTTTTATTTATCTGTATGAATAGAAAATTAATACTTGGGGCAATATCCTCCAAAGCCATTCAAGTACCATTCATTACTTTAAAGTAAAATAATATCGGGATATCCCCAACTCCATTATTATAATCCTTACTAAAGATATATTTACTAAAGGCCCACCTGGAGAGGCTACTAATGGATACAATCGCTGCCTAAGATTGAGCTGTGCATTGACCTCAGGAAAATATTTGAGTGGTAGCTGGAAGGAAACTTTCTGTCTAATGTTTTCTTTCACCCAAGGTTAACGTACCTTGTTACGTACTTTCATTAGCTTTATTCCCAAAATATTGTACTGTGTGGGATTTAAGTATCACATTATAATTTGACCTCAAGTTTTTAATAGATTCTTTGATTTTGTTTACCTCTCGAATGTTCATATGCTAAAAAAAAATCTGGTGCGGGCAACACACGACTTACACTTACCTCTATTTTTAAAATCAATGAAAGAATTTTCAAATACAGTTAGAGATAAAAATACGTGAAACTATTAAAGAATTAATTAAATTGAATTTATATAGAAACATGTGTTTTATTAAAAAATATATTATATTATTATCTAAAACAATTACTTAGTTTTATTGGTTTTTTATCACTCTCTATTAACTTTTAAAAGCTTGTGTATGAGATAATATTTTTTCTAAAATCTTTAGCTTTCCAACGGTATATCATACATGTATATTACTGTTCTTATGTTCAAAAACGAAAAATTGCATTAAAAAAATATGTTTTCTGTTTTCTCCTATAGTTGGGTATCGAATTTACTCAAGTTATATGTTTACCTTTTTTTCATCAGCGTTAACAAGATAATATAGTTATTTTTATTGAATCTACAAAATTAAAAGTACTTTAGAGGAAGAAAATTTAAAATATTGGCATTTAAGCCCTGACAGACCATTTTAATCTGAATGAAACCTACATGATATTTAAGCCCATTAAATTTTACATCGATATAGCGAGTTTAATCAAAATCGTCGGAACCGTTTTCGAGAAAATCGAAAAAAGATGCAAAATGCATGGTATAAAGTGCCTCTTCTGGTAAGCTCATTTTGTTGAAAAAGGTTTTGTAACGTCTCGGGCGTATATTTGTCTGAAATATGAAAATTCAGTTTCATAGGAATTACCGTTTCCGCCCGGGAGTTACCGTGTGCCAATGTTTCGGCCTAAATTGTGGGCGTTCATCAGGGTTACTCTGAGACTGTGTCTATAGAAGTCTAAGTGAAGAAGAAGAAAACTTCTTTAGACACAGTCCCACAATAATCCTGATCCGGGAGTTACCACACACTCACAGACACACACAGACCTTTTTGAGGGACTTGGTTATTTGGACTCAGGGGGCCATAAAATGTGTATTTCCGTTGAAAACTGGAATTCGAAAATTTTCACGTTCGCAATACTATTCCTTACTATATATAGTATGTGAAAGTAAATAAGGTATACAAATGACCTTGGCTTTTATATATTAAAACAATAATTACAGGTGACTGTTCTATATGTTGGGAAATTTGATGAAGGGCAATTGAGACGTTGATTTCCAAAAAGTACTAAAGGACATTATTTACGAAATTGATTTTTTTACATATTTGTATTCTCATCAATTAGTTATATCTAAATCTCCTATTTGATTTTATCTAATGAACACCCAAGCCCTTGATAAACGCAATTTAGAAATATAATTATTTTCTAAAGGAAATAATTACTCATCTAATTTCGTTCTCAATTATACCAAAACATCACATTTCATATCTTTAATATGATGTTATTAATATACTAAAAAAACAATTCTGGATTTTAATGGGAAAAAAATCAAATTAGCTAATTTAATAATATATTAATTAGTGATTTTCGCGCCTCCTGTAAAATTTCCTAGAATGGGTATAGTACCTTTTGGAAATCAACGACTCAATTGATGACTTATACTTGAGCTTGTAGTGCCCTCATCCAGAACTCGGTATCAATATCAGTGAAGCTTCTTAAAAAGAAACGCTCGAATCTCCTGGGGTCCCCAGAAATGCTTAGTGGTTACCTTATTTGCACATTTAATGTATATCCTATTAATTATTTTTATTTATTTTTGCCGTCGTAAACTTATTCTGTAATATATATTCTCTTTGCCCGGTTGAACAGATTAAATTTTCAATACTGAACCTTAGTAACTGTCCATTAGAATACTCCCCATTGAGAGTTTAAACAAAATTCGTGGTCTAATGTTTCAATATACCTGTCCACCTTACGAATTTATAAGTACCAAAAAATAAATTAGATGAGGAAGATGGTTGGGGGTGCGGTCATAAATTAAAAACACACATTTAAAATAACTTATTTTAAATGTGTGTTTTTAATTTATGACCGCACCCCAACCATCTTCCTCATCTAATTTCTCAACGGTCAACAAAACTCCATCATTAAAAAATAAATTAAATTTTCTGCCAAACAAAAAAAAAAAAAAAAATGTATTGCAGAGTTATTGAAATTTGTCAAGAAAAAGCTGAGATAAAACGTTTTGAAATGATCAGTGTTGATTGGCCATTTTTAAAATTAATTTGTCGCTGTACATATAAATTGAATTGTCTGTTAACTCCTATATACATTTTTATACCTGATGTAATTATTTGGAAATAATAAACCATTGTGTAATAATTTACTGAGATTTTATAAATTTCATTACTACATAGGATGTAGGAAATTGACTGTTAATTAGTTTAAATAATGCTTGTTTCCTATAATAACTATAATTGTTTTAGTTCTAGCCTTTAAAGATCAGCTTTCGAATAGGTATGTTAAGAACCGTGTCTCGCATCATGCAGGTATATCTACTGCTCATAAATATTCACCTAAAGTGTTTATTTGTGCAGCAATTGAATAATTAAAAAAAAAAAATACATAAGTTACCAACTTATACTAGTTTGTTAAACTGCAATTACATAGACATTAGGAACAATTATGCAAATCTTACATGTGTATTATGTATAATTTATTTCGAAGACAGGTGTATAATTACGGAGCGATCAGTCAAAACACGAGGGGGCGGAGATAGTTCTAAAAATACAATAGAGAGAACTAGATGAGCCTTCCAAGAATGGGGAGTTTTTATTCTATTTTTTTCCGCGTTCTGAAGCCAGAAATAAGAGCCGGAAAAATAAACTACAAAGCATGCCTAGCCAAAGAAAGTGACCGCTTGATGGAATGCTTCTTCATATTATTCTGATCTTGAGGTCCATTTTCTCAACATATTTTTGAAAAAATAAAACAAAAAAATTGTATGTCTTTATTTCTTAAAGGATTATTTTTCTTATCTAGGATTGTTTAAATAACTGAGTTGCTGGTTTTTTTTTTTTTTTTTTTGGGAGAGAGAAAGAGAGAGATGTTATTTATTTTTTGGAGGTTTGACTGTAAGATGAGATTTGCCATCTGCTTTTGCATTATGCAGACATGCTAACAAATAATACAGAAGAGTAAAAATACATAAAATATATTTTAAAAAACAGATGGCTATCAGTCTAGGTTCTGAGTCAGAAGTTTTGAATAGAATGTCAAGGTCACTATGTTGTGTCTCATTAGATACATGAAAAGGGGCATTTACAATTTTCCTAAGTAATTGTGATTAAAATAATTGAATAATATTGGTATTTGACTTTTTTGCTGTTCCCTATAACTCGAAGCCATAAGCCCAAATAGGTTTTATCAGTTACTTAGTTAACTATAAATAGTTAATTTTTTTGTCAGTAATAATTTTGAACGTTTGTCTAGTAATCTCGAAAGAAGTCCGTATCGTTGATCCAGTTGTTTTCTTGATCGCTCGAGGTGGTATGCCCAAATCAGTCGTTTGTCAAGGTAAAGAGAAAAATTTAAATGTAAAATATGCTATAGATATTAAATAACCTCAAAGAAGATTTATTGTGCATTAATTAATATATGTATTAACGTGAAAAATATATATATTTATGTCAATGATAAAAATTATAACTATGCATGAATTAAAATGTTAGAAAAAAAAATTGTTATTTACATTAATATGCTGCGTACATTGAAGCGACCCACTATTTGGCCAGCAATATGTTTATTAAAGTATTTTCTCTTCTCTCCATCTGCTCAATATATATATTTTAGCCTTAGAGACCCTAGCATCTTCATGAAGTGTAATGGATAAAAAAAAATAAAATAAAATAAAAAAAAAAAACATTTGTGCTCACAACACACAATTTTCGCTGACCTTCGTCATTAAAATAAATTCAAAAAGTTTTACATAAAGTTAGAGTATTTATAGGGATACAGGATTTTCAAGGGAAAGGCGGGAGAGCGAATCATGAAGAACATGCCCCACCTGGGAACGGGTTTCATGGTCAGGAAGGATTTCCTGGGCTCGGTAGTGGAGTTTACTAGCAAAAGCTCCAGGTTATCGACACTCACCCTTAAAGTGGGAAATAAAAATTACACCCTGATAAACGCCCATGCTCCTATAAACGCCGACAATAACTATAATCCGGACAAAGTCGAGGCCTTCTGGGAAAACCTGGAGGACTCCATCGTCAAATTTCCACAGACGCATGTAAAGATCCTTTTGGGAGACTTCAATGCGCAGATAGGGAGAGAAAGAAAGTTCAGAAAAACAGTGGGAAAATACCCGGCACACAATAGGACCAACAGAAACGGAGAAAGACTGATCAGACTGTGTCAGAGAGCCGACCTAAGGATTATGTCCACGTACTTCAAGGCGAAAGCCAGCAAGAAGAAGACTTGGGTATCCCCGAACAGTCGCTTAGGGGAATTTCAGTTGGACCATGTAGCTATCTCGGGAAAATATCACAGAGAAATTCAAAATGTCAAAGTCAGGAAAGCGATAAACGTTACCTCGGATCACTATCCCTCTCAAATAAAAATAAAGATGTACCCGGCGAAAAGGGTCTACGAAAAGAACGGGAATCAAGTGACAAGAATAGACAGAGAAAGATTGGTTAAAGTTTATGGAGAAACTTTCAGGAAAAACTTAAATATACCGAATAATTGGGAAGAAATCAATGAGAATATGGTGGGCCTCGCTAAAAAGCTTGCGCCTGGGAAAAAGGCACAGAGGAGAGAATGGTGGAATATCGAATGCGAATTGGCGATAAAGGACAGATTTGATGCATGGAAAAGATGGAACCAAAATAAAACTAAGGAAAACCATGAGGAATTTTTAGAAAAAAGGAAGAACGCTCACCAAACACTAAGGAAAAGGAGAAGGAGCTTCCTCAATGAACAACTTACGGAAATGGAAACAAACTTCAGGAAGAACAACACCAGACTCTTTTACAAAAGCTGCAAGCAGAAAATCAAAGGGTTCACACCCTCTGGTCTGGTACTAAAGAGGAAAGAAAAACCTCCGGCACAAACCAAAGAAGAAATCTGTGACGAGTTCGCGAAGTATTTTGAAGAACTGCTGAACTGTGAAAAACCAAGTGAGAAACTGGCAGCAGTCGACAACACTCCTCTACATGCGGAGTCATACCCTCCGGACGACGAGGAATTGGACGAGATTATCGCGTCTTTAAAAAATAACAAAGCGGCGGGTGAAGATGGGGTTCTTGCGGAAATGTGGAAACTAACAGGGGAAGATTTCCGGAAAACAATCACGGAAATGTTGATGGATGTCTGGAGTGAAGAGAGAATTCTGAAGGAATGGAGAACCGCCCTGATACACCCACTTCACAAGAAAGGGAATAAATCTGATGTGAACAACTACAGAGGGATATCCCTACTGCCAGTATCATACAAAATTCTCTCCAAAGCACTCCTGAACAGGTTGTACCCACAAGTGGACCCGAGGATCGGGGAATATCAGGCGGGATTCAGAAAAAACAGATCATGCCAGGAACAGATCCTTAGCCTTAAGCTCCTGATTAGATATTACAGAACCCAGAGCAGAAAAAACCTCTTCATCTCGTTCGTCGACTTCAAGAAGGCGTACGACTCGGTAGACAGGGAGACCTTGCTTGAAGTACTCAAGGAATATGGGGTCGACCAGAAAACCAGGACGCTGATAGGACTGACCCTGTCAGAGACCGAGTCAAAAGTCAAGTATCAAGGACACGTCAGCAAACCGTTCCAGATCAAAACGGGACTCAGACAGGGAGATGGGCTATCCCCAGTATTATTCAATGTAGTACTGGATAAGATAATGAGAGAACTGTGGAAAGAAAACGACTCCGGAGCGGTCCTAGGTACGAAGAAGGACCATGTAAAAGTAAAGTGTCTTGCCTATGCAGACGACCTCGCCCTCTTCGCGGAAACGGAGGAAGAGGCGATCGCTCAGATAAATGCCCTCTCAAGGATAGCCATGAAAACGGGCTTACAAATCTCCTCTAAAAAGACAGTACTAATGACCACAGATTCAAAATACAAGAAAAAGGCGGTCGACACCGTATGTGGAAAGATAAAGGTGACCCCGAAATTCAGATACCTGGGAGAAGTCATCTGCAATAACGGATCGGACCGAGAAAGCTTTAAGGGAAAAGTCGCAAAATTGGAGAGCTTGTATTTTGACCTCAAGAACTTCTACAACAAAAAGAACCTATCCATCAAAGCCAAAGTCCGACATTATAACACCGTTATCAAACCCGTGATACTCTATGGGACAGAGACCTCCTGCCTCCCTAGCTTAGAAAAACTTCTGAAGGTAGAAAGAAAAATACTTAGGAAGATCTATGGGCCCAACAAGACACCCGAAGGATACAGGCTAAAGTCCAACAAAGAAATATACGTTGACAACAAAAGCCTGGAGATCGACATCAGGGTAAGAAGGCTCAAATTCTATGGGCACATGATGAGGATGAGCCCTGAAAGGTTAAACCGGGAAATCTTCCGACGATTCCACCAGCGCAAGAACACGACTGGTTTTTTTCAAGCAGATCAGGGTCGACATGGATTCAGCAGGACTGAAGGATTCAGACTGTGGGGATAGAGAAGCCTACAGAAGTTCACTGAACAATATAAAGGACTTCGTGGTCAAAGAACGCCAAAAAAGGGATTGTGCGTGGTCGGAGGAAAGAAAGCGCAAACATGCGGAGGTTATGAGGGAAGTATGGAAGAGAAGGAAGTCGAGGAAGCAAACCTGAACATGATATTCGCGTGGTCTTCAAGGCCTTTTCGCGCCCAAAAAAAAAAAAAAAAAAAAGTTAGAGTTAAAAAAATGGTTACAAAATTACATTAAGTTTCGATAAAAACATCTCTTTGTTTAAATAATCTATTATATAACTATCAACAACAATCACTTATTTTTATCAGCTTTTCATCACTCTCCATTACCTTATACAACTTTGTGTATAAGATCATAGTTTTTTTTTTTCTGAAATATTTAGCTTTTCAACGATATCTATTTTTTCATAGTTGGTTATCAAACTCGTTCAACTTGTATATTTTAGCTACAGTGAAAAAAAATTTAAAATGTCGGAATTTAAGCCTAGTCAGAGCTGATTTCCATCGGAAGACAACCTACATGATATTAAGCCCATTAAATTTGACACCGCTATATATCGAGTTTGTTCGAACTGTTTTCGAAAAAATCTAATAGTTATTTTATAAATAAAAATAATTATAATGTTTTAGGAAAAACATTTATTGTGTAATGATGAACATTATTCCTTGTTTTAATAATAAATTTTGTTTTTGCAGGTAATGGATTACTTTTCATGAAGACTGAAGTTCGATTGCTTTTATATTTGTGAGTAGGAAATTATAGTTTTGGATTTAAATGATGTTATATTTACATTGATTTTTAATTATGAGTTATCTCCGATGCAATTTATCAAACTAAATTAAAATCCAAGCTGGTAACAAACTTGTTTTTGTTATTGTAACAATACCAATAGTCAATATACGATAGTCAATATCTAATTTAAAAGCTATATTAAGTTATTACTATTTTTAATCACAACTGCTTAGTTACGCATTCAGCGAATGTGCGGTATTATTGGGTTGTTTCACATGAAATGTCCGTTTTTATAGTTTCTGAAATACATAAAGGATTTTTCAGGTTTCTGTTTTCTTCAGAATGTTTACATATTTAAAGTAAACAGTTACTAATCCTCTACCTTTGTATTATTAACATTAGCTTCCCAATCAATTACCCCCTTTTTTAGTATACCTCCAAATATGAACATGGAAACACGCAATTTTCGAGTAATATTTTTGTACGAGTTTAAACTCGGCCATTCAGCAGCTGAGGCCGCTAGAAATATTTGCAAGGCGTTTGGGGAAGGGAGTGTTAATGAACGAACCATTCGCCGTTGGTTTGCTAAGTTTTCAGCTGGGGATACCGACTTGGAAAATTTGACCCGAGGAAGACCTCCGTCCGTAATAGACAACGAAGGACTCTCAGCACAACTAAATGCAGGTGCATCTACCGTTTCCAGACATTTAAAGTGTATTGGGAAAGTAAAAAAGCTCGATACATGGGTACCCCATGATCTCACTGAGCGGCAGCTAGACCCCATGTTTCAAAACATACCGTGCAAAAATTGAAAGAACTGGGGTACGAAGTTCTTCCGCACCCACCATATTCTCCCGACTTGTCTCCAACAGATTACCACCTCTTCAGGAATTTAGACAACTTCGTCAAAGGAAAACTTTTTGAAAATGGTGATCAAGTGAAAAGTGCGTTTTCAGATTTTGTTTCACTTCAAAGCTCAGCGTTTTTCAGTTCGGGGATAAAAAAGTTGGTGTCACGTTGGGAAAAATGTGTAGAAAAAGAAGGTAAATACTTCGAATAAAATGATCTTGTTTTCATATCGTATTTTTAATAAAAATCCTTTGCCTTGAAAACGGACATTTCATGTGACACAACCCAATAGTTCAGTATAGTAAATCTCTTGGACATCTTTTAAGTAAGTCTTCTTTGGGTTTGGGCTGGTAACATGGATTAAGAAAGTGAAGAAACGAGTTGATTTGGGTGGTGATGTGATGATGAATGAAACCTTATATATTTGTCGTGTAGTTAATAATAATACTATGTTAATTATTATAATAATAATAATTATTATATATCACGCTTATCTGTGAAAGGTCCAAGAAAGGAAGGTAGATTTTTTTAAAATATTTAACTACAGTTAAGAAAATATTGAAATAATAATATTATGTTAAAAAAGAAAATCTTATTAGCTTAATTAGAGTACATTAAATTGAGGCGTTATTTTTTTTTTTTTAATGTAGCTTTTATAAAGTTATAAAGTTGTATCAGATGACGTTTAAGTGCTTTTTAAATTAAAGAAAAAATTATATATATTAATAGTAATATTTTTCAAGATCATCCATTAATGGGACATAATTATTAAACTCCTTGGATATTACTCTTATCTGTGAAAGGTGTATAGAAATCAAAGTCGATTTTTTTAAAGAAGACAAGGCACTTATGTAACATTATTTACAATCCTTTGATATGTATGTATATATATATATATATATATATATATATATATATATATATATATATATATATCCATATATATCCATACATACATACGAGTATATAAGTAAAATAGAAAAGGAATCTCATATTATGATTCCTTGGGAGAGAAAATGGAAAAAGATTCTATTCCACCCTATTGCGAGGGAACAGAATAGAATTCTATATGGATGTACCACACTTAAAGGAATATTTTCAATGGAACAGTTTTATAGGAATGGATACAAAAATCGGAAGAGATATAGAGTGTATGTTCTGGGGGTGAATTGAAGGAGTTAGGCGGTGTATGGAGGGAGAATGGGATTGGGTAATGATGGATGGTGTGTAGAAGAATGTAATTTTCGAGATGGTGAGGGGAAATCTGCTTCAGATCTATTCTTATCTATATTTATACAAAAAAGAAGCCATTTTACTCTGTTTTCTGGTCATCGCAGTTTCTCAAAAACGACTCTGGTTGTGAAGCTGAAATTTCTCCTGGGGGTTCGTATTATCGTCTAGATGTGCTAATAGGCTGGGTTTGGGAAAATTCGTCCTCTAGTTGATTTAAAAAAATTGTTTTTTCTTAAACGTAAAACAAAATTGTTTTCGAATAACTCAAAAACTATTCTTAAGAATATTCTCAAAAACTATAAGTACTCATTTGATTGACAATTAAATTTTTAACTACCTAGAAGCAAATCGTCTTAATCTGAACTGTATCTGATGACAAATATATTTAGGTATATTTTGTTTCAAAGCGATGTTTCGTGTGTTGGTTTCTGTCAAATTCATAAGTTTTATTTTTGTTGGTTTTTTAAAATGATCAGTGGGCTGAAACACGTTTAGGTTTTGAAAAGATGATAGAACTTAGTTCTGAATCCTAAAAATGTGGGAGCTTATTCAGTTGGAAGGGTACACCCCCGGAGTGGATAAAATACGCATTTAAGTTTCACAGAAGTTACGATGGTACAGAATGATGTTTTAAACAATGTCAGTATTAGATAATCACGGGTATGACTACTTGCTACTGGTATGTTATTGTAGATTAAACTGAATAAAATTAATATCTGACAATCAAAAATAATCTTTTATTTGTCATACATAGACATAGGTAAAAATTTAACTCACTGCTAAACGTCTAACTAGGAATCCCCATACAAGACTTAAACGACAAGAAACTGCCCGACGATTTCGACTACTTCTACACTTACTGGACAAACGCTCCAAACTTCCACTTAATTACAAAAGACTCATTTATATGACCATCATAAGACCGATATGGACTTACGGAGTAGAGCTATGGGGCTCTACTAAACCATCGAATTCCTCTCGTATCCAATCCTTACAATCCAAAATCCTTCGTAAAATCCTCAATGCTCCCTATTTTGTCACAAACACACTCATTCATAAAGACCTTAATATTCCATATGTTGCTGACTTATCCCGAACCAGGTACCATTCCTTCCATGAAAAGCTCCATTCCCACTACAATCCATTAGTTTCAATCCTTGCTTCCTCTTCAATCCCTGATAATCCTCCGAGGCGTCTGAAAAGAAGATGGCCACGGGACCTTCTAGTTTAGAGTGTTTTTAGAGTGCTGCCACTGGGTAGTGTCTCTACATGTATTTCATGACAGTTTTACATATTACCATCACATTTACTAGATGTATTTTTATTTAATACAGTTGTAAATATCAATAAATATGTTTAATAATAATAATAAAACTCACTGCTATCTCAGGTATATTTCTATTGTGTAACCTCACCCAACACAGTTATAATAACCATTTTTCTTAATTCATAGCAATTAAAAAAAAAAAATAAATAAATGAAATAATCGCGCGCAAAGCCGCGAGGTGCAGCTAGTACATATTCTAGTCAGATCTTGATGTGTTCCTGTTTCTTAAATTAAATTGAATATAATAATTTAAGATTTATTGGTAATACTTGAAATAGGTAAAAAAAATCTGGTGCGGGCAACACACGACTTTCACTTACCTCCATTTTTAAAATCAATGAAAGGATTTTCAAATACAATTAGAGATAAAATAAAAATACGTGAAACTATTAAAAAATAAGTGAAAGTAATAATTAAATTGAATTTATATATAAACATGTGTTTTATTAAAAAATCTATTATATTATTATCTAAAATAATGAGTTAGTTTTATCTTCTTTTCATCACTCTCCATTAACTTTTAAAAGCTTGAGTATAAGATAATATTTTTTCTAAAATCTTTAGCTTTCCAACGGTATATCATACATGTATATTACTGCTCTTATCTTCAAAAACAAAAAATTTCATTAAAAATATATTTTTTCGGGTTTTTTTTAGTTGTATATCGAATTCGTTCAATTTATATATTTACCTTTTTTTCATCAATGGTAACAAGATAATATAGTTATTTTTATAGAATCAACAAAATTAAAGGTACTTTAGAGAAAGAAAATTTAAAATATCGGCATTTAAGCCCTGTCAGACCATTTTTATCCGAATGAAACCTAAATGATATTAAAGCCCATCAAATTTTACATCGATATAGTGAGTTTAATCAAAATCTTCCGTACCGTTTTTGAGAAAATCGAAAAAAGGTGCAAATTGCATGGGTATAAATTGGCTCCTCTGGTAAGCTAATTTTGATGAAAATTTCCTAATATTTTCTAAAAATCTGCATAAAATCGATGATATTAAATGTTCCATTTAGTTTGTGTGTTTATTCATTTAACGTCACTTTTATGCTAATGTGGCTAATCAAACGCCTGTGCGATGTCAGGTACTCGTTAATGATCCCTATCCTAATAAAACCCGGGTAGGCAAAATTTAGGACTCCCACTGTAGCATCGTCCGATTAGCCACAGTAGCATAAAGTGACGTTAAATAAATAAACAAACAAACCTGACCGAAATCATAACCTAGGATGTTTACTCCTTTTAAAAACTATCTGCCGGGTTCGTACCCAAGACCTTTGGCATAGAAACCTGTTTTGCTCTCAGTACTAGTGGCATATATGCTAGCCAATACAAAAATTTTACCTACAGTTGCTAAGCATGTAATTTAAATTGTCTACAAATAATCGTTTTTGAGCAGAATTTTCCACCTGTACCCACGATCTATTTTGCGATACATAGTCATTTAGGTTTTGGAACCGTAAAACGTTTATTTCCCTTTAGCAAATTGCAGTGCAAATGAATATAAAAAATAGGATACAATTTTATAATAATTTGCACCGTTTAATATTGTCACATAACTAGACTGCATCCTTGATCCTAGCTGAAATTATAACTTTTGCGTTATAAAATTAACATACTCGACTAGGAACCCGAAACCAGAAGTCCCTCAGAGGCAAGGCTGAAGAGAAATGTTAACCTGTCGAGTTATTACAGAAATTAGCACGAATTCCCAATGAAATTTCCAATAGCCTCTACCAGTATTTAAATTTACACGGCTATTAGACTGTAATTACCAGATAATCGTATTTTAAAATACTGCTTGTAATTATTTCTAATTAACTATGTTCGGAAATCCGGTCTAATTATTACGAATGGTGTTACGGTATCCATACAAATGTCAAAAGTTGAGTGGATATCTGATGGATATCTAATGGAGGTGTGGACGATATCTGTCAGATTATTCTTGATATCTGTCTCTAGCAAGCCTGAAATGAAATGCTCACTTCCTTAAGGAGTTACCCCTAATGAGCTATCACTTCTAAAGCTAGGTTTATACTGAAATAGGACTAAATCAATATATTTTAATAAGAAAAAAAAAATCAATTGGAAAGTGGTTTAGTTTTGTTCAATTATTTTCAATAATAACCTTTGCAATCTACAAAAAAAAAAAATTATAATCCAAATATCGGATAAAAAAAAAAAACCCGTCTTGTGAATTAAGAAATATTTATTATCGGTGTTCAACCGAAGAATGAATTCAATTAAAAAAAAAATCTGGTATGCTACGGATTGCAAGAGAGGGATAATGACTTTTAGCAGTTTTTGCCCTAAAAATTTAAACAACTACAACGTATAAATAAATTAATGTAATAAAACAAAGTTTTGAATGATAAAATCATTGCAAATTATAACACAATGGTTTATTATTTCCAAATAACTATATTAGGGTATAACTGTTTTAAAGACAATTTACTAATATGAAAAGCAATAAATAATTCGAAATAAAATGACATATTTTCATTGCTAATTTCAAAACGCTAAATCTCTGCTAGTACCAATTACAATTATTCATTTTTTATTCTGATTATCGATCGCGCTTTACTGAATATAAAGTTGTCTACATATTTTTCTTTATTTCCAAAAATAACTGAGTTTGGGCGTATTTATGGAGAAAATTTCTACTTTTTCTTTTCCTTTCCCCTTGCTTGTAATTATTCTCCGTTTTATTATTATTATTTTTTTTTTTTTTGTTCTTTTTTTATTACAAAACACCAATAAATTTTTCGTCTTTCTTCGAAAATTACTGTTATTAAATTAAGCACTTTTGATCGGCTTACGCTTGTTACTCCGTTATTTTTGAAGATAGAGGAAAATATTATTGTTTTTTTACCATAATAATTTAAAAAGAAAAAGAAACGAAAAATTGAAATTTTACCTATAAATACGCCTAAAACTCAGTTATTTTTGAAGATATTTTATCTATCTTCAAAAATAACTGAGTTTTAGGTATATGTATAAAGTTTAAGAATCAATAAAGCCCTATAAACAGAAAAAAATACAAAAAAAAGCACCTTAAGTTATATATTCAACTCACACATTATAATAGATGTTTCACCAGAACTAGGTTATTATTGAAGATAGTAAAAAAAAAAAAAAAAATTGAAAGAATTTTTGAGATCAACACACCGTGGTGAACAAAGAGAAAAAAAAATCTTATATTGTCAAACCACAGCTTAAAAGAGATATGATTTCCTGTTCACTCGGTTAAATTAAAAAAAAAAAAAAATAAATAAATAAAGTATAAATGCTTTTATGATATTTTTTTATTATTTTTAATAATGAACCTTTGTATTCGACCGAAAAAAAAAAATATCCTTACGTTCCAAATACGTAGAACCCGAATAAGGTTTTTTGTTTTATGTTTGTCCTACAAATAAATCAATGCCAAGAATTAAATTTCCTACAAAATAAAAAAAAGATTATTGAAATTAGTTCAGAACTAGCAGAGATGTAACATTTTTAAATTAGCAGTGGTCATATGCAATTTTTCTTTTAATTATTTATTGCTTTTAATTGCCATTGCCATATTATTTAATTGCCTATAAACAGTTGTGCATTAATATTGTTATTTGGAAATAATAAACCCTTATGTAATAATTTCGGCGTGTTTTTTTTTTTTTTTTTTTTTTTTTTTTTATTTTATTATTTTTATAAAGCAGTAAGTATCTATTAAAACACATTTTAAAAAAAATCAAGTAATAAACTAGTGAGAATTTATTAGCGATTTTTTATAATTTACATAAATGAATTTAGTATCTTTTGGAAAGCATCGCCTCAATTCATTCTACGGTCTCTTTATTTAGCATCTATTCTCTCATGTTAATAAATTTTAGTTTGTTTAGTTATCGACGATTTTTTTCTATTTGTTATATTTAAAGTTTTTATTTATAATGAAATGGAGATTGTGATTTTTTAGCACTATTTTAAATGAGTATTCACATATAAATATTATTTTAATGTAATTATCCACTTGCCGGATACATAATACAAGTTCTAGGTCAGTTAAGTAGAAATAGACTCCCAGCGTGGACTGACCAGTCAACTAAATTCCCAGCTCCTCAGGGTATCACGTTTCTTGAACCATATATTTCTCCCTTTTTTTTCCAGGAAGTTTATTTTTATTTCCCCTTCCCAACATTATTTCGGGAAATTCATTCATGGATCTGTCAGTTATTGGCTCTGTGCCAGCTTTGGAGAAAGTCCCCGCCTTCCGTAAGTGGATACTCAAGAATTTACTTCTTCTTGGAGAATAACTCATCTTAAGTCTAAACGTTTCGCCTTTTTCGCCGAAATATATTTTTTTAATGGCTTGCTCTCCGAACTGAATTTTTCTTCTTATTTATTTTCTAAAATATTAATTATTTCCTACTGTCACCATTCCTATTTACTGTTTCTGTTTCATTGTACATAGTAAGATATCCTCCGAGTACGAGAGATGATGAAAAATACAAAAATATACTTAAAGAACATTGTTTATCTATATCTGCCTAGTTTGTTGCAAGGTTTTTGTATCGATTTTATAGTTTATTGTCTTAGTTTAATTTTTTATTAGATTATATGTATTGCTTCTAAAGGTTCTATCCTGGCACCACTTCTGTATATAATATACACACATGACTTACCCACAAACGAAAACATCCTAACTGCGACATATGCCGACGACACTGCAATTATTACTAAAAACATAGATCCTATATAGGCCAGTATGACTTTAGAACATCAGTTAGACAATAGGGGTACTCACGACGTTTGCTATAGCAAGCTTTTTGTGCTATTTTGCTAAACCCGTCGAGTTTCTACAACTTCTTTTCTAGGGGTACTCACTACGTTTGCTATTGCTATTTTTTGTAGCATGAAAGCCAAGTTCCATCGTTCACGATAACCCTATTATAAGACTATTGTATATTGCTAAAGAGACAAGCCCGTTACCTACAGGTGGTATTTGGCAACTTTATACGTTTGTATAAAGTATATACAAATATACCTAGTAATTTAATTGTACAAGAACTATACCTAGTATTTTTCTACTGCTGGGCATGCGCAGTCGGAAGACATTTTATTTTTGTAACCTCGTTTGTTTGTAACCTGTTGGTTGATAACTTATAAAGTAGTGTTAACCTTCTATTTGCTTATTTTTCAATAGTTTATTTCACTTATTATTTCTAAAAGTTGTCAAGAAAAAAGATTATTGAACTTTTGGCATATGATTGCTCAGTAGAACTTTTAGATTGTGATTTGGTAGAAGTAAAGAATGAGATTATAGAAGACTGTGTAGAGAATATTATGCTTTAGGTCTTCTTTACCTTTCGAATTGGCTCTATATTAAAATTTAAAGATATGTAAAATTCAGTTTTACCAAATTTAGATGACATTTTGTTTAAAGCACTCTTACAAGTGAATTTCTTTCACCATTTAATAATATATTGAAGACGACCAAGTGTTCATTCTAAAATTGCCAATTGTTTGATGTTATTGATGGAGACACAATTACTAAAGACACTAGACGTGTATTTTAAGCAATTATGAAAGAAAAAAAAGTAAATATCCTTTTTGGCTTAGTGAAAGTGAATGTAAACATGAAGAAATAGGAGACCCTTTTTGTTTTTGTTATCTTTCCAAACCAACAGATTAAATTGGCCCTGTAATTACAACTTTTAATACCCATTAAAATATAAATTTTAATTTAACAAATAAATATTTATTACTCTTTAAACATTCAATTTATAATTAATAAAAGTAAATTATTGTTACTTGCATTTTCATTTCTGTTCTGTGTGTATAGATATATAACGCAAAGTTAGACCAGCAACACTTCCTTATACAGATTATACATGTACTTTTGATATAATATATTTAATTAATTTTATTTATTTTTGTTAATAAACTTTTTTTTTTAAAGTATTTCCTTTATTTACTATCGTATGCCAATGCTCCATAAAAAAAAAGTTAAATTAGAGTTTAATTCTAGGCACTATTTAAATTCTATAATTTACTATAACATGTAGATTTGTTATAAATTTTATAATTAAGTTTTGATAGGAAATTATAATTTAGAACAAAATATAGTTAAAATGAAAAAAGTTGCAATTATATTGTTATTATTTTATATTATACAAGTGATTCAGTGCAGAATTCACACAGTTAAATAATGAAGAATACTTAAAACCTTGTACGGATTGGAAGTTTATGAAATCTTAGACCTGTTAATACTGGCAATAACTATAATTATTTTAGATGCATTTGCAAACTCTTAATAAAGTTCTGTAATAATAAATAAATACCTTCTTTTTTTTAATTGAATCGGTTCTTGACCTATTTTATCCAGCATAAGACATATATTTGATGATGTTTAAGTTATTTACATTTGTGACACAAATAAATAACTTCAAGAAGAGAGATTTGCTGTATTCATGTGTAAATCTTAATACAAGACAATGATAACGAAGTGATAGCCTCATATGTTTTTTTTTTTAATTTGTACCAAACTAGTTTTATAATTATTAATATAGGGTAAATTGATAGAACTAGGAAATTAAACACAAACACAGGATTAAAACTTCTTTATTTATATAAAATAATAATTTAAACAGTATTAAAGATAACTTCACACTATTTTATACTAATATTACATCATGTTGAACACATAGAGTAGTAACGGAGTCCGAACTTGTGTTTTATTGAATCTATTCTAAATAAGGTAAGACTTATCATTTTACATTTAACATAAAGTAGTTGGTTTTAAATAAGTGAATCACTATACAAGATGAAATGTAAAATGAAAAAGGACTTGCAAATTCTGTTCAATTATTAATTTTAAATTTACTGAATGCTAAGCCGCTGCTTCAGCAGTCCACAAATTTCCTTATTGCAAAGGAAATGCAGATGGCAAATTAAATTTTAAGTCAAATTTCTTGTTTTTAATAAATAATAAATAAATTTACTGCAATTGTTTCTTATGGACAGTCATAGTATATATTTTGGAGCTAACAGTTACTACTAAATATTTAGGTCAATACATATATGATATAAAATAAGTAAATTCATATTAATTTTATAATCATAAACAACAGAACTATTGAAATAAAGAACTGTGATGGGTTTAGGCCAAACTGGTTATAATAAGTTATTAATATTAATTTTGTTTTATTCACTTAACAAAGGGATTGTTCCTTCCTCGTTAAATGCTCTTTAAAAAACAAATCCTTTTTTCCCCTGTCCCATTGGAGTACTAGTTCATCCTTATACTTCTGGTATATCAATCTTTGCAGCTTACACCGAAGTTTATGTTCATCTCTTTGTTGTTTTGTATCTTATATTATGAGAAATATGCATCTTTTCTTGTGACCAAGGAAAGAATAGACAAAAGTGATAAGGCATATAATTTTATAACTTAATGTGTCTCTTCCTTTACCAGAAATTAAAATAGGAAAAATTAAAGCTTTGATAATTATTGTTTATGTTTATCTCTGAAAGGTTAAATATGAAAGAGTGGAGTATGATTATGTCGACTATTAATAGAGTTGCTTTTTTAAAATGAAAATTAACCCTTAACTATTGATAAATGTATATCCAGAAAAGGGACATTAAAGTAAATATCCTGTCTATTATTCTTATCAGAAGATTGTAGCAAACAGAACCACTATAACTTAAGGTGTACAATAATTTGAAAAGGACTTAACTATTTGCTCTGGTAATTGTGACTCACTTATTAAAAATCTTCATCTTTATGATAAATATCGAATCATAAATCTTACCTACCTTGATTTCACTTGTTTTTAAATTGTTTAAAACACCAGACACTCATTAACAACTTAACTTAAAGAAACTAATATCTACATAGGATCGCAACCTAGCAAAACCTTCCTTAAAAGTTGGAGGTTTTGTAGGTAGCTTAGTTCACTTAATTGACACGTCAGCAGCACACCGCTGGAATTTTCCATCTAGAGGAGTTTCCAGTTAAATGAAAGAATTTTAGTTTGATGGGGCAATGGCCCAGCAATAGCAATAGCAATTCTGAGTTGCAGACCTCAGCCTATGCTACAGAAGAGTGCTATTGTGCTATTGGCCACCACATTTCTAACTTATGCAATCGTTATTTTCACATATTAGACTCTTTTTTTTTTTTTTTTAATCATTCTCGTTTAAAAGATGTTATTCTCGTTGAAATAATTATAAACCATCCCTCCCTATGAAGATGTCGATAAAATTTACAAAATAATACATCATTGTTCTCTATCAGCCTCTTAAAGAAGAAAAAACTATTTATTTTAAAAGAAACTTTCAGTAGTTGAGAGAATTTCTTTTCTAACTTAATAATTATCATTGTATTTACTAAAAACTTAGAAATAGTATTATGAAATAAAAATACAGAAAGGTAATCAAACCTTGATAGTAAATAAATACGTAAATATTACAAGAATACAAAATAAAAATATTGCTCAATTATTAAGGTTGTATTTTATAGACAATTTATATTTTTTATTTCTCTTCTACCAGTTTTCTACAAAAAATTTGCTCTGAAGGTTTCTAGAACTATAAAAAACATAAAATTAGTTCGATTACTGACAGAAATTGTAATTTGAGTTTACCTTGCACTACAGATAAATTTATCTGGATAGATTGAATTAATTAATAAAGTTTTTAAATTACATATTAATAATTTTTGTATTCCTATTCTAAAGAGGAAATATTATCATTGATACGTCAGTTTTTCTCATAAACTCATGAGTAAAAAAGGGATGTTGGTATACTAATTATAAAAACGACAAATACACAAGGTATAACGAAATAAGAAAAAAAATGTCTCCTTATCTCACATTATCAGAGTTTACTATCCTAATTTAGTTTAAAATAACTCAAGTAGTGCAAGATAATCAATTAATTTTCATATAAAATGCTTATTGACTTCAAGTAAAAAGTTACTAACCTCAATTTTGTCTCCGTTTTCTATCATTTTCTTGCAACAAAAGTTGAATATCTTCATTTGAACTATTTATCTTATGTTTAGTCCTTATTCTGCTTTGTTAACATCTTGATGAATTTGAGGAAATGAGAAAATCATTAAAAACACAGATACGTGTTGCGAGGTTTAGGTTTTTATAAATCAAAGCCATAGATAAAATGGCGGCCAATAGCACTATAGCACAGCCCATTGCATGCTTTTGTAGAAACTCGACGGGTTTAGCAAAATAGAACAAAAAGCTTGCTATAGCAAACGTCGTGAGTACCCCTAATGTACAAAAATGGTATGAGAAATGGAAACTAAAAATTAACCTTGACAAGTCACTACATGTTACATTTACACTTAGACATGGAACCTGCCCTCCAGTTTACTTAGACAATCACCTGATATCACAATCAAACACAGTAACGTACTTAGGACTTATTTTGGCCAAATGTTGACATGACCAAATTTTCGTCTGAGACTATTTTATTCGATACTTCATAGATATTCTAAATTACCTATCAGACAGAAACCTACCGTATACACTTCTTTATTATAACCAATATGGACTTACGCTTACCAAATCTACGAACCTGCTAAAAATACATACAAACGAAAAATACAAACCTTTCAATTGCAATTTTTAAGACTGACAACGAACTCACCACCATATGTTTCAAACGATACCCTACATACTGACTTACGTATTCCAACTACAATAAAACACATTCGATCGAGTTCACGACAAACTAAATGAACACATAAACAAACTTGTGCAAAACATGGCTACAACTGACATACCATCCATAATTCGGCGTAGGCTGAAAAGGAGTTGGATGAGGGACCTCCTGACTTGAAAATATAGTTCTGCTTGATGTCAGGAGGATGCACCACTGGGTGCTGTCTCCCTCATGCCTGCCCACGCCATGTTTCCTTAGATTTTAGCACATTTGCTGATTGTAATTTTTTTTTACAGTTGTAATAATAATGTTAAGTGACAAAAAAAGAAAATCTATTGCTTCTAATTTTTCTATTTTTTTATTTTATTCAACTATCTAGTATCTGTACATTGTCAAAAATTCATTTTTTTCTGCATTTTAAGGGTAGGAAATACATTGGATGGCGTGTTCACATTTTTACAGTTGTATATATATTATGATACGCTAGTCTTAAATATTTTAACGTTTCTTATATATATTTCCTGTTTGCTTTTCCTTTTTCTATTAATACTTATTATTCTGTAATTCAAATTTTTCGAAATCGAAAAAAAAATCAAAATCCTGTACCTCTCAACCTACGATTCCTATTTACAGTTCGTGTTTTAGGGTACACGTGTTTCAGGGTACATTGTAAGATATCCTGCGAGAACGAGGGTAATTAGAGATGATAAAAAATATACTAAAAGAATATTGTTTAATTAGTTTTGAAAAGACATTTTTGGTATTTTCTATGCTAATCGATTATGGTAGGCATAATCGAATGATTGTCATAATCGGATGATCGGACTTCGATGATTTAAATAATCGAATGACCGAATGATTAATATCGATTCTCAGATACCATATACCACAATTCTCGTTTCTCTGATGACTGAGCTGGCTGAGCCTTGATGGAAATATGCATATAATTTATGTGATGAGAAAAAAAAAAAAAAAAAAAAACCGGTAATCGATTAATTCGAATGATTGAAATAATCGAATCATCCGATTATCGTCATTCGATTATGCCCATCCCTAATGCTAGCTTTACTTTTTTATTATATCTCCATAGTGTGTTGTGAAGTTATTTGTATGCATTTTATATTTCATTGGTTTCATTTCATTTTCATTTGATTTTATGTACTGCTTCCTGTTTTTTCTATTCTTGTTTTTTTTTTTTCATGACTATCAAGTACTTCTACATTGCCAAAGTACATTTTTTGCTGCATTTTTGAGGGTAAGAAATACAAGGGCTGGTATTTTCACATTTTTACAGCTTAAAATATGTTATGTTATGTTATGTTAGTTTTCATTTTTTTAAAACTGCTTTATATGTTTCCTCCCTCATTTTTCTTTAAATATTTCTTATTCTGCAATTCAAGTTTACAAAAATTTTAAAGGGAGGGGGGTCCTCCTGTACCTCTTAACCGATCAAGGTTTTTGGGTTCAGCACTTAAATATTCATACTGTTTCACGATCTAACGTCTAGATCACGCACCCATTTTATAGACTGATTGTGGCCCAGGAGGGTATCCATACCCCGTGGTCGCTCCACGACTAAAGTAACAGAATAAATTATGCCTCAGCCGTGGTTTGAACCCGGGATCTGGTCCTTATCTATAGAAAATTAAAGTTATGTACAATTTCTTGTGGAGTAAAATCCAATTTAAATGAATACCGTATGAGTAGCTTATAAACGCTCGGATACCTACTATAATATAGATTTTATTCTAGAATTTTATTTATCTATTTAATGTTCTTTTCAGGAATTTTAGTACTATGAGTTTTATTTCGATAGATCTTTTACCAAAATTTTCTTCTTATAATTCCCAACCATATACTTCTTTGAATGGCCTCTTGAGTTACGCTTTCCCATGTCCTTCTTGGCCATGTATTCTCCATTCGGTATTTTTTAATGAAGGATAAAATTTTAATCAATATCGTTTTATTTTATGAATTTAAACTGCTTGTTTTGTGACTAATAAAATTGGTGACGTCTACAAGTTGTGACCCACTGGCAGTATGAATGGATTAAGGGAGAAAAGTGGTGAAAGAGAGTATCCGAGGTGACGTGTTGTGGAATGTGATGCCAACTGCATCGGCTGGGCGGAGGCGGTGGACTCCTGCCAGCATATCGGGTGTCCTAGCCGTCGGGGCTGCGAGGGGAGTTGGGTCGCCTATTAGGGGTACGGGATCATCCGGAGGAATCCTTGGTCCTTTGGCTACGGAGTACCGAGTATGGGGTATGGATTTTGGTAGGGGAGATGTTGTCTTCAAGGCGAACCATATCTTATTTGTTGTGGTCATATAATAATTATCCGTCGAACTGTTTGAGGCTTATAATGTTCTCTTTATTTTTTATAATGAATCAATAACTACTAAAAACAATGTATCATAGACATGAAATTTATTTTAATCTACAATATATTAACCATTTTTTAATATGACTTTTTCCCACCTTTCCACACAGGGCATAAAGCCATGTTCATAGTAGGGGTGGGCATAATCGAATTATCGTCATAATCGGACTTCGATGATTTAAATAATAGAATGATTTCTTAATCGAATGATTAATATGCATTGTGAGAGACGATATGTGACCATTGCCGTCCGTATAGTAACTGAGGTGGCTGAGCCTACGTACAAATCTGCATATAATTTATATGATGAGGAAAATAGAAAAAAAAAAAAAGGTCGTTCGATTATCCGAGCTCCTTATAATCCTTCGATTATCCTTAAAAAGTTCAGTTTGAATAATCATTCGCTTATCCAAACCGATTAATCCGATAATCGATGAATTCGAATGATCCGATAATCGTCATTCGATTATGCCCACCCCTAGTTCATAGAATGTCCAGACATTCTCTCCCTCAACAATAAACTCAACTGATCCAAATAATTTTTTATTTCCTCTTCTTTTTTACTTTCTCTTACATAAATAGAATATATAGTGAGGGAAAGTATTGCGATCTTGGAAATTTTCGAATTACAGTTTTCAACGACAGTTCACGTTTTAGGGTCCCTGAGTCCAAATGACCAAGTCCCGCGATCTGTGTGACAGCAACTTTTTCATCAAAATCAGCCTACCAGAAGCGCCACTTTATACCCAGCATTTTGCACATATTTACGATTTTCTCAAAAACGGCTCAAACGATTTTGATTAAATTCGCTATATGAATGTAAAATTGTATAGGCTTTAATACCATGTTGGTTTCATTTGGATTGAAATAGTCTGACAAGTCTCAAATGCCGATATTTTTAAATTTCTTCCTATAAAGTACCTTTAATTTTGTAGTTTTTATAAAATTGACCATATCATATGATTAGAATTGCTAAAAAACAGGTAAATATATAAGATGAACGAATTCGATATGCAACTAAAGATAACTGCAAACATATTTTTTCAATGCATTTTTTTGTTTTTGAACTTAAGAAGAGTAATATACATGTATCATATACTGTTGGAATGCTAAAGATTTTAGATGAAATACTATCTTATCCATTCTCGCGTAAAAGTTAACGGAGAGTGATGAAAATCCGATAAAACAAACTGATTGTCGTAGATAATAGTATAATATATTATTTAATAAAACACACGTTTCTATTAAAATCTAATGTAAATAATTCTTTTACTATCTATATTTCCTTTTTAAATGTTCTTAAAAATCCTTAACTTGATATAAATGACGAGAGTAAGTGAAAGTCGTATGTTGCGGGCACCAGATTTTTTGATTTTCTTTATATCCATGGAACTCTGCAGAGACCGGCATGAGTGGTAGTCACTTGGAGCTAGTTCTGGTGAATAGCGAAGGACAAAATTATTGTAAAATATATATTTTTCATCTCCTCATTCACAATCAGTAATATGTGTTGCCAAGTTGACTTTGATTAAAGAGTGACCCTTAAACATTAAGCCTGGAAACTTGGACGAGCTAGTTCAAATGGTTTTCTACGCTTGTGTGGCCTTGACATTACTCGCTTCAAATTCATGTGGGCGACCAGACCGTTGTGTATCATTGATGTCTAAATTTCCTGAATGAAATTTGGCTAACCGACATTGAAAAATGCTTTCGTTTAAGGCATTATCCTCCCCCAAAAAACTTTTTCTATAAGCTTTGCGCTTGCCAATTTTAAAATAATACTATAAAATATGCCGATAACGGATGATATTGTGTTACACAGTCCAATAGCAAACACTAATACTAAGCTATTTTAAACAATAATTTGACACATATAGTTTTCGACTTATTAAAAAAAAAAAACCTGTACCACTACAACCCATGAAGGGTCTTGGGCTCAGTACATATAGAGATTCGTACTGTTTCTTGGCCAACGGCAATGCAATGAGTTGATTAGGCCTTAATCGCGCTCAGCCGCCTGGTTTTTCCCCCATTATTTAGGGTACCCACTTTATGGAGGCTGGGTCTGCCCAAGGAGGGTCTCTATACCCTAGGGTCGCTCCCCGACTGAATTAACAGAATAAATAATATTCTGCCATAGCCGGGATTCGAACCCAGGACCCGGAGCACAGCAGACTAGTGCCCTATTCACTAGACCACGCCGCTCCCTTCGACTTATTAAAGCAGGATAAAAAATACACCTTAGGGATTGATTCATCTGACATGAAGAGTATCATACTGTTATTGAGTTGTTTCACATGAAATTTCCGTTTTTATAGTTTCTGAAATACATAAAGGATTTTGCAGGTCTCTGTTTTTTTTTTTTCGAATGTTTACATACTTAAAGTAAAGAGTTATTAATCCTCTACCTTTGTATTATAAACATTAGCTTCCCAATCAATTACCCACTTTTTAATATACCTCCAAATAGTAACATGGAAAGACCTCCGTCCGTAATAGACAACGATGTCCTAAAACATACACTAAAAGGAAACCCCTACCAAACAGTTAAAGGACCCTCAGCACAACTAAATGCAAGTTCATCTACCGTTTCCAGACATTTAAAGTGTATCGGGAAAGTAAAAAAGCTCGATACATGGGTACCTCATGATCTCACTGAGCGGCAGCAAGACCCCATGTATCAAAACATACCGTGCAAAAATTGGAAGAACTGGGCAAAAAGTTGTTGTCACGTTGGGAAAAATGTGTAGAAAAAGAAGGTAAATACTTCGAATAAAATTATCTTGTTTTCATATCGTATTTTTAATAAAAATCCTTTACCTTGAAAACGGACATTTCATGTGACACAACCCAATATTAAAAATTATTTCTAGGTGTTTTTCGATAGATGACCTAAATCTGCCACCGGGTTTTAGAAAAAGTCAGTTCATATAATAATGTTTAGAACACAAAAAAAATGAAAAGTGGTCAATGATAAAATCTAGTCTAGTTTTGATAACTTAGTAGGATGCAGAAGACGTATTTGCTGCCGAGATGCTAACCGTGAGAAATTATCGTTCTGATGACTCCATTATATTCTAATGTTTATGTTACAATATGTAAAGTCAACGCATTAAAAAAGGTAATTAGCTATCAATTTTTTGTGATGTTTTATAGCTTATTGTATGCTGAGTGAGGGTAGAGATTGCGAAACAGCAATAAATTAATTGGAATGGCGTTTGTTTTCTCGATGACATGTTATCACTGTCTCGTTTGTGTAGCAAAGATTTGTGTGTTTTTTTTTACTTAGTATAATGTGGATCATAGGTTAGATTTTTATGTGCTGATATATTCAGCATCTTCACTTAGTATTAAATTTTAAATACAAGTATACATTTCAGGAAAATTACGTTGATAAGTCGAAAAAAAAAACATGTTTATAAATATATAATAGGGATCGTAGTCTAGTAAGACGATCCAGGGATTGCGAGTTGTTTCTAGGTCCATGATTGAGATCCACTCAGTCCCTATAAAATGGTTACCTTAAAATCGAGGGAAAATTTAATAGCTAAGTTTTTTGTTGTCCTAATCATCTTGTATAGTGTCCCTATTTCCGCTTTTCTTTAATTCAATATAACTCATTTCGGGGTGGCCGAGCAGTTCAGCGTGTCCTTATGTAAACATGCGTTTCCTAGCAACTAGATAACTTGGAAAACCTGTATTAAAATGATTAAAAGCTCGCGTCTTGGGTCGAGGTGCTTTTAATTTGGCATTAATCCCGACTTTCAGTATAATTTATAAGCTCCAAAAAAATATATCTAACAATTATAATTTTTTTTTTCACTTTAATCGCTCATGAAATATGTATTGAGGCAAAGTATTCTGATCTTGGAAATTTTTTAAATATTTGTTTTCACCGGAAAGAGTCCTCCCAGGACAAGTGTGTTTGTGGTAAGGCTGGAAAACCAGCGAATTAGAGGCACTTTATATCATGCATTTTGCACCTATTTACGATTTGTTTTTAAAAACGGATTCAACGATTATGATTTAACTCAACATGTCGATAAAAAATGTAGTGGTATTTAATATCATTTAGGTTTCATTCTAACTGAAATAGTCTTACTGCGTATATATGCCGATTTAATTTCTCTTACGCTACTGCGCATTTTTCCACATTTTGGGTACCCAACTTATCGAGGCTGGGTGTGCCCCGGGGTCCACCCAAAATGCATGGTATAAAGTGCCTTTGGTTCGCTGATTTTTCAGACTTACCCCAAACACATTTAGTCTTAGTCAAACACATTTTCCGGTGAAAACAAATATTTGATAATTTTCACAGAATACATTCTCTTACTACATATTTGATACTTATACCCTAGGGTGGCCCCCTGGCTAAAATAACAGAATAACTAATATTTCTGGGGATCAATTGTAACTGGGTGGCTAACTTAACAGCTTTCTATGCTCTTCTATGAAGGTCATGAGTTCAAACCCACAGGTGGTCCTGGATTTTTTTAATAGGCGTATAAAATCCATAGTTATGCCGTCCTTAGGAGGGTACGTTAAAAGGTGGTCCCGAGCTCGAAGAGCAGTAGACTAGTGCTCTATCCACTAGACCACGCCGCTCCCATTTAATGTAGTTTAATTATTTTATTCAGCTCAACGTTTCAGTACATCTCTCGTGCACAGCCTCAGATGGTGGTAGCTGAGACCAGCCTTAACCTTGGACCGCTCGGCCAAAACGGAAGGCGGAACAGCGCTCGTCCGAAATATCTGTATCGGGGATCCCGCCCGCCTGCCCCTGGGAGCTCAGCCAGCAACTTAAAAATAGTTTATTAATTATTGGATTTTTTAGAGCAATAAAATATCCATAAAACACGCTAGGGCGTAAGCTTCGAGACGGCACCTTTTTTAAAATAGCCTCTGACTTATCTCTCCGTCTAGCCTAGTCCAATATATTATACCGTCGACGTCTTCGCTTCGGATTTTAAAATGTATCTACAATTTCAGTCTAAAAAACTGTAAATCACTTGTCTACTTTACTAGAATTTGTAGTCTTCGTGTTATAAAAGTAGTCGTAAAATTATAAAAGTATTAACGTTTCCTCGTCTATTTTTATATCCACGTACTATACTTTACACTAAGGAAAATATTTATCAAAATGATCTTTTCTTAATGAAAAGTTGCCTCTGAATAAAACACATCTATGATTTTATTTGTAATTATCGGTTCTTACAATTAGTCAGAAGTCGACTGCAGATGTTATTAATAATTACCTTCACATACCTATATAATGCAAATATATCAAGTAAGGTAAAGTATTGGATCGTGAAAATTTTCGAATTCACAGTTTTCGACGGAAATACATGTTTTAGAGTCCAAATAACCAAGTCCCGCAAAAAAGATCTGTGTTGGTGTGTAGTCAGTCTAGCAAAAATGTACGCAACTGAAATTTTATATTCGATACCACTATACGTCCTAGTGGAAGTTATATTTTTTTTTTTGTATTTCTTCAAAATTGGCTGACCGGTACATCTTTATAACATGCTTTTGCACATATTTACGATTTTCTCAAAAACGGTCTAACGATTCTCATTAAACTCGCCTATATCGATGTAAATTTAATTGGATTTATCTTATTTAGGTTTATTCTGGTTGAAATAGTCCAAAAATGGTTTAAATACATATTTTACTTAAATTTTATTTCTTCTTCTTAAGTACCTGCAATTTTGTAGATTTAGAAACAAAAATAGGCAAATATTAGCAAATATAATATTAATTATGCCATTTAGCATTTTTAAACATAAGGAATAGTAAAAAATGTATATATCCGTTCGGTATTTTTAAACAAGAATACATTATTACAATAACCGTTGCAAAAGTCAACGAGTTTAAAAAATTAGCGATAAACAATTAATTGTTGTAGGTAAAAATATAATAGATTATTTAATAAAACAGATGTTTTTGGCATGTTATTAAACTCGATGTATAAATAATTAACATACAACGGTGGTAAGTGAAGTCGCGTGTTGCGCACCAGATTTTTATTTAATGGGACTTGCTCAGAAGTCACTGCAGATGTTATTAATAATTTTAACTTCAAATTGAATTAATCATTTTTATTTTACTCGCACATATCTTTTGGTGGGAGCATTAAGTTTGTTTTGTGTAACCGTTTTTTTCCCTCAAAAGTATAAAGTATAACATGGATCCAAAATTTGCTTAATTGTTCCAGATCAGAAATTCATTAGAGAATATGTTTTGTTATATAACGCGTGTCGCTAGAATAGTGTCTTACTACGGTAGAGGAGCTATATTAGTATGTATGTAAAAACACACGTTTCTCCGAACTTTTTAAGTGGTAAGGCCTCTTACTTCTTGATCACTCACAACTTTTTGACTTACTACAATAAAAAAAAATCGTTTGATTGTTACATCGTGAAAATTCTTATTTATTTTATTTTTTTATTATTTTTTTTTTTATGAGAGGTTTTTAAAAAATCATAACGTCAAAACTTCTTAATATATCTTGTCGCCCTGAAAAAGACCCATAATGCAGGCTGAAACGTCGACTCACAAATACCATAAGTTTTCCTTATTAGTGTATTTCTCCTTCTAATACTTTGAGTATTTATTACACATATATGTTATTCTTATGAAGGCCCAGCTCAGAATATTTATTTTTCACATACAAGATTGAAAGACTCAACCGACGATTCGGACAGTTATACCGACACTTAACAGAAAATCTGAGCTTACAGTTGACAATAAATTATTAATATACAAGACAATACTGAAGCCTATTTTGGACCTACGGACTAGAACTATGGGGACAGCTAAACGTTCTAACATAAACACATACAATCCTTAAAATCCTCCTAACAATAGTTAATGCTCCTTATTATGTCTCCAACTATACCTTGCACCACGACCTTAATGTTCCATCTATTTCTGACCTAATTCCATCCCAGTTTTCCAAATTCCATCAGAACCTCATTCATCATCCTAATCCTCTAGCTCAATCCCTATCCAGCTCCACTCACCATACAACCCATCTAGAAGGTTGAAACGGCAGTGGCCCCGCGACCTCTTGTAAGTATGTATATATTGGAGTTCTTAGCACTGGCTAGATTATCCATTCAATGTGCTTTATGTATGACGTTTATATAGGTATGGGTGATTTCTAGACTTTGTAAACATTTAATTGATTTATTATTGTATATATATTTTATTATAATTTTATTGCTCTGCAAATATTGTGTGATGTTATCATTCACTACTATTATCTTTATCCAAATTGGGACAGATTGTAATATTAATCCATGAAAGTTGTTGAAAAAATATTCATTTTATTAAGAAAATATATCTGTTACTGACTTATACTCTAGGATCACAATAGTCTTTTTGTCATAAAACTTGAAAGTCTCATCCTAAATACTGTTCTTTGGAATATTTTCTAGTACACAAAGCTCCGCGACCTTTTGTAAACATTTATACTGGAGTTCTGACACTTGGGCCTATTGCGCCCTAACTCAGCCTCCACTGGCTTAGACCAGTGATGCGGCTGAAGAGAGGAGTGGATCTCTTGGATTCGGCTTCTCCTCCCACTTGTGAAGGAAGAGGCCTAGTCTGGGGTCCCTTAGCAGATTGTATATAGTTAAGTTTATTTGTATGATGTTTATTTATTTCCCAACTTTGTATTTATCTATACTACAGGTTGTTGTTTTTGATTTGTTTGTTGTTTCTTTTTTTTTTATAATTGTTATTGTTTTGTATATATTAGAATTTATTCATTTCCGATTTATGTAATTTGACTTTATCATTATTTTCTGTATATATTTATGAACGTGTATCACATCACTATTACTACTTTTCATTATGAAACAAATTGTAATAAATCTCAATAAATAAATAAAAAGTACCCAAAGCTAGCTGCACTGACACTTTATACCATTTTTTTAAAATCTTGTTAAAGATCAAGACGTGACTAAGTAGCGATGAAGCATTATTTCCTCATCTCTGATTTTAGTCGAATTTTCAACTGTTTTTTCGTTTGATTTACCTAAAATTGTTTTTTTTTTTGTTTTTTTGTAATACTTAAATACGAATAATATTATTATAATATTACGAATACTACTTGAAAATTAAAGATATACGTGATATTATGCGTGATATCTTAAGTACGCCTTTTTTCCTCCTTAAAAAAAAAAAAAATGTAATCAAATAAGGACATTTAGTTGATAGAATATCTTTGTCAAGGTTATTGAGAAAAAAAAAGTGAATCCTTTGGCACATGCTATCTTATCTTTTGGCAATATCGCTGACTACATATGTTATACTCAATTACTGATGTGAATTATTGCTGACCAATCAGTTAAGACATTATCGATATCTTATTGATAACATTTCTACTATCAACGCAAATCAGTTATGTAAAAGTCACAGATTTCAACGCGCAATCCGTATGATCTTGTAGTAGATTAATTCTGATCTTATAATTTAAGAAAGCGATTGTAATCCTGAATACAGCATTGAATAACTTGAAATTTTACGAATCTCGAATCCTAATCCTGTAGAAACAGCAATACGTTTTCAAATATTTAAAGATTTATATCTACAGAATTCTTCTTTACTTGCTATTAAAAAGTGTCCTTTTTAGCTTGGTAATCCTTGTTACCAATGAAATATTTCGATCCCTATCCTTTTAAAAGAAGAATCGAGTCAAAAATGTGTTCTGTTCCATTTTGAATCGTATCCTAGTTACAATATATGTCAAATTTTAAAATCTTTTGAACGAAAATGCCGATTTGAACGTATAATAAAAAAAATTAAAACAGTCCTTAAAATATTAGGTTGTGTCACATGAAATGTCCGTTTTCAAGGTAAAAGATTTTTATTACAAATACGATATGAAAACAAGATAATTTTATTCGAAGTATTTAACCTTCCTTTTTCCACAACATTTTTCCAACGTGACACCAACTTTTTTATCCCTAACTGAATAACTCTGATCTTTGAAGTGAACAAAATCTGAAAACGCACTTTTCACTTGATCATCATTTTCAAAAAGTTTTCCTTTGACGAAGTTGTCTAAATTCCTGAACAGGTGGTAATCTGTTGAAGACCAGTCGGGAGAATATGGTGGGAGCGGATGAACTTCGTAGCCCAGTTCTTTCAATTTTTGCACGGTATGGTTTTGAAACATAGGTCTTGCTGCCGCTCAGTGAGATCATGAGGTACCCATGTATCGAGCTTTTTTACTTCCCAATACACTTTAAATGTCTGGAAACGGTAGATGCACTTGCATTTAGTTGTGCTGAGAGTCCTTAACTATTTAGTAGGGGTTTCCTTCTACTGTATGTTTGAGGACATCGTTGTCTATTACGGACGTAGGTCTTCTTCGGGGCAAGTTTTCCAAGTCGAATGGTCCGTTCATTAACACTCTCTTCCCCAAACGCCTTGCAAATATTTCTAGGGGCCTCAGCTGCTGAATGCGAGTTTTAAACTCGTCCAAAAATATTACTCGAAAATTGCCTGTTTCCAAGTTCATATTTGGAGGTATATTAAAAAATGATTGGGAAGCTAATGATTATAATACAAACGTAGAGGATTAATATCTGTTTACTTTAAATATGTAAGCATTCGGAAGAACACAACAGAGACCTGCAAAATCCTTTATGTATTTCAGAAACTATAAAAACGGACATTTCATGTGAAACAACCCAATAACATACCTCAAACGGTCAGTGATGGTTAAAGTTGTTTTGTTATTGAAAAATGTTGATAAGTTTTGAATCCTGGACAGAATTATTGATATATTTTGTGATTTTTCACTTTTTAAAGCCAGAATTAAAATTTGAATTGAAATTGAGGATGAAATTAATTTGTTTACATATTAGTGACCATGACTTGACGATGGATACAAATCATTCTAAAGAAAATTCTATTCATAACTGGTTGCAGCAGAATTTTCGGGAAGTTATTGAAATCCCTCTTTCATTATTCCTTTCAAATTTAATTAAATATTTGTGCGCCCCACTAAAAAGGAGAAAATCATAAAATACGATTCTTAAAACGGAAATTACTTCAAGGAACAATAAGTGCTTAAGTGGAATAATATTTCACAACAAACTTTTCCATTGTGTTGAATGAATTCTTAATAGGCTTAAATGTAATTATACAAAAAGTTTACTAACTAGATGTTTACGTCTGATCACCATATTAATAAAACTAGGAAACCTCGTAATTCAGAAATACATTTAACATATATATATACATTTATATATATATATATATATATATATATATATATATTATATAAATATTGTCATACATCGAAAGAGAAATGACTAAACAACAACCCAATATATTATATATATATATATATATAAATATATATATATATTTTTTTTTTTTTTTTTTTTTTTTTTTTTTTCTTCTATTGCGATTCTACTCTACGGATTCTAAATCTCTATTCATACTTTTTCTATCTTAAAAAAAAAAAAAAAACTGAGTTATGAGCGTATTAATGTGTAAAATTTCAATTTTTTCTTTTCTTTTTTCTGTTTTATATAATTATTCGCGTTTTTTGGTTAAAAAACACTAATAAAGTATTTCTTTATCTTCAAAAATAACTTAGTTATAGAATTAAATCACTTTTAATAGGCCGCCTATTTAAAACTAACCAGCTGATATCAACGTCTAGGTGTTAAGATCATCGTTGCTTGGACTAGTATTTTTGTGGCGAATTTAAAAAAAAAATTGGTCCAGTAGTTTCGGAGAAATGTCGCGGAAGGCGGACAAACGGATTTTTTATTTATTCGTTAATCGGATTCTACGCATCTTGAAACGTAAGCTCTCAAATTTTGATTGGGTTTAATTATTTATTTTATTTATTTATTTATATTTTTTTTTTGGTCTATCACAAAGGTTCGTTATTGAAAATAATAAAGCAATAAGTTAAAAGCAAGTAAATTACAGAATTTTAGTGAATTCCGAATATTTTTGACACTCACTGTGTGTAGGATATGTAGATGATTATTATAGACGTTAATTACCATGTTGATCTCAGTTACTCCCTTACACTAAACGATTCCTCTCTCGGTAAGCATGCCTAATCGGACCAGTTAATTGAACTACGATGACTCTGTTGACTCGAGCTATCAAATAATAATCGCAGCTTAGTAAATATTAATCTACTACTATCGATAATTGTAGGGCTTTCGATAGATCGACTTATACTTTCACTTGGCGACCCTCCCAACATCTAATTAGGTTTAATTGTCAGCGATTTGCGTTATTAACGTCCTCCATGGTTGGCATTTTCAATCAGGTTAGGTCGGATAATTGTTGCTGCGGAGGGCACCGGTGTACGGCCTAAATTTATGTGTATCGTTCGAGTGCCAGTCTCTTATTCATGAGTTTTTTTTTGTGCTGACAAATAACATTCGAAATTTTACATTATCGATTTATAACTTTTTGAGTCATCTGTGGTGTAGCGGCTATCATAACAGCGTCCCATCCTTAGGGTCGTGGGTTTTGTTTTGTCCTGCTTCAAAGGAAACGTAAATTAGTGGTCGCGAGTTTGTGCTATGTCAGGTACTCGTTACATATCCCTGGAAACCTGGATTGGCAAAATTTAGGATTCTCCTTGTGGCGTCGTCCTATTAGCCACAGATGCATTAAGTGACATTAAATGAATTAAATCAACAAACCAACAAATTAGTTCTTGAAATGGAAACTTATTAATGCTCAATTAAATTATATTATCTGGTATCTTCAAAAAGTTATATTAGTTCGTCCAATAACCAAATAAAGTCCAACTAGTTACCATAGCAGTATTTAGAAATGAATAATTTATTCCGATGTGTGTATGTGTTTTCATTATTTTTAACCAGAAACACACACACACACACACACACATATGTACCTTTGTAATCGAACCAAAAAAAATCCCTCCCTCCTCCCCCCACGCTCAAAATTTGAGCGCTTACGTTTCAACATGCGTAGAATCCGAATTACGAATAAAAAAAAATCCGTCTGTCCCCCGGCGGTATTTTTCCGAAACCGCTGGACCAATTATGTTGTAATTCGCTGCAAAAATACTAGTCCATGCAACGACGATACTAACATCTAGGCGTTGATATCAGTCAGTTATTTTTAAAATGGTGGTCGATTAAATGTGATTTTATTCAATAACTGAAGTAATTTTCGAAGATAGAGAAAAAATTAATATTTTTTTTTTAAACCAAAATTTACGAATAATCATATAAAAGAGAAAAAGAAGAAAATTGAAATTTTACACATAAATACGCTCATTACTCAGTTATTTTTGACGATTGAGAAAAGTATGTACAGAGGTTTTTATATATAATCGATTAGTTATGAAAGTATTATGTGCTTTGTTCTCTATTGTTACATTTAACTGCGTCTTCCCTTATTAGGCTCCATTTTGAAACAAAATGGCTGATGATAATATGGATCTTCAAAAAATATCTCTGCTTGATCGATGACGCCGCTTTCACAAATCTTTTTATTTAATCAATATTTAGATTCTGTGTTTAGAAAATATCAGACACACAACATGGTCTGTTGAACGTCCGTGGAGTCTCTGTTTATTGACAAAATCAACCTTTAATCTATCAACATAAATAATTAGTAACAAAATAAGAAAGAAACACTTCGGATGTTATTTATGTACTAAAAATATTCACAAATAGTTAAATTCAATTGTCAAAACCACAAATAGCCAAATGCACAATTTGTTAAATTGAATTTAACAAATTCACTAATAGTTAAATTCTTTCGTTAGCAACATTCTATTAGAGAAAGGCGATCTGGAAAATTCACTAACGCCAGCAAATCGTTTCCATTTATTAACTCTAAAATTTGATCCTAAGTTAAATTTTTAGAATTTAAGTATTTTTCTCTAAATTCGGAAAGTATCGGACAGGCAGCCAAAAAGTGAAAAAGATCTTCTGTTTCATTTGTATTGCACAAACTACATATATCATTTGTTTTCATGAAATTTTTATAATTTAGGTTTAAAACATCACCCCTGATTTTAATTACCCACCTAATCACCTCTAGTGAATGTTTATCAGTAATGTAATTCACTGTGGCCAGATGTGGATAAAAGGGAGATGTTTTGGAATTTCCAACTTTAATAGTATTTTGACTATAAATATCTTTTTGCATTTGAACCCTTATTGTTGCTAGCCTATTTTTTCATAACTTAATATCATCACAGTTAAATAGATTTAAGTTAAAATTTAATCCATGCGATTCTTTCAGATAAAGTAGGTTCTTGAACCGTGCTATTTTGTGTGAACATAAATATTGGATCTATTAATGTTTCAAAGTGGAGAAAATGAGTTGGAGTGTATTTTGGCAAATTAAATATTTTTTTTAGAAAAAATTTCTGCAGTTTTTTCACGGCTTCATGACTAACCCCACCCCAGATTTGTGCTCCATAGCACATCACTGCCCTACTATAATAATGGAATAAAACATCTGCAACTTTTTTGAAAGAACTATGTCTTTGTTTTCCATGAACTGGCCCTAAATTAAATTCAAACCCTCCTTGGCTTTATCCAGTTTTTCTTCAAGGTGTTTTGACATTAAAAGAGTATGCGTGAGAGTGATCCCTAGATATTTGTACTGCTGTACTACTTCTATTTTTTCTGATTCTGTGTTCATATATATTTTTAAGTTGAGAAAGCTATAGTTTTTTTGTTTTTTTTTAATTAAGTAAATAATAAGTAATTAAGTAAAGTTAAAGATAACTTCTTTCAACGGCGCTGAAAATGTTAATCAAAGATGATCTTCAGTTGATAACAATTTAATGAACTGATTTAACACTAGAATAATGCAAATATAAATATAAACATATATTCAAATATATATGTATTGTACAAAGCAGTAATATACCAGACTGCACAGAGGCTCTGCCAGTGCAGTTCATTTGCATGGCCAGATATATGGCTGCAGTTACACGTGTCATCTTTCCTTCCACCTTTTCCACCAATTGCCTATTATTCCTTATCTCTAGCCTTCTCCCATGCTTTATTAATATTTATTTTTTTACTGTTTCACTTCGTTTGGAATAAGTAACGTATCCATTTAACCGTGCGAAATTTGTCTTGGCAAAACAAAAAGAAAATATGAAGGGAAAAAAGAATATGTAAATAGTGTGTTTTCTAAATGAAAACCTACACTACACGCAGCGTCTAATTAGTGTTTACAGCTAATAAGTACTTTTTCTTACTTATATTTTTATTTTTTGTTTACCCCTACCTATAGCCTTTGAAGGCTATACAGGGTTTCTCGAGCCAGGAGGTGATGGCGTGGCATAACTGCTGAGATAAAAGCCCCCTAGCTCCGAGACTCGAACTCGTGATCATATGCTAGGCAACGCGCGCTAACCCACTCAGCCATCCCGCCCCCGCCCTTTTACTTATATTATAAAATATATAGTAAGGGAAAGTATTTGGATCGTCATCATTTTCGAATTACAGTTTTCAACGGAAATACACGTTTTAGGGTCCCCTGAGTCCGAATAACCAAGTACCGCAAAAAGGTGTGTTTGTCTATGGGGGAGGGAGAGTAAGTCTAGCGCAAAAATAAAAAGTCTTACAAAACTGAAATTTTATATTTCTATTAGGAAGGAGGTCTTCCTCGGGGCAAGTTTCCAAGTCGGAATCCCCAGCTGAAAACCAACTTAACAAACCAACGGCAAATGGTCCGTTCATTAACACTGCCTTCCCCTAACGCCTTTCAAATATTTCTAGCGGCCTCAGCTGCTGAATGGCCGAGTTTAAACTCGTACAAAAATATTACTCGAAAATCGCATGTTTCCATTTTCATATTTGGAGGTATATTAAAAAATGGGTAATTGCTAATGTTTATAATACAAAGGCAGTGGATTAGTAACTGTTTACTTTAAATATGTAAACATTCGGAAGAAAACAACAGAGACCTGCAAAATCCTTTATGTATTTCAGAAACTATGAAAACGGACATTTCATCTGAAACAGCTCAATAATATAATTTAAAAAATATATATAAATGAATTCTGTTGATTTTTTCATCTAATGAAATTACCTCTTCTCTTTTCTTTCTGAATTTTCTATATCTGAATAGGCTTTGCATATTATACAATTATCATAATTTACAATTTTTACGAAATCGACTTATTTATGAATATATATTAGTTTGAGTTTTAGTTGTTAGATGAGGACAATCTACTAGGTGAGTCCCATCACCTGATTAATTAAATCAAATATTTTTAACGTCATATAAAGTTACGTTAAAGAGATATAACTCGTTAAAATACATCTTAGGGTAGAAAGAAAATCATCCAGCATTTTAACTATCAGAAAAAGAAAAAAAATGAAAACAATTTTTTTATAAAGGAATTTCAACGGGAACTAAAACTTGTGGGAAATACTAAAAATTAATTATCTGTAAAATGATAAGTGAAAGTAGTCATATGCGCGGACTAGTTTTTGTTTTTTAAATTGACATTACAAGGATTAGATTTATGTATTTGAATAAAAATCGGTATAAAAAAATATACATACATAAAAAAGAGAGATATTTCACTCTTAACAGAAATTAAAAAAAAAAATTGATTTTACTGTCTATTTTTAGGAGATAGTTGGTAATTTGAGGGCGGGGTGGGGATATTATCAGTGAAATGCTATCAGTGGTAAAGAACCTGCAACTGTTGCTGACACAGACTTTGTGGGAGTACGAAGTATTGCGGCTGGTCAGTCGGCTTCGGACCTCTGGGTCAAAGCAATCTAACCGCCTTAGCATGGCCCTTGCTACCATAATATGGTAAGTCCTCTACGGCATAATATCGCTCATGTCGGTTTAAATATAATAACAATCTGGTACGGGCAACACACGACTTGTATTTAACTCGGTTGTTCCAAAAAAAAAGGTAAAAGTTACAAAAAAGTTAAAATAATTATGTTCAGTTTCGTTGAAAACATGGTTCAGGTTAATTAGTATAATAATACCAAATTATGTACAATAATCTGTAATAAAGTCATAGCCTATTCATCATTTTATATTACAGTCTCCAACTTTGGGTATAAATAAAATAAAGTCTAAAGTGTTGGCTTTCCAACGATATATTATATATCTATATTACTGTTCTTAAGTTCGGGGGGAAAACATTACCTAAATAAATACGTTAGCTGTTCTCTCCTTTACTTGGTTATCAAATTCGTTCAAACTTTGTTTATAAAATAAGATCATTTCTAAAATATTTCCTTTTCCAACGGTATATTATACATCTATATTACTATTCTTAAGTTCGTAATATAAAACTTATCTGTTGTCCTTTTGTCAGTAATCATATGCGTTCAACTTGTCTTGTATATTTAACCGTTTTTTTATCAAGTCTAATTTTCAAGAAATGGTTAATATTTTCGAATCTAAAATATTTAATGTACTTTAAAGAAAAAAATTAAACGTTTAATTAGCCCTATCACAAACAGAATGAAACCGACATGATATTAAAGCCTATTGAATTTTATATCGATATGAAAAGGTTAATCACAATTGTTTGGGATTTTCTTGAGGAAATCTTATAAAATTTCTTGGGGTGAAGTTGCTTTTGTGGTTGGTCGATTTCGGTGAAAATGTGGCCTGAATATCTCAGTCATATTGCTTCTAAAATTTCAGTTTTATTCAACTTTACCGGTTTCAAACTAGACTTACCAGAAACACACTGTCCTTTTTGTGGGACTTGGTCATTTGGACTCAAGAACCATAAAAGGTGTATTTCCAGGGAACACTCCAATTCCAAATTTTTTACGATCGCAATACTTTCCCTTACTATATACATCATGTATAGACAAGTGAAAATAATAATGCAGTCTTTACTCGAAAAACGTCTGTTCGATTTATTTATTTATGTATTTTTAAGTACCTACAGTTCATATATTTTTAAAAAATGTAATCTTATGTGTAGTCTATACCCCATAACTTTGGTACAATCATCTCGTAAAAATAAGGGTAAATTGTTAATCATTCAAGCCGTTTTTTACAAAATGTGCATAATATAAAGAGTCTGTTTATCGATTTTATTAAAATATTTTTAACACATAAAAATATAAACTCATAAAATAAGATATTTCAAAGGTGTAGATTCTTTTAGGTGAAGGTCAAATTTTTTATAAATAAAATTGGAGGCTGATGTCTACTTCACCACTATTTTATTGAAAAAAAAATATTCGCACTACGTTTCGGCTAACAATGCCATCTTCTGGTGCAGTGGAACAACTTAGATCTAAAAGTACAAAATATTGTCAAGTTACACAAGATATTTCAGTTTAATACAATTTTTACTTTCACTTACTATATATAGTAAGGGAAAGTATTGCGATCGTGAAAATTTCCGAATTCCAGTTTTCAACGAAAATACACATTTTAGGGTCCCCTGTGTCCAAATAACCTTTTTCATCAAAATGAGCTTACCAGAAGAGCCACTTTATACCATGCAATTTACACCTTTTTTCGATTTTCTCGAAAACGGTTCAGACGATTTTGATTAAACTCGCTATACTGATGTAAAATATAATAGGATTTAATATAATTTAGGTTTTATTCGGATAAAACGGTTTGACAGGGCTTAAATGCCGATATTTTAAATATTCTTCCTCTAAAGTACCTTTAATTTTGTTGATTCTATAAAAATAACTATATTATCTTGTTATCAATGATGAAAAACAAGTAAATATATAAATTGAATGAATTCGATACCTAATTAAAGGAAAAAACTGAAAAATCGGATTTAAATTTGAAAAAAGATTTTAGAAAAAATATTATCTTATACTCAAGCTTTTAAAAGTTAATAGAGAGTGATGAAAAGAAGATAAAAAAACTAACTGATTATTTTAGTTAACAATATAATAGATTTTTAATAAAACACATGTTTCTATATAAATTCAATTTAATTAAATCTTTAATAGTTTCACGTATTACTTTCACTTACTATATATAGTAAGGAAAGTATTGCGATCGTGAAAATTTTCGAATTCCAGTTTTTAACGGAAATACACGTTTTAGGGTCCCCTGAGTCCCAATAACCAAGTCCCACAAAAAGGTCTGTGTGTGTGTGTGTCTGTGTGTGGTAACTCTCGGGCGGAAACGGTAAGTCCTATGAAACTGAAATTTCATATTTAGGACAACTATACGCCCGAGACGTGACAAAACTTTTTTCATCAAAATGAGCTTACCAGAAGAGGCACTTTATACCATGCATTTTGCACCTTTTTTCGATTTTCTCAAAAACGGTTCCGACTATTTTGATTAAACTCGCTATATTGATGTAAAATTTAATGGGCTTTAATATCATGTAGGTTTTATTTGGATAAAAATGGTCTGACAGGGCTTAAATGCCGATATTTTAAATTTTCTTCCCCTAAAGTACCTTTAATTTTTTAGATTCAATAATAATAACTAGATTATCTTGTTAACGCTGATGAAAAACAGGTAAATATATAAATTGAATAAATTCGATACCCAACTAAAGGAGAAAACAGAAAAAAAAATATTTTTAATGAATTTTTTCGTTTTTGAACATAAGAGTAGTAATATACATGTATGATATAGCGTTGGAAAGCTAAAGATTTTAGAAAAAATATCATCTCATACACAAGCTTTTAGAAGTTAATAGAAAGTCGTGTGTTGCCCGCACCAGATTTTTCGCTTTCGAGCCAGACTTACCTCATATATATACACACGTTGATCATTTGCAGGACTTTGTTATTTAGGCTTAGAGGACTTTAAAACGTGTTCCGATGATAAATCTTCTTTGAAAATTTGTACGATCGTAATACTTTCACATTGATATGTTTCATTTTATAGGTAAGAGAAAGTAAATGTCTCAAAGTTGGGTGTTTTGGGTTATTTTTTATTAAAAAAAAAAAAAAAAAAACTATTTATTTTTCCATCTGACAGAGATATAAATTTTTTCTCAGTTTTAGGTTTATTGCCAGGTTATTAACTTCTCTCTTTTTAAGGGCCTCGTGGGAAGCGTTTATCTTAAATTTTTACACAGTATAATATTTTAATGTCTAGATTCTCCCAGAAATATGTCTATCAAATTTGGTGAAAACAATTTAGGAATTCCTCTCTTTTTTAATAGAATACTTCCTTTTCATTTAATTAATTTAGTGAAACTTATCATTGTAGTTCCTTCCTGTGCACATCGAATATGAAATGCCTAATATTTAACTGTTTTCCTGCAGATTTCCTCTCAGAGAAGGTTGGTTATGAAACTACTCAGCATAATTTCTTGGCACACTTGATAAATGGTCAGTAGAATGGCCTTTTGTGAAGCCATTATTCTTGACACATATTGCAAAAGGGGGTTTTGAGAGAGGTTGGAATTCAATTGATTTTTTTTTTTTTTTTTTATTAAATTCTTTTTCCGTTCTATCATGAAAAATCTGGTGCGGGCAACACACGGCTTTCACTTACCTCGGCTGTTAAAATCAATATTTTTTTTTTTTTTAAATAAAAGTTTTATTAACAAAAAAATATACACAAAAACGGAGTATTGTACAATTCATGTAAGGTTTCAAGCCGGGCTGGACTTTTTTACATTTTACTTAGGAGTAAAAATAATAATGATTTGAATTAATCTACTAAAGTACAGTACAAGAGGGTAAACAGTAAAAAAAAAAAATTAAAAACTCTAAAAAATAAAATTAAATAATAATAATAACTCAAATAATTGCATTTTTTTTTTTATTTATTTATAGTAATTTACAACTGTACTAAAGAACACAATAAGTAAATATGTAGAATGAAAATAAAAAGTCATGAAAATGTCTTGAGAAAGAACTACCCAGTGGTAGCACTTCACTATTTTAAGACAGTAGGTCCCGAGGCCACCTTCTTTTCAGTCGCCTTGGAGGGTTCTGAGGAAGATAAATTACGGACAAGTGGATTGGTATGGGCAGGGAGTTTAGAATGGAAAGAGGAGTATCTATCACGGGCTATGTCTGCAACAAATGGGATGTTAAGGTCTTTATGAATGAGTTGATTTGTAACAAAATAAGGAGCATTCAGGATTTAGCGAAGGATTTTGGATTGGAAGGACTGGATGCGGGAGGAATTAGATGGTTTCGTAGAGCCCCAAAGCTCGATTCCATACGTCCAAATAGGTCTGATAATACTGATGTAAATGAGTCTTTTGTAATATACTGGAAGTTTTGAACGTTTGTCTAGTAAGTGTTGTAGTAACCGATATCTTCGAGCAGTTTCTTGTCTTGTATCAGGATTCCAAGTAAGGCGCTTGTCAAGATGGAGACCTAGGTATCGGATTTGCTCAACAGGAGTAAGGGTGATGTTATTAAAGGATACTGGGGGGCAGGAACTCTTCGGTTTGCGACGAAGGGGTTATCAAATTTTGAAATATAATAAAATTTTGAAGCCAATAGAGCGTGTGGAAAAGTCTTTTGTCTTTTTTGTTTTTTTCATTTTTTGTCTGATGTTACTGATCAAATATTAAAAAAATAAAGATATTTTTTCAATTACTTTTTATAATCTTATAGTTAGATTAGATAGTAAAATAGTATAATAAACTTTAATCCGATTTTATTGGTAGTGTTTCACTGCTTAAACTTTTTATTTATTTTTTGCTTGACTCGCCTTATTTCAGACCTCGCTTTCTGATGAACATTTTACTCGATTACGACTAGTATGTTTCATAATTTAAAAATATTTTACTAATAACTGGGACCAAGTGTAATTTATTTTAGTTTTTATGACAATTATTTTTTTACTACTTGCCATAATTGCTTTTTATTTTTTCATTTTTATCAAATTCACTTTACTTCATCTTCGTCAATCTATGATGAACAGTTAGTCCGGTTTAATTGTAACGATATGTTATAATGTTACTATGTTGTGCTTATTGAATATTTTTTGTTTTATTAATATTTATTTTATTTTTCTTGGTTTCTGTTTGCATAAAATAAAGTATTTGATAATTGAAGATCATTTTAACCAAAGTGAGTAAAACAAATGCTTAAAAGTATTTTACTTCCTTTCATTTTTTAATTAATTCGTTTTTTTTTTCTTTACTTTAAACTTTATCCACATTAATACCAGCACATTTTTTTTTTCATTCATCATTTTTTTCAAATTTTATTTTATCATTGATCAAAGACGAAAATAACACTTTAATCAGATTTAATTGTAAGAATGTGATTTTTTTTTTATTTCGCATTTTATTTTGTTTTACTATTTATTTTATTTTTATTATTTTCTACTTTCATAATATAAAATATATAATAATTGAAGAGCATTAGAGTATTTCAACTAGTTTTATACCATTGAAAGTGAAACGCTTCGTTACTAGTGTTTGACGGGGATCACTTGTAGCTGGGTTCAATCCCGCAGGTGGTTCTAGGATTTTTTAATGGGAGTAAAAAATCCTTAGTTACGCCGTCCTTCGGAGGGGACGTTAAAAGGTGGTCACGAGCCTGTGCGATGTCAGGTACTCGTTAATGATCCCTATCCTAATAAAACCTGGATAGGCAAAATTTAGGACTCCCACTGTAGCATCGTCCGATTAGCCATAGTAGCATAAAGTGACGTTAAATAAATAAACAACTAGTGTTTGACTTATTTATATATTTTTCTTTTACTAGCATGATATAATTTTAACCAGATTAAATTATAAGGATGTTATTTACTGCTTATAGTTCTTTTTTTTATTTTATTTTTTTAATTTACGTTTTAAATATTAATAATCAAAGACAATAATAAAATTGACATTTACTTACTTTTATTAATTTTTTTTATTTTTATGGAATTCGTATTTCATTTGTTTTATTAGTATTATTTATTTACTTCCACTTACCTATATATGAAATATATAGTAAGGGAAAGTATTGCGATCGTGAAAATTTTCTAATTCGAGTTTTCACCGGAAATACACGTTTTTGGGTACCCAGAGTCCAAATGATCTAGTCAAGCAAAAAGGTCTGTTTGTGTTTCCGTGCATGTCTAGCGCAAAAACTAAAAGCCGTACGAAACTTGAATTCCATATTTAAGACAACTATACGCCCGAAATGTTTCAGCAATTTTTTCATCAAAGTCAGCTAACTAGAAAAGTCGCTTACCATTTTCCACCTTTTTACGATTTTGATTCAACTCTGTATGTAGGTGTAAAATTCTATGGGCTTTAATATGATGTAGGTTTCATTCTGATTGAAATAATCTGACGAGGCTTAAATGCCGATATTTTAAGGTTCAAGATATTTACTTCCTTTAAAATACCATTTATACGATTAACCATTTCATGTTGTTTTTGTGAATGCGAAATATATAAAATTAGGCACATTATCTTATTAGCATTGATAAATAACGCCTTAATGTGCAAGCTGAGCGAATTTGATAAACAACTAAACAAGAATTGTTTTTGTTTTTTTTAATGCAATTTTTGTGTTTTTGAAGACAATAATAGTAATATAGATGTATAGTACACCGTTTGAAAATTAAAGATTTTAGAAAAAAATATTATCTTATACACAAAATTGTAAATGTTGATGGAGAGTGATGAAAAGCCGATAAAACTAACTCATTGTCCGTAGATAATAATATTATAAATTATTTAACAAAACACGTGTAATTAATTCTTTAACAATTTATTTTCAGCTCTAGATTTTTCTATTATGGAATTCGTATTTTATATGTTTAATTTTTTTGTCAAGTTTAAAATATTTAATAATTAAAAAAAATTATGAAATTTCAATCGAATTAGATATTAAGGCTAGATTTTACTCCATTTAGCTAAAACTATTAGTGGAATGCAAAAGAATATAGCGTGTTAATCCACTTTAAGTGTATGAGATAACGAATGAGCAAGCTTTGCACTATCTTGTCGTTTATTGGCGCTAGGATTTAATAGTTTATTTAGGATTAGGCTCTTGTTTTAAATGGATTATTATCATTTTATTTATTTATGTTTTATAACATAAGATAATTTTGTTTCAGGTAAAGTAACAGATAAATATTTCAATAATAATTGCTGTCCTGACCTGGCTAGGTTTTTAACTCAACAAGTAAGTTCATTTTTATCGCCTGATATTCCTAATATTATGAATACGTTAAAATATTACTATGATATTACATGTAGTTTTAGGATTTTTTAATTTTTTTTTTTCTCTTAATTTAAAAATATATATCAATATAATTTATTGTCCAAGTATTACTAGACTTATCATCTTGTTATTTTTTTTATTTATTATATCGTAGATAAAATAGGGTGAACCCAGAAACGTCGGTAGTATGTTTTGTAATAATTTGACGGTAAATTAACTGTTAAACAAGTATTAAAAATAACTAGGACAAATTATAGTTTTATTTAATTTTTTATTTATCGTAACTAATAAATGTTAAAAGTATGATTAATTTTTTCATATTACTTTTATGATAATCTGGGAGCGGTGTGGTCTAGTGGATAGAGTACTAGTTTACTGTTTTCCGAGTCCTGGATTCGAATCCCGGCTATGACAGAGTGTTATTTATTCTGTCATTTCAGCCGGGGGGTGACCTTAGGGTATGGAGACCCTCCTGGGGCAGACCCGGTCTTTTTATAGTGGTTACCCAAATTAAGGGAAAAACTGGCTGAGTGTGATGAAGGCCTTGTCGCCTCATTGCACGGCCGTTATCCTAGAAACAGTACGAATCCCTATCTGTACTGAGCCCAAGACCCTTCATGGGCTGTAGAGGTACACCTTTTTTTTAATTTTTTTTTTTATGATACTCTGGCTTAGGTGGACGATGATACAGTGACAGATCTAAATGCTGCCTATCCAAGTTAAATTAGAATAGAGATTTTTAGCGAGTACCTGTCATCGTACAGCCTTGGAACCACCTCTTTACCTTCATTTTAATGTCATATTTTAGGATTGTTTTCTCCTTTTAAAAAATCCTAGGAACAACTGCCGTTTTCGTATTTATTTACCCGCGGCTTGGAATTTTGGCATAGAAGGCTGTTATGCTAGCCACCAAACCCTTAAAGCATTATAAAATCATCTGTTATAATTTTAAAACCAAAACTAAAAGGTGGAATTTCGCGATCGTGCTTACGTAACTTCAGTAACTTCATGTAAAAGTTACTCATTAATATTATATTAACATTAAAAAAACACAAAAAAAAACACACTAATGTTAGATTTTTTGAGGTCACTAGATTACCTATGTTCGTACTCATTTAAGACAAGATAAATATTTATTTTGTATTTTAGCTTTGAGGTGACCCTGGGTTTGGGAGAATAATGCAGGGGTTACCTCGTCTCTAGAAAGTGAGTACCCAAAATTTGGGGGAGCTTGTAGTTGAGTATAATCGCAACTTTTATACGTTCTTGCACATCCGTGTGTCATAGAAACGGTGCGAATCATTTACTGAAATCCCATTTACAGGTATGTTTTTTCTCTATTTCAATTAGACCATTTCAAGATCACGATTGAAGGCCATTTCAATTTCTAGTTTCTTCTACTTCTTTCCTAAGAAGCCTTCACTTGCTCAGAAAACCGCTGTTTTCGTTCTTCCGTGCCCTTGGTTCCTGTTCATATGTTTCTCTTCGACTTGGAAACCCTTCGTGACTTTCTCCAAATATTTTTTTGTTCGGTATTCCTTAAATTTAGACTCCAACTCGTTCAAGATCTTCTTTTACTTCCTTAACCCAGGTTATAGCCATTTTCTTTTCAAACAGTTTGTGGACTTATTTTTATCTACAAGAAAATAAAATAAATTAAATACATGAATACCCTGATTCGGTTTGCAAGAAGGGTTTTAAACTTGACATTATTTAAAATAAATAAAAGGCTCACCAAACCCGAAGGTTCTATGGTGATATCTCCATTTGAATAATTCTTAGTTCTTTCGTAACTTTCCTTAGTTATCTGCTACGTTGTTGGGATATCTGGTATCCGAGTGAAGTTTTACGAATTTTATAAGACAAAGATAAGTTCCGATCTTATTATGTTGCTTATTATATCTAGTAAACAAGCTTTACATTTGTTGATTAAGGATAAGTTGATTGGTTTCATTGATTTGAAATAATATTATTTTATTGCATGTAGACGTTTCGACGTCAGTAGGCCTAACCCGAAGTTTCTTGGTTTGTTTATTCATTCAACGTCACTTTATGCTTCTGTAGCTAACTGGACTATGTTACGTTAGGAGTTCTAAATTTTCCCTAGCTAGGTTTTATTGGGATAGAGGGTTTTAACGAATACCTGGAATCGCACAGACCTGGGAACTCCATTTTACGTTCCTCCGAAGGTGGCAGACAGTTATGCTTTTTATTGCTCACAGTTATGCTGCTATTAAAACATCCTATTACTATCTGCCAGGTCTGAAACCCTCGACTTTAGACATAGATGGCTGTTATGCTAGCCAATACTATACAGATGACCCCAAGAAACCTCTTCAGTCTACAATTCCTCCATCATAATAATTTTATGGTTTTGTTTTTAAAATTTTAATGACACCTATAGATTAATTTCGATACCTACTCCAAAGGAAATATGCTTAGAATAATGCAAATAATATAGGCTATAGTTTAGCTGGACTTAATAGATATGTTGTTTATATTTTAAGTTTAGGTTTAGATATTAATTATTTTTTAATGACAATTTTTTCCTTTGCTTAAAATATCGTTTCTTCACTAACGTTAGTATAATTTTATAATAAATTCTAACTAACAATCATAATTTTATATCAGGATTTTTATTAGTACAATCATTGATTCCAATTTTTTTTTTTTTTCGTTTCAGAATGTTTTCCTGACATTTCGATAAATAGTTTCGGAGATTTCTCCCTGACCATGACTCACTACAAAGATAAGACGGAGGTGAAACTATCCGAAATGCCAACGATGAGTGGAGACATAAAAATAATTTTTGGAACCGTGTGTCGGGTGCCTGACATTTCAAAAAATAGGGCGCTCATTTCAAAATTTACATATATACAAGACTGATTAGATGAATATATATTTTTAAAAAAGGCTGTGTTATTTTTAGAAAGACTATTTATGGACTGTTATTAAATTTAATAAAGGTTTTTTTATTGTTCTTATTTATTTATGTACCTTATTTTATTTACCTTTAAGTCAAAAATCTTAAATTCTTTGTCGGGGTTACTTCTGATTTATGTGTTTACTCCCGTCTCAGTAGTCTGATATCACTATTGCTATTGTTCATACAGAAACATTGTAATATATCTTAATAAATATTAAAAAAAAAAATAATAATAAAATAAAAAATAAAGTAAAAATTTGAATTATATTGCTGTCTGTACCTAAGATGACTGAACTTTGAAAAACAATTTTTTTTAAATATTAATAAGGTATTCATTTCTGTTGAAAACTATTGAATATTTTCTTATTTTTCTATTTAAATATTAGATTATATTTTATTTTGTTATAGTGAGATGCTTACTATTATATCAGCAATAAAACATAGTGAATTTAATTTTTTTTTCTTTCTTTTTCTGTGTCTGTACACAAGTCTGTGATAGCGGAGTTTAGTGGTATCGGCGTCGAACCTTCCGGTTCGGTAAGCCTATTATTATTATTATTCTTTTTCTAAGCCAACGTATAATTGTGTGTTTATCTTTTTTTTTTTTTTTTTAAATTATGGAAACCCTAATAAATTTCTGGGTTTTATTGCTAAAATTATAATGAGAAAATATAAATTGTATTTTCGCTTTAGACTTCCTGTACTAGTTGCTGATCTGTCACTTTATTTTTTTCATTATGACAAATTGGTGACAAAACAATTTTTTTTTTTTTTTAAACATTTTGTTGATTTTATGTCTCGTTCATATGTTCATTGACAGACCTCAAAAATAAATATATGAACTGGATTTGCCAATGAATATTGGTGCCAAAGAATTGTAGTTCAAGAATCCAAACCGTCCAGTGAAAAATTTTATATCTAATATATAAAATTCCCGTTTCACAATGATAGTTGCCATACTCCTCCGAAACGGCTGGATCGATTTTATGAAATTTTCTACGCATATTTCTTATAACGTATATTTCATATAAAATATTTTTTAACCAAAAATACCTCACTAGAGGAAACCACAGAGAATACTTGAACAAGCGAGATCTTTGAAGAAATGATTGATTGTGGCTAAATAGACGGCGCTATAGAGTGCTAGTCTGGCGCGCCTTTTGAAAAACATAGCTTTTATCCAATCAGTTTGTAGTAAAATAATTGAAAATGTTTAATAAGCAATGTACTTTTGAATTTTTGGTGAGGAATATTTGTTTAAAAGTTTTACAGTCATGATATTAGAAAAAAAAAATCTGGTGCGGGCAACACACGACTTTCACTTACCTCCATTTTTAAAATCAATGAAAGAATTTTCAAATACAGTTAGAGATAAAAATACGTGAAACTATTAAGGAATTAATCAAATTGAATTTATATAGAAACATGTGTTTAATTAAAAAATCTATTATATAATTATCTAAAATAATCAGTTAGTTTTATCTTCTTTTCATCACTCTCTATTAACTTCTAAAAGCTTGTGTATGAGATGAAATTTTTTCTAAAATCTTTAGCTTTCCATCGGTATATCATACATGTGTATATTACTGCTCTTATGTTAAAAAACAAAAAAATACATTAAAAAAATATTTTTTCTGTTTTCTCCTTTAGTTGGGTATCGAATTTATTCAATTTATATATTCACCTTTTTTTTTATCAGCGTTAACAAGATAATCTAGTTATTATTATTGAATCTACAAAATTAAAGGTACTTTAGAGAAAGGAAATTTAAAATATCGGCATTTAATCAAAATCGTCGGAACCGTTATTGAGAAAATCGAAAAAAAAGTGCCAAATGCATGGTATAAAGTGCCTCTTCTGGTAAGCTCATTTTGATGAAAAAAGTTTTGTCACGTCTCGGGCGCATAGTTGTCTTAAATATGAAATTTCAGTTTCATAGGACTTACCGTTTCCGCCCGGGAGTTACCACACACACAGAGACACACACACACAGACCTTTTTGCGGGTTTTGGTTATTTTTATAGTTATATAGTAAGTGAAAGTAAAAAAGTTCTTAGTTTTTTTCATATTTTTTCTCTACGAAAAAAATCCTACTTATAGAGTATAACAGACATTTTCAGACAAAAATCGGTGATTGACACTTTTCGAAAAGGTTAATAAAAAATATATTTCTTTTTTTTTTTACTCTTATGAATCCGGGAGAAAATATCGTTAGTTAATTTCAAATTTTAATATTAAAAAAAAAATCGAAAAAAGAGTTTTTTTAGAAAATGTCGTGTGAACCGTTTGAATTATAAAGCTAAACATTTAGGGTTATTATTTGTATTTGATACCAAACTGGTCCCCCAAGTTTGAGTCAAAGAAGCCACGGAGGCAGATTTACCATACTTACTATATACCCTTCGGTTCCAGGAATAAGTTTGATCGCGGAGACGTACCTACGTACGTACACAACGTTTTTATGATAAAGCAGGAGATGGAAGGGGTAAGTGAAGAGGGGGTAGCTAAGTGTAGGAGGGACTACTCAGACCCTCCAACTCGAGGGGGCGACTTATTTATTTCTTGGAGACGAGAACTAAATGCTAGAGCTCCCCTGTTTGCTCTTTGCTTTGTCCGCAATAATTGATGGCTGAGTGCCTTCTTATGTCTCTTCTTCTACAAACAACAATATTCCTCATCCTCTGTCGAAAAAAACAGAAAGTCCATTGTCAAAATAAAATGGGAAAAAATTAAAATCTATTCTTCACATTTCTTAGGATTCCTTCCTCTATTTCCTTACTTTTATATAAAATATACAATAATGGAAAGCATTGCGATCGTGAATATTTTCGAATTCTAGTTAGCACCAGAAATATACGTTTTAAGGCCCTTGAACTACCATACCGCTCGAACTCGCTCCCCCGTATCCTCTCATCTCCACCTATTCCCGATAACCCTCTGAGGCTCCTGTTAAGACGGTGGCCTCGAGACCTGTTAATAAAATAAATATTAAAGTGGATAGCTATTTGCTGCTAGAAAGATATTGACTAGGTAGCTTCTTCACGAGAGTTTATCAAGTCAATTGTTACTTTTTTTCATATTTGCTTGTTGCATTTTTTTATACAGTTGTAAATATCAATAACTAAATTTATTTTAAAAAAAGTCACTAAATTCTTATAAACAAGTACCGCAAAATGGTGTGATTGTGCTTTTTAAGTGTTTCGTAAGTCTAGCTAGAAGAAGATAACTTAGATAAAACTGAAACTCCATAATTCATCAGCGTACATTGTCGAACAAATGTTTGAGACCATCTCTAGTTTTCGTTAATTGATCTTTTTGATTTTTTTTGTTGCGTGGCATTAGGGCTTGGGTTTTTTCTCTATGTATTTAATGTATAAGTATATATCTCTATGTTTTGACGGTAATAAATAAAAAAACATAGTAAAGAACATAGGTAGTATAAAAAAAGAACATAATCATTAGAAATAATTTTCATTCATATTGTTTCTCGTTTCTAATGATTATGTACTTTTATATAATACCTACGCTCTTTACTATGTTTTTTTATATATTACCGCCAAATATCACTTCAATTTGTTCATATTTAAAATTTTAGTTGTCACATATTGTTCTTTTAACATCTTATCATTTCCTTAGTTTCTCATTTAATATTCTTATTGAAATATTATCATCTTAATTTTGTTTACTTCCATACTTTATAACTGTCATCTTATCATCATTTCACATTTAATTTTATGTTCTTTTCCATTTTATACCTAACATATTATTAAGTTTATAATTACATAGGTTATTATCTTGTTTCTCTTAGCCCTGTTGAAGGTCCTCAATGATTTATTGATGTAAACCATAGGTCGTCTCAATCTTTTAACTGGCTGTGTATATGCCTATAATGTTACAGGAACTTTTTATTTTTTAACATCAGTGATCCAAAGTTCCATCTACCCAACAAAAAATTTTCTCAGACCTCCGCTTCCATTCAGTACAGTGGCAAGGACTCTCTAAATTTAATAAATCGTGTATGTATGTATATATGTGTGTATACATAATAATATATCAGGCAACGCTACAAGCGCTTCAGAGAAGGTGCCAATAAGCAAAGCGTAGATTTTAATGTTTCGAAGCCCTAATATATAAAATATGCTAACCAGGCTCATCTAAGAACCAATTGTAATCTTTGCAACATAATAACTATTGAATTCCTAAAATCTATAAGTGTAATAAAAGTACCTATTTATGCTTAGCTACCGAGTCCAATTTAATGTTTCTAAGCAATACGTGTTTATTGCTTCTTGTTACAAGTCTAGCCTAGGCTTCGCAGATATTTTTCATTAAGGCACTATAAAATTATTTCCTAACGACCCATCAAGAACCCTCTTTATTTCATGCAGTTTGCACATCTTAACTATTTTATCTAAAACAGCTCTAACGGTTTTGATTAAACTTGTTAAATCGATGTAAAATTTAATAAGTTTTAATATGATACAGGTTTCATGGTGATTGAAATATTCTGACAGGCCTTAACTGCCGATATTTAAAATTTTCTTCGTCTAACGTACCTTTATTATTTTTGGAGATAAGAAAAAAAAGAGTATGTTAGCATTGATAAAAAAAGGGTAAATATACAAAGTGAAAGCATTTCAAAACCAACTGAAGAAGAAGAAAGGATGGAAATTATTTATTTTTTATTTTTCCCCATATATGAATAGTTATATAGATCTATTATATACCGTTGGAAAGCTTTTTACAATTTTCTAATAAAAAAAAAAGGTTCTAACGATTCTGATTAAACTCGCCATATCGATGTCAAATTTTTCATTACTATTTTCATTGCCCAGATAAAATAGTAATCTGATCTGTACATAGCAATAAACTAAGTCTAAATGCTACGAAAACTCAGGCAATTGTTATATGTTCTAATTCCCTCCTCAGATCCCATAGTACAATTCCGAGTCTAACCCTAAATGATCAGCCAATCACCTTCACTTCCTCTGTCAAAAACCTAATATTACCATCGACCAAACCCTTTCCTGGAAACCCAATATTGCCCAAATCTCCCGAAGAATAAGTACCCTTAAATTTTTCCATCGCTCGCCATCTTCTTCCACTGTCTATCCGTAAGCTCCTTGTATCCTCATTTATTTTCCCCCACTATTGCTGTATGGTTTATGGTGGCCTCTCGGTTGTGCTCGAGGACAGGCTAAAACGAATTATGAACATATTTTTAAGATTTGTCCTTGGTACACCGAAGAGGTCTTATGTGACCCATTTATACAATGAGTTAAAGTGGCACCTTCCTTCTATCCGCAGAAAATATTTCCTAGGATCATACCAAACAATTACCTCCCTATATCCACAGACTTCTGCAATTTAAATCGTCAGTCCACTCCCTCCAAACAAGATCGCACCATTCCGACCTTTATATTCCTACCCATAGAACAACAACTTTTGAACATTCCTTTATTGTCCGCTCCACTACTCTCTGGAATTCCTTACCAACTCATATCCGCCATGCTTCTTCCCTACCATCATTCAAGTCCCAGCTATTCCAGTACCTACTGTCATTCAAAACATAAGCTCAATAAGATATTTCAAATCAAATAGAAAATTTGTTATTTATTGTTCATATTTTTATATGGATCAATTATGAATCAATTTCAATTTTTAGTTTTGTTTAACACACCAGAAGTTATCATTTATTTATTTTACTCTTTTGTTTTATTATATCCTTTATTTTGTTTTTGTATCATTGGGAATAAGAATTAATTATATTCCTTTGGTCTTGTAGCCATATATATCATAATACATGTATTATCTTAATAACATTAATTGTACATATGAATTGGGACCTTGTCCCAGAATAAATATATTTTTCTATTCTACTCTAATAGTAATATAGATTTATAGTATCCCTTTGGAAAGCTATACATTTTCGAAAAATGTTATATATTACAAAGTTGTGATAAAAAGTGGATTTTCGTATTTCTCGTAGATAATAATATAATATTATACGCCATCCTTAATGTCTTTAATTACTCTCCTAAGAAAATATTAGCCGTACCTCCTGACTTGAATTAATATTATGCATCCTTCACAAATCTTCTTTATGTGCATAACCTTCATTGCAATTATTTAATTGTATTATTTTTATAATATCATTTTTTAAAATTGTATAAATGAATATTTTTACATTTTTAAATATGCATTATATACTTCCATCACTTCTTTATTCATATTAAAACTCATTTACATCTTATTAATTTTCCCCGATGTTTCGTGGCTTTGTCCCCATTTTCATGATGTTTTTTGTTGGTCCAAAAGTGTATCCATTATTTTTTTCAGATGTGATGAATAATTTTTCACATCTTAAAGAAATAATGGATGAACTTTTGGACCCATTTGGATGTACATATCCCCAAAACGTTGAAGAAAATTAAAAAGATGTAAAAGAGTTTTAAAAATGAATAAAGAAGTGATGGAAATATATAATGCTTATTCAAATATTTAAATATACTTAACACTTCCTCAAGTCGAGAGAGAGAGAGAGAGAGAAATGCTTTATTTATTTGGCACATACATTTTCAATTTTTTTACTTTCACTTACTATATATAGTAAGGGAAAGTATTGCGATCGTGAAAATTTTCGAATTCCAGTTTTCCGACGATTTTGATTAAACTCGCTATAGCGATGTAAAAGTTAATGGGCTTTAATATTATATAGGTTTCATTCTGATTAAAATAGTCTGACAGGGCTTAAATGCCGATATTTTACATTTTTTTCTGTAAAGAATCTTTAATTTCGTAGATTTTATAAAAATAAATATATTATCTTGTTACCACTGATGAACAACAGCTAAATATGCAAGTTGAGCGAATTTGAAAAGCAACTAAAGGAGAAAACTGAAAAACTATTTTTTTAATGCAATTTTTTGTTTTTGAACACAAGAACAGTAATATACATGTATGATATACCGTTGGAAAGCTAAAGATTTTATAAAAAAATATTATCTTATACTCAAGCTTTTAAAAGTTAATAGAGAGTGATGAAAAGAAGATAAAACTAACTGATTATTTTAGATAATCATATAATAGATTTTTTAATAAATCACATGTTTCAATATAAATTCAATTTAATTTATTCTTTAGTAGTTTCACGTATTTTTATCTCTAACTATATTTGAAAATTCTTTCATTGATTTTAAAAATTGAGGTAAGTGAAAGTCGTGTGTTTTATTTTTATTATTACACCAGATTTTTTTTTATTATTTATTTTTTTTTATTGCATTAGGGGTCTAAATTCCAAATATATTTATAGAGAAAAATACATAAAATATAAAATTAAATAATGTAATACACTAATAGGGACAAAATTGTAAATATTAGAAATTTTGTATTAGAAGAGACAAAAAAATAAAGAGGAAAAATTGAAAATGTATGTGAAATATGTCCAAGGGATTGACATAGTATGCTGTTATTAAGAAACCTGATGTATTTGGACAGCATTCCCAAATATATCAAGAATTTCTCTCTGATACATACATAAATAAAAGAAAATGAATAAATATATATATATTAGAAATGTATTGTAGGTTTAGTAATCAAACAAGAAGAGAATTCTTTAAACTGTACTTAGCGTAAAGTAGCAGTTTGTTAAAGTGATTTTATCTAAATATAGCCGCTTTAGAGAAATGGCGCCTGCAGTGTTATGTAACGCTATCACATTCAACAACTTTCCTCAAGTAAAAAGCTCACATATTTCATAATATCATACCAAGTCCCCTTCACCTTCCATCCGGGTACATTCTCCAAACGCTCGTCGATAAATGTTGAAAATTTTAAATTTCATTTTTTTAATGTATTCCATATCTGCAAGTAAAATTTCGTGATGAGTTCGGCGCAAGTGCATGTAGGGTTATGGTTCGGAAGCAGTGGGACCATCCCAATAGCTACAAGGTCATTTTTGGATATGTATGGACTCGAAGGAAATCAGTTGCAAAACATAGCGGAGACCATAATCCTGGACTCACTGGGAATCCTGCACCACCACATATATTGAGGCTAGGCTGGATTTTTATATGTCCATGATCGATTTCGAAATCAGTAAAGTCTATGTATTTCTATTTGGCAGTATCTCCCTCTATTGTTTATTTACCAGTAAAGAAATAGGACTCGAACTAAATACCGATAAGACGAAATATATGATTAGTAGCAGAAACGGTGCCGATCTTGGTGATATTGATATATCAGGGCATACTTTTGAACACTTAGAGAAACTCAAGTACTTAGGTTCAATGATAACAAGAAAAAATGAAATCCAGGAAGAAATAAAGCCCCGGTTAAAGGTGGAAAATGCGTGTTATTATTCAGTTGCTAGTTACTCTAAATATTTAAAGGTTAGAATTTATAAAACTATTATTCTTCCAACGGCTCTTTACGGATGTGAAACGTGGCCGCTTACTTTGAAGGATGAACAACGGCTTAAGGTTTTCGAAAATAAGTTACTGCGTAAAATATTTGGTCCGAAGAGAGATGAGGCCACTGGGGAGTTTAGAAGGTTGTACAACGCGGAATTGCGGAACTTGTATCCTATGAATATAATTGTGTTGATAGCATCAACAAGTTTAAACGGTGAACATTAGACGAGTCTGTGTAGGCAGACTTTGGTGGGTGGCATCGGCATCGAACCTTCGGGTTCGGTAAGCCTATTTTTATTATTATTATTACTGTTTATTTAAGATTATCTTGAGAACTAGCTCAGTAAAATAAGGCTAAAATTCAAGGTTTGTAGGAATTAATTCGGACAAAGCTGCAAATCGTTTTAATACCTCTTAATGGTCCTATATAAAAGTATAACAAACGGTGAGCTTAATGTTTTGGAGCCGAGAAACCTCGAATTTATCGCACTATTTTAGTTTTTCACCTATGACTCGTGAACGGTGCATCCTATAGAAAATATTGTACTTTTCAAAATGAATGAACGTTAAATTTTCTTTATTTACGTTATCTTAGTTATTGAATTCAGGTAATGTTTATTGCCGCAATCGTTCGTCATAAATAAGCAATTTTTTGAATTTTTGTTGAAAACTCTATTTTTTCACTAAGAGACAACTGTAACATAGAAACAACTATCAAAATTGAAAAAAAGTCATAGAATAATAATTCTAGAGTACAAAATTTCCTGTCTAATAGCCTCTTTAAATTTCAGGTTCGATTGGTACGATCCTTCAATTTTTATTTTATTTTTTTTTTTACACGCATCCATACTTAGTGAGAAATTTTTTCATAAAACATATTGCAGTGACTGCTGCCTTCGTTTTATTTGGAATAACGATATCGGTCGTATCTAGCAAATATTTCTTACGAGCCTTTGGTGTATCCACAGCAACCCAGCAAAGTTGAGGTAGCCGATCCAATGAGGGATTTCTCTCTCTTATTCAAAAGCCATAGCCCCATTTTAGGGAGCATATAGTAATCTATTAAAACAAAGGGATATATTAGTGTATTGTTGGTACATAGTATTGTTTGTATACTATAAATAGTTAAGACTCACAAGTGTATTATTCATTTTATTAGAATATAACTTCATATACTCGTATTATGTTATTTTATGTATTTCCACTATGATAGGCGGAAAATGAACATGAAGTTTATTTGTTTAACAAATAAATAAATATCTATCGATCGAGTGATCTATTAACTGAGACCTCTAAAAAGGTGTTTCTTAGGAAAAATCCAAATTTTGTTTTCTTCTTCATCTTTCCTCTCTGCCAGTACAGCAGTGTGAGGGGCTCACAATGTAGAGTGTAATGTATTGAGGATACTGAGGGGAGTTCATAATTAAATAATTTTAATATTAAACAATTAATGATAACGAACCTTTGTCGGCAAAACATCCTAGCCCCCTAGATTTCCCATCGGTATGGGCCCCCCAGCGGTACCAGAAACCTCTGGTAGTTTCCCCCCAGCGGCGGCCAACAAGAATATTAAGATGGGTGAAAAGATAAGAATAATAGCACAAAGGCTATACCGCCAACCGGGGCACTTCCCATATTGGCCCAGCCGAGGTGACGAGAATGAGAGAGAAGAACCGAGCAGTCAGTCAAGTTTTATCCTCAAGAAGAGTGAGAGGTGAGCCGTCGGGGTTCTGAGAGCAGCTGGAGGATGATGCCGAGAAAGGAGACCTAAGACTGTTTTCACCTTCGCCAGCCAGTTAAGGGTTTCAAAGGTATATTGTTATTTGTAATATTGTATGGCAAAGGTAGTGAAAATGTCCCTCAGTATTCTCAATCAGAGTTCTAGGCAATGTGTTAATATAATGATATGTGTAAATTAATAATTATAGTAATGTATTAATTGAATCTTGTTTACTTTAATCTTACCCTGCATGCCACCTATTGGATCGGTAAACACGATACCTTTGGAAAGGAGATCCAATGGTATCATTAACTATAGTTTATATATTGACTAAATATAGTAAGTAAGCTAGTTTTTGAAGCTACCGCTGCCTTAGAAAAGCAGCCGGGCAAAAACATAGCAAGAGGCTGATCCAACCTATTCCTATTCTGCGCCATTCCCCTGGCAGATCTCCAATCTATATCTCTTTTTCGGCAGGTCTTCCTGATCCCATCCTCCCAAGTCTTCCTAGGTCTTCCTCTTGGTCTCCTTCCCTCTACTTTCACCTCATACGTTGCTTTTTACTCGCGATCCTCCGACATTCTTGAGACATAGCGGTACCATCTTAGCTGAATTTCTTCAACAATATCTTCGGCCGATCTGACATCAAGGTTGGATATTATTACGGTATTTCGTATTTTGTCTCTCTTCGTCTTACCCTCAAGGCATCAGACAAGGTTGCAGTCTCGGCCCACTACTGTCCATAATGGTCCTAGATGGAGCTCTAAAGAAGGCCAAGTCGAGAATGAACCCTACTGCTTAGGAAACTTGAATCTATCGCCTACCCACCTCACCATGCTCGCATATGCTGATGACTTCGTCAATAGACAATAATGGAAGGGATCTCCAGTTCATTCTTTGCATCCTCCAGGAAGCACTTCATCCCATAAACATGGAAATAAATGCCCGTAAAACGAAAATAATGAGGATACGAAGGAGAGAGAACCGAATTGGACGAGTCATCAGGCTAGGGGCAGAAAAGATTGAGCACATAAAGAGCTTCAAGTATCTGGGCGCACATCTAAATGAGCAGGGCTGGGTGGACGAAGACATAAAGGAAAGAATAAAGTCTGCCGGAAGGTGTTTCCTATCTCTTAAGAAGGGCTTTATAGGCAAAAGAGAGGTCTCCAAACATACAAAAATGGCAGTATACAAAACAACCTTCCTATCTATATTGACGTATGCCAGCGAATCCTGGGCCCTCACCACTAAACATAAAAGCCAACTCCAGGCTATGGAGATGCGCTACTTGAGGAAAAGTTGAGGATAATTTTGTTTTCATTCTTTTATTTATTTATGTTTACATAATTATAAATATTATTATATAATATAAATAAAAAAATTATAACTGAAAATTACCTGGTTCTACGAACAGCTCCGTTTTAGTAAGCGTGTATTATATATATATATATATATATATATATATATATATATATATATATATATATATATATATATTTATACACAAACACACATATACATACATACATTGTCTTTCGCTCAAAACGTAAAACCTTTCCTCTCTGTGAAAAAATGTCTTTATTATGAAATTACTGTATGATGTACAAATATTACGATGCATCGATAACTTAAATATATATATATATATATATATATATATATATATATATATATATATATATATATATATATATATATATATCGATAAATACACACAATAGCTTGGATTGACACCTGCTACTTTTTGCTTTAGGTTTTATCTCCTCAGACTTTCGGGAAATATCTATCGCTCTGCTAAGAGTAATGCTTTCTAAATTCGGTTTTTCTCCACCAATTTCTTTGTTGCCATTGTCCAAGGAAGAATTTTTCTCGGCTCACTTTCTCCCGGGTCGTTGCACTTGCTGGTTTTCCTCTTAACAGTTGTCCAAAATTCTATGATAATTTTCTCCTCCATTCTACGGGTTGTACATGATTTCTAAAAATTTAAGATATTTTTACAATGTTTCAATAATGAACCTTGAAATTAAAATTAGTTGAATCCGAATAAAGAATAAAACAAAATCTGGTGCGGGCAACACACGACTTTCACTTACCTCCGTTTTTAAAATCGATTAAAGAATTTCCAAATACAGTTAGAGATAAAAACAAGTGAAACCATTAAAGAATTAATATTAATATAGAAACATGTGTTTTATTAAAAACTCTATTATATTATTATCTAAAATAATCAGTTAGTTTTATCGGCTTTTTATCCCTCTGTTTTTCAATTTTACAAGCTTCTTGTGTATAAGATAATATATTTTCTAAAGTATTTCTTTTTCAAACGGTATATTATACGTCAATATTACGGTTGTCATGTTCAAAAACATAATTAGCGCCGGCAGGTTGCAGCACGGTCAACATAAATTTCCCTTTACGGGAACCCAAACAACAGATAGTTTTATCGGCTTTTCATCACTCTCCATTACCCTTTACGATTCCGTGTATCAGATGATTTATTTTCTAAAATCTTTAGCTATCCAGCGGTATATTATACATCTATATTACTATTGTTGTGTTCAAAAACACAAAAAATGTATGAACAAATATTTGTTCAATTTTCTCCTTTAGTTGTTTGTAAAATTCGTGCAACGTGCATATCTAGCTGTTAATTATAAATGATAACAAGATAATATGGTTATTTTTATAGCATCTATAGAATTAAAAATACTTTAGATGAAGAAAATTTAAAATATCGGAATTTAAACCCTGTCATACTATATCAATCAGAATGAACTATTTATAAAATGAAATATTTACATCATATTAAAGCCCATTAAATTTTACATTGATATAGCGAGTTTAATCAAAATCGTCTGAACCGTTTTCGAGAAAATCGAAAACAGGTGCAAAAGCATGGTATAAAGTGGCTCTTCTAGGAAGCTCATTTTGATTAAAAAGGTTTTGTAACGTCTCGGGCGTATATTTGTCTTAAATATGAAATTTCAGTTTCATAGGACTTACCGTTTTTGCCGGTAGTTACCATACACAAACCTTTTTGCAGGACTTGGTTATTTGGACTCAGTGGACTCTAAAATGTGTATTTCCGTTGAAAACTGGAATTCGAAAATTTTCACGATCACAATACTATACTGGTTGTTACAGAAAAAAATTAGTAGTATTTTTAGCCAAAAAAAATAAAATAAAATTTCACACAAAAATACGCCCCATAAATAACTTATTTTTGAAGATAGAGAAAAATATGTATAGTTTTAGAAACACTAAGGCATGATAAACATAAAGGAATATTTGATCAATATATTCCTACAAAAAGAGAGATGAGGCGACTGGGGAGTTTAGAAGGTTGCACAACGCGGAATTGCGGCACTTGTATCATGTGAATATAATTGAGCTGATTGCATCGCGGAGACTCAAATGGGCGTGGGCTCGATGACGAGCGGATTCCGAGAAAGTTGGTATTTGCTGAGCCGACTGGTAGGCGTCCGAAAGGTAGGTCCGAAGCGTAGATGGGAGGATTGCGTTAAGGCTGATCTCGGGGGCTTGGGCTTGAATGGTGAACATTGGACGAGTCTGTGCAGGCGGAATTTGGTGGTATCGGCATCGAACCTTCGGGTTCGCTAAGCCTATTATTATTATTATTATTATATTCCTACAAAATGAAAAAAGAATCATTTAAATTGGCCCAGAACTAGCAGAGATGCGTTTTGAAAATAGCAGTGGTGATATTACATTTTCCTTTTATGTATTGCTTTTCATATTAGTTAATTGCATTGTATAAATATACATAAACATTTATACCCTAACATAGTTATTTGAAAATAATAAACCATCGTTGTAATATTTTGCGTCTTTTATTTTTTTTTTTCTCTCTTAAACTGTAATCCGTTAATATATACCATGTAATATTAATTTATTTATAATTAATAATAATGTGCTTTCACGAACTTTTTTAGGATAGATGATTTCACGTAATAATTTATATAATAATTAAAACACTGATTATTAGCTCATATTGTATGTAATATCTCTAAAAACTGCTGCATTAACCCCCAACTCGCTTCATGAAGCAGCGACAAAATCAAACATTCTGAATTCTTAGCCCGCTGCTTTATCCATCACAATGTCACAACCCTTAGTTATTGAATAAATCTGTGAAAGCCGCGCTTTACACAGTGATAGAAACAGACAAGTGAATACTGATAGTGTGTGGTGAGTAACTGTCGTGATGGTACTTTACTATCGACGTATTTATAATGAATATCTAATAACCGAGGGGGAAGCGGCGTGGTATAGAGGGTAGGGGATTGTTGAAAAAAAAAACACTAATAATTTTTTTTCCATCTTCAAAAATAGCTAAGTTGTTGAACTAACTCACTTTTAATCGGCCGACATTTTAAAAATAGCCAGCTTAAATCAACGTACAGGTGTTATCATCATCCGTGCATGCCCTACTATGTTTTAGGCGATTTTCTAAAAAAATTGGTCCTGTTACTTCGGAGAAATGCCTCGAATGGCAGACGAACGGATTTCTTTCAATTCGTTATTGGGATTCAACGTGTCTTGAAACGTAAGCCCTCTAATTTGAAGAGGAGGAGTAAATTTGTTTCATTTTTTTTTGTCGATTACAGAGGTTCATTTTTGAAAATAATTAACAAATATAGAGTTTTCTCCTCTAACAAACTGCAAATTCATTGTGTAATGGAGAAAAACGTTTTTAAGGACAAGTGATGGAATAAGAAAAATACATTATCTGATTACCGCTGCCCCAGCCTGCACTACACTAATCTCTGCTTGAAGCTGCATGCAATGATTGTGTTTGTGTGTGTGCATCGCTGCTCCTCTATAGTGGTTGTCCTTACCGAAATATTATAGTGGAATTCCCTCTTTACTTTTAAAGGTTTATCTTACAAATACAATATATTTCTCTATTAATGGTTTCTACATCACTTAAATATTTACTTTCTTTTCTTTTTTAATTTTTTTTGGAAGTTTTCTTAATTGGAACATTTAAAAAAGCACACCCTGCCTTCCATTCCTCATCCAATCACTTTATTTCACAAGTCTTTTATCATTTTTTCATACTAGTCGACGTTTCGGGGTTGTTTCCCCATTTTCAAGACTGGAACAATTTATTTATACTTTCATTAGAGAATAAAATTACATTATTTAAATGTTTGTCTTTGAAAAATGAAGCTCAGCAATTTGTCATAAATATTTTAAAACTAACTAACTTTAATTACCTTATTCCTTTTTCATTATACAATTGCTACATCATTTTTCACCCTTCACTACATCTCATAGCACACTGCTAATATGCTAAATATTTACAACTAATACACCTAGGTTGTAGTTGTATCAGTTTTTTTATACATATTGTATTTTAATATTTCTGCCCTCTGATACTATCCCTATCCTGAATCACAGTTTGCATGCAATAGCCCGTTTGAATTGCCAAAGCAAAGGAAAGGCCCATTTGGTATTCAGAAGCGTAGATATATTGGAGGTAGGCTATCTAATCCTCTAGGCTATATATGGTGGCGATAAACAGCTCCGTCTCTGAGGATGCCCCTGCGGAACACCTGGGTCTTTGTACATCGACTACCATCTGAGTTGCTCGAACTCGAGGAATCTAAGAGTATCAGAGTTTAGTATCTTTCTTCTTATCAAGATCATTTGAACCATTTACGTTTTTGATGGTTAGGTGATTTGGAAAGTTGGCAGGGAACCGATCGACCGATTTGCAACTTGATGAAGAGATCTCCGGTCAAGTGGGCGTGGTTTAATCTGTCAGTTTTCGTTAAATTAATGGAGCGATGATCGTAAATATTATTATTATTATTTTTTTTTTTTTTGTAAGGACATGGAGGAAGACTTATCGAAAGACACTTTTCACTCCATTTCATTCAGTGATATGACAATTTGACTCAAGGAAGCCAGTAATTGTGTCAAAAAAAAAGTAAAAATAATAACTATATATATATATATAAAGGACTCGAAATAAATAACGATAAGACGAAATATATGATTAGTAGGGGAAACGGTGGCGATCTTGGTGATATTGATATATCAGGGCTTACTTTTGAACAAGTAGAGAAATTTAAGTATTTAGGTTCAATGATGACGAGAAAAAATGAAATCCAGGAGGTAATAAAGTTTAGGTTCAAGGCGGGAAATGCTTGTTATTATTTAGTTGCTAAATTACTTAGCTCGCGGCTTCTGTCTAAAAACTTAAAAATAAAGGAAAATTTATAAAACTATTATTCTTCCGACGGTCCTTTACGGATGTGAAATGTGGCCGCTTAATTTGAAGGATGAACAACGTCTTAAGGATTTCGAAAATAAGGTACTGCATAAAATATTTGGTCTGAAGAAAGATAAGGCCAGCGTGTAGTTTGGAAGGTTGCACCCCGCTGAATTGCGGAGCTTGTACAATGTGAATATAATTGAGTTGATAGCATCGCGGAGACTCAATGGGCGAGTAATGTTGTTGGGCTCGGTGAAGAACGGATTCCGAGAAAGTTTGTATTCGCTGAACCGACTAGTAGGCGTCCGAAAGGTAGGCCGAAGCGTCGATGTAAGTTTTGCGTTAAGGCTGATCTCGGGAGCTTGGGCTTGAACGATGAACATTGGACAAGTCTGTGTAGACAGTATTTGGTGGTATCGGCATCGAACCTTCGGGGTTCGGTAGGCCTGTTATTATTATTATTATTATTATTATTATTATTATTATATATATATATATATATATATATTATATATATATATATATATATATATATATATATATATTGTGACATGGTTAACGGTTAAGGTCCAGGTTCTTAGAAAATAAAATTATTAACGATCTTCTACTTTATTTCCTTTGTGGCATACAAGCATACGGCAAAACATATTCTTCGTAACACCAACTAAAATTAATTAAATAATAATCAGTTTTAAAAATAAAAAAGGAAATAATATCAAATAATCTTCAAAGTAAAGTTAACAGAGGATGCTTACCGCTGGGTATATTTTAAATATATATATGACGGAAGAAAATTAAATAAAAATATCCTTATACTGCTCCCTGCTAACTCGGTACTTCCATACATGGATACGTTACGAGACTTTCTACCGGAATGGCCTAAGATCGCGGAATTCCGGTACCTCCACGGTACTCCCTAGGCGGCGACACTGTACTTTCCATATGTAGGCTCAAGTTTAAAACACCGGGCGGACGAAACCGAGCGGGAAAATTAAAACTTGTTACACACTCCCCTCCAGCGGGTAAGTCCGTCAGGTGGTTTGGAATAACTTAAGCTTCGATGGATGCCATAAACCTACGAACTTTCCATTCTGATCCCTTAACTTACACGACCCGCCACCCGTAACTGAGACAACTGTATAAGGGCCTTCATACTTGGGGTTAAGTTTAGCTGCGAGTTTATCTGCTGCTGAAGATAACTGAAAAGTCATTTTTAAAACCTGATCTCCCGGATGGAAACGATCTTTCCGGCGTCTCAAATTATAACGACTACTCTGATTTATGCTTGCTTTAAGAGAATTTTCCTCAGCGACATGATGAACTTCAGGCAATTTGGCCACTTTTGCCGCCCAACGAGTCTGTTCTTCTTCGCGAGCTGCTAGAATATCTCCCTCGAGAACTTGGTGTAAAGGCCTTAGCTCTCTACCGAAATTTAAGAAAGCAGGGCTGAACTTGGTCGAGTCCTGAACTGCGGAATTCAATGCAAATTGGATCTCTCCTAACTTCTCGTCCCAGCGTTGGTGTTTTTTCCCAAGATACGTGACGATAAGTTGCTTTATATTACGGTTAGACCGTTCTGTGGGATTTGCCTGTGAGTGATAAAGAGGAGTAGTCTCCCTCTTGATTCCGAACTCCTTAGCTACTTCATCAACAAGATTACTCACAAAGTTCTTTGCATTGTCGGAAATTAATTTCCTAGGTGCACCATACCTATATAATATTCGGGACTTTAATTTCGACACTATAACCGAAGAGGTAGCTTTCCTAATGGGACACAGTTCCACCCATCGGCTAAATAAATCGACGAAAACTAGGAGATAAACGTTGCCTTTAGTGCTTCTAGGATAGGGACCCATAATGTCGACAGAAACGATTTCCCACGGCTGCTTGTTATAGCGAGGGTACATCAATCCACGAGGTGGTGTATTTCTGGGTTTTACCTTTTGACACAACTCACACTGTCTCACATATTGGCTTATATCCGAATAAAGACCCGGCCAATAATATTGTCTGCTAACCCGCGAGAACGTCTTATCAATCCCTAAGTGGCCAGACTGAGGAAGATCATGATTATCATATATTATAGATCTCCGCAGGTGTCTTGGAACAACCACTTTCCACTCCTCACTGGGGTCCTCCAACTCTCCTTTCAAAGAGTTCTTCCGATGATACAGTAACTGCCCGTCCTTTATCAACCAGCCAGGGTGAAATTCTGGGAACTTTTGGACTCTGTAAAATTTCTGATCGTACCATTCATCAGACGATATAGGGGTTCCCGAAGACGAAATATCATTGGAAGAGGAGCCATGATCGATACCTGTAGATAAAACAGTTATTGCGGCAATTCTGGATAATGCATCGGCCACTGTGTTCAGTTTGCCCTTACGGTATTCCACTTTGTAATTATACGGTTGTAACCGAAGAGCCCATCTAGCCAAACGACCCGAAGGGTTCTTCAAATTTAGAAGCCACTTAAGACTGGCATGGTCCGTTATAACGGTAAAGGAGTATCCCTCCAAGTAATGCCGATTCTTTTCGATACCAAACAGGACTGCCAGGCATTCCTTTTCGGTGACGGTATAATTTCTTTCAGCTGGACTGAGGGTACGTGAGCAAAAAGCGATAACCCTTTCTTCGCCATCTTGTATCTGTGTTAAGACAGCTCCAAGACCTGTATCACTGGCATCGGTCTGTAGTTGAAAAGGCTGCTCGAAATCGGGCCTTGCTAATATTGGTGCTTCAGTCAGTGCTGACTTGAGAGCATTGAAAGAGGCTTCTTGCTCTCCTGACCATATCCATTTAGCTTTGCGTTTGAGCAAGGATGAAAGGGGAGAGACAACCGCGGAAAAATCTTTTATAAAACGGCGATACCACCCTGCCATTCCAAGGAACCTTCTAAGTTGCCCAACATTGGTGGGTGGAGGGATCGAAGTAATGGAACTTACTTTGTCTGGATCAACGCTCAGGCCTTCACTATTAACTAAATACCCTAAGTATCTAACTTCTTTACAACCAAATTTGCATTTATCGGGATTAATACGCAACCCTGAAGCTTTAAGTCGACGAAATACTTTCTGAAGCATGTCTAAATGCAATTTAAAAGTTGGCGTGCAAACCAAAATATCGTCTAGGAAAACTACAACGTACGGGTATAGTTCGGGTCCAAATATGGCATCGGCTAACCTCTGAAAGGTAGCAGGTGAATTGGTTAGCCCAAAAGGCATAACTTTAAACCTAAATAACCCTCTGCCCGGAACTGTAAACGCTGTAATCTCTTTACTAGATTCGTCAGCTAGTGGTACTTGCAGAAATGCCTGCTTAAGATCAAATTTGGACAGATATCTCGCTTGTCTAAGTCCGTCTAAAAGAGAAGTCATATTTGGCATGGGATATGAATCTTTACAAGTAACTTCGTTTACCTTGCGAAAATCGATACAGAACCGGTAACCCGATCCCTTGCGAACCATGACTACCGGAGATGACCATGGAGATTGGCAAGGCTCAACTAAGCCTTCTTCTAACATCCGATCAAGTTCCTGGTACATTGCCTCAAGAACTTTAGGCGAGTAGTGGTAGGAGCGTTGCTTAATAGGTTGAGCACCCATAACATCTATCTTATGTCTTATACGGGTTGTTAATCCCGGAGAATCTTGGAGAGTTAGCAAACCTTCACTAACTATCTTATCCAGATCTAACTTTTCTGAGGAACTGAGTGAATTAATACCACAAATTGATGTTTCCCTTCCCTCTATTGGAACATTCTGACGGAACGAAAACTTATGGCTAGGATCGTCTTGAAACCACCAGGTTGCTTCACGAAAATTCATGCACATATTAGAATTAACTATAAAATCTAATCCAAACAAAAACATAAATGGAAGTGATGTTAAAGCATACAGTATTATGTTGTACGACCTACCTCCAACTGTAATTGGAATAGAGAATATTTTATCCACAATACTGGTACTTCCATTAGCGACACAAATATTAAACTCGGGAATTTCCTCAACGACATAACCCAGTTGAAGGAGAATTTTGATCCCTTCTGGTCCAACGAATGAGGTGGTTGAACCAGGGTCAAATAGGGCCAAGTAATTCAACTCTCTTCGGCACTGTTTTCCTATTTGGAAAACCATGTAAAGCTGTTTAGGGAACGATACGGGATAAAGAGGTACGGTAAAATTTTCTAAAGAATTCGAGGCGACATTTGAGGAAACGAGATCAGATTTAGCGGTACAAAAAGGTATACGATACGGAACGGTATTTAGTGGGTCAGCTAAAACTGTAGGAATAGGAATGACCCTCACTTCCGATTCCCTCGCCCATTTCCCGGAGTACATTTAGGGCAGGCGTGAATGGAAACTCCTGGGTTACCACAACGATAGCAGAACAACTTACGAGGTAGCGAACATCTGGAATATACATGTGGTCCACCACAATTCCAGCAATTTAATTTCTTAGCTGTTAGAGCTGGCTGTAAGTCTTTTGAGATGTTTTTATTGTCAACGATTGATTCAGAACTATTTCTGGATCGTACTTTGGTCGATGGGGATAACCTTTCCATACAACCAACTGACTCGGTTTTCATTCGTTCGAATTCGGGATTACAATTTGATTTGTCGGCAGAAGCGTCAGAATCTGTTGGCACCGAGGAACCCGAAGGTAAAATACTATATATTCCCGAGGATTCTTTCTTATACTGCCTATTTGTAGTGGGATTCGTAAATCGGGATTTCTCTTTTCCATTCGGTTTTTCCGCTCGGCCTTCTTGAGCCATCATCTCGGAGATTCTAGATCGTTCCGTGACGAAATTTATTAAGTCCCTATAAGAGGGAATCTCAGTCGACTTTATCCGCTCTTCGAACGATCTTCTGGTCCCTGGGTCTAAATTGGTGAGGGCTAAATGAAGTTTAATGAAGTCCCCCATATCTTCGATGCCTAAAGCCGATAGGGCGGAAAAATTATTTTCATGTTCGGATAAAAATCTTTGCAAATTATTTGCGGACGAATTGTTTAGAGGGGTGAAATCCACCACTCTTTTAATGTAAAATCGGGCTAGCCGTCTTTTATTTTGATAACGAGCAACTACCGCATCATAGGCTAGGGAATAATTACTTTCCTCTAATGCGAACCCCGAGATAAGGGACAAAGCTTCCCCGCGTAAACTACTTCTTAGATAATGGAATTTTCTTATGGTCGATAAAGATTTCTCTCTATGAACCATAGAATCAAAAAGAGAATAGAACTCATTCCAGTCTTCCAATTTCCCCGAGAATGTCGGTAAATCAATTCTTGGTAGCTCCTGAGGAACAGAGTAAGTAGGGGTAGAAAAAACATCAGGTTTCTTTTCCGTGGGAGTACACGTTTTAATTAATTTATAATAATTCGCTTTAGTGGTGTCGACTAAATCGAAAAATGAATTTTGTACAGCTGAGGTTTCGACCTTGTCCTTAGTACCCGTCACGGTTGAGTTGTATTCACGGATTTTGGACTGGATCTTTTCAAAACGCGACTCGTAATTGACCAGCCTATCATAAACTGGTTTAAAATCAACTACTGTATCAACACTCAAGGAGTTTGATTTAGTAAAAATGTTCTGAACTGCAGCAAATATATCCTCCCGTTCCGATATCAAGACGTCGGGATTACCCATTATGGCAAAGCAAACAAAACGTAAAAAATTAAAAAAACAGAAATAAACTAGCCCTCTGGAAACCGATAATAGAACCAGGAGAAAATTTTCCTTTAAGATAAAATAAAATAAATTCCTACTTTAAGGCAATTAAAATAAAAACCTGTAAAAAGATTAAACAAAATATAATTTAAATTAAATTAAACTCGGTAAGCGTCCTTTACAAATTCAAGGTACAAGTTGAATAACAGGAAAACAAAGTCTTAAAACTTATATGAACCTATCAAAACAAAAGTTTAAGAAATAAATTAATGAGACAAATAACAATTATTCTCAAACTCTAATTAATCTAAATTTTGATTAATAAGATACCTTATAAAAAAACAAAAAATTATTTTGTACAAAAAATTATTTTCTCTGTTATCTAAAGTTATTTACAAAAAAAAAATAAAATATTGTTATTATAATAATAATTCTTATCAACCACAAAATTCATAATTATTAAATCTTAATTAAATACAAGTAAATAAAATCCTAATTTGAAACCTTTTAGTTTGAGATTTTAATTAAAATAAAACAGTCTAAATTTACTAAAACAGTTTAATAAACGTTACTTTTAAATAAAAAATTTTAATCAATATAGAAATATTTTGTATTAAATAACACAAGAAACTTTTACGGAAGATATATTACCATAAAAAATTAAATGTTTTCCTTCCTAATTAGAACTATATAGAAATATTTTGTCGATACAATAAAGTTTTACGGAATATATTACAATTTTTAAAATAAAAAAAAATAAAATGTTTTCTTCTTAATTAGAACAATATAGAAATATTTTGTCGATACAATAAAGTTTTACGGAATATATTACAATTTTTAAAATAAAAAAATTAAAATGTTTTCCTTCGATACGATAATCATAAAAGTCTTAACTTTGTTGATGCAATTGACTATACCTAATACCATGCTTGCGAATTACTGCAATGCAAATAGTGTCACTTAATTCTTCCAATGTATTATTCATTTCCTTTTAACAAAAAAAATAACCATTAAAGTCAGCACTTAACTTAAAAAATTGTCCTTGTCCCTGTTCGGGCGCCATAGATTTGTGACATGGTTAACGGTTAAGGTCCAGGTTCTTAGAAAATAAAATTATTAACGATCTTCTACTTTATTTCCTTTGTGGCATACAAGCATACGGCAAAACATATTCTTCGTAACACCAACTAAAATTAATTAAATAATAATCAGTTTTAAAAATAAAAAAGGAAATAATATCAAATAATCTTCAAAGTAAAGTTAACAGAGGATGCTTACCGCTGGGTATATTTTAAATATATATATGACGGAAGAAAATTAAATAAAAATATCCTTATACTGCTCCCTGCTAACTCGGTACTTCCATACATGGATACGTTACGAGACTTTCTACCGGAATGGCCTAAGATCGCGGAATTCCGGTACCTCCACGGTACTCCCTAGGCGGCGACACTGTACTTTCCATATGTAGGCTCAAGTTTAAAACACCGGGCGGACGAAACCGAGCGGGAAAATGAAAACTTGTTACAATATATATATATATATGTTTTTTTTTTTTTTTTTTTTTTTTTTTTTTTTTTTTTTTTTTTTGTCACGGCGTGTAGACTCTTGGCCGCGTGGTGTAATCTCCTAAAAGAATATTCTCACCACGTTTATCGATGACATTTTACAGGGTAAAGTCATCACTCTGTACGCCTATTTCTGTGAGTAGCCACCAATTGGTTGACGGGTCTTATCCGGAACATACCCTGCGGAGAGGCTGTGAGTGAATCCCCTTTATTTATATGCTTATGAAAGTCCCGCCGGGACTGGGATTCGAATTCACAGTCTTTAGCATGCGAGACTAGTGCGCAAGCCACTCAGCCCGGGGCTCCCCATATATGTATTGCATACATTGTCTCTTTATTTATCTTAAGTTTTGATTTTTAAGGAGCCATTATTTAGATGGGTTGTTTGTTTGTTTATAGTTAATTTATTTAACGTCACTTTACGCTACTGTGGCTAATCGAATGATGCTTCAGTGGGAGTCCTAAATTTTGCCTATCCAGGTTTTATTAGGATAGGGATCTTTTGCGAGTACCTGACATTGCACAGGCTCGGGACCACTTTTTAACGTCCCCTTCGAAGGACGGAATAACTAAGCATTTTTAACTCCTATTAAAAAACCCTAGGACCACCAGCGGGTTTGAACTCGTGACCTTTGGCATAGGGGGCTGTTATGCTACCCACTCTTCTACAGGTGATCCCGTTGGGTCGCGTGTGGTCCACCTTTTTTTGTTATTTTTGCCTTGACTAAACTCTGGAATCTGAAAATACTTTTAGGGTCGCCAGCCTTCATAAGTGGGTGTATAAAACTAACGAATAAGCTTGAGTCTAAAAACTTAATAAAATATAATAAATAAGAAGTTATGTTGAGTGATTACTTATTGTTTCATCAGCTTTTATTCCTCTTTTTTTTTTTTTTTTTTCACTGCAGTTTTAAGGTTCCTTTGAGTCCAAATAACCAAGTGCGGTTAAAATATGTGTATGTGTGGTAAGTGAAGCACGAAAACGAAAGTCTTACGAAACTGGAATTTTATATTTAAGGAAATTATACCGCTGTTATGTTACTTAAACTTTTTCAGCAAAATCGGCCGACCGGAAGATCTATTCTATACTGTGCATTTAGAACCTTTTTAATATTTTCTCAAAAAAGGTATATCGATTTTGATTAAACTATAATAAAATTTAAATCGCTTTTGTATGATGTAGGTTTCATTATGATTAAAATAATCTTACAGGGCTTAAATGCCGATATTTTAAATTTTCTTTCTCTAAAGTACCTATAATTCTGTAGATTTGAAAAAATCAACTACATCATCTTGTTAGCATTAAAAAACAGGCTAAATATACAAGTTGAACGAATTTTTTAATATTTTTTTTAACTATCATGTATTGAAATTTACAACTGTATGTATTAAACAAGTAAATTAGCTAACAGAGAAATACATGAAGGGAAAATGCCCATTGGCAACACCCCACGGGGTAATCTAAACTGGAAGGTCTCGAGGCCATCTTCTTTTCATACGCTTCGGAGGATTGTCAGAAATCTACGAGGAAGCAAGGATTCAAAACTAGTGGGTTAGAGTGGGAGTGGAGTTCGTCATGGAAGGATTGATACCTGGTTCGGGCCAAATCAGCAACATATGGAATATTAAGGTCTTTATGGATCAGTTTATTCGTGATAAAATAAGGAGCATTTAGGATTTTTCGAAGGATTTTGGATTGTAAGGAATACGGGAAGAATTTGAAAGTTTAGTAGAGTCCGTATGTTGTTTGATGTTGATGTAGATGAGCCTTTTGTAGATAAGTGGAAGGTTAGAGCGTCTGTCCAGTAAGTGTTGAAGTATGCGAAAGCGACGAGCAGTTTCTTGTAGTTTCAGTCTAGTGTGCGGATTCCATGTTAAACGTTTGTCAAGTAGGATTCCTACATAGCTCATCTGTTCAACCGGGGCAAGCGGAATATGATTAAAGGACACTGTAGGGCAGGATGTCATAGGTTTACGACGAAGCGTAAAGGTAATTTGGTGGGTTTTGTTGGAATTGATATCGATTCTCCAATTCTGAAACCATACTTCAGGGTCTCTGATGTGGGATTAAAGAGTTTGAGAGGCAATAGTAGGATCGCTATTGACTAATAACAAACAAGTGTCATCAGCATAGGTAGAAAGGAAGGAAGATGTTGGAATATCAGCTGCATAGACTGTGTAAAGGATGGGTCCTAGAATACTTAATGCCTTGAGGGACACCAACAGACTGAGTTAAAAGGGATGAACAGGAGTTATCGTGATTTATTTTGAAGAATGTTTTAGCGAGGTAGGACTGGATGATGAGGTAGCATGTAAGAGGGAGGAATTTGCGGAGTTGGTAAATAATTCCTGGGTGCCAAACTCGGTCAAAGGCCATATTATTTTAAATTTATTTTAACAATGGAGGTAAGTAAAAGTCGTATTTTGAGCGCTAAATATGTTTCTGTTGTTTTTAATAAGTCATTTGTTCAAATGGATGTGGTGCTTGTTTTCTGTTATTTTAGTTGTGGAGCGTCTCTATACGTCTTTCTAGTATCACCCAGCTTTCAGAGACCGGATCGAAATGTTGGTTAATTAATAGTTTTGTTTACTATTTTCTAATCTTTTTTGACCGCATTACGAATAATCTTATCTTTCATATAATTATTTAATAGTATACGCTGTACAAAAGCCAATCTACATGAAGCTAAAGTTAGTGGAAATAATTACGTCAATAAAAATTCTATGATTACTGTTTGCCCTCGGCCTCGTGCCAATTAATTTATAACATTTACTCCCCACCTTACCAAAAGTATCCTTCACAATTCCTCGTGGGTATATCCGCATTTGCTTAACAATGTGAAACAAATGAGGTATTTGAAAACCGAATACGTCCTTTGAGCTCTTGTTGATTTTCCACAGCGTTTTCCTTAATTAGCTTGCTGTATTTATTTCTGCCCGGTGTCATACCCTAATTACCATATCATTGTCAAAATTATAAATGCAGAACATCTGTGTACAGAACATGCCTGGAGATTTGGTATGCCGGTTATTAGCAGACCATATGCTCCAAGTGTGGTATTTGGAATTTTTCGACAAATCGTAGTTATCAGATCTGCGACTCATTACATTGTATGAGTAGTTAATATTGAGTTAGCTAGTTGTTTGTTCAAGTTTTCACGCCACTCAAATCTTCCACTGGCTAATTTTAATTTATCCATCCTTTTTTGTTCAATCCTTTATTACTTTCCGTTACTTATGATATGACATAAATAGTTTGAAAAAATATTCTGGCCGTAAAATTTTTTTAATTCTAGTTTTCTCAGCAAATACACAGTTTGGGGTCCTCTAATTCCTAATGAACAAAAAGGTAAATTTATAAATTCTAAGGATTCCAAATCCTGTTCAGAGGTTATCGAAAAGCAGGGCAGAAATATATTAAAAATAAAGGGAGACTATTTTGATTAATAAAATAGATATAGATATTTTAAGGTAGAAAACTTAAGGATGATAATCTTATATTTCTTCCAAAAACTTTTCCAAAATGCTACGTCAAAAAACCATACATTTTAGAAAAAAAAAATCGTAATAGAAAAATCATTATGTCCATATACATAAACAAAAATATAGGAAAAACAGATTCCAGACACCTTAGTTACCACTATTATTATAAAAAATCTGGTGCGGGCAACACACGACTTTCACTTACCTCCATTTTTCAAATCAACGAAAGAATTTTCAAATACGGTTAGAGATAAATATGCGTGAAACTATTAAATAATTAATTAAATTGAGTTTCTATAGAAACATGTGTTTTATTAAAAAATCTATTATATTATTATCTAAAATAATCAGTTAGTTTTATCTTCTTTTCATCACTCTCTATTAACTTTTAAAAGCTTGTGTATGAGATAATATTTTTTCTAAAATCTTTAGCTTTCCAACAGTATATCGTCCAAAAGTCGTGTGTTGCCCGCACCAGATTTTTATACAGTTCTAACTATGGATAAATATGTTTAAAAATAAATAAATAATCACTAATTTAAATAATCATATTATATAAAATTCCTTTAAGGAACTGATAGGAGAAGAGATGTGAAAGAGGTTCAAGGTGAGTGGACGAGGAAGACTGAAGAGTAGACTATCCCAGGACCTTTCACCGCGAATCAGCGGATCTTCACCAGGCGCTGCAACCTACGTCCTTGCACTCCGAGTGCAGGAGAAATTCAGTTGCGTGTGTCACTGTTGCAATATGCAGTCCTACTTAGCTATCCGGATTGCGCTTTACATCATGCTTCGAATAATCGATACAAAACACACTTTTCTTATATAACGGCTTGTACTGACTTTATCAGCCCATCGCAGAGCGCAGGAAAAAATAAAATGTATGACCAAATTGCTGACCTACTTTTTCTTTCACTTACCTATATATGAAAAATATAGTAAAGGGCAGTATTGCGATCGTGAAAATTTTCGAATTCCACGTCTTAGAACTGAAATGTCCCTCAAAAAAGGTCTGTGTGGATGTGGTCTAGCTCCAAAACGATACGTTGTACAAATCTGAAATTTCATATTTTAGGAGAGTATTTGCCTGAGATGTTTCAGCAACTTTTCCATCAAAATCGGCCAACCAATAGAGCCACTTTATGCTATGCATTTTGCACCTTTCTATGATTTTCTCAAAAACGGTTATATCATATATTTTAAAAATGCCAAGATTTTAATATTTCTTCCTCTCAAGTACCTTTAATTTTAATTTTATAGATTCGGAATAAGAAATATTATACTATTCCCATTAATAATCAATAATCAATAATAATAATAATCAATCTCCTTCCTCATAATACCAGAGCGCTGATCCATGGATAGACGAACCGAGTAAGGGGAAGTCGAAATGGCGATAGGAAAATCAAAACGTTATAACGCTGCAGGGAATGATAATATCACAACTGAATTAATCAAGGCGTGTGGATAAGAGGGCGTTTCCAAATTACATGTTCTAGTTAAAAAGATCTGGGAAAATAACAACAATGCCCGAAGAATGGAAAGAATCAATACTTATTCCGATTCTCAAAAAAGGACTGAGGACGGATTGTAACAACTATCGTGGGATCTCTCTTCTCCCAGTGTGCTATAAAATATTCTCGTCAATACTAACTAGCCGAATCACGAAATACGCTGAGGAAATTATCGGAGACTACCAATGTGGTTTTAGGCGGAATCGCTATTGACTGTTGATCAAATATCCTTACTCCAATTATTAGAGAAGAACTGAAATACAACGGCGTAGTCCATCAACTCTATATCGATTTTTAAAAGGCTTATGATTCCATTGACCGTCAGAAACTATATAACATCATGGTTGAACAGGGAATACCTAGAAAGTTCGCAAACCTAGTAGAGATGTGTTTGTCGGAAACATTTCATAAAGTTAGAATCGGTCATAATTACTCCGAGAGATTTGAGGTGCGATCGGGTTTGTAACAGGATGACTCGCTTTCACCTGTTTGGTTTTATATAGCTTTAGAATATGTCATAGAAAAGGTGATGTGTACCGAGAAAGGCTTAAATATGGGTGACAAGATTCCGGTTTTGGGGTATGCCGATGATTTGGTACTGCTGGTGAAGACACGGAAACCATACAACTAAATACAAGTGTGTTAATAAAAACTGAACATTGGACGAGTTTGTGCAGGCGAAGTTTGGTGGTATCAGCATCGAACCTTCGGGTTCGGTAAGCCTATTATTATTATTATTATCCTATTCCAAAATTGTAAAAGGTAATGGAGAGTGATGTAAAGCGAATAAAACGAACTGGTTGTTGTAGATTATAATATAATAGATTATTTGATAAAAACACATGTTTCTATGGAAGCTTAATGTTATTATTCTTTAACCTTTTTTCATCTCTATCTATATTTAAAAATAATTAAATTAATTTTAATAACGGAGGTAATTGAATGTCGTATGTCGGATTTTTTACTTTTACTTTTGGTTGAAAAATATAGTGGGCGTAACAGAATGCTTTTATTTCGCTCAGTCGTTAAGAGAAATTTAACAACTTTTGAATAAAATTAGAGTTGAAAAAAGTTATAAAGCATTACATTGAGTTTCGATGGAAACATGTGATGTTTCATATTATTTATTCTAGCTGTAGAAATAATTATCTACAATATCTTAGTTTCATCCGCTTATCAACACTCTCCATTACCTTTACAACTGGGTAAATAGGATAATATCGTTTCTAAAACTTTTAGCTGTTTTCTGTTTTAGTTGAAATCAAATGAAATGAAAAGAAATTTTATTCTAGGACAGCTAGTCCCCTAAGAATAATATAAATGTACAATAAAATATTTAAATTCTGGCTATATAAATTTTAACAATATGGAATCAAATTATATAGCATATGGTATATACATGCTTGCACACACACAGACATACACACATATATACACACACACACATTCATTTATATACCTACATATTTATACACACATTCACAAACACAAACACATATATATACATATATAAGGTCATATTACCTCAAAGAAATACAGATATTAAAACAAAAAATAGTGAAAATTAAGATAAAAATAAAGAGCCCAAGCAATTAAGTTTATAAAGGCACGGAAGATTGATGTTCGAGGAGATGGATAAATAGGTGATGTTTGAAGGAGGCTAAGGATTGGCATGTACGAATCGACATGGGTAAGGAATTCCAAAATGAAGATGCACGTATGACAAAGGATCTCTCAAAGGAAGCAGTTCTATGGGATGGAATGAGCAAGTTCGAGGGCTGGGATCTTGTGTTGATAGAGTGGACAGAGGATAGGGGGGTGAACATATTGTAGATATAACTGGGTTTTTTGGTTCTAAAGGATTGGTAAAGGTAAGTTCCTAAGAAGTATTGCCGTCGGAATTTTGGGTAAAGCCACTTTAACTCCGCATACCAGGTGGAGACATGAGTGCGCCTGGGAATTCCGAAGATGAATCTAATGAAACAGTTCATCAGTCTCTTCAGCCTCATCTCAAGCGTCTCGGACAGTCCTCCAAACACCAGGCAGCCATAATCGAAGTTGGGGAAGATGAGAGAGGATACTAGGAGTTGGCGGGTTTTAAGGGATATAAGTTTGCGTAATCGGAGGAACTGTTTAAGGATGGCTATGGATTTTCTAGAAATTTGGGAAATGTGATTATTCCAGGAAAGGTTTTGGTCGAGGAATACACCTAGGTTTCTAACAGATGTGTGGAAGATAATTGGTCTATGGTTGAGGTAGAGTAAAAGGTGACAGGTGAGGGAGTTGAGGAGATGTTTGGAACCAATAAGAATGGCTTTGGTTTTATCGATATTAAGCTTTAGACCATTATTGATGGCCGATAAATTGATGCTGTCGATGTCTTCTTTTAATTTTTGAACCATCTCAGGCATTTCGGTGGGATGGAAGGAAAGGTAAATTTGGAGATCATCGGCATATAGGTGGTATTTAGAGTGATGTAAGGAATTGGGTAGGTCATTAACATAGATCGAGAAAAGGATAGGTGAAAGTGATGATCCCTGAGGAACTCCATGTGTTAACAGGATCGGTGAGGAAGGAGGTTTATGTGGGATTATCACATATAGTTGATTATCAAATATAAAATATCTGCCTTTAAGATATTTGATTCAATCGTCGAAAAATATTTCAATCTTTAGAGCCGTTTTTGAGAAAATCATAAAAAAAAAGAGCAAAATGCTTGGTATAAAGTGGCTCATCTTGTTCGTTTGTTGAAAAAGTTTCTGTGACATCTTTCTGATATGCGGTTCAAAAATATGAAATTTTAGTTTTATACAACCTACCATTTTCTAGCTAGACTTAACACCCATACACACACAGACCTTTATGCAAGACTTGGTAATTTGGACTCAAGGGAACCCTAAAACGTGTACGGTGGAAACTCGCAAATTTTCACGATTTCCACTACTATACATCATATTTAAGCAACCGAGAAGTAGGTTGTAGCGTCTATGAGAGGATCGTGTTCAGTCTGATCTTGGGGTCTTGTGCTTGAAAAGTGATCATTGCACGAATCTGTCTAGGCAGTATTTGATTGTGTCGGTACCAAACCCCAAGGTTCGAGGTAGGCCTATTATTATTTCATATGTAGATAAATTAAATTAATTCCTTCATTGAGTTTCATAACAAAGACTTGGAGGTAATCTAACAAAGATAATACAGGCAGTATTAGCAACTTAATGACAAATTACCATTCTTGCAACCGAGTCATTCAAGACTTGATTGAATTATTGAACCAATTCTTAAGGAAAAACGTCGAATATGAATGTTTCAGTTAGTCATCGATGTACGAGGTCATCAAGAAGGAGAAACATTTCTTATTGAAGGATACTTGGAGTCATTCCCAACACCGTGAATAATCTATTAATTTGGTTTACATTGCAACTATAATTCAATATGAAGTAACCGCGTGTGCATAGTAAATTCTGCAATGATGCATTTTTTTTTTAAATTACGTTCTGCCAAGGCTGATGTCAATGTATTCACTTCAAAGCTAACTACTCGGTCAATTACCCTGAGCTTGATTGGTACGAGATGTTAAGGCCATCAGGTCTGCTTTTCCTTCCTACTTCTCGTGCCTTCTCGATCATAAGTAGAGCCCCAGGGATGAATCCGAATTTGGTCCCGAGAAATTTTACTACCCTCCAAAGTATCCGAATTGGGTCCAATTCCTGAATAGGGTGTGAGGTACGGGGAACGACTTACCAACGTTACCAGAAGGAGGTTGGCTGCATCATTTATCATAAAAAGTGGCCATCAGAACTAATCTAAGTTCAGTTAGTGAATTTTATGTCATAAAAGTTTTCCACCAAAAGGAAAAACCACGGTATACGTAATTTCGAATTAAATTACATCCAAGTAACATGATGATTGACTTAATCTTTGTGAGATAAAAATAAATATTTTGGAAGTGAAGAAATTCACCGAAATTTTTCGGTTGAATATCAATAATAACTTCGGTAAAAATTCATACGAAACTGAAATTTCATATTTAATACTACTATACGGCCGAGATGTTACAGCAACTATTTCACTAAAATCGGCTGACCGAAAGTACTGCTTTCTCCCATGCATTTAGCACTTTTTTATGATTTTCTCAAAAACGGCTCTAATTAAGCTCGCTATATCATATTTAATATTATATATTCTATAAAAAAAATGATATCATCTTATTACCATTGATAAAAAACAGGTAAATATATAAGTTGAACGAATTCTATATCTAACTAAAGGAGAAAACTGAAAACATATTTTTTAATGCAATTGTTTCACCGCTTGGCCGCTGGATTGTATAGTGATATTGATATAGTGATATTAGGTATGACAGAGGTAAGTGAAAGTCGTGTGTTGCGCGCTCCAAATTTTTTTAACTTGAATTTTATAAGGGATGTAACATTTTTTTGTTGCTCCCACAAGATTTCTTTAATATGTTGTTATTTATTAACTTGAATTACATACAAAAATGCCCGAAATGATGATCTTATAAATATCCCTTTGTTGTTAAATGGAGCGATTGCCCTCTTCAGAAATAGATGGCACCCTAAAGCAGCTACTGAATCATTCCCGTGTAGTTGCCACTTGTCCAGAACCGTTACAGTGAGGAATGGAGTAATATCTTGCTCTGATTATAACAAAATATCCCGACCGTTCTAGCGACCCCTAGATCAAAGAGGACTGCCAGAAATAAAGAGCTCATTTGTTGGGGGGCACCCGGCCCCGAAGTGACCTGGCCAGGTAGCTAGGCCCATAGACCAGCTGGCTCCGAGCCCACTGCTCCAGCTCTCTTGTGTTTGGGGGTGTCTGAGAAGGGTCGAGCGGCGGGAAAATACTAATGAATAATTGGAAATATTTCTCCCTCTCTAGGAAACCAATAGGTCATGGATATGTCAATCTAGAATACGAAAAAAAAAAAGTGTACCTCCACATGCTCGAGGATCCTGGGTTCAGTACGTAACGGCAGCGTTACACTGTGAGAATTTGGGTATGTATAGGTTAGGTAAAAGTGAATATCACATACTTTCAACATATTATAATAAATATTCAATTACCGAATTTTCTATATTACATCATAATTTATTATTTTCACTTACTATATATAGTAAGGAAAGTATTTCGATCGTGAAAATTATGAATTCCAGTTTTCGACGGAAATACACGTTTTAGGGCCCCCTGAGTCCAAATAACCAAGTCCCGCAAAAAAGGTCTGTGTGTGTGTGGTAACTCCCGGACGGAAACGGTAAGTCCTATGAAACTGAAATTTCATATTTAAGACAACTATACGCCCGAGACGTGACAAAACTTTTTTCATCAAAATGAGCTTACCAGAAGAGGCACTTTATGCCATGCATTTTGCACCTTTTTTCGATTTTTCTCGAAAACGGTTCCGACGATTTTGATTGAACTTCGACTGATATCAATTGGTAATAAAATTTAAGGCATTTATATATGAGTTATTGATAAAAATGGTCTGACAGGGCTTAAATACCGATATTTTGAAATTTTCTTTAAAGTAACCTTTAATTTTTAGGTTAATAATATAACTAGATTATTTGTAAGCTGGAAAAAATCAGTAAATAATAAATTGAATAAATTATACCCAATAAAGTAGAAAACAGAAAAAATATTTTTTATTCAATTTTTCGTTTTTAAAATAGACGTAATATACATGTTTACCGTTGAAAGCTAAAGATTTTAAAAATATTCATAACAATTTTGAAGTAATAGAGATGATGAAATATAAAAACTAACTGATTTTTTAAATATGATATTTTAATATTTATATTTTAATAGTTTTATCTAATTTAAATTCATGATTATTTAAATTTCAGTTAATAACCGATTTGAAATTATTATTAATCTATATAATGATACGTTGAATTACATATTTAGTATTTATTAACTTCATTGTTATCTAACGAACCCTCAAGTCTAATAACGCGATTTAGAAATATTATTAATCTCTTAAGATACTAATTACCCATTTAGTTTCGTTCTAAATAATACTAAAACATTTCATTTATAACTTCAATATGGTGTTATTAATATAGTTAAAAAAAACAATCCTATATTCTAATGCGAATAGAATCATATTAGCTGGTTTAATAATATAATAACGAGAGATTTTGGCGCTTCCTGTAAAATTTCCTAAAATGGATATAGTACCTTTTGGAAATCAACGTCTCAATTATGCACCATCACGTTTACTCATAGCGATTAAATTAGGGATCGCTGAAAGGGCATGGGTGTGTATATTTTTATTTAACTTTTAATCTTTTTACTTTTTATTGTTTTAGTATTATCTTGATTGTGTACGCTACAGATTTTATGTTGAAGCGGAGTTTCATATGGTTGTTGTAGGATGTCATGTTGTGAAGATTATTATGATTATTGTTAATATATATATTTTTTTTATATACATATATATTTGAATTAATATGAGAGATAAGCCCAAAAAAAAAGAATAAAATGAGAAACATGATTTAAGGAAAAAAACATGTTAAAAGAAAGAAAAGAATTTTTTAAAAAAATATTAATCTATTTGTTTTTTTCTGTGTGTGTTACATGATATGATTTTATATTAAAAAAATTGTCCATTAAGCAAAAAATAGTATGCTGAGTAAATAGTAACCCAACTAAGTTGGACAGCATCGCTTGTTCTAATTCAATAAAGTGTATCTCTCTATTATTTAATTTCTTTAAATCGCGTTTCTACATGTTTTCATGATGCGTATATTATGCTTGTTTGTTTTGACATAACTTCATAATTTAGTTATTCTTATATTTTTTAAAAATAATATTTAATGATATTATAGGATCTTTCTAATAGTAATATTTAAAATCATTATTCAATTTTTTTTTTTTTTTTTTTAAATAAGACTTCCCCCTCTCCTTCTGCTTTCGTGAACACTCACAAGACTTGCTTTCACCTCACCTACACATACTGTTTAGAGTAATCACCTCCAACTAAATGTCAAGATGATCACTCCTTTAGTAGTATGTAAGTGGACTGTATGAAAAATATAACTAAATGAAATAAGGCTGGGCCAAGATAAAATAAACACATTATGGGGATGAAATTAATTATATTATAAAGAAAATATGGTACATATTTAACTTAATGGCCAGATGTTCATTAGGACTGGGTTAGTAAAGTTATAAGTGCTATTGTAAATTATAACAAGTTATGACTTAATTGGTGATTTCTGAGCTGGTGAAAATGCTCTGGAAGATGAGTCTGTTCTTCTCTCCTCCTCTCCTCCTCCCCTTTGGCCAGGGGGTCTTCTAAATTCTCTACTCCATGGTAAAGGGTGGTTCTACAGGAGGAACAAAAAAAAAAACTAGAGAGACTGTCTGGCACAACCAGCCAGGACCTGCAACTTCAGTTTTATTCTCGGCCGCTAGGGGCGCTCTCATTCTCCCTATGGCCACTAGATGGCAGAGCAGTTACATTAATTTCTTTTTTCGGGAACCCGAAACATACCGCCCACCTAAATCAGCTCCGGGTGATTTACTTTCATGACGATGAAGAAGATGATTTTGGTGATTGCAGTCTTCATGAAGGTCTTAGGTTGAAGCCTGAAAATACAAAGAAAGATCCCTATTCACAGAGCTTGAGAGAGAAAAATAAACGCATGACTTACTTAAAACTGAAAGTAGATTGATGTTAATTATATCAAATGTTTATGTTTCTTTATGTTGGAGTCCAAAATGAGTAAAAATGATATCATAAACTGCGAAAACAAAAACTGCCACTGAATCAGAAAATAATAACAACGAAATGACTCTAAAAAGAAAATAATAAATATTAGTTTGCAACTATTACCTCCTAGAAGGCGTAATAAAATCATCGTCCGCCCACCATGACGAGCCCCCGTCATTAACGAAAGGGCGAAAGAAAGAAACAAAAATTACATTTTCTTAATAAAAAAAATTATGCTTATATGAATGAAACAAAACCAAAGAGTTTTACTTGTCTTTATCCTCAAGAGGGTAAAATAATGGCACTACCGAGGTGACTGCGCGAGTCAAATAGCTTCCAGAAGGGGTACGTACCATCAAGGTACGGGTGACTCCGTCCCTACCTGGGAAGGTTTCTGTGACTCTTGCGATGGGCCACTGACCAACGATGGTCCGTTTTTCGATGAGGATGACAAGGTCTCCCACAACCAACGCAGGCCTTTCCTCTTTCCAAGGTCTGTTTCCTTTCGGAATTTAGATTCCAAAGCATAGAATCTACGCAGAGCAGCTGCCTTATTCTCTGCCAATTCCTTGTCCTCGGTCTTGAACGGTAGCTTAACAATGTATCTACCATCTTCAGTACGGCTGTGGGTCTCCGCGAAATGTTGCTCACACTGAATATCATCAGGGTGCGACCTATCTACAGTCGCAGGCTCCTCAATCTCCCAGAACGCTTTTAGTTGAGCTTCGATACTGTATTTGGATTGAGAGAAGAGAGAGCACGAAGCGCTCGGCGTCACATCATACACCACTCCTGAAACCACCACCCCAAACACTGTGGGAGTCAAGTACAAGTCTTGAACTCCTGCAGGATACGGTGCTCCAGTAAGCAGGCGCGGATACAGGTCTCCTCCGATCAATAGGTCAATAGGGCCTGAAATGCCAAAATCTTGGTCTGCCAACGGGTGGCGCGTGATATAGTTTATTATGGACCTTGGAAGTGCACGGCCTGGGAGTGCAGAGGTAATGCGTTCGACTACAATCGACGAGAGCTCGTACTCCGCTTCTCTAACACACGAGCGGATGGTGCAGCCAACAGACCCCTTGAGATGGGACTTGGGTACTATGGTTTCGCCAAGGCCGGTTATGGCACCGTTGAATGGTGTCACGTTTGCACCAACCTTGCGAGCGAGTGTGCTGGTGATGAATGTGTGCTGGCTCCCTGAGTCCAACACAGCGCGTGCAAGGTGGTAATCTCCGCGCTGACCCTTCACGAGGACTTGTGCTGTACCTAACAGCACCATGCCGCTCGACGATGAAGCTGAGGGTACGGAGCCAAAACCAGTGAAGGTCTCTGTAGGTCCTTCCGTCCTAGGACTCGTGGCGGGTTTTGTGACCTCCTTAGCTTTCCCATCAGTGTGGATTAAAGTATGATGTCGGCTATTACAGGTCCGACATCGGAACCTGGAAACGCACGCGGAGACACCGTGACCAAAACGAAGGCAATTAAAACAAGCATTCAATGTGCGGGCGCGATCCAGTCTCTGTTGAGGAGATAATGATAGGAATGTATCGCACCTGAAGAGCAGATGGTCTCCCTTGCACAATGAACACCTCTTCATTGTAGCGCCGTTGCACTCGTTCTTCTTCTTTGGGGTTTCCGCGCTAGTTGCGGTTTTAATGTACCCAGGATTCTTGGAAGAGTGCCTCGCATTGTCACCGGAAAATAATGCGATGGAGTTGGAAGTACGATTCTGAGTATGACGTGAAGAGAGAAGCACATTCTGTGACATCGCGATCGCCGTCTTCCTTTTCCGCACGAAGTTTATGACGTCGTCAACAGTGGGGAACCTTCGGTGGAGGCTAGTGACAACTCAAATTGTCGCCTCGTGTCCGCGTCTAAAGCTTTTAGCGCAAGTGTGGCTAACAGGAAGTCTGCCGGATCCTGGAGTTTCAGCGCACGAAACGCTTCGATGTTGTCAGCGATTCCTGTGAGGAACAGCTCGTGTCTTGCCATCTCACCCTTTGCCTTTGTGTGGTCGTGATCTATGATACGATGGACCAGCATGTTGGCTAAGACTCGAGGGTTCTGGTAGGTATCGACGACTCTTCTCCACGCTAGCTCGTACGAATCCTCTTCAACAGGAAACCTCGATATCAACGTGGCAGCCTCACCCTTCAAGGCGCCAATTAGATAGTGGAACTTTTCCACTTTACTCAAAGAAGGTTCCGCGTGGACCATGGAAGTAAAGGTGTCCCGGAAGTGAGTCCACTTGAGCATATCACCGCTGAAAGTCGGAATTGGTATCTTCGGTAGTTGCACTTTCGGGGCGTAAAGTCCGCTTTGGTTGAGTGTGGAGTTGACAGCGAGCGTGGATTCCTGTGCCTTTCTTCTAATTTCACGCTTCTGTAATGTCAACAGCGTACCGCTAGCCTTGTGGATATCTTCGCTTAGGGTATCGTAAAGTCGATACCACGCTTCGCTGGGGAAGGTATCGCTTGACCCTATCTGAATTGCTAATTCCTCGCGTTCGTTCCATGCCTCTCGGAACTCGGACCATAGCTGCTTTGCTTCAGCAACTCTAGCTTCAAAGATATCAGCATCAGCATCACTAATGGTTTCTGGGTCAATGGTCGGAATGCTGCTGATATTGCGTTTGAGGCCACGCATACGTCGCTCCAACAAGGTTATGCGAGCGAGAACTGTCTCACTTGAAGATTTATCCTTACTAGGATCAGTCATTTTGATACTTCGATTATTATAATTAATAAGAAGTCCCTGGAACCTCGAGGGAGAGAGAATATTAGAGTGAAGAAAGTTAAGAGATATCACCATCCTGGGAAACTAACTCGGCAACAAAGTTGCGCTTATATGTAACTCGGGCTGAAATATGAAAAAAAAAAAGAATAAATCTTGCCGATCTGAAATACAAATGGTGAAACGTTGAAAGCCAAACTAAATTATGACGTCACCGCAACTATTGTAAATAGAGTTTGAAAATTCAATATACTGAAGCGCCGAAGGAAGCTGAAAAATAGCGACAAAAAATATTTAAAATATCTGAAAATGACAATGGTGAAACGCCGAAGGCCAAACTATGTTATGACGTCACCGAAACTAATGCAAATAACGTTTGAAGATTAAATATAGTGAAGCACCGAAAGAAAACTGAAATATGGTGACCACAAAATATTTAATATATCAGACAATGAAGATGGTGTAACGCCGAAGGCCAAACTATATTATGACGTCACCGAAACTAATGCAAATAACGATTGAAGATTAAATATAGTGAAGCACCGAAAGAAAACTGAAATATGGTGACCACAAAATATTTAATATATCAGAAAATGAAGATGGTGTAACGCCGAAGGCCAAACTATATTATGACGTCACCAAAACTAATGCAAATAACGATTGAAGATTAAATATAGTGAAGCACCGAAAGAAAACTGAAATATGGTGACCACAAAATATTTAATATATCAGAAAATGAAGATGGTGTAACGCCGAAGGCCAAACTATATTATGACGTCACCGAAACTAATGCAAATAACGATTGAAGATTAAATATAATGAAGCACCGAAAGAAAACTGAAATATGGTGACCACAAAATATTTAATATATCAGAAAATGAAGATGGTGAAACGCCGAAGGCCAACCTTAATTATGACGTCACCACTAAATAATTGCATCAATATCTAAGAGAAAAGGAAACGACGTGAAGCGTCGAAAGAAAACTAAAACATGACGTCACCAAGTAGAGACTCGATTGTAACTGCTAATTGAAGTTGATGACAGCGCTAGCACAAGTTAGTCCGACCTCTTTGGATCCAGGTTATGATTAACTGAATGACTAACTCATGAACGTCCACCCTATTGGAAGTATCTCTTTACTGTTCTAGTAATTGGCTGGCAACTATAATGAAACTCTTGTATTAAAACCTATTGTAATTGAAATGTAATGCTGAAATTAAATATAAAACATGAAAGAAATTTGATGTGGTCTTTGTTAATGCTTTACTTACTGGTTTAAGTAGATAGTGATTTTAGCCTAACAGCTGTGCCTAAGTGAAGATAATTTAATTTATAAATGAAATAGTAAATTAAAAATGTAAGAACAAATGAACTTATGCATTATTACATATGTTCTTAGGTAACAATAACTGCAAACTACTTATGGATTGATTTAAAATAAAACTGCATGCAATGAATAGACATTATTTAAAAATTACCTTTAAAGGCAGTCAGTTAAATGAATTAAATTGGCTCTGTGAATAAAGTTACATATAATAATACTTAGAAATATTATGCACAGAAATATTATACAATTATAACAAACAGAGCAGGCAATACATTATTTGATGTGATTTTGTTAGTTCTATTAATAGGTTAGTTCTATCATAACAATGAAATACCCTTAAATTGAATTTATTACAAACATTAAAACTTTTATGTTGCCATTTAATAGAGCTTATTAGGTGATTAGAGCACATTTAATTAAATAAATTTTTAACAATGAATGGCATACTGTTGTAGAATTTTGCCAATGGATATACAATTTTGAAATTATTTCACTAATGAATTGAATAAAATATATTTAATATCTTGGCCATATGGAAATACAACCTAGACTACAAATTGAATAAAAGATATATCATTTTGGCAGTAACCAATTATGAAATGAAAAGAGCAAATGTTTTGACATCTTGGCAATATATAAATACAATTTGACTTAGATTGTCTAGGTCCAGAGTTATCAATATAGTTAGGTATCTAGGCCCCGCAGGGCAATTTGTTAGGATATCTAGACCAGCTGTGACCAATTGTTAAGATATCCGGCCCGGAGGACCATATGTTTAGAGTAATCACCTCCAACTAAATGTCAAGATGATCACTCCTTTAGTAGTATGTAAGTGGACTGTATGAAAAATATAACTAAATGAAATAAGGCTGGGCCAAGATAAAATAAACACATTATGGGGATGAAATTAATTATATTATAAAGAAAATATGGTACATATTTAACTTAATGGCCAGATGTTCATTAGGACTGGGTTAGTAAAGTTATAAGTGCTATTGTAAATTATAACAAGTTATGACTTAATTGGTGATTTCTGAGCTGGTGAAAATGCTCTGGAAGATGAGTCTGTTCTTCTCTCCTCCTCTCCTCCTCCCCTTTGGCCAGGGGGTCTTCTAAATTCTCTACTCCATGGTAAAGGGTGGTTCTACAGGAGGAACAAAAAAAAACTAGAGAGACTGTCTGGCACAACCAGCCAGGACCTGCAACTTCAGTTTTATTCTCGGCCGCTAGGGGCGCTCTCATTCTCCCTATGGCCACTAGATGGCAGAGCAGTTACATTAATTTCTTTTTTCGGGAACCCGAAACACATACCCTATTTCTCACCGTGTAGCTCTGCCTTAAGAGATACGTACTGTTTCACGGCCAACGGCCGTGTAAGGAGGTGATTCGGACTTAATCACGCTCAACCGCCAGATTTGTCCCTCATTACTTGGTACCGCATACTCCAGAATCGCTTCACGGCTTCCATCTACAGTGTGCGTGTTACATTTTTGAGAATGACAATAACGTTACAAAAAAAATTGATGTAAGTTTTTTTGCATTGAAACCAATATTGCTCTTAAACGGTAGTTCCTAGCCAGTAATGTTGTATACAGAAATAAATTCTATTAACTTTTTTGACACAGAGCATGTCAAGAAAGCGAAACTATGAAGATTAAGCCTAAAGTGAGTTTTTCAATCTATACACATATGAAATGGGTATTACGAATTTTAAATTTATTTATTGGGATATTGTTTATTTGTTTATTTATTTAACGTCACTTTATGCTGCTGTGGTTGATCGGACGATAATACAATGGGAGTCGTAAATTTTGCCTATCCAGGTTTAATTAGGTTAGGGATCTTTAACGAGTACCTGACATCGCACAGGCTCGGGACCACCTTTTAACGTCTCCTCCGAAGGACGGCATACCTAAGGATTCTTTACTCCCATTAAAAAATCCTAGGAACACCTGCGGGTTTAAGGTTTCTAATTTTGAAAGTAGACTAACGCCATTCTTCAAAAGAAAGCATACATTATTCACTTAATGATTGTCATTATTTTAATTGGAACAATAAATTTAACACCTTTAGATAGGCTTAAAGAGTATGACTCGTACCGAAATGATGACGTGTGACTACGTATTTTTAATTGCATTGAAACGCAAACACTTAAAAATATCAATTGCAATATAACTGGGCTTAGGTGGTTTTTAAAATAAACGGCCTATTTATTCAACAGAAATAAGTGGGTTATTAAAGGATACTGTAGTTGAGAAAGTTAAATGTTGGCCAAGAAGACAAAATTGAAGAATAAATACTTAATTAAATGGATTCCTACTCTTTTCTGAATAACAATATGTTATATATGCGTGTATATATATATATATATATATATATATATATATATATATATATATATATATATATATTTTTTTTTTTTTTTTTTTTTTTTTTTTTTTTTATTTATTTATTTTTTTTTTTTTTGGTTCACCCCTATCTCGCCTTTGAAGTCTATACAGGGGTTTCTGGGGGATGGGGGCGGGAGATAAATGCTGATATAAAATCCCCTCAGCACCGAGTCTCGAACCCGTAATTATTTGGTTTCACAAGGTTTGGTCATCTGTTGCTAGGGCAACAAATGTTCAAAGCAATGCGCGCTAGCCCCACTCAGCTATCACCCCTCCAGTTAACATAATTCAACATCCTTATTTTTAATTCAATATTTAAAAATCAATATACGTTTTCTGAATATAATACTATTTTAAATTAAATATATAATTTTATATTTTATAAAGTTATATAGGTTTTATGATGTTTGTTCAGTGTTTAGCCTTAGGATTGTTGGATCCTAATTTCGCTATTAAAAATCTGGTGCGGGCAACACACGAGTTTCACTTACCTCCATTTTTAAAATCAATGAAAGAATTTTCAAATACAGTTAGAGATAAAAATACGTGAAAATATTAAAGAATTAATTAAATTGAATTTATATAGAAACATGTGTTCAGTTGGGTATCGAATTCATTCATTTTATATATTTATCTATTTTTCATCAGTGGTAACAAGATAATATAGTTATTTTTACAGAATCAACAAAATTAAAGGTACTTTTAAAAAAGAAAATTTAAAATATCGGCATTAAAGCCCTGTCAGGCCATTTTGATCAGAATGAAACCTAAATAATATTAAAGCCCATTAAATTTTACATCGATATAGCGAGTTATATCAAAATCGTCGGAACCGTTTTCGAGAAAATCGAAAAAAGGTGCAATGTATAAAGTAGCTCTTCTGGTAAGCTCATTTTGCTGAAAAAGGTTTTGTATCGTCTCGGGTGTATATTTTTCTGAAATATGAAATTACAGTTTCATATGACTTACCGTTTCCGCCCGGGAGTTACCACACACAGACCTTTTTGCGGTACTTAGTTATTTGGACTCAGGGGACCCTAAAATGTGTATTTCCATCGAAAACTGGAATTCGAAATTTTAAATCAATATATTGAAATAGTAATGTATTTACATTCTCCGTCTTAAAACTTCTGAATCACCTAGATCCTCTTCTTCCAATGAAAATCCGTAAGCTCTTGGTTAGCTTCTTAATATTTCCCCACTTTGAGTACTGCTGTCTGGTGTATGGAGGTGTCTCTGGGGATCTCGAGGCAAAACTTTTTTTTTTTTTTTAATTATATTTTATTGAAATTTACAACTGTATACTACAATACATCAAGTAAATATGCTGATAAAGAATATGTACATGAAAAACGTGAAGAGAAACTGCCCATTGGCAGCACTCTAGTAATCAATCTAAACAACAAGGTCTCGAGGCCATCTTCTCTTCAGACGCCTCGGTGGATTATCAGGGATTGTAGAGGAACCAAGGACTGAAACTAGTGGATTAGAGTGGGAATGGAGTTTGTCATGGAAGGAATGATACCTGGTACGGGCCAAATCGGCTACATACGGAACTTGGAGGTAGGTCTTTATGAATGATTTTGTTTGTGACAAAGTAAGGAGCGTTGAGGATTTTACGAAGGATTTTTGATTGTAAGGATTGGATACGGGAAGAATTGGATGGTTTAGTAGAGCCCAATAGCTCAACTCCGTAGGTCCAGATAGGCCTTATGATTGTCATGTAAATGAGTCTTTTGTAGTTAAGTGAAAGGTTAGAGCGTCTGTCTAGTAAGTGTTGGAGTAGCCGAAAACGTCGAGCAGTTTCTTGTCTTTTCAGTCTTGTATGCGGATTCCATGTAAGTCGTTTGTCAAGCAGGAGTCCTTAATAGTGGATCTGTTCAACCGGGACAAGCGGAATATCATTAAAGGACACTGTAAGACAGGATGTCATAGGTTTTCGACGAAGGGTGAAGGTAATTTGATGGGATTTATTGGAATTGATTTTAATTCTCCAATTCTGACACCATACCTCAAGGTCTCTGATATGGGATTGGAGAGTTTGAGAGGCAATACTAGGATCATTATGAACTGATAGCACGTAAGTGTCAGCGGCATAGGTAGAAAGGAATGTGTTAGGATGGGTTGCGATATCAGCTGTATAAACTGTGTAAAGGATGGGTCCCAGAATGCTGCCCTGAGGAACACCAGCAGACTGGGCAAAAAGAGATGAATAGGAGCGATTGTGGTTTATTTTGAAGGATCTGTCGGAGAGGTAGGACTGGATGATTAGAAAGTATGTTGGAGGAAGGAATCTACGGAGTTTATACAGCAGTCCTGGGTGCCAGACTCGATCGAAGGCCTGTTCTACGTCGAGAAAGACTCCCGTATAGTAAAATACACGATCCAATGCAGACGAGACCACATCCACCACACGGTGACATTGCTGGATGGTGGAGTGGGAAGTACGGAACCCAAACTGGTGGTCTGAGATTATGTGATATGATTCTAGGATAGGGTATAGTCGTTTTAGGAGAAGTCTTTCTAGGATTTTACCCATGATGGGTAAAAGAGAAATAGGACTGTAAGAAGAAGGGAGCTCCAGTGGATTTTTGGGTTTGGGGATCATTTTAACTATAGCTAATTTCCAGGATTGAATAAAGTATGTAGTGCGGAGTACGGAATTGTAAATATATGTTAGGAATAGAATGGCTTTTCTAGGAAGTTGCTTAAGGATTTGGGCAGTGATTAAATCGTGTCCGGGAGCTTTCCGGGAAGGTAATTTGTTAATTAAGTTTAAAATTTCTGAGGGATGAAATGCCTTAGGAGGAAGGGCCAACTGGAGTGGGATATCCAGTTCTGAATTCTAGGTGATGCGGATTAAGGATTTCAGGATGCGGATTAAATGTTTTAAAAAGGTGCTGAGTGAATATTTGGGATTTCTCTTCATCAGATCTGGTCCAGGATTGAGATTCATTAAGGAGAGGATGGTTAAAATCTTTGAAGTTTAGTAGTTTCTTAGTAATAGTGATCTGTCAGTAGTAGTGAGTTTTTCAGTCATGTTCAGCAAGTTTTGAATTTTAAATTGTCTGATTTCCGATTTTAGTTTGTTAGTCAATTTAGTGTAATATGTTTTGTCTGCTGGGTACCTAGTCCTATGCCACTTCGATCTTGCTTTACGTTTTTTCCTTAATAAGATGCGAATGTGCTGTGGCAGGTTAGTTTGTTGAGGGTTGTTAATGTTAGTGTTGTTGTTTGTACTGTTGTCGAATATACTGTTACTTATTGATTCTGTAAATTTTCCTACGGCACTGTCAATATCTATTTTAGTCTTAAGTGTAATTGTCAAGTCCAATTTTGTTTCCAAGTCTGTCCGAAAGCCGTCCCAGTCCACTCGTCCAAAGATTAGTTTAGGAGAGGTTGGTGTAGGAACAAATCTCGAATGCAAGGAAAGCAGAACTGGACTGTGGTCTGATGATAGGTCATTCAAGGAATTAACTGTTGTTTGCGAGGAGGAAGCTGAGAGGTGACGAATATGTCAAGGATATCGGGACGCTTTTTTGGTGAAGTAGGCCAGTAGGTGGGATTCTTGGGAGTAAGGATAGAATAACCATTTGAGGTTGAGAGACTAGAAAGGATATTACGACGGGTGTTGGATGTTCGACAACCCCACCGTTGGTGTTTCGCGTTGTAGTCTCCTCCGGCAATGAAGCGCGGTCCAAGGGATAGGAAAAAGGAATTATGGAGGGTATGAGTAATGGGATTGCCAGGGGGGCAGTATACAGCTGCGAGCGTCACTTGGAAAGGACGAGTGGAAATGGTTACAGAGGTTGATTGTATAGCGTCAGTTGGAGTAGAAGGGACAAGGGAATGGGGTAAGGATTTATGAATAAGGATGCAGGAGCCCGCATGGGCAGTGTTGTCAGGGTGGTCTGTTCTGTAGGTAATGTAGTCTTGTATGTAAAACGTGATCATTGAGTAAAATGTGTTTCAGTCAGTAGTGCTATATCTATGTGGTTGTCATGAAGGAATATGTCGAGTTCGTCGCGGTGGTTCAAGTAGTCCGTTAGCGTTCCACAAGAGAACATTTAGGGGCTTTACACTCATCGTGGGAATGTAAATGGGATCTCAGAAAGGATTCGGGTAAGAAGGGTGATAAGAGGTCTTATGGTTTCTTGAAAGGTCGGATAGGAAGGAATTCAATATGGAGCATATCAGGTGCATTTGGATTAGTAAAGGAATAATATCAGGAGCTTGAGGAGCTTCATATGTGTGGGCATGAGTGATGATTGTGGGCTGGGATCGTCTTGGAGTACGAGGAGGTTCATTCGGTGATGATAGGGAAGGGGGATTTGGTTTTTGCTGGATATTAGGACGGGATGAGACTTGATGAGGTTGCTCAGGAGGTATTGGGTTGATGCGAAATTAATGCAGGTTTCCTCTATTGCAATATCTTAATTCCAATTGTGTAAACAAAGCTAATCCTAACATTGATCATTATTATACCAAAACAAACCTTATCTAATACCCTCTCTTTCACCATGAATTTGTTTAGTAAAATCGTTTTATTCAGTGTGTTCAAAGGTCTTGAATCGAAAATGTCAAAGTGCGATTTTCGTCAAATTTATTTTTACGAATTTAAATTAGGGCGCAGCGCTGCGCAAACGGCTCGTAATATTAATGAAGTGTGGGGTCAGGGGGCTATTAATGAGTGCACGGTGCAGCGTTGGTTCCAGAAGTTTCGCAGAGGAGATTTCAACCTCGAAGACAAGGAAGGTCGGGGCCGTCATCTTGCTCTGGACAACGACCAGCTGAGGTCAAAGCTTTCTCAATCGAAGTGAGACTATAACTGCTGACAAGTACTGTCAAGAAATTGACAGCATGAATCAAAAATTGCAACGTCTTTGCCCAGCATTGATGAATCGGAAGGGGCCGATCCTGCTCCACGATAACGCCAGACCACACGTTGCACAACCAACGCTTCGACGACTGCACGAGTTGGGCTACGAAGTTCTCCAACATCCGCCTTATTCACCTGACCTCTCTCCTACAGACTTCCACTTTTTCAGGCATCTGGACAACTTTTTGAGGGAGAAAAATTTTCAAAACCAGGACGACATTGAAAATTCTTTTCGTGATTTCATTGAGTCCAGGGATTCGGATTTTTTTTCTGGTGGAATAAGAAAGCTTGTTGAACGTTGGCAAAAGTGCATTGATTCAGATGGAAATTATTTTGATTAAATATATATGGTTAAAGTAAAGATATGGCGTATTTACAATACCTACTAAAAACCTGCATTAATTTTGCATCAACCCAATAGCTTGACCCGCAAGGGTAAATGGTAGGGAGGAGTTGGTTGGAGTGGAACTTCAGGTTGTGGTTGGGAATTGTGGGGTTTGGAATGAGAGGTTGGAGGCGTCTGACGTCGAATCTGTTGATTCTTAGTGATGGAATGCGTCTTCGTAGCTTGAGGAGTGGTAACCTTGTTTATTGGTGTAGTAGGCTGGAGAGGGTTGTTAGGTTGACGATGGTTAAGAACAGGAAAATTCACCCAGTCATTTAAAGGAACCTACATGGAAATCTTCTGATCTAAGCTTTTTAAGGGCACGTTGTGAGTTCTCTGCTTGACTTGGTGTGGCCTAAGTTCTGACATTTCGTGCACTGTACTATTGTTGATTTTTGTCTAGGTTCTTCGAAACGGATAATTGAGTATAAAAGTCTCGTCACCTGGAATATGTCGGGGTTATTTTGTGCCGGCTCTAACTCTACGAAAAATAGTGGTAGAGGGTATTTCCCGGAGGGGCGTAGGACGCATGAGACGTGTCTAACAGTGTGTCCTATCTCTTCGAGTGCTCTTTTAATTGCTTCAGTGGGTGTCGTTGAGTGAAGTCCCCTCAAGACCACCCTGTATGCTTTTTCTTGCCTCTACTGGTAGCAATGAAAAACATAGTTTTTCGAATTTAGATAGTGTACCAGTTTTTTATAACTATCTTTGGAGTTGGTGTTTATTTTTATATCATTGAGTCTTGAGTAACATCTGAAGTTTGGCTGGCCGATCAAGTTGGCGATTTCTTGACCGAACGTCATGAAGTTATTAATATTATTAACAATTATTGGGGGTGGCTCTGGATCAGTAAACCCTTGAGGCTCCGATGTCAGTTTAGAGATTTTAGTTGTAACTGGTTTGCTACTAGAAGATGCTGTAGAAGTTGAAGGGGCGGTGTTAGAAACAGGTGATGTAGTAGAAGTCGATGGTATTGATATGATAGAGGGATCTGAGAGTTCATTTTTGCTGGCTGCAGTGACACTGCGAGCGAGGCAAAACTAAAACGAATGTTTAATTTCTTTATAAGTTTCAGCTTTGGCATATCCAAAGTCACCTCTATCAGCCGATTTATGAAGAGTTGAAGTGCCTTTACCCTTCCTACCGCCGTAAGTACTTTCTGGCATCCTTCCTCTACCAAGTTATCCAATCCCGGTGTCCGTTTTACATCTTGGATCTGCTTAAATTCAAATCCTCCGTTCGTTCCCGTAACACCCTTTCGCGGCATTCTCCTCTGTATATAACGTCACAACGATCCATAGCTTTCGATAGATCATTCTTAATCCGATCCTCACCCTTCTGGAACTCCATTCCTTCCAATATCCGGAACTCCCAAACTCCCTCAACATTTAAATCCCGTCTATTTAGTCATTTCCTATCAATACAATTCCCAAACCATCCCCAACAGATGCTTATTTCAGAGATCAACAGATAAAGCTGACTGATACGTTTATTTATTTATTCAATTTTCATTTTCTCGTTCTCAATATTTATAGCAAATATTATTTAAAATTTGTCTTTTAATCTTTTCAAAGACGTAAGATTAAATTATTAATTATTTTTCAAACACTCAGAAGAATTTTAATTTCTGTTCTTTATATATATATATTTTTAATTGAGGATGTATAGTCGACTGTAAAAACTATTATAGGTGGAATAATCAGGAATTAGTCATTTTTTTAATTTTTTTTTTTTTAATTTTCCCAACGTTTTGGCTCAAGCTTGTAAGTAACTCATTGAGTTTATGCTTGGACTTGGCTCAGTAATGCCCTCATGATGGCTCACAAGCTTGAGCCGAAACGTAGGCAAAATTTAAAAAAATTAAAAAAAATGACTTATTCCTGATTATTCCACCTATAATTTTTTTTTTAAACTATACATATTATTTTATATTATAATATATACATATATATATATATATATATATATATATATATATATATATATATATATATATATATATTACTTTTTATTATATATTTTTTTGTTCTTATGTTAACATACATTTCTTTTTGTTGTTTGTGCATTTTATTAGTATTTATCTCTTATGTTATTTTATTTGTTCATTTTATTAGTTTAACACAATTGTTTTCAATTATTTTAATTTATGACTCCAGTCTTAAATCCATTTTATTTCCTGTTATACTATTTTAAACGTACTCGTCCCAGAATAAATAAAGAATTATTATTATTAATGATGTGTGAATCATTGACTGTGTGTTGATATCAAGAAGATAATTGAGGATGCAGTAATCAAAATACTTAATTAAGTAGATCCTAAATAATTAATTAGATACTAAATTAATAATAATAATTAAGTAGATAATAAATGTAGTTTTATTCAATCATGTGTTTTGGTGACTGACTCCCATTTAAGGGATCACTTGTCGCTGGGTGGTTAGCATAACAGCCTCCTATGCCAAAGGTCACGGGTTCAAACCCGTAGGTGGTCCTAGGATTTTTTCCTTAGTTATGCCGTCTTTTGGAGGGAACGTTAAAAGGAGGTCCCGAGTCTGTGCGATGTCAGGTACTCGTTAAAGATCCCTATCCTAATAAAACCCGGATAGGCAAAATTTAGGACTCCCACTGTAGCATCGTCCGATCAGCCATAGAAGCATAAAGTGACGTTAAATAAATATACAAACAAACCCCCAATTAACTTCTCCTCGATAAAACACTACATTGTCCGCTTTGATAAACGTGTGGTCCAAATCAATTATGCATACAAAATAATCAAACATACCTTACCATTAATTAAAAATGCGCGGAATGCATACAATAGGCGTATGCATCAACTACGTAATTTGAGAATATTAATGAGGTTGTACGCTAAGCGTCGGGGACGGAAGGCGCCTTATTGTTTTCTTAATTGGTTCAAGGACTGTTGAGATTTACTTTGGTTAAATTATTCAGAGTATTTACAAGATAAATATTTTATATACAACTGTCAACATTTGCTAATATTGATTTAAAATATGTTTAATGCCATATACAATCTGTCAGTAAAGTTCTAGATGCATATATACATGTTAAAGTATTTTCTTGATTTTCAGACAATAACTGAAATCTACGTCGATGATCTTTAAATTATGCAAGCCATGATTTTAAATTCTATTTGTAACATATGTGTGTGCTTCCGTGTGTGACAAGGCTAGCACGAAAACGAAAAGTCGTACGAAATGATTATGTTTTTTAATTTTTTTAATTATTGATATTTACAACTGTATTGGTTAATACAACAAGTGAATGAGCTATGAGATCAAATACGTGAAACATACATGAAGAGAAATTGCCCATTGGCAGCAATCCAGTTGGTAATATAAACAAGAAGGTCTCGATACCATCTTTTTTTCAGACGCCTTGTTGGATTCTCAGGAATGGAAGAGGTGGCAAACATATTTTTCTTCTTTTCTCCTTTTCTTGGATATCGAATTCGTTCAAATTATACATTTATCCGTTTATTATCACTTAATTTCACATCGATATAGCAAGTTTGATCAAAATAATTCGAGCCGTTTTTTAAAAAATCGTAAAAAGGTGTATGATGCTTGATATAAAGTAGATTTTTCTGCCGATATTGAAGAAAAAGTTGCTGTAACATCTCGGGCCTATAGTTGTCTCAAATATGAAATTTCAGTTTCATAGGACTTTTCGTTTTCGCGCTGGACATACCACACACGGACACATACACACACACCTTTTTGCAGGACTTGGTCATTTGGACTCAGGGGAGCCAAAAAAGGTGTATTTCCGTTGAAAACCGGAATTTGAAAATTTTCACGATCGCAATACTTTTAGGGTCCCCTGAGTCCAAATAACCATGGTCCCGCGAAAAGGTCTGTGTGCGTGCGTGTGTGTGTGTGTATGTAGTAACTCCTGGGCGGAAACGATAAGTCCTATGAAACTGAAATTTCATATTTAAGACAAATATACGCCCGAGACGTTACAAAACTTTTTTTCATCAAAATGAGCTTACCAGAAGAGGCACTTTATGCCATGCATTTTGCACCTTTTTTCGATTTTCTTGAAAACGGTTCCGACGATTTTGATTAAACTCGCTATATCGGTGTAAAATTTAATGGGCTTTAATATCATTTAGGTTTCATTCTGATTAAAATGGTCTGACAGGGCTTAAATGCCGAATTTTTAAATTTTCTTCTTCTAAAGTACCTTTAATTTTGTTGATTCTATAAAAATAACTGTAATATCTTATTACCACTGATGAAAAACAGATAAATATGGAAGTTGAGCGAATTTGAAAAGCAACTAAAGGAGAAAACTGAAAAAAAAATAATTTTTTAATGCAATTTTTTGTTTTTGAACATAAGAACAGTAATATACATGTATGATATACCGTTGGAAAGCTAAAGATTTTAGAAAAAATATTATCTTATACTCAAGCTTTTAAAAGTTAATAGAGAGTAATGAAAAGAAGATAAAACTAACTGATTATTATAGATAATAATATAATAGATTTTTTAATAAAACACATGTTTCTATATAAATTCAATTTAATTAATTCTTTAATAGTTTCACGTATTTTTATCTCTAACTGTATTTGCAAATTCTTTCATTGATTTTTAAAATGGAGGTAAGTGAAAGTCGAGTGTTGCCCGCACCAGATTTTTTTATCTCCTTTATTTGACAAGATCAGTCACACACTTTGCGAGAACTTACAACTTCTTAACTGATGGAACTTATTGAATATGAGCCACTTTATGTCTTCTTATTATCTACAAAAATTGAATATATTCCAGTTAAAGCTCTCTTGTTCTTTTATGAGACGGTATTTAATCTTTCCATTTAAAATGCTTCCACGTTCATAAAAACAGGCTTACACTGTTATTCTGGTTTACTTTCTTCTCATCGAATGATAAATCGACATAATGGCTCGTCGATTGAATGAGCCTGCTACAACTCCCGGTATGGAAGTTAGAACCCACTTCTAAAGAACTGTCAATGCTTCGCCGGAACGTGGGCTGGAGAATAAAAGGCTCAGAGGTGAAAGGGGAATTCCGGGCAACGCCTGCACATATGATGGGAGTCGAGTGTCAACTTGAGCAGTTCAGTCATGTCTGACAGATACCGTTGAGGGCACCAGTCTGTATCGAAGGCTTCACTGAAGGTGATGACAAATCTATAGCATACTTATGTCATCAATACACAAATCAAGATAATATGCTTTTCACGTTCACTTACATATACGAGGCATGTTTTTTTAAGTAAGTACCGTTTGGAATTAAAAAAAGACGTGTAAAGATATCGCAATAATTTTATTTTTACATGAAAGTCTATACCTTAATCTACTTTTCTACAAATTTCCATGAATTTTGAGGCACTTGTCATAACGCGCACCAGTTTTTGAATACCCTCCTCAAAAAATTCTGCCGCCTGACTTGTTAACCACTGCACCACAAATGTTTTGACTTCGTTATCGTCTTGAAGACGCCGACCACCAGGAACAAATGGTAGTCGCTGGGCGCCAGATCAGAGCTGTATGGAGGATGATCTAGAGTTTCCCATTTAAACTGATTTGATGAGATCTTTTGAATGACCACCCATTTCCTCACCATTCCATCATTCATAATGTTTTGTCCGCAAAACTTCAAACGATCTCACGATGAATATCGATTGGTCTTACGCCTTTAGCACTAAGAAATCGGATAACAGCGGTACTTCACAATCAGCAGGGCCTCACGATTGTCGGAGGTATCTTAAACACTCAGTAAACAACGTATACAATGAAGAATCTGACGGTAATAGCGTAGACAAAGATGTAGGTGACCAGCGCGCATGCACGGAACGCCGGCCGTAGTGCTGCGGCGGCGGAATCGCAAAACGGTTACTTACTTAAAAAACATGCTTCGTATATGAAACGTATAGTATGGGAAAGCATTGCTATCGTAAAAATAACTTGTGTTTTCACAATAAATAAACGTTTTAGGGTCTGTTGTGTCTATTTGACTACAAAATGGACTAGCGTCTAAAACTTGTAAAAAATCGTAGCTCCCAGGAGAGGAATCTAGCGCTTTTGTAGATAACTACGTGCTCCAAGCTTAACCTTTTTTTAAATGAAGGCCGCGCTATACAGTGAGAGAAGAGGTAGGTGAAAATTCTTGAGAGCGAGGTATGAATATGAAAGCATATTTAAGAAAAATCTGGGCGGGCAACACACGACTTTTATTTAACTCCGTTTTTAATGTTTCCGGTGCAAAATGTATAGTATAAAGTGACTCTTCTGGTAAGCTCATTTAGATGAAAAAAATTGTGTAACGTCTCGAGTGTATATTTGTCTTAAATATGAAATTTCAGTTTCATAGGACTTACCGTTTACGCCCGGGAGTTACCACATATACACACACAGACTTATTGCGGGACTTGGTTATTTGGACTCAGGGGACCCTAAAATGTGTATTTCTGGTGAAAACTGGAATTCCAAAAATTTTCGCTATCGGAATACTTTCTCTTATATATATAGTAAGTGAAAGTAAAATAAATTCGAATAACAAAATGAAATATTACTTTACAATAAATAAATGATATTATTAAATGTTATTGAAAAATAAACAAATGATAATCGTGGGTCGAAATAATCGGTTGTCAGTCTTTTTTAATATTTTAATTTTGCCGACGTTTCAGCTCAAACTTGTGAGCCATCATCAGTGCATTACTGAGTAGGGGTAGGCATAATCGAATGATCGTCATAATCGGATGATCGGACTTCGATGAATTAAATAATCGAATGATTGAATGATTAATATGCATTCTGAAGAGAAATTTATGCGATGAGAAAAAAAAAAAAAAAAAAAAAAAAGCTCCGAGCACCTTATAATCATTCGATTATCGTTAAACCATTCAGTTCGAATGATCATTCGTTGCTAGAAACCGATTAATCCGATAATCGAGTAATTCGAATGATTGAAATAATCGAATGATCCGATAATCGTCATTCGATTATACCCACCCCTATTACTGAGCCATGTCAAGCATTAACTCTGAGTAAGTTCATGTTATGTCGTTTATGTCTAGCGTGAAAAAATTAAGTTGTGTTTTTATGAAATTTAAGAGCGTTAACGCCTGGGATGTTACGGAAAATATTGCTCAAAAACAGGTCTAACGAATATATTATTGTTATCGTATTTTTTGAACCCAATAAAAACAACATAGATGTATAATATACCGTTGGAAAGCTAAAGATTTTAGGAAAATATCTTATCAACTTTGATTGAAGGTTATGTAAAGTGATATAATGGGCATATAATTATTACTGATAAATATACGTGACAATTTGATATTGCTATATTATTTAATCTAAATCATTTGTTTCAAACGAAACTAAATATTTTTTTATTTAAAAATACTTTAAAATTGTCAAATTTAATTTTATTAAATATTTCTTAAATTGATTTGACAAACTGTTTTAAGTTAAAGTTGAGTGTAGCCCGCAGCAGATTATTTATCAAAACGAGTTTAATATGTACGCATCAAAAGCTTTTTTTTCTACTGATGCCATGTCGTATTTACAATATGCTAGGTCAAATTGAAATATGAAATTGGGTCTAATTTTTTTTTTTTTTTTTTTACTAGAAATGTTTTCTGGAAATTACTTTAGGATTATCAACTCACTATTTTTGTTTCTGTTTATTCGAGCTTTATCAGGGTTCTGTGTGAAATGGCCTGCCAAGGGAGTTGATACAGTTGTGGTATTATGACGCGTCGAGCCGAAGAACCACAGCAGACCTCGCCACAAAATCATTCAATGATGAGCTCATTGTGCCTTCGTTCTCACGAATAGGGCATACACGTTCACAGCTTCATGGGAATCATTTTCTTCATCGTTTGAGTTCATTTTCTATTTTACTGATTTCTCGTGGAAGATGCGTTTGTCTCTGAAATAACTTTGACTTAAGTAGTTTTTATTCTAATCCTTTATTTATTTTATTTCGTTTTGTTTTTTGTTTATTTATTTAACGTCACTTTATGCTACTATGGCTAATCAGACGATGCTACAGTGGGAGTCCTAAATTTTTCCTATCCAGGTTTTATTAGGATAGGGATCTTTAACGAGTACCTAACATCGCACAGGCTCGGGACCACCTTTTAACGTCCCCTCCAAAGGACGGCATAACTAAGGATTTTTTACTCCCATTAAAAATCCTAGGACCACCTGCGGGTTTGAACCCGTCTTTTTTGGCTTAGGAGGCTGTTATGCTAGCCACCCTGCTACCGGTGATCCCTTATTTTCGTTTTTATTACGTTTAGGCCTCGAGGGTCATCCTCAAGTATCTATCATGCATATTTATTTCACATATACTCTTTCACCGCTTCATCAGCAGTGTCGTATATTTGCACTTACTATTTCAAATAAATATAATTTAAAAAGAGAATTAAATTTACTACAAAATGAAAAAATACAATCATTGAGATTAGTTAAGAACTAGCAGAGATATAGCGTTTTGATATTAGCAGTGATGTTTTGCCATTTTCCTTTGAATTATTTATAGCGATTCATATTACTTAATTTCCTATCAATTTAAAGCGGAGTGGCCTAGTGGATACAGTATTTGTCTACTGTTCTTCGGTTCCTGGGTTCGAATCCGAGCTGTGACGGAATATTATATTTTCTGTTAATAAAGTCGAGGGGCGACCCTAGGGTATGGAGACTCCTGGGGCAGACTCAACCCCTATAAAGCAGGTACCCAAAAGCTTGGGGGAAAGCCTGGCTAATCGGCTATCGATCAAGGCCTAATCACCTCATTGCACGGCCGTTGGCCTATAAACAGTACGAATCTTAATATGTACTGTGCCCAAGATGCTTGATGGTTTGTAGTGGTACAGGTAAAAGTAATTGCCTATCAACAGCCATATAAACAGTTCTACCCTAATATAGTTGTTTGAAAATTAAAAACCATTGTGTAATGATTTTCAGCGTTTTCATATTTCAAATTTATTTCCTCGATTAGACTGTTCGGTATTCTACAACTGTTTTGGTTGTAATATTTTGTAGCGTAAAAAAACATGGTGACTTAATAGTATAATTACTAAGATTAATAAAATTAATAATTATTAAAATTAATAGTATTAATTATTAATAATTACTAAATATATAAATATAGTAAATTTATATAATATTAATACTATTATAAATTAATATAATAATAATTATATAGTAAATTAGTATAATAATAATACTAAATAAATATAGTAATTATTAAATATAATTAATAATTACTAAAATCAATAACTAGTATAATTACTAGCTTAAACTATCCCAAAACGATTAGAATTCTACAAACAAAAGACAGTTTCTATTTCGCTAGTGAAGTAGTTCTGCGTGTTTTCTTAATTATCCCGTCCTAGAATTGTAATCTCCTTTATCTTTTCTTTTTACTGTATAAAGGGTTTTAACCGTCTTTATATGGCCAACCTGGCTGTCAAAACCAATTCGTCGTACAACTTTCATTAGTTACCTAAAGACTTTCTCTTTGATAGAGTATATAAAAAAAACTCCTTGCTTTGTTCGAGCAATTACATTTTGTGCTTGTTTTTTAATTAGATTTTGTCCTCTCATAAAGTTGTGTCGTAAAGTCTATACCCGTACACTTTCACATAGCACCGACGGTTGAAAGTTCCGCCTCTTTAAATAATGCTTTTTAATAGGATTTTCTTTAAATTGGGCTTGATAGATTAGTTTTAGGACTTCTAAATCTTCTATCTAAATGTACATATACATTTTACCTCTTATCCACAATTAATTTTATTACCTTTGCTCGAAACAGTCAACTTTCCCTTACCTCTATTCTTAAAATGATATTTTAAAGAAAGTTGGATTTAAAAATGTATAGTTAAGATGAAAACGATAATATTAAGGATGTATAGTCGACTGTAGAATTTATTATAGGTAAAAATAATCGGGATTGAGTATTTTTTAATATTTTATTTTTGCCGACGTTTCGGTTCAAACTTGTGAGCCAATTGCAATGTATTTTACTTATAAACCTTAGGAATGCCTTAAATGATGCTGGAAACCGTATCAAAATTCGTCTTGTGGTTTAGAAGCAGTTAGCGGAAACAAAAATCGCGTTATCATTTTGTATTTTTAGAGATTAACTTTTATAAAATCTTGCTCTTTAAAACGGTATATTACGTACGTCTATATTATTACTAGGGATTGCAATCCGGAAAACCGGATCCGGCATCATCTTAAGTTAACCGGATCCGGTATATTATATATATACTTTGAGTACTTTGAACGAATTACATTTGGTGTACATGTGTGGTAGTGTCGCCGAATCAGTTCAGCATCATTCGTTCGCCATTCGTGAGACAATACTGTGTTGTTTTTTTTTGTCGGTGCTTCACCTAAATATAAATAAACAGATATTATTACCTTGGATATACTATAAGTTGGCTGTAAAGAAACTTCTGAAACAACTCTAACATTTTTTTTAGAGTAATTGCTCAGTCAAGTAATGACTCATTCAAGTCTTAAGCTACTGAATTATATGAAAAACTGCTTACATATATATTGAAAGCTTGGAATACTGAGCTGCCTTACTGCTCAAGTCTTCCCATACTTCACTTTCTCCGATAGATCAATTAATTTATTGGGTTACTTTATAAAATCTTATATAATTATCCTTGAGTAATTAACTCAAATTGGAATTGTCATAACAATAATTTTAAATTATTTTGAGAATTCTGACAATGACAAACAAGTTTTATATTTATGATAGACACTATCATATTTTGATGAATATATCTAATAAATGGCATAATTATCACAATAATGAGTTTGTATTATTGGGTTGATGCAAAATTTATGCAGGTTTCCTCTATTGCAATATCTTAATTCCAATTGTGTAAACAAAGCTAATCCTAACATTGATCACTATTATACCAAAACAAACCTTATCTAATACCCTCTCTTTCACCATGAATTTGTTTAGTAAAATCGTTTTGTTCAGTGTGTTCAAAGCTCTTGAATCGAAAATGTCAAAGTGCGATTTTCGTCAAATTTATTTTTACGAATTTAAATTAGGGCGCAGCGCTGCGCAAACGGCTCGTAATATTAATGAAGTGTGGGGTCAGGGGGCTATTAATGAGTGCACGGTGCAGCGTTGGTTCCAGAAGTTTCGCAGAGGAAATTTCGACCTCGAAGACAAGGAAGGTCGGGGCCGTCATCTTGCTCTGGACAACGACCAGCTGAGGTCAAAAGTGGAAGAAGACCCAACCAAAACCACACGAGAAATGGCGGCGGAACTCGGAACTCAAAAATTGCAACGTCTTTGCCCAGCATTGATGAACCGAAAGGGGCCGATCCTGCTCCACGATAACGCCAGACCACACGTTGCACAACCAACGCTTCGACGACTGCACGAGTTGTGCTACGAAGTTCTCCAACATCCGCCTTATTCACCTGACCTCTCTCCTACAGACTTCCACTTTTTCAGGCATCTGGACAACTTTTTGAGGGAGAAATATTTTCAAAACCAGGACGACATTGAAAATTCTTTTCGTGATTTCATTGAGTCCAGGGATTCGGATTTTTTTTCTGGTGGAATAAGAAAGCTTGTTGAACGTTGGCAAAAGTGCATTGATTCAGATGGAAATTATTTTGATTAAATATATATGGTTAAAGTAAAGATATGGCGTATTTACAATACCTACTAAAAACCTGCATTAATTTTGCATCAACCCAATATAAGCAAAAATCTTTAAATTATTCTACTGACAATATTTGTTATTCAAATAGTATCTAAGTACTAATAAATTTAGTATATATTGTGAAAAATCAATTTTTATTTTGAAAAAAGGGTGGTAGAAAACAAATAGTCTTTATTTTCAGCAAATGGTGATCAATAGCCGACTGTTTTAGTAGCTATTAACATTTTACTTGTTACCTAAACTACTAAACTTTAAATTTTTGCTCCATATCTAATCCTAACATAACTTTTATTTTATAAACTTTCTAGTATGACTACAATTATACTCGAATAACTCACTAACAGTTCATCTTGGACCGACAAGTGAAAATAAACCTGATTTTGTCAAGCTATCCGGATCCGGCCGGATTGAAAATGACGCCGGATTGCAATCCCTATTTACTACTTATATTTCAGAAATATTTTTTTTGATGTCTTAGGTACAGAAAATTTATTTTTCTAGTTTAAAGAAAAGGACGTATTTTGCAAATAAACCTTCAGGAATGAAGGTCCCAAATAACGGTGGAAACCGTATCAAAATCCGTCTGGTGGTTTGGAAGGAGTTAGAGAGCGAAAACCAAAATCGCGTTATCATTTTATGTATATAGAGATACTCAACGATTATAAGACTAAATGTGTCGAAGTAGTAACGCAACCTTGACCAAGGAAAAATATTAATAACATTCCTCTAATTAATTCCCGTTGCAACATAGATAATGCACTCAAACTGCTGCGTACACAAATCTCTCTTTCGAGTAAACACACGATCCACTATCGTTTCACAACATCGTCTGCGAGCGACACGTGTGTTTGAGCATCGCTCTCCTCAAACATAAACAATGCAACAATGTAACACAGATGCACTTTGATGCAGTTGCATTCTCGTGGCGCCTCCCTCAAGGCTATTAGATCGTAATCGGCCTGACCTCCTTCTAGCACCCGATTGCGCCGATCAGGTACTCCACTTCTTGCGAGGAAGTCTCTCTCCTTTTTTTCTTCCACGCCGACCTGATACCGTCATTAGTCGGAGGGTGGAAGGAACCGCTTACAAAAAACAAGGACCTACCTGGACCGCCGTTCCCTCTCACAATCTCCTCCTATTCCTACCTGGATTTCTGAAGAGGGTCCTATTCACGGCATTGTGTTCCTGTTGAAAACATGTTTACTGATTAGTAGGCCGTATGTGATGTTAATGGAAAGGTGGTTCGGGTTTTTAAATCTGTTGAACCCTAAGGGTGGAGCCTTTAGGCCTTCACCTGGGCATTAAAAAACATGAACAGTGTTGTTGGTGCTGTGTGTGTTATAATTTTCTAATATTTAAGTATACTTGTTATATAATGAGGGAGTTGGGTGTTCTAGTGCATTCGTTCCCAACTTGTGGTCCGCGATTAGTCATTGGAATCTTATTTTAAATTTTATCAATGAAAAGTATTTATTTGTAATAAGAATTTATTTGCATAAACACCTTATAGTGCGTGGACCAGCAACGAAAAATGCAACCCATTTCACCAAGCTTTTAGAATGTTTTATGCTAAGCATCTATCATGGTAAAACAAAAAATACATGTCTGCAAACTCAAAACGGGTGGATTACAAAATGACGGTCATTAAAAAATTATACTCTTTTTTAACATAATTATCGTTAGTATCATTGAAACGGCTTATTCTATGAATAGAATTATTATAAAGTAAATCATCAAGTATTTAATAGGCTTTCATTTGAGTTGTAAAAGACATTTGTATGTTTAATATTTAACGATATAGAGGTATTGCAAAACAAAATAATTTTGCGTAAAACGAAATATCCCTCTTTTCTAACATAATTATGGTTACTATCTTGGAAACGGCTTATCCTATGAAGATTATCGTTATAAAGTTTTTAATATGCTTTCATTTGGGTGGTAAAAGACATTTATGTGTCTAATATTCAATGATAAAGAGGTATTACAAAAAAAAAAAATCTGGTGCGAGCAACACACGATTTTTAAGGAATTAATTAAATTGAATTTCTACAGAAACATGTATGTAGAATATTATTATATTATATATTATATTGATGTATAATATGCAAACATATTACCGTTCTTATGTGCAAAAACAAAAAATTGCATTAAAAAATGTTTTTTTTTTTCAGTTTTCTCCTTTAGTTCGATATCGAATTCGTTCATCTTATATATTTAGTTGTTTTTTATCGTTGGTAACAAGATTATATTGTTATTTTTTTAGTATCTACAACATTAAACTTACTTTAGAGGAAGAAAAATTAAAATATCGGCATTTAAACCCTGTCAGAATATTTAAATCAGAATGAAACCTTTACATCGATATATAGAGTTAAATATGTAGAATTATTTTTGAGAAAATAGTAAAAAAGCACGACATGCATGGTAAAAAGTGGTACTTCTGGTAAGATTTGTTGGAAAAGTTGTAACTTACATTTCACATCTGATTTCTGTTTCGTATGACGTTTTGTTTCCAAGCTATTCTTAACGCACACACACTTACCTTTTTATGGAAATTGATCATTTGAGTTAGAGAAGAGTAAAATCTGCGTAGGTGAACGGTGGATAAACGGATTTTTTTAAAACCTGTATTTAAGTTCTACGCATCTTGAAATGATAGCCCTCAAATTTTGAAATGGCTACAATTTTTATTATTATTTTATTTTTGTTTATTTTATTTATTTATTTTTTTTTTTGGTCGACTACAAAGGTTCATTATTGAAAAAATGATTTTGGTTTCCGCTAACTGCTTCTAAACCACAAGACGAATTTTGATACGGTTTCCTGCATCATTTAAGGCATTCTTTCCTAAGGTTTATAAGTAAAATACATTGCAATTGGCTCACAAGTTTGAACCGAAACGTCGGCAAAATTAAAATAGTAAAAAAGACTCAATCCCGATTATTTCTACCTATAATAAATTCTACATTCGACTATACATCCTCAATATTATTGTTTTCATCTTAACTATACAATTTTATATCCAACTTTCTTTAAAATATCATTTCAAGAATAGAGGTAAGTGAAAGTTGACTGTTTCGAGCAAAATTAATTGTAGATAAGAGGTAAAATGTATATGAACATTTAGATAGAAGATTTAGAAGTCCTAAAACTAATCTATCAAGCGCAATTTAAAGAAAATCCTATTAAAAAGCATTATTTAAAGAGGCGGAACTTTCAACCGTCGGTGCTATGTGAAAGTGTACGGGTATAGACTTTACGACACCACTTTATGAGAAGACAAAATCTAATTAAAAAACAGGCGCGAAATGTAATTGCTCGAACAAAGCAAGGAGTTTTTTTTATACTCCATCAAAGAGAAAGTCTTTAGGTAACTAATGAAAGTTGTACGACGAATTGGTTTTGACAGCCAGGATGGCCATATAAAGACGGTTAAAACCCTTTATACAGTAAAAAAAAAAAGATAAATGAGATTACAATTCTAGGACGGGATAATTAAGAAAACACGCAGAACTACTTCACTAGCGAAATAGGAACTGTCTTATGTTCGTAGAATTCTAATCGTTTTGGGATAGTTTAAGCTAGTATAATAGACACCATGGTTTTTTACAATATTAAATTTGTTGAATATCGTTGTTTTTACGCAAAATATTACAAACAAAACAGTTGTAGAATACACAACAGTCTAATCGAGGAAATAAATTTGAAATATGAAAACACTGAAAATTGTTACACAATGGTTTTTAATTTCTAAACAACTATATTAGGGTATAACTGTTTATATGGCTGTTGATAGGCAATTACTTTTACCTGTACCAATACAACCCATGAAGGGTCTTGGACACAGTACATATAGAGATTCGTACTGTTTAAAGGCCAACGGCCGTGCAATGAGGTGATTAGGCCTTGATCACGCTCAGCCGCCAGGCTTTCCCCCAGGTTTTTGAGTACCTGCTTTATAGAGGTTGGGTCTGCCCCAGGAGGGTCTTCATGCTCTAGTGTCAGGGATTAACAGAATAAATAATATTCCGTCACAGCCAGGATTCGAACCCAGAACCCGGATAACAGTAGACAAGTGCTCTATCCACTAGGCCGCTTCCAATGGATAGGCAATTAAGTAATAAGAAAAGCAATAAATAATTCAAAGGAAAATGGCTAAACACCACTGCTAATTTTAAAACGCTATATCTCTGCTATTCCTTAAATAATCTCAATGATTGTATTTTTTGTATTAAATTTAATTCTTTTTTAAATTATATTTATTTGAAATAGCAAGTGAAAATATACGACACTGCTGATGAAGCGGTGAAAGAGTATATGTGAAATAAATAATAAGGGATCACCGGTAGCTGGGTGGCTAGCATAACTGCCTCCTAAGCCAAAAAAGACGGGTTCAAACCTGCAGGTGGTCCTAGGATTTTTAATGGGAGTAAAAAATCCTTAGTTATGCCGTTCTTCGGAGGAAACGTTAAAAGGTGGTCCCGCACAAGTGCGATGTCAGGTACTCGTTAAAGATCCCTATCCTAATAAAACCTGGATAGGCAAAATTTAGGACTCGCACTGTAGCATCGTAACTAATGAAAGTTGTACGACGAATTGGTTTTGACAGCCAGGATGGCCATATAAAAACGGTTAAACCCTTTATACAGTAAAAAAAAAAGATAAAGGATTTTACAATTCTAGGACGGGATAATTAAGAAAACTCGCACAACTACTTCACTAGCGAAATAGAAACTGCCTTATCTTCGTAGAATTCTAATCGTTTTGGGATAGTATAAGCTAGTATAATAGTCACCTATTTTTTTACGCTATTAAATTTGTTGAATATCGTTGTTTTAACGCAAAATATTACAACCAAAACAGTTGTTGAATACCAAAGCCAAAACTACAAATGGGAAATAATAAATTTTGTTAAGTGTGAACTTTGTGCTAGTAAAAATAATTACATATTATAGCTATAGGTTATAGGTTCGAAGCTTTGGAAACTTTAGATGACGAACACGAAGATATAAACAAAATATGGGAAGAGATCAGGGATAATATTAAAGAGGTCGGTAATTTGTGTCTAGGGAAAATCTAAAATAAAAAGAACAAACCCTGGTTTGAAGGGGATTGTCAAAATATGTGTGAAAAAAGAAAAACTGCTAAACTGAATTCCTTAAATGATCCAAGCGATAATAACGTAACTTAATTTCGGGTAGTAAAAAAAAAAAAACTTCAAAATTTTTAAAAAATAAGAAAAGAGAGTATCTTAAAGGCAAAATAATAGAAATAGAAAAACATAAAAGCGAAAATAACGTAAGAGAGATGTACAAAGGTATAAACAAATCGCGTAAAAGAATTGAACCCTTATTGAATGCGGTTAAAGATGCAAATAACAATATAACTGCGGATCCGACTGAGATATTGAATAAATTTAAACAACACTTTGACGGCATATTAAATACGGAAAATAATAATCAATCTCCTCTCTCTGAATATCAGAGCGCTGAACCATGGATAGTCTCACCGAGTAAAGAGGAAATCGAAATAGCGATATGAAAATTAAAACGTTATAAGGCTGCAGGAAATGATAATATCACGAGTGAATTAATTAAGGCGTGTGGAGAAGCGGGCGTTTCCAAATTACATGTTTTAGTTAAAAAAATTTGGCAAAATGAAAAAATGCCCTATGAATGGAAAGAATCAATACTTATTCCGATTCACAAAAAAGGACCGAGGACGGATTGTAACAACTATCGTGGGATCTCTCTTCTCCCAGTATGCTATAAAATATTCTCGTCAATACTAACTAGCCGAATCACGGAATACGCTGAGGAAATTATCGGAGACTACCAATGTGGTTTTCGGCGGAATCGCTCGACTATTGATCAAATATTTTCCTTACGTCAAATATTAGAAAAAAAAATTGGAATACAACGGTGTAGTCCATCAACTTTACATCGATTTTAAAAAGGCTTATGATTCAATAGACCGTCAGAAGCTATATAACATCATGATTGAATAGGGAATACCTAGAAAGTTAGCAAACCTAGTAGAGATGTGTTTGTCGGAAACATTCCATAAAGTTAGAATCGGTCATAATTACTCCGAGAGATTTGAGGTGCGATCGGGTTTGTAACAGGGTGACTCGCTTACTTTGAAGGATGAACAACGGCTTAAGATTTTCGAAAATAAGGTACTGCGTAAAATATTTGGTCCGAAGAGAGATGAGACCAGTGAGGAGTTTAGAAGGTTGCACAACGCGGAATTGAGGGACTTGTATCCTGTGAATATAATTGATTTGATAGCATCTCGGAGACTCAAATGAGCGAGTAAAGTTGTTGGGCTCGATGAAGAGCGGATTCCGAGAAAGTTGGTATTCGCTGAACCGACTGGTAGGCGTCCGAAAGGCAGGCCGAAGCGTCGATGGGAGGATTGCATTAAGGCTGATCTCGGGGGCTTGGGCTTGAACGGTGAACATTGGACGAGTCTGTGTAGGCGGAATTTGGTGGTATCGGCATCGAACCTTCGGGTTCGCTAAGCCTATTATTATTATTATTATCATTATTGATAACTGTCGTTTATTAGGGTTTCCGTAATCATTGGGGAAGGTAGGGGAGGAATGATTTCCTGTTATCAATGTAGGAAATCTATCGTAGCAATCGTTATTTCTCATTTTATGGCTTATCTTTGTTGTGTTTGTTCCTGAAACACTCTATCATTATTATTATATATATATCCCTCAGCGACATGAACAACTCATTTTCTCGTAGCCTTAGATATCTACCGACACCGCCATCAGTCTGCAATCCCATTTTCGTATAATTATGAGCTTGATATGGGTTATGGTTGTTATAAATCTCAATTGCTTTGCAAGTATTTTCCTTATTACTTTCTTGGTAGTTAAGTCAAAAATGAAATTGAGGCAGACACGTTGTACACATGCTTACTAACATATACGGACTCACTTCTCTCAGATGTACTGTAAAAAAATCTGAAGGGCTCCGGATTCACTAATCAAAAATAAATTGTACCATGGTACGTCAACAACAAAAAAACAAAAACAATCTGGTGCGCGCAACACACGACTTTCACTTACCTCTGTTATCATTATCAATTTAAAAATTTTTAAATAAATTTAGAAACGAAAATAAATTGTTAAAGGATTATTTAATTTGATTTTTATTGAAAGATGTTATTAAGTAATATGTTATAATCTACGAAAATCAGTAAGTTTTTATCGGCTTTTCATCACTCCTTGTAAGAATAAGGTGACCAGATTTTTACTTTTACTTACTAATTATAGTAAGGGGAAGTATTGTGATAGTGAAAATTTTCGAATTCCAGTTTTCAACGGAAATACACGTTTTAGTCCCCTGAGTCCAAATAACCAAGTCCCGCAAAAAGGTCCGTGTGTGTGTGTGTGTGTTAACTCCCGGGCGGATACGGTAAGTCCTATGAAACTGAAATTTCATATTATGACAATATACCGAACGTGACAAAACTCTTCATCAAAATCAGCTACCAAAGAGCACTTTACATTGACCAGTCGACATTGATAATGCATATCGTTAATTATGCTTATCATCATATTTTCAAGTTAAACATAGAAGAGATAACATGATATTTAGATAATACATTTTAAATTTTCAATAAATTCAATTGATTATTCCTTAAAGTTCACGATTTATTAACTCTACTGTATAAATCATTCAATGATTTAAATGGGTTTAAAGTCAGTGTCGAGATTTTTAAGTTAAAGGACAAGTGATGAGAGAAAGAAAAAACTAAGGATTATTAGATAATAACTATAATAAATTTTTTAATAAATGTTTATAAATATTTAAATTATATATTTATTCTTAATAGTTTATTTTTTATCTCTAATTTTATTTTAAATTTTTCATGATTTTAAAAATCGAGGTAGTGAAAGTCGTGTGTTGCTCGCACCAGATTTTTAGATGGGCAAAGCGGGAAACTCTAAAGGAGGGGGAGGTGGGTATTTAAAAAAAAAATCATAAGGAATACAAATAATAACTTAATATATATATATTTTTTTAACCTAAGTACGATTTATAAATATCAAAAATGTATAATATTTTATTTCTTGACATAGTTTTTTATTTGATTGTATTTGTTTCATTAAATTGTTGCCTTGTATTGAGGATGTATAGTCGACTGTAGAAACTATTATAGGTGGAATAGTCAGGAATCAGTCATTTTTTGAAAATTTTTAATTTTTCCAACGTTTCGGCTCAAGCTTGTGAGCCATCATCAGGGCATTACTGAGCCATTTCCAAGCATAAACTGACTCTTTATGCTTGGACATGGCTCAGTAATGCCCGGATGATGGCTCACAAGCTTGAGCCGAAACGTTGGCAAAATTAAAAATTTTCAAAAAATGGCTTTTTCCTGATTATTCCACCTATAGTTAAATTGTTGTCATTTTTTAAAATATTGTAAAAAATCCTCACGAGAATTTGTCAAATTATATTTGACACATAAAATGGCTTTCAAAGTTTAAACACTTAATTTTGATTTTTCTGATGTCCACATTTGATTTACTGTAGAAAAACTTTATATTATAATTATATGTTTTGATTCTCTAAGATAAATTCAAATTTTAAATTAATTTGTGATTATCTAACTGTTAAGAAAATTAAAATGTTATAAACACATACAGTGCGTTTCACATCGGCAAAATTTCGCCGAATTAATTTGCCTTAAACATAATTTACATGAACATATTTTATTGTTGTTTATAACGAAATTAGTTTGATTGACTTTAAATATTGGCAACATTTTATTCATATATTTCTTTCTAAAATTTCTTTTAAGGTTAACGTCGGTGATATAATTGTTGTCATCAATATAAAATATGTAGACTATGAATATTTTAAGCTGAGTTTAAGACAATTTATGTATTGAGGAAATGTATAAATCAATTACTTACCTTAATTTTCTCGGGATTCCCTTTTTACGTCCCTCTCTGAATGACTTTTTACTCCCATTAAAAATTCTTGAGTCACCTGTAGGTTTGAACCTATGACCTTGGGCATATAGATGGCTGGTATGCTAACCACTATGCTACAGGTGACCACTGTTATTTTTGTTGTCTTGGTCGATTGTTGAAAATAATAAACCACAATACTTACAGTCTTACATGTACTGTCAGTGGACGAACTCTTAAAGTACTCTTTATGAAGGAGTTTGTAAAAACTCTCAGGGACATATTAACATAAGATAATTTCGTTAAGTTTCGATGGAATCATTTATGAATAATGTGACTATTATCTGTAATAATCACTTAACAAGGTGCCCTTTTTGTCTCTCTCCATTATATTCTACAACTTGGTATGTTAAAATGCAATTTATTTATTTATTTTTATTTTTCTAACTTTAAATATAGAAAAACAACACATTACACACGAAAAAAACAGAGATAATAATCAACAGCTGGTGAGAGGTTCCAATAGATTTTCCACTGAATTATAAAATAAAGTTAATAAGAAAATTATGCACGGAAAAAAAGAAGGAACAAAAAAACTGCTTTAAAGAAATATAATTACGAAAACATTAATATGTTTGAAGGAGTGACAAATCCATTTCACACAATCTCTTTGTTCCCACTAGCTGTGTGATTGGAACACCTACAAGCACACCCATCACAGGATAATACATCCGTTGTAAACGATAGTAAAATTTGTTGAATAAAAAAAAATCCGGTGCAGGCAACATACGACTTTCACTTACCTCTGTTGTTGGAATCGATTAAAGAACTTAAATTCAATTAAGTTGAAAAAATAACATCGAGTTTGCATGAAAACATATGTTAATAGATTAATTATTCTAACAAAATAAATACTCTTCTCACAGAGAACTAACAAGACGTAAGAAACAGTATTCACATCTATTGGATTACAGATCTGCACTTACAATTTAGGTGAAAATGTTTTTTTTGTGATATCTCGGGTGTATTGTATTATTGGGTTGTTTCACATGAAATGTCCGTTTTTATAGTTTCTGAAATACATAAAGGATTTTGCAGGTCTCTGTTATTTTATTCAGAATGTTTACATATTTAAAGTAAACAGTTATTAATCCTCTACCTTTGTATTATAAACATTAGCTTCCCAATAAATTACCCACTTTTTAGTATACCTCCAAATTTGAACATGGAAATACGCGATTTTCGAGTAATATATTTGTACGAGTTTAAACTCGGCCATTCAGCAGCTGAGGCCGCTAGAAATATTTGCAAAGCGTTTAGGGAAGGGAGTGTTAATCAACGGACTATTCGCCGTTGGTTTGCTAATTTTTCAGCTGGGGATGACTTGGAAAACTTGCCCCGAGATAGACTTTCGTCCGTAATAGACAACGATGTCCTCAAACATACAGTAGAAGGAAACTCCTACCAAACAGTTAAAGGACTCTCAGCAACTAAATGCAAGTACATCTACCGTTTTCAGACATTTAAAGTGTATCAGGAAAGTAAAAAAGCTCGATACATGATCTATCTCACTGAGGGGCAGCAAGACCCCATGTTTCAAAACATATCGTGCAAAAATTGAAAGAACTGGGCTACGGAGTTCTTCCGCACCCACCATATTCTGACATTAAGAATAAAATTATATTGATTTCATATCGTATTATTAATAAAAATCCTTTATCATGAAAACGGACATTTCATGTGACACAACCCAATACATATGAAATTTTAGTTTCTTATGACTTTTCGTTTTCGTGCTAGACTTAGCGTGTGTACAAACACACACGATCGCATTACGTTCCCTTACTATAAATTTCATATGTTGCTGAAAGTAATAAATATGTGATTCATTTATAGTCAATTAAATTCAAGAACGCAACGTTAATGTATTAAAGTAAAGATAATTAATAACGAATGTAAAAATTCAAGTACTCATATAGACAATAATAACTTTTTTTTTTAATATTTATTTATTGTAATTTACAACTGTGTAACAAGTAATACAACAAGTAAATTTGAATGAAATATAAAAACAATAACTTAATCAGGATTGTTGTGTCGCGGTTCACTCAATAACCCTGAAGATGGTCTACGATTTAGGCCGAAACGTTGGCATAACAAATTGAAGTGTTTCTCCCATCTAACTTCTTATATCTTACCTACGGTCATCTATTCTTTCATTATTAGAAAATTAATCTAAATTTAGGTATGAACTATTTTTTTATAAACTTTAGTATCATAGCTCGACAATTTTTTCGCTTTGAGCTGTCGAATAGAATTCGACCGCGACTGAAAGTTCAATTCCTTTTATAAAATCTTAACTGAAAGGCGCCACATTTAAATAAATAAACGATAAGATGAAGTGAATGAATAAATATTGAGGTTTTCCGACTTCCTTCGACTAATATTTAACGGCAAGAAGCTACCCTTTAAAGATATCAGGTTTAGATAAAAAAAAAAATAAATAAATAAAAAAAAAAAATTGTTGAATATATATTTGTCAAATATATTTATCAGTAGGTATATATAGCACTGGGGGTGTCAACCAGTGATAAGTGTTCTCCGAATCCATCGAATTGTTATCTTGTTTCCACGGGCTTTCCCACACGCCCAGTGCATTGAAATTGGACATAAACTGCAATATAAAATATCTAGTGCGGACAATACACGACTTTTAATTACCTCCAATGTTATTCCGTGCTGTTTACTAATAAATAAAATAAAACATTTTTATCAAAAGATATAAAAATAAAATTGTTAATAGTTACATCCGAATCACTTATTGGTATGAAATATGCTTTAGAACCTATTATCTTATCTACCTACATACATAACATACATAAAAGATTTCATAAAAATTGGTCGAGCCGTTTCGGAGAATACCACAAACACTGTGGCACGAGATTTTGGTTTATTATTATTAATAATGAACCTTTGTAATCGACCAAACATATAAAAAAAATTACACCCTCCCCCCCCCCACCTCAAAATTTGAGGGTTTACGTTTCAAGATTCGTAGAATCCGTATAACGAATAAAGAATAAATCCGCTTGCCCGCCGTCCGCGGTATTTCTCCAAAACTACTAGACCATTTTATAAAAAATTCGCCACCGAAATACTAGGGCATGCAACGACTATCGTAACACCTAGTCCTTGATATCAGCTGGTCATGTTTAATATAGTGGCCGATTGAAAGTGATTTAAATCAATAACTCAGTTATTTAACTTTCACTTACTATATATGGTAAGAGAAAGTATTGCGATCGTAAACATTTTCGAATTCCAGTTTTTAACGGAAATACACGTTTTAGGGTCCCCTGAGTCCAAATAACCAAGTCCCGCAAAAAGGACTGTGTGTGTGTGTGTGTGTGTGTGTGTGTGTGTGTGTGTGTGTGTGTGTGTGTGTGGTAACTCCCAGGTGGAAACGATAAGTCGTATAAAACTGAAATTTCATATTTAAGACAAATATACGCCCGAGACGTTACAAAACCTTTTTTATCAAAATGATCTTAACAGAAGAGCCCCATTATACTATGCATTTTGCACCTTTTTATGATTTTCTCAAAATCGGTTCCGACGATTTTGTTTAAACTCGCTATATCAATGTAAAATTCAATAGGCTTTTAATATCATGTAGGTTTCTCATCATTCTGAATAAAATAATAACACAAGGCTTAAATGCCGATATTTTAAATTTCCTTCTTCTAAAGTACCTTTAATTTTGTTGATTCTATAAAAATAACTTTATTATCTTGTTACCACCGATGAAAAATAGGTAAATATATAAATTAAATGAATTCGAAACACAACTAAAGGAAAAGACTGAAAAAATATGTTTTTATTGCAATTTTTTTTGTTTTTTTTAATTTAAAAACAGTAATATACATGAATACTATACCGTTGGAAAGCTAAATATTTTAGAAAAAATATTATCTGATACTCAAGCTTTTAAAAGTTTATAGAGATTGATAAAAATAACATAAAACTAACTGATTATTTTAGATAATTATATAATAGATTTTTTAATAAAACACATGTTTCTATAGAAATTCCATTTAACTAATTCTTTAATGGTTTCACTAATTTTTATTTCTAACTGTATTTGAAAATTCTTTAATCGATTTTTAAAACAGAGGTAAGTGAAAGTCGTGTGTAGCCCGCACCAAATATTTTTAATTTAAAGCTAAATTCTTAAACGACATGAATTTAACCGACGAGCCTAAATAGGTAATTGAAAGTAAAATATCGCAGACTAAGATCCAAATTAGTTTATCAACAGTGTAAGGATTCATTTACAAATACCTTGATGGCAGCATGAATTAATTTTCTTGTAGTGGAAATTTTGCTACGTAATAAAAAAAAAAAAATAAATAAAAAAAAATAAAAAAAATTGAATTTGACCCATAATTACGCCCATAACTCAGTTATTTTTCAGGATAAAGAAAAACGTATAGAGCTTTAGAATCAGTAAAGAACGATAAACAAAAAAAAAAATAAGAAGAACGGAAAAAAAATTGCAATCTAGCCTATATATACTCTTGTAACTTCGTTATATTTAAAGATAGAAAAAAATATATTAATGTTTTTTAACCAAAATACCAAGGATAATCATAAAAAGAAAATAATGAATTGAAATTTTACCCATAAATACGCCTATCATTCAGTTTTTTTTAAGATTGAGAAAAATATGTTGACAGTTTTAGAATATGTAAGGAACGATAAACAGGGGGGAGGGGACAGTCAATATATTTAAGACACTTATTGGGATGTAATTCCACTAAAACTCAGTTATTATTGAATATATAGAAAAATCGAAAACAAATTTTCGACTCAGGACACCGCGATGAACAAAGAGAAAAAGAATCTTATATGATCAAGCTACAACTTATAAGAATGTAATTCCCTGACAATCCGGTTATTATTGATAATAGAGAAAAAATGTCAGGTGTTCTGGAATCGGGAAATTTTGTTTGAATGCAAATCGATAGAAAATAAAAGTAAATAGTAACAAAGACTAGTATAAATGCTGATAATAGATAATACAGAAAAAAAAATTTGATAGTTGAGAAAAAATGTCAGGTGTTCTGGAATCAGGAAATTTTATTTGGATGCAAATCGATTGAAAAGAAAAGGAAATAGTAACAAATTCTTGTATAAATGCTTTTGGTTAAAAAAAAAAAAATTGAGAATAGTTATTTTATTCCGTTGAATATAGCCGGAATGCTGTTTTTTTTTTTAGGGGTTCTTACGAAAATTGCAGTTCTTATACAAAATCAGAATTTCACCCGCTTTCTGTACACGGTCTCCCTCTACACCAGAAAAAAAAAAAAAACTGAGAAAAGGACTTGCTACGATGTAGATGGCAGTGATAACAGCTGTTCCTTATCGAGGCACAGCCAGTGTTGTCCCAAGATTAGTATTCATGAGCAAATATTGGGAATGTTAGCGCCACCACACTGACAATTTTTTTGTATGACTCTGCTTCTTATGTAGCAAAATTTCCACTACAAAAAAATGAATTCATGCTGCCATCAATGTATTTCTAAATGAATCCTTACACTGTTGATAAACTAATTTGGATCTTAGTCTGCGATATTTTACTTTCAATTACCTATATAGGCTCGTCGGTTAAATTCATGTCGTTTAAGAATTTAGCTTTAAAATAAAAAATCTGGTGCGGGCTACACACGACCTTCACTTACCTCCGTTTTAAAAATCGATTAAAGAATTTTGAAATACAGTTAGAAATAAAAATTAGTGAAAATGTTAAAGAATTAATTAAATTGAATTAATATAGAAACATGTGTTTACTTAAAAACTCTGTAATATTGCTATCTAAAATAATCAATTAGTTGTATAGGCTTTTTATCAATCTTTATTAACTTTAACAAGCTTGTGTATGAAATAATATTTTTTCTAAAATCTTTCTCTTTCCAACGATATATTATACGTCTATATTAATGTTCTTATGTCCAAAAACAAAATATTGCATTAAAAAAATATTTTTTTCAGTTTTCTCCTTTAGTTGTTTATAAAATTCGCTCAACTTGCATATTTAGCTGTTGATTATCAATGGTTACAAGATAATATAGCTATTTTTATAGAATCTACAAAATCAAAGGTACTTTAGAGGAAGACAATTTAAAATATCGGCATTTAAACCCTGTCAGACCATTTTAATCAGATTAAACCTACATGACGTTTAAGCCTGTTAAAGTTTACATCGATATATTAGGTTTAATCAAAATCGTCATAACCGTTTTCGAGAAAATCGAAAAAAGGTGCAAAATGCATAGTATAAAGTGGCTCTTCTGGTAAGCTCATTTTGATGAAAAAGGTTTTGTAACGTCTCGGGCGTATATTTGTCTTAAATATGAAATTTCAATTTCATAGTACTTACCGTTTCCGCCCAGGAGTTACCACACACACACACACACACACACACACACACACACACACACACACACACACACACAGACCTTTTTGCGTGACTTGGTTATTTGGACTCAGGGGACCCGTAAATGTCTATTTCCGTTGAAAACTGGAAGTCAAAAATTTTCACGCTCGCAATACTTTCCCTTACTATATATAGTAAGTGAAAGTAAAAAAAACATCAAACTCTTTCCGTATCCAATCCTTACAATCCAAAATCCTCAACGTTCCTTACTTTGTCACGAATAAAATCATTCGTAGAGACCTCCATGTTCCGTATGTAGCTGATTTGGCCCATACCAGGTATCGTTCCTACCATGACAAACTCCATTACCACTCTAATCCACTAGTTTCAATCCTTGCTTCCTCTACAATTCCTGATAATCCACCGAGGCGTCTGAAAAGAAGATGGCCTCGAGACCTTCTTGTTTAGATCGATTACTAGAGTACTTATCATTTATCAGCATATTTACTTGATGTATTATAGTATACAGTTGTGAATGTCAATAAAATATAATTTTAAAAAAATTACCTATATATAGTAAGGAAGAGTGTTGCGATGGTGAAAATTTTCGAATTCTAGTTTTGAAAGGAAATGTGCGTTTTAGGGTCCTAATAATCAAGTCGTACGAAACTGAAATTTCAAATTTAAGACAACTATTCTCCCAAGATGTTACAGAAACTTTCTCATCAAAATCAGTGAACTGGTTGCATCGATGTATAACTAAATGGTCTTAATTTTCATGTAGTTTAATAATCTGACAGGCCTTTTATTCCAATTTTTTTTTCTATGAATTCCTTTAGCTTGTTAGCAATGAGACAAAAGGGGTGTTTTAATTAATTTAAAAAACATTAACCGTATCATATTGTTAGCATTGATAAATAACCGTATATAATATATAAGGGGTACTCACTACGTATGCTATAGCATGCTATTTGTGTTATTTTGCTAAACCCGTCGAGTTTCTACAGTTATTTCCTGTATAAAATTGATGGGTTTAGCACAATAGCACAAATAGCATGCTATAGCAAACGTAGTGAGTACCCCTATAATTAGAAAGAATTCGATGTCCTACTAAAGTAGAAAAGAGCAAAAATACTTGATAATGCATTTTTTTTTTCTTTTTAACACATGAGTAGTGTTATTATGTAGATATAGATGTTTAATATACCGTTGAAAAGCTAAATATTTTAGTAAAAATCTGGTGCGCGAACACACGACTTTCCCTTAGCTCCGATGTAACTCAGTGCTGTTTACTTGATGAAATTGACATCGGTAGATCTCTGGCGGGGATAACTTACGAACTGATGATTGATCAGTTATCGATTGGATTGAAAAATTATTAAATTACTAAAATGACTATTACAAAGTAGAGATTTGTGATAAAAGGATGGAAATTTAGGTTTGTATGTATTTCTAAGGCAACATTATAAAAACATAACAAAAACAATTTTTATCCAATAACAATTATAAAAAATAATGTTCGGGGCGGACAACACTTATCACATAGGGGTATGAAAAATAGATATTAGCCGAATTTCATTAAAATTAATAAAAGCCGTTTCGGAGGAGTATGGTAACTATCATTGTGACACGAGGTTCATATAAATTAGATTAAGTTTTCCAAAATATAGATTATAGAAAATTTAACTTTCTCTTCTAAATAAAAACTTTATTGCAGTTTTACTTTTAAACCTATAGGTTTTTATTGTGTTTTTTTTATTAAAATAATTTAGAATAATAATAATTATACTGGCTGCATCGACATGATTTGTAACATTCGGTAACAGGCCCCCCAAGGCCTGGATTGATATAGATGCAGCGTTACATAACAGTTGATGGAAGTGCAGGGTCCGGGTGCAAGGCGCCTCTTTGCATAATGCACTCTACAAACGCACTCCCATTCATATCAGCCGGCCACGTGGCTAGCGTAATATCCTCTGTCAGCTATATGTCTTATCTTATCTCGAGCCTGTTTAATTAGATATATGTAAGTTCTCCATTGTATTTAAGTTCGCTATATAAACATAAGTCTGTATTTTGGCGGCACACATTTGGAAAAACGACGATTTAGTGACCAAAATAAGACAAATAAATAGTTCTTTTTTCACTTATCAGGATGGGATGTCTTGTATTAGAGAAAAAAAATTATTACCTTTTGTCTCCAGGTGCTTAAACCATTTTTACTTTCACTTACTATATATAGTAAGGGGAAGTATTGCGATCGTGAAAAACCCTGAGTCCAAATAACCAAGTCCCGCAAAAAGGTCTGTTTGTGTGTCTGTGTGTGTGTGGTAACTCCCAGGCGGAAACGTTAAGTCCTATGAAACTGAAATTTCATATTTAAGCCAAATATACGACCGAGACGTTACAAAACCTTTTTCATCAAAATCAGCTTACCAGAAGAGCCACCATATACCATGCATTTTTGACCTTTTTTCGATTTTTTCGAAAACGGTTCCGACGATTTTGATTAAACTAGGTATATCGATGTAAAATTTAATGGGCTTTAATATCATGTAGGTGTTATTCTGATTAAGATGGTCTGACAGGGCTTAAAAGCCGATATTTAAAATTTTCTTTATCTAAAGCACCTTTAATTTTGTTGATTCTATAAAAATAACTATATTATCTTGTTACCACTGATGATAAACAGGTAAATATAAAATATGAATGAATTCGATACCCAACTAAAGGAGAAAAAAGAAAAAATATTTTTTTATTTTGAACATAAGAACAGTAATATACATGTATGATATACCGTTGAAAAGCTTAAAATTTCAAAAATAAATTATCTCATACACAAGCTTTTAAAAGTTAGTAGAGAGTGATGAAAAGCCGATAAATCTAAGTGATTATTTTAGATAATAATAAAATAGATTTATTAATAAAACACATGTTTCTATATAAATTCAATTTAATCAATTCCTTAATAGTTTCACGTATTTTTATCGCTAACTGTATTTGAAAATTCTTTCATTGATTTTAAAAATAGAGGTAAGTGAAAGTCGTGTGTTGCCCGCACCAGATTTTTTTAATTTTAAATTTATCCAATAGTTCTTGAATTGATTTTGACTGCCGAGGTAAGAGAAAGTGGTATGTTGCCCGCACAAGATTTGTTTTTAACCTTCATTCGAACGATCTAATCGTTCTTATTTATTCATTTCACGATCAACTATTTAATATTATTTATGCAAAATAATAATAAATAAAATAAACCGTATTGGCATGATTAAATATTTTTACGACCTTGAAAACTATAGTATAACTGAAAATATTCTGTTGGACTTCATCCTGGTATTTCTAGGAGGGTATTGATTCCCCGGAGTTAGTAGTTTTGAGAATCTCAATCAAAAGCTGTAACTAGAATTAATGCGCCTTTCCGAGAAGTCTGATTCAAAACGAGTGAAGCAGTTAATGTGTTTTCCATGAGGCAGCTAGTCAAGTTCTTTGTGCTTGGGAAATATAATTGAAAGTCAGTAAATACATTCCATGACCTAGCTAGTTTTCCTCTTCTCTCTGCTTCACGACTATGGAGATTTTATCCGACATCCTATTAAAACCATTTTGTTTTTATAATCGGAGTTATTAAATTGTTTAAATTGAATTTTGTTTTCATTTTTACTTATTTTACTATTTTATAATTCTATCAGCGCTGCTCTGACGTGTACATAGGGAAGATGAAACATCATACAGTGAAATAAGGCTTGGAAAAAAAAAAAAAAAAAAAAAAAAATAGTTAGAGTATAAGATAATATTTTTTCTAAAATCTTCAGCTTTCCGACGGTATATCATATATGTGTATTACTTTTCTTATGTTCAAAAACAAAAAATTGCATTAAAAAAATATTTTTTCTGATTCCTCTTTAGTTGGGTATCGAATTCATTAAATGTATACATTTACCTGTTTTTTTATCAGTGGTAACAAGATAATGTGGTTATTTTTATAGAATCAACAAAATTAAAGGTACTTTAGAGAAAGGAAATTTTAAATATCGGCATTTAAGCCCTGTCAGACCATTTTAATCCAAATGACACCTAAATGATATTAAAGCCCATTAAATTTTACATCGATATAGCGAGTTTAATCATAATCGTCGGAACCGTTTTTTCGAGAAAAAAAAAAAATGCAAAATGCATGGTATAAAGTGCATCGTCTGGTCAGCTGATTTTAAAGAAAACGTTTTTGTAACGTCTCGGGCGTATATTTGTCTAAATATGAAATTTCAGTTTTATATGACTTACCGTTTCCGCCCGAGAGTTACAACACACACACAGACCTTTTGGGGGACTTGGTTATTTGGACTCAAGGGACCCTAAAATGTGTATTTCCGTTGAAAACTGGAATTCGAAAATTTTCACGATCGCAATACTTCCCCTTACTATATATAGTGAGTGAAAGTAAGAAGGAAATTACAATTCTTCAGAATGTTTGAAAATATTATATAATTTATCCTTACATCTTTGAAAATATTTTCGTTTCAAATAATATTCGCTCTTGGATTTACTCATGAAAAATTGAATAAACGTATCTGGCTGTTTTGTTTGTCGATTTTACCAAAAATTAGCATCTATTTGGGATTATTTTGAATATGAATTGATAGGAAGTGGCTCAATAGACGGGATTTAAATGTTGATAGAATTTCTGAGTCCCGAATATTGGATGGAATAGAATTCCAGAGGGATGCGGATCGAATTTAGAACGATCTATCGAAGGCTCTGGATCGATTGGACGTTACATATAGATCAGAAGGACAGTAAGCGGGTGTAACGGGAACGAACGGAAGATTTTAGATTTTTAGACTTGATAGTACTTGTAGTGTTTTTACTGCCGAATAGACAGCTATTCTAAAAGCAGTTCATCTAGCTAGAACAGCATTAGAAAAGTTAGTAATCATTTGTTCTGACTCGCTCAGTGCTATCAGAGCCATTTCCAATCCATTCTCAACAAACCCTATTGTACAGGAGTTCCACTTCGCAATCAAACAGTTGGAGGACTGTTCAAAAAAAATAAATTTATTTTGGATTCCCAGCCATTCCGGAATATCAGGGAATGAGGAAGTGGACAGAGCAGCAACAGAGGCACATTCACTAGAAGAAATAACGCCCTCTTTTATTTCATCATCTGAGCTGTTTCAGCCAATAAACGCGAAGATCATAGATGAATGGCAACAGTCTTGGACCGCTCTTGAAAACAACAAATTGAAAAATGTCAAACCGACCATCAGCTGCTGCGTCTCATCATCAAGAAAGTGCAGGCGTGAGGAGGTAGTTATCGCCCGCCTGAGGATAGGACACTGCCGCCTCACTCATGATCACCTCATGGCACGAAGGGATCCGTCTCGATGTCAACTGTGTAAAGTGGCTCTCACAGTAAGTCATATTTTTGAAGAGTGTCCTCGTCATGGTAGAGAATCTGGCCGTCAGTGGTGTCATTCAATTGGTGAAGAACATTCGTTTATATCACCTCATTTAACACATTCAGGCTATTTTACGCAATTTTTGATATTTTACTCACAATTTTTATTTATTTATTATTTTTTTTTATTTTTTTTTCTCATCATCATAGGTAAGTTAATCGTCTTCTGAAGATGTTTTGGTCAATAATAACCACTCGCAGTTTTTCGCCCTTAAAACCAAAACAACAACAACGAACGGAAGATTTGAATTAGGAGATCCGAAATGTAAAACGGACACCGGATTGAATAACATGGTAAAGAAAAGATGCCAGGAAGTAATTACGGCGGAAGGAAGGGTTTACCCTTAAACATTAAAGGCTTAGGTTGGCTTTCGCCACTTCAACTCGTAAAATCGGATGACAGAGGTGTCTCTGGATATCCCAAAGATGAACCGTATAAAGCTATTTAATAATGAGTTATTCAATAAATCACATATTTCTATAGGTTTGTTTGTTTATTCGTTTAACGTCACTTTTATGCAACTATGGCTAATCATACGATGCTACAGTGGGAGTCCTAAATTTTGCCTATCCAGGTTTTATTAGGATAGGGATCTTTAACGAGTACCTGACATCGCACAGGCTCGGGACCACCTTTTAACGTTCCCTCCGAAGGACGGCGTAACTAAGGATTTTTTACTCCCATTAAAAAATCCTAGGACCACCTGCGGGTTTGAACCCGTGACCTTTGGCATGGGAGGCTGTTACGCTAGCCACCCAGCTACAAGTGATCCCTATTTCTATAGGAACTCTATATGTAATTATTTTTTCATCTCTAACTTTATTTAAAAGTTTTTTAATTACTTTCAACAACGGAGGTAAGTCGTGTGTTTCTATTTTTCAAGTCTGTAACAATTATCTGGATAAAGTAGGTTTATAGAAACTTAACTATGTTAAAAATGCGGCAAGGAAACCTAAAACATATAATATTAGAATGCACGGCATACGCAGCAAAAAGAGAAAAAATCTGGTGCGAGCAACACACGACTTTCACTTACCTCCATTTTTAAAATAAATTAAAGAATTTTCAAATACAGTTAGATATAAAAATGAGTGAAATCATTAAAGAATTAATTAAATGGAAATTCTATAAATAACATGTGTTTTATTAAAAAATCGATTACCTTATTATCTAAAATAATCACTTGTATCAATTGATTGTGTGTGAGATAATATTTTTTCTAAAATCTCAAGCTTTCCAACGGTATATCATACATGTATATTACTGTTCTTATGTTCAAAAACCAAAAATTGCATACAAAATATATTTTTTCTGTTTTCTCCTTTAGTTGGGTATCGAATTTATTCAATTTATATATTTACCTGTTTTTCATCAGCGTTAACAAGATAATCTAGTTATTATTATTGAATCTACAAAATTAAAGGTACTTTAGGGAAAGAAAATTTAAAATATCGGCATTTAAGCCCTGTCAGACCATTTTTATCCAAATAAAACCTACATGATATTAAAGCCCATTAATTTTTAGATCGATATAGCGAGTTTAATCAAAATCGTCGGAACCGTTTTCGAGAAAATCGAAAAAAGGTGCAAAATGCATGGTATAAAGTGCCTCTTCTGATAAGCTCATTCGATGAAAAAAGTTTTGTGACGTCTCGGGCGTATAGTTGTCTTAAATATGAAATTTCAGTTTCATAGGACTTACCGTTTCCGCCCGGGAGTTACCACACACACACACACACACACAAACAGACCTTTTTGCGGGACTTGGTTATTTGGACTCAGGGGACCCTAAAACGTGTATTTCCGTTGAAAACTGGAATTCGAAAATTTTCACGATCGCAATACTTCCCCTTACTGTATATAGTAAGTGAAAGTAAAAATGATTAAGGGCCAATTTATTCGAAATCGTCCAGGCCTTGCCGCTCGACAATTTCGATTTTCGTGATTTTTTGACCAGTTATTCTCTATCATTTCGTGAATATAAAATTATAAATAAAAAAATTTCGGGCCAATACTTTTAGTATTACAGCCGTTTTAAGTCAGCTTCCGGGCGAAAACATGTGAAGGGAAAATCTTTCTAATTCCTTTAATTTTTTAGATATCGAACCAAAACAAATATTATCAGTAAGATAAGGACATTTTTTGTAATTTTTGTCCTCACAACTTATTGCCTAAATAGTGAAGAAAGTTGTTTAAAAAATTCTCGAATATGAATAAAAAACGAGATTTTTAACAAGATTAAAGCACATGAATAAAAAGAGACTCACATTCAATTATTTTTTATTATAAAGCTTAGTCTTAGTTCTACTTTCTGTATACTTTCGATCTTGAGAACATAGTACTTTTATTTTCAAAATTGGCAAAAAATGATTTTTTGCGATGTTTACTCGGTAATATCTCAAAAGGGACTGAGTGAAAAATTGAAACCTATACAAATCACCTATCTATAGGATCTGTTTAAGTGATAGTAATTTGGTCTTTGAGACTAAGCTGGTTCCGGAAATATAAAATTCTCTTAAATGTTAAACTAACGTTTTCTTTAAAAAATATTAACTCCGGTAATTTTGCACCAACTTTCAAATTGGTGGTTAACATAATTATGTCTATTTCATATACTTGTTAATGTCAATCTGTATAGGAAAACATATTGTCCTATACATCCAATGAAGAAGCAGCTGTAGTCCTGACTAATTAGGAATTGTCCAACGAAAGGCAGGTGTGACTGTTAAGCCTGTTGCTATTTCCATGTATTTTTCCCATTCCAGTCCTGACCAACAGGGCCGGAGTGCAAACTAGTTTGGAAAAAGGGTTCTGGTAGTTGGGGTCTGTGGTTGCATTGTATTAGTGTATTCATAGCTCTCCTGCCTTTGGGTTTTGTATTTTTTTTCAGCTGCTCAAAAAAAAAAAAAAAAAAAGCTGTCGTTGGCCAGCGACTTTTGTGACGGCCTAGTTTCCCCCAAGCCTTCATTATGCGGTTTAAAAATATCAAATTAGCACTTCTCAGTCTGTTTCGTTCGTTATTTTAAAATAAAGGAAGCGTTTCACCCTGAATTACGGATGCAAGTAACACGGTTATTAAAACATTTAACACAGTTACAAGCGTGTTTGCAATATCTGCTTTGTTTTATATATATATATATATATATATATATATATATATATATATATATATATATATATATATATATATGGTAAAATATATTAAGTAATAATACTGTGAAAATAAGTTCGATATTATTTTCACAGTATTATTACTGTAAACATTGAGAATGGTTTAGCTTTAGCTATGTCAAAACTGTTATTTAAAAAAAAAATCCTTTATTGCTTTATAAAATATTGCAGAAATAGTTTTGGCAGTTTCTATAAGTTTAATCAACACTTATTTCCCACACACCTTGTTTACTAGAGTTTACATATTAAGGTATAATTTTATCGTTTATTAATAGAAGTCTTCGTGCTTGATTGTAATTTAGATCCTGAATTTTTTAAATCATGGTTTAATTATTTTTTAAAGATATTTCAAGGCGTAAATGTTAATTAACTATGCATTTTATCAAGTTTATTTTCTATTACAATAGATGTTATTGCTGTAGGGTTTGAGGCGTAAAACCCGAGGGCCATCAATGTCTTTATTTGTTCTATTATCGAAATAACAAAAAAAAAAAAAAAAAATATATATATATATATATATATATATATATATGTATCTCATGAAATGTCCGTTTTCAAGGTAAAGGATTTTTATTAAACATACGATATGAAAACAAGATAATTTTAAGTATTTACGTTCTTTTTCTACACATTTTTCCCAACGTGACACCAACTTTTTTATCCTCGAATTGAAAAACTCTGAGCTTAGAAGTGAAACAAAATCTGAAAAGGCACTTTTCACTTGATCATCATTTTCAGAAAGTTTTCCTTTGATGAAGTTGTCTAAATTCCTGAACAGGTAGTAATCTGTTGAAGACAAGTCGTGAGAATATGGTGGGTGCGGATATACTTCCTAGCCCAGTTCTTTCAATTTTTGCACGGTATGTTTGGAACATGGGGTCTTGCAGCCGCTCAGTGAGATCATGAGGTACCCATGTATCTAGCTTTTTTACTTTCCCAATACACTTTAAATGTCTGGAAATGGTAGATGCACTTGCAGTTAGTTGTACTGAGAGTCCTTTAACTGTTTGGTAGGGGTTTCCTTCTACTGTATGTTTGAGGACATCGTTGTCTATTACGGACAGAGATCTTCCTCGGGGCAAGTTTTCCAAGTAGGTATCTCTAGCTGAAAACTTAGCAAACCAACGGCGAATGGTCCGTTCATTAACACTCCCTTCCATAAACGCCTTGCAAATATTTCTAGCGGCCTCAGCTGCTGAATGGCCGAGTTTAAACTCGTACAAAAATATTTCTCGAAAATCGCGTGTTTCCATGTTCATATTTGGAGGTATACTAAAAAGTGGGTAATTGATTGGGAAGCTAATGTTTATAATACAAAGGTAGATGATTAGTAACTTTTTACTTTAAATATGTAAACATTCGGAAGAAAACAACAGAGACCTGCAAAATCGTTTATGTATTTCAGAAATTATAAAAACGGACATTTCATGTGAAACAATCTAATATATACATAAAATATTTATGTTACACATAAATAAATAAATTAAAACAAACAGAAAAATACTTCTAAAATCCATAAAATGTTTTTTTTTGGTTCAGTGCGGATAGAAATCAGTACTGTTTCTAGGCCGAGGGTCATGCTCAGCTGCCAGGATTTATTCCTGAACTTTTTTGTACCCACTTCACAGAGGCTGGGTTGGCCCCAGGAGTGTCCCTGTGACTTAGGACCCAAAGGCTATTTGTCTGGTCTTCAAGACCATGCCATTTTTTCTCTCTCAAATCTTTAGCACATGGAACCCGCACTCTAAACTGAAACAAGAAACTGTTCGCCGTTTTCGGCTACTCCAACACTTACTAGACAGACGCTCTAACCTTTCACTTAACTAAAAAAGACTCATCTACATGACTATCGTAAGGCCTATCTGGACTTACGGAGTTAAGCTTTGGGGTTCTACTTAACCATCCAATTCTTCCCGTCTACAATTTTTACCATCCAAAATCCTTCGAAAAATCCTCACCGCTCCGTTCTTTGCCACGAATAAATTCATCCATAAAGACCTTAATGTTCCTTATTTGACTGATTTGGCCCAATATCAATGTTTCCATTTCCTCTCTGACCCACTAGTTTCAAACCTTGCTTCCTCTTCCATTCCTGACAATCCTCTGAGGCGTATGAAAATAAAATGGCCTCGAGACCTTGTGTAGATTTCCAACTAGAGTGCTTCCAATGGACAGTTTCTCTTCACATCTTTTTTGATGTATTTTATCTCATAGCTGATTTACTCGATGTATTAACCATTACAGTTGTAAATATCAATAAATAAATATAAAAAATCTTAAGCTCCTCAACTGTATATTATACTTCTAATTTAGTATTATTTTGTTGAAAAAAAAATATGTTTTATCTTTTTACTTTTAGTTAGATACCAAATTCATTCAACTTAAAATTTACCCGTTTTTTATCAATATTAACAAAATTATATGGTTAATATTTTTGTGTTTACAAAATTAGTGGTACTTTAAAAGAACATTTGATGTCGACATTCAAGACCTGTCGTACTATTTCATTCATAATGAAAGCTACATAATATTGGGTTGTTTCACATAAATAGTCCGTTTTTATAGTTTCTGAAATACATAAAGGATTTTGCAGGTCTCTATTGTTTTCTTCCGGATGTTTACATATTTAAAGTAAACATTACTAATCCTCTACCTTTTTATAATTATTAGCTTCCCAATCAATTACCCACTTTTTAGTATACCTCCAAATATGAACATGGAAACACGCGATTTTCGAATAATATTTTTGTACGAGTTTAAACTCGGCCATTCACCAGCTGAGGTCGCTAGAAATATTTGCAAGGCGTTTGGGAAAGGGAGTGTTAATGAACGGACCATTCGCCGTTGGTTTGCTAAGTTTTCAGCTGTGGATACCGACTTGAAAAAACTTTTCGAAAATGATGATCAAGTGAAAAGTGCATTTTCAGATTTTGTTTCACTTCAAAGCTCAGAGTTTTTCAGTTCGGGGATAAAAAAGTTAGTGTCACGTTGGGAAAAATGTGTAGAAAAAGAAGATAAATACTTCGAATAAAATTATCTTGTTTTCATATCATATTTTTAATAAAAATCCTTTACCTTGAAAACGGACATTTCATGTGACACAACCCAATATATAAAGCTTATTAAATTGTACACCGATATAGCGAGATGATGTGTTTATATTAATTAATATGAAAGTAAATTTTATCAGGCAGAAATATCAGATTATTTAAGAATTCCCATCAAGCTAAATTTATAATATTTATTTATTGATAAACATTTCTTTTTCTTTAGGATATATAAGAGGGAGTAAACAAATTCATTATTTGTTGTCCTTCTGAGGGGACGTAAACAGGTAGTCCGGAGCTTGTGTGATGTCAGGTACTTGTTAAAGACCCCTATCCTAATTGAATCTGGAAAGGCAAAATTTAGGACTCCCACTGTAGCATCTTCCGATGAGCCACAGCAGCATAAATTGACGTTTAATGATTAAAAAAAGACTAAATATAGCCGCTTATTCCATGTTTAAAAGAGCTAGAAATATATTTGTATTTCCTCTCTCATAATATCTCCGCTAAAAAGGAAGGAGAGACCTTGGACTGAATGAATTATACAACTTAAATCGCTGCGGTTATTGGCAAAGTTTAAATTGTTCCTGGGACTTTAGAAGTTTTAAACATGTTGGAGCTAAGTTATAAAGTTGATAAGCTCCTATAAAGTTGATGATGGAAACAAAACGTTGTTAGAGGCTTTGTATTCTTGTGTTGTTTGTTGACATTAGATTTTCTTCTAGGTGGCTTCTTTCTTATACAATGGTTGCAGTCTTCAAACAACATTTTCCTCTGAGCATACTAATGCCTGCTACAGTTTTCCTCCTTTTAATTTTATATCTTTATTTACATAAAGGCTTTTTTTTTCATCTATTTAAAAAATCCCTGTGAATAATGTGTATAATACTGTGTATTTAGGTTCAATTATAACTAGAAAAAATGAAATCCAAGAAGAAATAAAGTCCCGGTTAAAGGTGGGAAATTCGTGTTATTATTCAGTTGCTAAGTTACTTAGTTCGCGCCTTCTATCTAAAAACTTAAAGGTTAGAATTTGTAAAACTATTATTCTTCCGACGGATTTTTACGGATGTGAAACGTGGCCGCTTACTTTGAAGGATGAACAACGGCTTAAGGTTTTCGAAAATAAGGGACTGCGTACAATATTTGGTCCGAAGAGAAATGAGGCTACTGGGGAGTTTTGAAGGTTGCACAACGGGGAATCGCGGAGTTTGTACCCTGTGAATACAATTGAGTTGATAGCATCGCGGAGACTCAAATGGGCTTGTAAAGTTGTTGGGCTCGGTGAGGAGCGGATTCCGAGAAAGTTAGTATTCGCTTTAGGCCGAGGCGTGGATGGGAGGATTGCATTAAGGGTGATCTCGGGGGCTTGAGCTTGACCGGCGAACATTGGACGAGTCTGTGCAGGCGAAGTTTGGTGGTATCGTCACCGAACCTTCGGGTTCGGTAAGCCTATTATTATTATTATTATATATATATATATATATATATATATATATATATATATATATATATATATATATATTGTTTGATCAGTTCTCGACTGTTGATAATTAAGGTTCGCTACTGTTTTTATTATTGTTATATTTTAAGATATATTTATCATGTGTAAATCGATTAAGATATCAAGATCCGTTTCGTTATAAAGGGAAGCTTTTGAAATGAATAAACAACTACTAAGTTCTTTAAAGCTAAAAAAAAAAAAAAAAATGAAAAAAAAAATGACATCCCTCAGTAAAGTATTAAAGGAAGAAAAATATACATTTCCCGTTGACCGGACAGAGCGGTGTTGATATGTTCAACTAAAAATAGCTTTAACTTGAGAAAATATAAGAAACGTGAGAAGATAAAAGAGGCGCTGTCAGAACGGACGCCTCTCTCTATTTCCGAACCCTCCGCTCAAAGGTTAGGGGATATACGTGTGCCTGAGGATTTAAAAAAATATTTATGTCTGTGTGTTTCGAGAACGGCGAATTCGAAAAGCTAGGTCCGGGACTGTGGGACTGGCCCCACTCCAACAGGCTCAATGTTGATGTTTACAATCTCGACTCCGGTACTGCTTTTGATAAACCTTGGTGTAGGTCTGGCGGCCGTCTAGTCGGGGTTCACTGTCCTCTGAGCAAAGGCGTACTACACCCTGATTTTTTTTTTCAGTCCTGATAGTACTTTCACGATAGTAGCACGAGATGAGGAAGTTTGATTAGTTTTAATAAATGTTTGAAATACTTTTTTATATGGGTCACCTGTAATGAAGTGACTATCATAAAAGCGTTCTGCGCCTAATGTCACGGTTTCAAACCCAGACGGCCCAAGGATTTCTTAATAGTGAAAAAAATTCTCGATAATGTCGCCCTTCGTAGGAGACGTAAAACGGTATCCCCGTGTCTGAGGGATGTCAGATTCTTTAATGATCTCTATTCTTATTTTATGATCCCCTGAGTCCCATTACAAATTCCTGCGAAAAAATCTGAAATTTCATATTTTAGAACCGTATGTAACAGTAACTTTTTCAAGAAAATCGGAATTTCTACTTTATGCCATGTATTTGCACCTTTTTATGATTTTATCAAAAATGACTCTAACGATTTTGATTACACTCGTTATATCGCTGTAAAGTTGTATGAGCTTTAATATGGTGTAGGTTTTATTATGATTGAAATTTTCTGACAGGGCTTGATTGTAGATAACTTAAATTTTCTTCTGCTGAATTACCTTAAACTTTGAAGATTTCAAAAACTAAGGTCTTATTAGCATTGATAAATAACCGCTAAATACACAAGTTGAGCTAGTCTAATAATCAACTAGAGGAGAAAAGTGCTAAAAAAAAAATATTTAATGTATTTTTGTTTTGTTTTTTGGTAAAAAGAACATTAATGTAGAGGCTCAATATATTCATAAAAATCTAGTGCGGGCAACACACGACTTTCACTTACCTTGAATTTTAAAATCAATGAAAGAATTTTCAAATACAGTTAGATTTTAGAATTTATATAGAAACACGTGTTTTATTAAAAAATCTATTATATTATTATCTAAAATAATCAGTTAGTTTTATGTTCATTTCATCACTCTCAATTAACTTCTAAAAGCTTGTGTATAAGATGATATTTTTTCTAAAATCTTTAGCTTTCCAACGGTATATCATACATGTATATTACTGCTCTTTTGTTCAAAAACGAAAAATTGCATTAAAAAAATATTTTATCTGTTTTCTCCTTTAGTTGGGTTTCGAATTTATTCATTTTATATATTTTTCATCAGCGTTAACAAGATAATCTAGTTATTATTATTGAATCTACAAAATTAAAGGTACTTTAGGGGAAGAAAATTTAAAATATCGGCATTTAAGCCCTGTCAGACCATTTTGATCCAAATATAACCTACATGATATTAAAGCCCATTAAATTTTACATCGATATAGTAAACTAGCTATCAAAATGGTCGGAACCGTTTTCGAGAAAAATTATTATCACGAAATATCACACTTTTTTAACATACTTATCGTTAGTATCATTGAAACGGCTCATTCTATGAAGAAAATTATTATAAAGTAAATCATCAAGTATTTAATAGGCTTTCATTTGAGTTGTAAAAGACATTTGTATGTTTAATATTTAACGATATAGAGGTATTGCAAAACAAAATAATTTTGCGGAAAACGAAATATCCCTCTTTTCTAACATAATTATGGTTACTATCTTGAAAACGGCTTTTCCTATGAAAATTATCGTTATAAAGTAAATCATAAAGTGTTTAATATGCTTTCATTTGAGTGGTAAAAGACATTTATATTACTAATATTCAATGATAAAGAGGTATTACAAAAAAAAAAAAAAAAATCTGGTGCGCGCAACACACGACTTTTAAAGAATTGATTAAATTGAATTTCTACAGAAACATGTATGTAGAATATTATTATATTATATATTATATGTATGTATATTATACAACAAGTAATCTAGTTATTATTATTGAATCTACAAAATTAAAGGTACTTTAGGGGAAGAAAATTTAAAATATCGGCATTTAAGCCCTGTCAGACCATTTTGATCCAAATATAACCTACATGATATTAAAGCCCATATGATAGATATGAGTTTAATCAAAATCTTCGGAACCGCTTTTGAGAAAATGGAAAAAGGTGCAAAATGCATGGTATAAAGTGGCTCTTCTGGTAAGCTCATTTTGATGAAAAAGATTTGTAACATCTCGGGCGTATATTTGTCTGAAATGTGAAATTTCAGTTTCATAAGACTTAATGTTTCCGCCCGGGAGTTACCACACACACACACACACAGACCTTTTTGCGGGACTTGGTTATTTGGACTCAGGGGACCCTAAAACGTGTATTTCCGTTGAAAACCGGAATTCGAAAATTTTCACGATCGCAATACTTTCCCTTACTATATATAGTAAGCGAAAGTAAAAAATGGGTAAATATATAAGTGGAATCAATTTGATAACTAAATAAAAGCAAAAAGAGCCAACATATTTTTTATGTAGATTTATTTTTGTCCGAACATTACAATATAGATGCATAATATACCGTTAGATAGCCAAAGATTTTAGAAAAGATGTTAGCATATAGAAGCAGTTTTAGAAGGTAATGTAAAGTGATTTGTTTGTTTATTCGTTTAACGTCACTTTATGCTACTATGGCTAATCGGACGATTCTACTACAGTGGGAGTCCTAAATTTTGCCTATCCAGGTTTTATTAGGATAGGGATCTTTAACGAGTACCTGACATCGCACAGGCTCGGGACCACCTTTTAACGTCCCCTCCGAAGGACGGCATAACTAAGGATTTTTTACTCCCATTAAAAAATCCTAGGGCCACCCACGGGTTTGAACCCGCGACCTTTGGCATAGAAAGCTGTTATGCTAGCAACTACGCTATGGGTGACCCCTGATGTAAAGTGAGAAATAGAGCTTAATGTTAAATTTGTTTATTTGTTTGTCGACACTATACTACTGTGGCTAATCGGACGATGCTACGATAGAGTTTGTGTCATACATTTTGCCTATTCAGTTTTAATTAGGATGAGAATTTTTAACGAGTACCTGACATCGCCACCACCATCGACCAACATTAAACGTCGCCTTTTTGTTTTTTATTCACAGTGTGTTTGTACTACAGCCACTAAAATTATTCAGCCCATATTTTTGTCACATTTAAAATAAAAAAAAAGAGCTGTTTAACCATCTGAATATATTAATTGTATCTGCGTTTTATTGTTTTGAGACAAATGATTCTTTACCGGATTTCATCATTTACACGTGTGTTGTCCACACCAGATTTTCGAATTTGTTATATCTTCAAATAATCGATACGATTTTCCGCTAAAACGTGAAGAACCAACATACCGCTTACAACTCTCACATACACGATGCAGCTAAATGCACGATGACTCTGCTAGCTGACACATGTCCCAGCGATGCACTTGCTGCACCTTTGAGCTCGCTGAGTCAGCTTCATTTCGAATTGTTATCACCGCCTTATTTTTAGCGGAAATTGTCCCGGAGAGGTTTTTCTCGGAAGGGTGATTGATAATTCGTCAGCGATTGCAATTATGCAACTAACCGGCTGCATAAGAAGCTGTCGTCGTGCATTTAGCCCGCTCGATGAATTATGTATTCGGCCCTCTTGTAATTCATTGATGTATTCGCTAATTATATATGTATAATGTTGTAGAGGTAGAAGATGTGTAATGAATTCGTTAACTGTTTCGTTTTAAACACGTATTCCTTTCTTGACAGCTTCGATACCATTAACCCTCGTAATTTCGAATAATTCTGAGGTTAACTGAGACGTCAAGAGATTTACATATGTTGATATAACTTTGGGTATATGCATAATCGTATACATACATATATATATATATATATATATATAGGCATACAAGTGTCATATAATGTTTTAATACAATCTAATGAATTCCTTAATAAAGGACACTAATATGAGATTATTTTACTCTATTTTTAAATCGACTAACCACCGGATCTTGCCTGGGAATCCGATCATCAAGAAATCACATTTATAAGAGAATCTTATTATATGCCTATCCATGACTTGTCACTTTTGCTTATGTCGTTTTCATTTCGGTTGTAATTGATATCTTTTCTAAACCTGATACGTCGATATGATGGGATACGTCGATGATTTAGGACTGCTAGGTGAAGAAATGGAAACTATAAAACTGAATACAAGTGCGTTTATGAAAACCGGTAAAGAAATAGGACTCGAAATAAATACCGATAAGACAAAATATATGATTAGTAGCAGAAACGGTGGCGATCTTGGTGATATTGATATATCAGGGCATACTTTTGATCACCTTGAGAAATTTAAGTATTAAGGTTCAATGATAACAAGAAAAAATGATATCCAGGAGGAAATAAGTGTTATTATTCAGTTGCCAAGTTACTTAGCTCGCGGCTTCTGTCTAAAAACTTAAAGGTTAGAATTTATAAAACTATTATTCTTCTGACGGTTCTTTACGGATGTGAAACGTGGCCGTTTAATTTGAAGGTTGAACAGCGGTTTAAGGTTTTCGAAAATAAGGTACTACGTAAAATATTTGGTCCGAAGAAAGATGAGGCTACTGGGGAGTTTAGAAGGTTGTACAGCGCGGAATAGCGGAGCTTGTACATGCTGAACCGACTAGTAAGCATCCGAAAGGTAGGCCGAATCGTCGATGAGGGAATTGCGTTAAGGCTGATCTTGGGGGCATGGGCTTGAACGGTGATCATTGGATGAACCTGTGTAAGCGGAATTTGGTGGTATCGGCTTCGAACCTTCGGGTTCGGTTAACCTATTATTATTTCTAAACCTGATACCTATGCCTTCATAATTAAAGAAAGGAGCGGTTTGATAGGTAGGATCGGAGGATTAGGTATAAGGATTGGGTTAAATGGGTTTTGAGCTTAAAGAGCAATCCCGGGTGCCACACCCGGTCGAAAGCTTCAGCTATGTCCAGAAAGGCATCCGAACAATACTCCTTGCACTCAAGGGTGGAGGAAATGTGGTCCACAACTCGGAGTCCTTGCTGAACCGTGGAATGTTGAGGACGAAATCCGAACTGATGTGAAGGGAAATTTTGAAATTTGGCTAGGATTCGTTTTAGGAGCTTTTCGAAAATTTTTGAGAGGATCGGAAGTAGGCTGATAGGTCTGTAAGATGACGTGTTGTTAGAAGGTTTGCCTGGGTTTAGGAAAAGGATGATAGTTGAATGTTTCCATAAGAGAGGAAAATAGGTAGTTCGTAGGATACAGTTATAGAGATATATTGAATGTAATGGTGATTAATTCTTTAACAATTTATTTGTATCTTTCAATGTTTTAAAAATAATTAAATTGATTTTAACAACTAAGTAAGGGAAAGTATTGCGATCTTAAAAAAAGTTCGAATTCCAGTTTTCGACGGAATGTCAAGGAAGCAGAGCTTCTAGTTGTGATCATCTTGACATTTAAGTTGGAGGAAATTACCCTAAACACTAACTGATTGTTGTAGATAAAAATATAATAGATTATTTAACAAAACGCTTGTTTCTTTGAAATTCAATTTAATTAATTCTTTAACAATTTATTTTTATCTCTACAAGTATTTAAAAATTCTTAAATTGATTTTAACAACGGATGTAAGTGAAAGTCGTGTGTTGCCCGCACCAGATTTATTTTTTATACAAATGTTTTTAATTTGAGTAACATAGCTTTTATTAATGTAGCTAACATTTTTTGCAGCTTTACCGCGGATTGGACATCGTCACTAACAAGGTAACCGATGAAGAAGCGGACGGAGTGCCTCACCATTGCCTCAACTTTTTGGACCCTCTCGCCAGCTATACTGTAGTGGACTTCAGGAATCGGGCTTTGCCTATTGTATCCTTTATCGTTATTTTGTTTATTTTAGCAATCGAGACGATGATTTCCAAAAGGTACTAAAGGACATATTTTCAAAGTTGATTTTCTCACATATTTGTATTATAATAGTTTAGTTTTATCTAAATCCGTCATCAAATTTTATCTAAGAAAAATAAAAATCCTTTAAAAAAGTATTTAAAATTACATTTCATTCCAAAAGGTACTAAATCCACATTTTATTTCATTCCAAAAGGTACTATATCCATGTTTCGTTCCAAAAGGTACTATATCCTATGTAAACAGATATAACCTTTCCTTTCATTTCCTTCCAAAAGGTACTATATTTCCTACTATACGTCAGAAGCACCTAATCCCGTAATATATCATCATTAATTTATTGTTTTAATCATTTTATGCATTTTTATTGGTTTATTTAGCACGTTTTGAATCACCGCTATTATTTTGATCACTGGTTTTAACCTAATAATCACGCTATTTGAAACAACTTAGTTGCGTCTCTTTGGTTCTTTTAGGTTGTCAATTAAATTAAGTTTTTTCATAGTATTTCTTCTTGCAGCAACATAAATTTGGTTAAAATTTTTTCAGAAACCCACATTTTATTTGATGCAGCAGTTGGAATTGTACCCGAAATGTACCCGGCCGCCATTTCTTCTTTCTGTGGATGTGAGATAAATAAGTGTTTGTAGATGACTTCAGAAGTCACATGACCAAATACTGGACTCCGATTGGCTGCCCTAAAAATTCTCTAGCTCCAACAGTTCTTTTGTAAAAGAAATAGAATACACTTAGTAAGAAATTAATTATGCAAAACATCAACAATTTTTTTTCTTTTCGATTTTGGGAAAAATAGAATTTTCTTTTAGGTAAGGCAGAGTTTTGTGGCCCGGTAGTTTAACCCCTCTCAGTTTATTGTCTCTCAATGCGAACTAAGATTTCTACCAACGCTCACCAGTATTTTTCTTTCACGAAGGCGATTATTTCCCTGGTTAACTCACCCGATACAAACAGTTCTTTTATGAGAGATAATTTTACCTTCGTATCAGCAAGCTTATTTCTTTTAATGTCAAGTGCCCACGTAACCATAAAAATTCAATTCTACCACCAACCCTCTCCAATGCATTGAATTGTGTCAAAGCTAAATTTAAAACAGATAAAATATCTTATCAATAAGAGATCTAAATGTAATATAAACAACTTTCAAGGTCATAAAGGTATTGAGATTCGACTGGAAAATTCAGTGAGGGCGCATATCTGCGACTTTTCTACTCGGTCAGAATATAGTTCTTATCTACCGTCTTGAGAAGTTGAAAATATAAATGCCTCAGAGTGACGCTCCATCGATAATGATCTCTTAGATTGCTGCTCAGTGGCGGGAATAAAGCCGATACCGCGAGGGGACGAACTACGGAGGAATATTAAATGGGAGAGTTGTGTTTTATTGAGGGGAGTCCGCTCTCCGGGACAGGGCACTTCCATTACCAAACTACCGCATAAATTCTTTTTTTTTTCGAGAATGCCATATCGCTAATATTCGCCATTCCATATTCAATAATGGAGAAACCATAACGGCGAAGAATGAGCGGTAGGCACAATACGTCATGTTGTAAAAGAAAATACTACTAAGAGCCCTAAATTAATAAATAATAATAATAATAGGCTTAGCGAACCCTAAGTTTCGATGCCGATACCAAAATTAATAAATGCATGTCTTTTATTATATATATATATATATATATATATATATATATATATATATATATATATATATATATATATAAAACGGAATTCACAACAATGTACAAACCTGATATTTCCAGGTGAAATTTTATATGTGGCGTCTTTTATGTTTAAAAATGCACTGTTTGACCGATTTAAAGGTTATCACAGTAACCAAGAATCGCGAGCTGATTCATGTATAAATAGAAAAGAGAAAAGAAGAATTAAGAGCAGGAATATTCAACACTAACTTTCATGGATAACCTTACATTTAAAAAAATCAAATGGGCAATAATAATAGACAAAAAATAACAACAAAACAATATGGATAGTAAACGAACGGAAAAGGAAATAAATAAAATATATCTCCTGAAAGATACTAGAGTTGAGGAATTTAAAAACAAATTAATTATTCCAAAATGGTAGAATGAGGGAAAAATATATAATTATAACTTAAATTGAATTTAAGATAAGTTAGTTACAAATTCACATTTGTTGTGCGTGTATTGGGATACCAAAACATGTTGGAATAGGTGGGTTTTGAATGATAAAAAGGGATAAGCTTGGCCAATCTGCGTTTTTAGAGAATTCCAGAAGGTTGCAGAGCGAACATGAAAGGAATGATCGAACGATTTAGTTCTGTGTGAAGGAATGTAAAGAATGGCGTGATCTACGTTCAAGAGAGTGGACTGAAGATTTAAATTGTTGGATGCTGTAGATGTATGAGGGTATTGGGAGTTGACGATTTAGTACAGGTATGATTAGAGAAAATATTGGATCACCTCCTCTAGGCACTGAAGATAAATTCATGAGCATGTTCATGATACGCTTGAGTGTGTCTTCGACTACATTCGCGAGGTCACCATATGCCCCCATATATATGTATTATATATATATATATATATATATATATATATATATATATATATATATATATATATATATATATATATATATATATATATATATATCCATATAACATAACAAACAAATATATAACAAAACAAAAAAAGAACTACATAAATACCAACGATTTAGTTTAATTGAGTCGATAGCGTAGAGCGTGTAGTTGTAACAAATTCCAGATATTGTATGCGCTAAGCCTACTGGCGCAACTAGGCGTCCCAGAGATAAACCGAAGTCTCGATGAGGGGGATTGTGTTGAGTCTGATCTCGGGAGCTTGGTCTTGAACGATGATTTTGGTCGAATATGTGTAGGCAGTATTTAGTGCTATTGGCATTGAACGTTCGGGTTCATTAGGCCTATTATTATTCTTATTTTATAGTGTTGAATTAGCTCAAAACTGCGAGAATTTCATGTCATTTCAGGCTTGTGTGAGGAATTCAAGTTTAACGTTTGTCAAGGAGTACTAGATATCGGATCTGTTCAACCGTGATATATTATTAAAGGGTATTCTACGGCAGGAAGTCATAGGGTTGCGTTTAAGGGTAAAGGTCATTTGATGGGATTTCTTGGCATTTCTTTTAATTTTGCAATTCTGACACCATGCTTTGAGGTTTTGTAATTAAATTAAATAATAATATCAAAACATGGATTCTCGACATATTCTACTTGTACAAAGTACTATTTTTTCCGACTACATTCCAGTTCAAATCGGATTTTACTTCTATTGGCAGTCCCTGTGATAGCCAGAATTTTTTATATTTGATATCTGGATTTTATGTTAGTTGAAACGTAAAATGTTAAATTATTACGGATCTAAACAGGTGAAAAACAATTTATCTTCTTTAAAATGTCCTCTAAATTACAATTATTTAAGTAATTTAGATGCGAACGTTAATTGCACCAGCTGAGCTATGTTTTAGTAGACTGTAGTATTGAGCTGACATAAGAGGATCTGTTAATGCCAAATTTAGATCCGGAGCAAGGATAAAATGCGCATTTTAAATTTTATTTTTACAGGTGTTAATATGAAGCCTGCTCTATTAATGAGTTTCGGCTGTGGCTACAATTAGACCGAGTGACAAAGCCCTAAAATACTTTCGAATCTAGAGCAAGTTATTAGGGGAATGTTTGACATCAAGCTTGGTATTGCTTTTAAAATAAAAATCACATTTGTTGAGTGTTGGCAGATTAAGAAGATAATTGAGGGTGGTCTTAGTGTATTTTTTATATGAATGTTTTTTTGTTTCTAAATAATGGATCTGTAAAGTCCAAATGGACTTCAGTAGATAATTTCACGTATTTAGTTGATCTCTTAATTTTCTGTGAAAAAATTAGGGTGAAAAGAGAGTATGGTATTCCATCTCTCTCTCTCTCTCTCTTTTTTTTTTTTTTTTTTTTTTTTTTTTTTACTATATCTGTTTCCATTTTTAATAAACTAAAGAGTTCACCTGTGGCGTAGTAATCAGCATAACAGCCTTCCGTGCATAAGGTCGCAGGTTCAAACCTGGCAGGATTTTAAGTGGCCCTGTGATTTTTTAATGGGAGTGAAAAATCCTTTTGGAGGTGACGTTTAAAACAGGTCCCGTACCTCTGCGATGTCAGCTATTTGTTAAAGATCCGATTAGCCACAGTAGTAGAAAAGTGAAGTTGTGTAATGTATTGTGGATACTGAGGGGAGTAAAGATTGGATAATTATTGTATTAATTAAATAAATAATAATAAGCCTTTGTCGGCAAAAGATCAAAAGGCGTTAACCTTAGCTTATGGGGGCCCCCAGCAATACCTCGGGAAAGTTTCTAGACCTTAGGACAAAGGACCCCGGCTTGGGGCACTTCCCATATCAGCCCCGGCCGAGGTGACGAGTAAGAAGATTTGAAAGAAATTCTCATTCCAGCCACGAGATGTCAAGTTCGATCCTCAAGATAAGGTGAGGTCAGTCTGGGGGTCAGAGAGAGCAGCTGGAGGATAAAGCAGATAATGGGCGCCTAAGATGATTCCACCTTCGCCAGCCGACAAAGTGATTTAAATGTATTTGCATTATTTGTAACATTGTTTGGCAAAGGTAGTAGTGGAAATATCCCTCAATATTCAAAATATTCTCAATCAAAGTTCTAAGCAATATATTAATGTAATAGATGTGTCTAAGTTAATAATTATAATAATGTATTAATTGAATCTTTTTTACTTTAATCTTACTCCGCATGCCACCTATTGGATTGGTAAACACGATACCTTTGGAAAGGAAATCCAATGGTATCATTAAATATAGTTTATATATAGATTAAATATATCAAGTAAGCTAGTTTTTGAAGGTGCCACTGCCTTAGAAAAGCAGCCGGTGAAAAACATAGCAGTGGTCTTTTGTATATGTGTATGTATCGACTATCTATATTATTTTCTATCAGATTTTTTTATATATAAACTCAACAGCAAAGAAGATGAACTACCATACATTTTTTACAAAGCACAGAAACAACGGATATAGTATCTACTTTAGAGCTGTTGTGGTTATAAAACGTGAAAGATATTATGTTAAGTATTTAGGGATTATCATCTCTAATAACCATAACTGATAAAGGATTACACATAGGAGCCTCTGAGCTTCACGATAAAGTATAAATCAGTACAGCAATTGTCTTTCCTAGGCCAGTTAGTACTACCAATACTCAACTCGCTCCGATTTTCAATAAATTTTTTTACGTCACAGTAACTTAAAGTGACGTTAAGTGAATCAACAACAACGGAACCCAAAGGTGTTATTCCAGAAACGTCACCTGAATTCGTTTTTGACATTTTTCTAAAAATTTCTTAAGAAATTTCTAATTTCTAAAAAAATAAATGATTACAAATGGTTATTTTTTAAATATTTATTTATTAAAATATATTACAATATGTTTGAAATGTACAACGGTAATAGTGATATGAGACCACATTCATGCAATATATTCAGAAAATAATGATAAAGTCAAATTACATAAAATATAAAATAAATAAATTCATATATATATATATATATATATATATATATATATATATATATATATATATATATATATATATATATATATATATATATATATATATATATATATATAAAAATAAAATAATAATAAAAAAGAAAGAAAAATAATCTAAACAACAACCTATAATTGAGATAAATACGAATAAATAAACATAAGTTGGCAAATGAAGGAAGATCATTCAAACAATCATAACTTAACTTAACTCAACTCCGGTCTCCATTCAAAGCGGACAAATCTTTTGCCTTTTACTTTTTTTTTTTTTTCTTTTTTTTTTTTCTTTTTTTTTTATTGAGAAATATTACAGTTTGTTATATAATGAACAGTAGTAATAGTGATGTAGTACACATTCATACAATATATACAGAATAATGATGATAAAGTCAAATTACATAAAATCGGAAATAAATTCAAATATATACAAGAAAATAACAATTAATAAAAACAAAACAACAACAAACAAATCAAATCAACAACCTGTAGTAGAGATAAATACAAGTTGGGAAATAAATAAAAATCATACAAGCAAACTTAACTATATACAATCTGCTAAAGGAACCCTAGACTCGGCTGCTCCCTCCACAAGTGGAGAGAGATCCCAGCGCCTCTCCCCCATGCGCTTCACTGGTGTAAGCCAGTGGAGGCCGAGCTAGGGCAGAATAGCCACAATTGCCTTTTACTAAAAATTTCAGTGAAAAGGGGCACATTTGTAGACGAATGGTTAAAAAAAAAAAAATTTAATTCTAATAAGATATCTATTTAACTGTATATCAATCAATTGCACAATGCATTCTTAAATATATTCATGATAATTTTTCATAATGTTTTCTGTCTGTCTAACAATAACATCATCTATTAATTATTGTATAATATTCTGTTTTTCCACTGTTGGAGCATGAATTTGAGAACAATAAATTCTCGAAACTTAGCCTAAATAAAATTGCTTATTTATTGACTGAACCTCAAGTTTATATATATATATACTGATGAATTGTTGTGTTTGGTTGAGCTGTGGTTGGAACATCGTAGGCTATTTGTAGGTTTGCTGACCGCTCGGCTTCCCCAGTTGGCATGGGATTGATCTTTTTTTTCTCTTCCTCCCGCCAGCCCTTTACAAAGTTAGTCAGATTAATTATGGAATGAGGAGAGAGTGTTGTATTTATATAGAGGAGGCTGCCCCTTTAGACTTGGCGAGTGCAGCTCGAGTATTTCTGTACAACTGGGTCGGCCGTGGCTTCTTCCTACTCGGGTTTCGCCCTTAGACTCTACCAATACCAGTACTTTATTCTTCTTCCATTATTTCAGTATAGTAGATTTGGCAGACCCGAGGTTTCATTACCGAACTATGATATATTAGAATATATATTTTCCTCTCTTTATATAGGGTGTCATAAATGTCTAGTCATTGTTGGAGCAGATACTAGACTTTTAAAGCAATTAAACAGTTCATATGACCCATAGTCCGTTTCTCAACGGTTAGGTAGGAAAAAGTTTTTATTTTTTTTTAACTTAATTTATTGAAATTTACAACTGCACTTCATTATACAACAAGTAAATATGACAAAAGAAAAAAGACTTGTTGAAGAACTACCCAATGGTAGCACTCCTGTAACTATTCTAAACTAGAAGGTGTTGAGGCCATCTTCTGTTCAGACGCCTCGGAGGATTGTCAGGAATGGAAGAGGAAGCAAGGATTAAAACTAGTGGGTTAGAGTGGGAGTGGAGTTTTTTTTACGAAGGCTTATGGATTCTAAGCATTGGATGGTTTAGTAGAGCCCCAAAGCTCAACTCCGTAGGTCCAGATAGGCCTTATGATTGCCATGTAAATGAGTATTTTGTAGTTAAGTGGGAGGTTAGAGCGTTTGTCAAGTAAGTGTTGAAGTATTCGAAATCGATGAGCAGTTTCTTGTCCTTTCAGTCTAGCGAAAATTCTTACATCTAATTTTTGGATATAAGAAGAAAAGTAATATAGGCGTATATACCGTTGGAAAGAGAAATATTTTAGAAATAATATTTAGTTACGAAATGTTTTAACAGGTAATATAAAGGAACGAATAGAAAATAAACTTATTACTGATTATTATAGTTATATTATTTTATTTAAATCATATGCTTCCGACGAAAATTAATACAGGTTTTATTAAAATCACCTTAAATACCTTTTAAATTGAAGTATTGTTAATAATTTAATTTTAGCAGTCGTGGTAAGTGAAAGTCGTATGTTGCCCGCACCAGATTTTTTTACTGAATAAATAAGATTATTTTTACGACATAAATGGAAATGTTTCAGTATGATTTGGTGTGAAATTAAATGTGTAATTAGTTATTACATTTTGATGGTTATTGCATTTCTGAAGGTGAAACATTATTGCAGATATCAATAAAACGGTTAGAATACAAATATGTCATAGTTTCAATTTCGCAAAACATTTTATTTACCCGTAGTTTATGGAAATAAACTTACCATATGTTTTACGTCGCTTTAGAAATATTTTACAGATACAAAACGGTTATTGCTTTATAGCTTTTCTGTTTAATAATAATAATATAATAAATAATTAATAATAATAATTTAAAAAAAAAAACTATGTCCCTGAAGAATAACAATGTTATACAGTACAAATTAATATTTATGTCTGTCCGAGATACCAATAAAATTTATATCTTTTATTATTTATTTGAGTATAATTTTAATATAGGTTTTTAAAATAAATAAATTTGATCCACATTTTCCACTCAATAATTTTTTTTATATATCTCCAGCGTTTCAGCCCAAGGCCATTTATAAGGATCCTTTAATCTGTCATATTTCTATTACATACATATAAATATATGAATTTACTTTACATGCGCTGGATCCACTGGCAGGCATCCGGGAAGTAGACCGACTCATAATATGGGAGGATCATGTTAGCTCTGAGCTTGGGCTTCGAGTTCGGTAAACCCATTATTATTATTATTATCATTTTTACTTAAATATACGCATAATACAAATATATAAATATAATAAAAATGTATACATAAAATGGAATACCTCACACTAGAATGTGTTTAATAATAGATATGAATAAAAATTATAATAGTTTTGTTTGTATTTACTATACAAAAAATCTGGTGCGTGCAACACAAGACTTTAACATACCTCCGTTGTTGCATTAATTTAAGAATTTTTAAATACATTTGGAGATTAAAATAAATTGTTTAAGAATTAATTAAATTGAATTTCAGGGGTTACGTGTAGCCTGGCGGTTAGCATAACAGCCTCTTATGCCAAAGGTCCGGGTTCAAACCCGCAGATGGCCCTAGGATTTTTTAATGGGAGTAAAAAATCCTTAGTTATGCCGTCCTTCGGAGAGGACGTTAAAAGGTATCCCCCGGCCGGTGCGATGTCAGGTACTCATGAAAGATCCCTAACCTTATAAAACCTAGATAGGCAAAATTTTGGGTTCCTACTGTACCATCGTTCGATTAGCAAAATCAGCATATAGGGAGTTTAAATAAATAAACAAACAAACAAATTGAATTTCAATAGAAACATGTGTTTTATTAAATAATCTATTATATTTTTATCTACAACAATCAGTTAGTTTTATCGGCGTTTCAACCCCTCCATTAACTTTTTACAATTCTATAATATGTATTCTAAAATCTTAAGCTTCCTAACGGTATATTAGACATGTATATTAGCGTTCTTATGTTCAAAAACAAAAAATTGCACAACAAAAATATTTTTGCTGTTTTCTCCTTTATTTCGATATCGAATACGTTCAACTTATATATTTACCGGTTTTTTTTTTATCAATGATAAGATTATATGGTGAATTTTATGAAACCTAATTCATTAAAGGTACTTTAGAGGAAGAACATTTTAAATATCGACATTTAAGCCCTATCAGAATATTTCAATCAGAATAAACCTACATGATATTAAAACCCGTTAAATTTCGCATCGAAATAGCGAGATTAATCAAAATAGTTATGGCCGTTTTAGAAAAAAGTCGCAAAAAGGTGCAGAATGCATGGTATAAAGTAGTATTTCCGGTCAGCCGATTTTAGTGAAAAAGTTTCTGTAACATCTCGGGTGTATAGCTGTCTTAAATATGAAATTTATGTTTTTCACGACTTTTAATTGTTGCGCTAGACTTACCACATACGGACACACCCAAACAGACCTTTTTGCGGGATTTGATCATTTGGAGTCAGGATACCCTAAAACGTATAATTACGTTTAAAACTAGAATTCGAAAATTTTCACGATCGCAATTCTTTCTCTTACTATATATTTCAAATATAGCTAAGTGAAATTAATATATAAAAGATGAAATTCCATACACTAGTATGTGTTTAATAATAAATTAGACTAAAAATAAGAATTTTTATGTTAGTATTTACTATATAAAAGACAAAACGATAGTGCCACAGGGGTTACCGCGTATAAAAAAAACCTTGAGACACCCAATTATTGAAACAAGAAATTTAATAAACCTTATCATTAAAAAAACCTTCTAAATTCCTGAATTCTAGTGTGCATCATGTGCAGCATAAAAATCACGCCGACATTTAGATTTGAATTCCAATATCGACCCCACATATCAGACCTTGTTAAATCAAAAGAAAAAAAAAAGCAACTGATACTTAAGAATATGCATTATCCAATTAAAATGTTGCAGCTGCATCTACAAGATTTCCTGAGTACCCTGAAAAGTGATTCACAAGAAACAAATGAATTGCCGAGAAGCCACAATCGGAAGACAAACAAGTCATTACAAGGATCCACTAATGACAGTCCCTTGCCAATCCTGGCGCCACTTTCCAATTATCTTACTTCTTAAACTACTTGCTAGGAAAGTGAAGATGCAGGATATATCTTCTCAATGGTTTCTCTTTCTTAATTGTTGATAAATTGTACAATTAAACTATATTTTATAAATTGAAGATGATTCTGTTTCTGGTTCTGAAAAAATCCGCCTGGTTGAGATGGCCATCCACACTGAAAGTTCCTTATGCCTCTCAGAAGGTAAAGAATTGTATAAATTGACTGTTAATACCACCTATATAATATTTTTTTTTACTGCCCTGTACCAGTCTGCTCGTGTATTGGCCAGTCTCTTCATAACGTTGATAGTTTTTAAGACAGATGACTTGGAAATGCCTTTGGATCTTGCGGTGTACCGCTGGCTTCTTCCATCTACTGCTAAAGCGGCAATTCGAGCAGCTGCAAATGGATCCACAAAAATGATTTTTTTTCTTCAAATTACTTTTGATTAGTCTGTTAAAAAATTAAATAAAAATTGAAGTGAGTGGTGTATTGGTAGTTCAAACTGGCCTAGCAAAGACATTGGCAATACTGATCTAAACTTTATGATGAAGCCTAGAGTCGTTATAATCTCTAATCCTTAAATACTTCACATATTATTGACATTTTCTAACCACACCAACGGCTCTAGAGTAGATGTTGTATCCGTTGTTTCCGTGTTTTGTAAAAAAATGTATGGTATCCATTTTTTTTGCTGTTGAGTATATGTATTTATATTTATACATTTTACGTTCCCTCTGAAGGGCGGCAAAACCAAGGATTTTATTTTATAAATTATTTCTTGACAAATGAACAGTAATACTATACTCGAGCATCAATATAAATTCCGGACTCAACACTCAACCATTTATCAACTTTCTTGAGATGTTGCAAACAGGAGTATTTCCAGAAATCGACTAGATGTTGCTCAAGCAATAAATCGAGATTTTAAACTATTTTACGTACCTTCGGAATATAGACATAACTAGAGATTTTTTACTTCCATTTAAATATCGTAACCCCATATGCCAGATTTGAACACGCGTTCCCCACACTCATGTAATTTAAGGTATTTGTTAACAATATAATTAATAAATTTATTTCAAGAATAAAAGTAAATCGTGGTCATATTTTAAGTTTTCTTTCACATTAGGATAAAAAAGTTTTGATTAGGAAGAAATGGTTTTCTACTGTTTGTTAGCAGTTGTTTTAAAAACGTGTATTCTGGTCAGCTAGTTGAAAATACATAATTACTGTATTTTAATTTAAAAAATGCAATAAATCCTGTCCTGACACAATTGATGGGTGAATGATATTGGACATACAAATTATTGGGTTGTTTCACATGAAATGTCCGTTTTTATAGTTTCTGAAATACATAAGGGATTTTGCAGGTCTCTGTTGTTTTCTTCCGAATGTTTACATATTTAAAGTAAACAGTTACTAATCCTCTACATTTTTATGATAAAAATTAGCTTCCCAATCAATTACCCACTTTTTAGTACACCTCCAAATATGAACACGGAAACACGTTTTTTTCTAGTAATATTTTTGTACGAGTTTAAACTCGGCCATTCAGCAGCTGAGGCCGCTAGGAATATTTGCAAAGCGTTTGGGGAAGGGAGTTTTAATGAACGGACCATTCGCCGTTGGTTTGCTAAGTTTTCAGCTGGGGATACCGATTTGGAAAACCTGCCCCTAGGAAGACCTCCGTCCGTAATAGACAACTATGTCCTCAAACATACAATAGAAGGAAACCCCTACCAAACAGTTAAAGGACTCTTGGCACAACTAAATGCAAGTGCATCTACCGTTTCCAGACATTTAAAGTGCATTGGGAAAGTAAAAAAGCTCGATACATGTTTACCCCATGATCTCACTAAGCGGCAGCAAGACACCATGTTTCAAAACATACCGTGAAAAGTTGAAAGATCTGGGCTACGAAGTTCTTCCGCACCCACCATATTCTCCCGACTTGTCTCCAACAGATTACCACCTGTTCAGGAATTTAGACAACTTCGTCAAAGGAAAACTTTTTGAAAGTGATGATCAAGTGAAAAGTGCGTTTTCAGATTTTGTTTCACTTCAAAGCTCAGTGTTTTTCAGTTCGGGGATAAAAAAGTTGGTGTCACGTTGGGAAAAATGTGTAAAAAAAAAAGGTAAATACTTCGAATAAAATTATCTTGTTTTCATATCCCTGAAGGTTTTTTGTTTTGAATTTAATCAATTACTGGATTGCTTGATTTTATGCATGTTAGCCTTGAATTTACTACTAAGACCCATTCGACTGATAAAGTTACCTACATAAACGACAGATTTTGAGGACATTGACTGAAGCGTCTAGACTGAACTAGTCTGTGCGAATATCGAGCTGTGTTTTGCGGTTTCGTTGCATAAGTAGTCGCTGATAAATTGGATTTGGAGTAGCCTGTATCTTCATCTTGTTTAGGGCCTCTTGTCATCTTTTAAACATGACTGTCTTCGCTCGTCTTTACAAGCTGAATTCCTTCCCAATGCTCTAGCTTAAATATTATACTCTTTTTGAGATTCTTATTTTTTTCTTATTGGCGTTTGGTAAAAACGTTTTAATTAAATCCTTCTTAATTTTTGTTTCTTTTTTTTTTATTATATTTAAGGAGCCTCTATTAAAAGTTTTTTTTTATTTTTTTTTTTTATAGTAATTTACAACTGTACTAAAGAATACAATAATTAAATGTTTAGTATGAAAATAAAAAGTCTTGAGAAAGAACTACCCAGTAGCACTTCACTAACTATTTTAAGACAGTAGGTCCCGAGGCCACTTTCTTTTCAGTCGCGTTGGAGGCTTATCAGGGATACCTGAGGAAGATAAGTTACGGAAAAGTGGGTTTCTATGGGCAGGGAGTTTAGAATGGAAAGAGGAGTATCAATCACGGACTAGGTCTGCAACAAATGGGATGTATAGGTCATTATGGAGGAGTTGATTTGGTACAAAATAAGGAGCATGAAGGATTTTGGATTGTAAGGACTGGATGCGGGAGGAATTAGATGGTTTCGTAGAGCCCCAAAGCTCGATTCCTTATGTCCAAATAGGTCTGATAATTGTGATGTAGATGAGTCTTTTGTAATTTACTGGAAGTTTTGAACGTTTGTCTAGTAAGTGTTGTAGTAATCGATATCTTCGTGCAGTTTCTTGTCGTTTCAGTCTTGTGTGAGGATTCCAAGTAAGGCGCTTGTCAAGATGGAGACCTAGGTATCGGATTTGTTCTACAGAAGTTAGGGTAATGTTATTAAAGGATACTGGGGGGCAGGAAGTGATCGGTTTGCGACGAAGGGTAAAGGTGATTTGGTGGGATTTGTTGGGATTTATTTTAATCCTCCAATTTTGACACTATTCTTCAATGGCTGTGATGTGAGACTGAAGGGTTTGGGATGCAGTAGTTAGATCATTATGGACGGATAAGACACCGTGTCATCAGCATAAGTATTGAGGACAGTGCGAGTTTTTAAAAGTTTAAAAAAAATATATATTTTTATTCGATATTTAGTAAAATCACTAACTGTCTGAGTGAGAACACTAGTAATAGTGATTCATTCTATAATATTTCCACAAAATATAAAATCTGGGGGGGAGGGAGGGGGTAAAACACGACTTTCACTAACCTCGACTATTAAAATCAATTTAAAAACAATTAAATATACATATATAATTTGAAAAAAAACGTGTACTCATTTTCGTTGGAAACATATGATTTAGATTCAATAATATAACTAAATGAAATTGTTAATAAGTACAACTTTTTGTATCAGAAAATATTTTTTCTAAAATCTTTCTCTTTCCAACGGTATGTTATACGTCTATATTACTGTTCTTATCAAAAAAACAAAAATTACATTAAAAAAATAGTTTTGCTCTTTTATCCTTTAGTTAGTCGTCAAATTCGACCTACTTGTATATTCAGCCGTCCTTCATCTATGTCATGAAGATGATATGGTTAATCTTTTGGAATGTAAAAAATTAAATTTTAGAGGTAGGTAGGTAGTTTAGAAAAAGAAAATTTAAAATTTTGGCATTTAACCCCTGTCAAACTATTTCATCAGAATAAAAACCTACATGATATTAGAGCCTATCAAATTTAAGATCGAAATAGAGATCTTAATCAAAATCGTTTGTGCTGTTTTTGAGAAAATCGTAAAAAGGTGCTAAATGCATTGTAAAAATGGCTCTCCTGGTTTTCGTTAACTGTAACATCTGGAGCTTATATTTGTCTTTAAAATACAATGTTAATATCGTACGACTTTTCGTTATCGTGCTAGACTTACCACACACTCGGACGGACTGACTCACTGAATTATTTGGACTCAGGGGACCCTAAAACGTGCATTTCCGGTGAAAAATTGGAAAATTTTCACGATCGCAATACTTTCCCTTACCATATACTTCATATATAGGTAAGTGAAAGTAGCAGATTAAAATCTGAAATGTAAATAAATATAATGTTTATAATGCTAATGATATGATTAGAAAAGAAGGAATAAACTCAAATTAAATTTAAAATAAATTATAGAAAAATAGTTGATTGTTAGTAAAATATAAGAAGTTGTTTGAGGGTGGAGTCATGTACACAATCCTATCTATAAGTTTTCTTGTTCAACTTATATTAAGTTGTTTATTCATTTTTTATCTCTTTGAAGTCCAAAACCTCAAACAACTTTTCCTGAAATTCGTGGTGTTTCTGCAGTATTCATGTCTCTCAATACAACAAATTTAATGTTCATATAGTAATGTAAAATCCTAATTAACATAATGTATTCATTAAGTTTTTTTTTATTTTAAAACACTTTTAATAATTTATATAAGTAAAAAGAAACAATGTGACCAAATATTGTATACAACTTTTCAAAAAAAATTTACTTACATCTTTTTTTATAAAATTGAAAAAAAAAACTTGATTAAATAAAAAATTGTATGTTTAGATAAATAAAAATAAATATATATAAACTTTATGTATCTACAAAAATTGTAAATATGTGTAAATAAAGACTTATCTTATCTTATCTTATCCATTAAGTATTTAATTTATCTTATTAAAGATTATGAGGGGTCACCTGTGTTTTAGTGGATAGCATAACAGCCTTTTATAACCTATGGCCCAAAGATTTTTTTTTTAATTTTGGTTTTGCCGTCCTTCGAATAATACGTAAAATAGCTGTCCCTAGCCTAAGCGACGTCAGTACGCGTTGAAGATCCCTATCCTTATTAAACTCGGATAGGCCAAATTTATGCCTATTCATGTCGGATTAGCCACTAAAGCGTAAAATGGGGTTAAAAGAGTAAACAAATTATGAGTATTAATTTAAATATTTTTGACGTTAAAAACACCTGTTCTTTGGTCGCATAATACATATTAAAATAGGGTTTTTAAAACCTAAACAATAGTAACTACAATATACAAATTTTCTAATAACCATAATCCATGATAGGATTAGATGGTTTTATTTATATTACAAGATTCTTATATTATTTAGTCTTTTCGTCTAAATTAGCATATGGAGCAAGAAACTAAACTGTCTATATTATTAAAATTTATTTTAATATCATTTAATCCATAAATATGATTCTGAAAGATGAAATAATAAATTTTATTCTTTGTAAAATGTTTGCTTTAACTGTTGGTATTATTTCGTTAATTATTATCTGGTATGAATGTTTTAACAAATATTGGGCAAACTCATCACACATTTTATACTTACCTCTATACATTTTTTTAATTTATATTTTTTTTTATCCAGTTTTAATTAGAAATTTGATTATATCAATATATTCTAAACAAGGAAGAGCTCATTTAATTATTAAGGTTGATTTTGGGCTGAATAATTCTTCCATTAATACTCATTCTTTTATTTCATCAGTATGACGTTTCGGGATATTCTCCCATCTTCAGAAGTCTACAAAAATTATATTAAGCAATTTGCCATCACATTAAAAATTACTATAATGAAGTGAATGGTTTACAAAATTTTATAAATTAGGTGTCAATTGATAAAAAAACTTTAAAACTATTAAATAACAAATTTTAAAATCATAAGGAGGCATTAAAAGCAAAAATTTAACAATGTTACATAGTACTTAGTTAAATAAATAAATATTATAAAGTTACCTCGTTATATATTTATAATCCCAACATATTCACTAATCACACATTGAGCCAGGTAAAAAAGTAAAACGAAGTCAATATTTAAATACATCAGATCTGAGCAATACTCTTGTAATAAAATCTATTGTAATAAACTTTATAATATTTATTTATTTAACTAAGTACTATGTAACATTGTTAAATTTTTACTTTTAATGCCTCCTTATGATTTTAAAATTGGTTATTTAATAGTTTTAAAGTTTTTTTATCAATTGACACCTAATTTATAATTTTTTTTAAAAACCATTCACTTCATTATAGTAATTTTTAATGTGATGGTAAATTGCTTAATATAATTTTTGTAGACTTCTGAAGATGGAAGAATATCCCGAAACGTCATACTGATGAAATAAAAGAATGAGTATTAATGGAAGAATTATTCAGCCCAAAATCAACCTTAATAATAGAAATTTGATCTTTACGTGTACCTGACATTGAACAGATTCTGGATCCCTATTTTACGGCCTCTCCGAAGGACAGGCATAATACTGTTTTACTCCCTAAAAAAAAATCCCTGTCATCTCGAGTTAGCGAAATTGCTATAGAAGGATATTAGCCACTACCTATAGTTGACCCCTATTCTATCGATCGAAAAGCTTTAAAAATATGTTTATAGTTTTATAGTTCTGTAAACACATAGCGTTAATATTTATTGTTTTATTACTTCAGACGAAAATCCTGGAAAATACATCTTTTCATTTTGATATCTGACAAAACACTCCATCTCTGATTAATATTTTTTTTAAATATATTTTATTGATAACTACTACTATTCTAAGCAGCGTTAAGGATCTTGGATTGTAGGATTGAATACGAGAGGAATCCGATGGTTTAGTAGAGCACCATAGTTCAATTCCGGAAGTCCAGATAAGTGTTGAAATAGTCATGTATTTTATTTAACGTCACTTTATGATAATGTGGCTAATCAAGATGCTACAGTGGGATTCCTAAATTTTGCCTATCTAGGTTTTATATTATTTTTTTTTATTAAGAGATAATACAATCTGCCACCTTCTGGGCAATGGGTATTACAGTTAAAATAAATCATTCATCCCATATGTACATTTTAAATAATAAAAAATAAATAAAATAAAGAAAAAATGAATAAATAATATTCTTGATCACATTCATACCTATTTACAAACTGCCCCTGGGATCACCGAATCGAACCCCGAGATCCGCTAGTGGATGTCGAGGCACAATACCAGGAGATCCCAGCGCCTCTCACTCAGCCGCGTCACTGGTCTTGAGAGCCAGTGGAGGCTGAGTGAGGGCGCTAGAGCCACAGACACTCAGGGCATGAGTGGAGAAGCCAGCCATTGCCAGCACTCTAATGACATATTTACCAGAGATTCTGGGCCACTGCCGCTTCAACCTACGAGAAGGGTTATAGGGATGTTTATCCAGGTTTTTATTATAATAGGAATCTTTAACGAGTGACCTGACATCGCACAGGCTCGGGACCACCTTTTAACGTTCCCTCCGAAGGCGGCATAACTAAGGATTTTTTACTCCCATTAAAAAATCGTAGGACCAACTGCGGGTTTAAACCCATGACCTTGTAATAGTCATGTAGAAAAACCTTTTGTAGTCAAGAGGAAGGTTTGACCGTTTGTCTAGTAAGTGTTGAAGTAGCCAAACGGGAAGCGAATTCTTAATATTAAAAATTAAGATCAATGAATAAAATAGGCTGGATGGACAACTTAAGTGTGTAAAAAGAACAATGGTGCATCAGTTCCTCGTTTAAATGCTACGGTTTCTTTCTTTCCTTTGTTTCACTTTAACTGCAACTTAAACATAATAACCTTTCTCTAATTTCTATTTTTTTTTCTTATTATTATTTAGATAAATTTTCACTGGATTCATGTTACAAGAAGTGAAAACAATTGAATTTTAATCTGCAAGTGATTGCCATGAGTTTTGACTGGGACAATGGTAGCCGGCCATATGTTTAATGTTAGTATCTTCGGATTGCCCCTTCTTGAATCCCCTGACCTCGTGCTTTCGGGAAGATATCGCGGGAGATCACTGCCCGGTTGAAGTGGCGAGGATTCGTAGGAATTAATCAGAATATTCGAACGATCGGCTTTCACAGAACGGGTATATAGTGGTCGGGCTATGAATATTTAAATTAGGAATTGACATAGAATTTTAATGCCTTTTATTATGAACGGTTTGGTGCAGTGATGATTATTCTGTAAGGATTTTTGTTAACCATTGCTATAGCTGTTTATCCTATTTCCACCTTAATTGCGCATTGACATGGTTTTTGAGTAAGTAGGAGTTTTTGATTTAATTGTATTCAATGTATTAGTACGAATAGTATATAACGGAAGGTCCTGCCGATTACACTGAATAGAATACACCATGTTAGCCTTCTCGAGGTTGCGAATCCTAATTACCGAAATGTTCATCATATATAGATATATATTAAATATATATATAGTATATTATATATTTTTTAAAACTTTAGTATTAAAATATTTAAAGGTATTTATAAGAATTTTTCTAATGATTCCAGTTTTTTGACACATTCTTCAATGTGATAGATGGTGTTAGATTTTCAAACATGTGTTACTAAATAATAATGAAATGTTTTGCTAAGACAGTAGAAAAATCTGGTGCGGGCACACGACTTTACGCTACATTTTAAATAATGGAAAGAATTTCAATCAGTTAGATGATAAAGACACGGACCCAGGATTAATCTATCTGTAATCCGATGAACTGTGGTAAAAAAATTATTTATTTTATCTAAAGTAATCAGTTAGTAATTTAATTAGTCACTTATCACTTGTAAAGGATGTGACTGAGTATAGTATGCAAACTCATTATTCAACGTATCAAAATCTTTATGATGATATGGCTCCACGAAAAGTTGCATTCAAAAATATTTTGAAGATTGACTTCACCACCTTTAGGTGGTACTGCTTTTATTATATATTACTGTTTTTTATCACGAACAAGGATGTCAGAATCACGTGTTTGATTGAATATCAAAATTAGGTATTTAAATTGGAGGGAAATTTTAAAATATTTTAAAGTGTCAGACCAATTGAATCAGAAGTAAAACTGCATGATATTAAGCAAATTTTACTTCGTATAGGAGTAATCAAAATGTCGGAACCGTTTTCGAGAAAATCGAAAAGATAGGTAAATGGCATGGTATAAATGATCTTTCGGTAGCATATTATGAAAGTTTTGTGCACGTTTTGGAGTATGTGTCTTAATAGAATTTCAGGTCATGGACTTAGTTTGCGCGGGAATTTCGAACACTAACTCTCAGAGAAACTAAAGCACATTAGAAAAGGTTCATTTTACACCACGGTGTCTGATTCAAATTGATAAGTTTATTAAGGATATCAGGGTGAGGGACAAACATTTTGGAAAGGTGTTCTCCGAACAGCTGAGATTTTTCATCATCGGATCTTGTCCAGGATTTTGAGTCGGTGAGGAGTGGATGATTAAAGCTTTTGTATTTCAGTAGTTTTGCGGTTGTTATCCATAATGATTTGTCTGTTGTACTTAAGTTTTCTGTGAAGTTTTGAAAGTTTTGAATTTTGAGTTTTCTTATTTCTATCTTGAGTTTGTTCGTCAGTTTATTGTAAATGGTTTTATCCGAAGGGTATCGTGTTCGATGCCACTTCGCTCTTGCTCGGCGTTTTTCAGTTAGTAATAGTCGAATATAATATGGCAGGTTGGTTTCTTGTGCCTTCCTGTTTGTATATTGTAATGTGTTGTTCTGTATGGCAGTTTCTATTGATTTGTTAAGTTCTTCAATGGCAGAGTCTATGTCTTGTTTAGTTTTTAACAAAATTTTCAAGTCCAGATTGTTCTCTAAGTCATATCGAAAATTGTCCCAGTTGACTTGTCCTTTAATCAGGGAAGGTAAAGGAGGCTTATGAATAGGATTGGAATGCAGTTGAAGCAGAACCGGGCTATGATCAGAGGAGAGGTCATCTAAGGATTTGATTGTAGATTGGGTGGAGGAGATTTGGGAAGTAATGAAAATATCAAGGATGTCAGGACGTTTTTATGAGATGTAGGCCAGTACGTAGGGACTGAGAACCTTAAATATAATATTTATTTCTCAGTAACTTTCAGTTTTCCTTATTCGTGTTTAGTTATTCTCTGTAGGATTCTGTGTCAGGGGAAGTGAAAAACAAATGAATTTTAATCCTGCCAAGTGATTGCCATGCAGTTTTCGTGGGACAATGGTAGCCGGCCAGTAAGTTAATTTGTTATTCATTCGGAATTGCCCCATAACTGGAATCCCTACATGAACCTCCTGCTTCTCGGATAAGACTCGCTGGAAATCCTTTCCCGTGAAGTCGGCGACGATTCGGAAGGAATTCTTTCAGAAATTTGCAATTCAGATCGGTTTACGAGGCCGGGTGATAGTGTAGCAGGGCTATACATATTAAATTAGCGTTGACTAAGAACTTTTAATGCCTTTATTATGTAAAACCGTTCTTTACACTGATCTGATTATTCTGTTAAGGATATTTTTGTTTTAAAACAGTTTTTTATAGCTGTTTTATCCGTTCTTTCCCACCTTATGCCGCATGCACTGGTTTCGATGTGGGCTTTTTGATTTATAATTGTATTCATATTGTATAATCCGAAGAATTAATTAACGGAAGGTCCGATGCCGATATAACCTGAACTGAACCACCCACACTTTGATGTCCTCCATAATTGCGAACCAAAATTCCAAAATATATATATATAAAATATATATATATATATATATATATATATATTTTAATAATATTTGTTTATATAAAATATTTACAAGTACATATACAAATAAGTTTTCCTAAATGATTTCAGTTATCCTTTTATCACGATAATAGAGTTTCAATCATCGTCCGATTTACCTAATAATAATAATGAAATGTTTTGCTTAAGACAGTAGGAAAAATCTGGTGCGGGCCACACACGACTTTCACTTGCCTACATTTTTAAAATCAATGAAAGAATTTTCAAATACAGTTAGAGATAAAAACACGTGAAACTCTTAAGGAATTAATTAAATTGAATTCATATAGAAACATATGTTTTATTAAAAAATCTATTATATTCTTATCTAAAATAATCAGTTAGTTTTATCTTCTTCTCATCACTCTCTATTAACTTTTAAAAGCTTGCGTATGAGATAATAGTTTTTCTAAAATCATTAGCTTTCCAACGGTATATCATACATGTATATTACTGATCTTATGTTCAAAAACGAAAAAGTGCATTAAAAAAATATTTTTTCTGTTTTCTCCTTTAGGTGGGTATCGCATTTATTCAATTTATATATTTACCTGTTTTTCATCAGCGTTAACAAAATAATATAGTTATTTTTATTGAATATACAAAATTAAAGGTACTTTAAGAGGAAGGAAATTTAAAATATCGGCATTTAAGCCCTGTCAGACCAATTTAATCAGAATAAAATCTGCATGATATTAAAGCCCATTAAATTTTACATCGATATAGGGAGTTTAATCAAAATCGTCGGAACCGTTTTCGAGAAAATCGAAAAAAGGTGCAAAATGCATGGTATAAAGTGTCTCTTCTGGTCAGCTCATTTTGATGAAAAAAGTTTTGTCACGTTTCGGACGTATAGTTGTCTTAAATATGAAATTTCAGTTTCATAGGACTTACCGTTTCCGCCTGGGAGTTACCACACACACACACACTCGCACACAAACACACACACACACACTAAAAATTGTATCCTTTCCACCACGCTGTGTTGCTCGATTTCAAAATTTGATAACAGTTTTTACATCAGAAATTTAATGGAGAATATTTAATGTATTTTAAAGTTCGTGGCTTTGACCTACCGTTTAGTTAATTTATTGGTTTAAATGAAAAAAAGTTTGAAACATATATTTTATCTGAACCTTGTTTATTTAGCATAATCATTAATTGAATATTATATTAATTTAATTAGTTTGGGCCTTTTCCTTCCAAAATTAGCGAAATGCAGTGGATTGTAGACCATAGACAAATATCCATGATATATGTTTTTTTCATATTCAGGAAGACATTAACATTTTTTTTACTCTCATTCATCTGTGTCCAAAATATATAATTTGTTAAAGTTCGTGAAAAAGTTCGACTAAACTTTCAGTTTTCGATGTATATACACCTTTTAGAGTTCCTTGAGTCCAATTGACCGAGTCTCGTAAAAAGGTCAGTATGTGGTAAGTCACACTTGAAAATGGAATGTCATACGAAACTGTAACTCTTAACACGTATTTAAAAAAAGTTTAAATATTTAATTTACCGTCAAAAAATTATTTTACAAATAGTGTTAATTGTTTAATTAACTTGTTTTCAATAAAATGATACAAAAAAATACCTCACACAAAATAAAAAGACACATATTTTCGAAGCATACTAAGAATAATCTCCGTAGTTCAGCCAGGGCCAGCAATCCTTTTTCATCCGGGTTTTATTAGTTTGTATAATTTTTGTTTTTATTGGGTAGTGTCACATGAAATGTCCGTTATCAAGGTAAAGGATTTTCATTAAAAATACGATATGAAAACAATACACCAACTTTTTTATCCCCGAACTGAAAAACTCTGAGCTTTAAGTGAAACAAAATCTGAAAACGCCCTTTTCACTTGATCATCATTTTCAAAAAGTTTTCCTTTGACGAAGTTGTCTAAATTCCTGAACAGGTGGTAATCTGTTGGAGACAAGTCGGGAGAATATGGTGGGTGCGGAACAACTTCGTAGCCATGTTCTTTCAATTTTTGCACGGTATGTTTTAAAACATGGGGTCTTGCTGCTGCTCAGTGAGATCATGAGGTACCCATGTATCGAGCTTTTTTACATTCCTAATACACTTTTAAATGTCTGGAAACGGTAGATGCACTTGCATGTAGTTGTGCTGGGAGTCCTTTAACTGTTTGGTAGGGGTTTCCATCTACTTTATGTTTGAGGACATCGTTGTCTATTACGGACGGAGGTCTTCCTCGGGACAAGTTTTCCAAGTCGGTATCCCCAGCTGAAAACTTAGGAAACCAACAGCGAATGGTCCGTTCATTAACTTTCCCTTCCCCAAACGCCTTGTAAATATTTCTAGCGGCCTCAGCTGCTGAATGGCCGAGTTTAAACACGTACAAAAATATTACTCGAAAATCGCGTTTAAAGGACAATTATTTTACTTTTGGTATTTAGAAATATTATTTCTAATTACATTCTTTGTTCTATTTCCTGTATTGACGATTGGATCTATTCATCATTCTTTGTACACTCCCATCTCTGTGATACGTTTTGTCTTTATACATGTTAATCACAAATACAGCTGTGTTATTAGATGGTGCGCAAGTGTTTTAAAACTAACATTAGTAAAATAGCAATATGTCGAGTTTTAAATTAGTTAATAACTTCAAAAGCTCAAAGCACAGTTTCATTCCGCCGATTTTATAGAATTTCCAGAATATATTCAAAATTCTTTTGATTTGCTGTTCACTTTATCCAAGCTTAATACGATTAACAATAAATTAGAGGCATTTGAAATGAGATTTTAATGGTTATCAATGTTAGATGACACAGATTAAGTAATTAAGAGTAGCTCATAGGGTTTTATTTATTTTTTTTTTTTTTACATTTTGTTATTACAGAGCTTGAATGCAGGCTAAAGTCCAACAAAGAAATATACCCTGACAACAAAAGCCTGGAGATCGACATCAGGGTAAGAAGGCTTAAATTCTATGGGCACATGATGAGGATGAGACCTGAAAGGTTAAATCGGGAAATCTTCCGACGATTCCACCAGCGCAAGAACAAGACTGGTTTTTTCAAGCAGATCAGGGTCGACATGGATTCAGTAAGACTGAAGGATTCAGACTGTGTCGATAGAGAGACCTACAGGAGGTCACTGAACAATATAAAGGTCTTCGTGGACAAAGAACGCCAAGAAAGGGATTATGCGTGGTCGGAGGAAGAAAGGAAGCGCAAACATGCGGAGCTCATGAGGGAAGTGTGGAAAAGAAGGAAGTTGAGGACGAAAACATGATATTCTCGTGGTCTGTAAGGCTTTTTCGAGCCCAAAAAAATAAATGAGGGGTCATCTGTAGAGTTGAGGCTAGCATAACAGCCCTCTTTGTCCAAGATGACGGGTTGAAACCTGGCAGGTGACCCTAGGACTTTTACATGGGATGTCAGGTACTCTTTAAAGATCCCTTGTCCAGGTTTAAGGATAGGTAAAATACAGGACTCCCACTGTAGCATCGTCCGAATAGCCACAGTAGTATAATAGTGACGTTTACAAATACTAAAAAAGAAATAATAATAAAAAAATGTTAATAATTACAGTATGGTTTATTATTTCCAAATAAGTATATTATGAAATAAAATTAAGCGGGCGAAGGTCAGACTGATTTTTTTTTTAATCTGTTTTTTCATGTTTGGGTTAAAAACGTAGACTCAAATTCTGAGGAGTCATTTATTTTTATTGGGGGAATTACTAAGGTTCATTATTAAAAATAATAAACCGAAATTATTTATACAAAATGAATTTTGATAGTTATTCAATTTATGTTGTTATGAACAATAACAATATTAATCCCGATAATTTTGTTTAATAATTTGAGTGCGTTGCCATACAAAAAGTTTGAGAATCATTGTGGTGCTTTTAAAATCGAGAAAATGTTTCCTCATGTATAACTAACCTTTAGCAATGTTCAATTATATTGTAGCAATATTACAAATTGAAATAACTACATAATAGCTAAGGATGTAACTAAATAATTATCTCATTTTATATTATAGTTAGTAATATCACTTACAAGAGAAAATTGAATACATTATAAGATGGTTATAACAACAGGGAAATCCCAGAGAAAAAAAAACATAATTAATGACTTCATCACTAATTATAGTTATTAGCGTAATACACGTTATAGTTAATTTAAAATTAGAAATTTCATTTGATGATTCAACTTACAATATTGTAGTAGAAGCACAGATTAGCAGAAAAAAATATAGATAATGCTGGAACGTCTTTATGTCTCTTCCACCTAAGTCTTACGAAATGAACATTTTTTTTTCCATTCCTGAAAATTCTGAATTTTATTAGCGGAAATACACGTTTAGCGGTACCCTGAGTCAAAATGCGTGTGTGGTAAATATACCACAAAAACGAAAAGCCGTTCGGAACTAAAATTTCATATTTGAAAAAAATTAACCATTTATCTTTTTAACATTGATAAAAAACAGATAAATATACAACTTGAACGAATTTCATAACTAACTTAATATAGAAGAGTATAAAAGAGAAAAAATATATTACTTTCACTTACTATACCTTAATGTTCCCTGTGTTACTACTGATTTATCCCGAACCAGGTATCATTCATTCCATGAAAAAGTCCATTTCCACTCTAATCCACTATTTTCTATCCCATCATCCTCTTCGATTCCCGATAATCCTCCGAGGCGTCTGAAAAGAAGATGGTCCCGAGACCTTCTAGTTTGGAATGCTTTTAGAGTGCTGCCAATGGGTGGTGTCAATAGATGTATTTAATGTCAGTTTACCATTTGTCTTTCATATTTACTTGATTGATTTTAATATCAAGTTTTAAATATCAATAAATATGTTTAAATAAATAAAACAAAAAAACAGTTATTTTAATAGTTCTTAAATTGATAATAACAGCCGAGGTAAGTAAAAGTCGTGTGTTGCCCGCACCAGATTTAAAAAAAAATTAAAATCAATGAGATATGACGGATATGTGTATAGATCTATATGTGATGCCACTTTAATGCCACCGCTGTGAGCCGAGCCAGGTGTGATGCCACCATAATGCCAACTTATACACCATCAAGAGCTGAACACGACGATCACAGGACGGTCCCTCATTCATTATTCATCAGCTCTCTCAATTATACTCTCCCATCTTCCACTTCCCGCTCCTTCCGCCTCGTCCTGTCTAATTGCATTTATTAATTATTTTATATTCTGCTCAGCCAGGATTGTTAACTGCAATTATTAGGATTGGGACGGGCTATTAAATAGAAAATTTATTATTGAAAACCCTTCAATTTATTTCCAGTAATTTATTTAAAACACTCCGCAAATAATTAATTCCAAATAACGTATATGTTCATTTGGGCAGCTGAGAACAAGCTCAATTTGAACGCTGAATAGACCAAGGCAATTTTAATAGATTCTAATCCCCTGAAGCCCCTTCCACTGATCCCAACTCTGTTTCTGAATAACAATCCGAAAGAATTCCACCACTCCGTTACAAACCTCGGCACCTCCTTTGATCATACCTTTTTCTGGAAAAAAACATGTTACCGAAATCTCCCGTTGTACATTTTCCACCTTAACACTTCTGAATCCCTGCCACCAAACAAGCACTCACCCTTCCAGTTCAAGGCGTCGCTTAACACCGCGAGATGTCTCATCCATTCCGAAAGAAAATATCAGTCCATGTGGGACGAAATTCTTGCTCGCAAACTGAAAACCGTCTAAACTACAGTAAAGCCTTGGTCCTTATCATATCGCTCTATCCGCAGATAGGAAGTTTTCCTGGCTAGATTAAGGATATGCCACACTAGCATGACCCATCATCATCTCCATACTACTATACTAAACAACCACCTCCGAAGTGCGAACACTGTAACGGTATCCTCACCATCAGCCACATTTTAGAAGATTGCACTTTTTATAAGATACTTTAAACAAATTAGGACTCAAACCTATAAACATATCCTCCATACTCTCCGATAATGAATAAAATATTTCATCGCTTTTCAGGTTTCTTAAGAATCACCTATTATTTAATAAAGTATAGTATTTCAATTGCATTGCATTTTTTATATACTATTTTATCTTATTATTATTACTATTAGCTTAGTTTATTATTTTTAATTTATTTTTTTAAATTATGCTTTCCTCTTCTACAAAGAGGCGTTTATGACCCCCTGTGGTTTACGCCTCAAATCTCCAAACAACAACAACTTGTGAATCACCTACGTCCACTTTTTCAATCCTACCCTGCTGCTTATTATTTCCCCACTTTGACTACTGCTGTAAGGTGTATGGGGGTCTCTCAGGTTATCTGGAGGCAAAAATAAAATGAATGTTTAACTGCTTTATACATTTCATCTTGGGGATATCCAGAGACACCTCTATCACCCGATTTTACGAAGAGTTGAAGTGGCTTTACCCTTCCTTCCGCCGAAAGTACTTTCAACCATTCTTCCTCTACCAACTTATCCAATCCCGGTGTCCGTTTTACACCTCGGATCTGCTTAAATTCAAATCCTCCGTTCGTTCCCATAATACCCTCTTTTGGCCTTCTGATCTGTATATAACGTCCCATCGATTAACAGCTTTTGATAGATCATTCTTAATCAAATCCGCATTCCCTATGGAACTACATTTCCTTCAATATCCGTGACTCCTAAACTCTTTCAACATTTAAATCCCGTCTATTCTGCCATTTTCTATCATTTCAATTCCTAAATAATCCCAGTTAGATGCTAATTTCATGAAAAATTAACAAGTAAAACAGGCAGATACGTTTATTTAGTTATTCAATTTTCATTTTCATGGGTACATTAAGCAGCAAAATGAATTTAATAGATTTATTTATTTTTTCGGCATATCTAATTTTATTTTTATAATTTTTATCGAATTTCGTCATTTGATATTAATACATACTGAAGTTGCCCTAGAGGCTGTTGTCTGTTCGAATCTCCTGCCGTATATTGCATGACCAATGTTTTTTAATTCATTAATTGTTTCATGTGTTAGTTATTTGTATGTCAACACAATATGTGTGTTTTTGGAATTGATTAAAAAAATGAAGATTATCTTCATAAAAAAAACATAACATGGTGTGTGTTTTATTTAGGTTGAATTGATGGAGCTTGTGCCATTTAATATTAAATATGCACAACCGTTGTCCGTTTACTGTTTTATAATACATAACCAATGGTTTTTTTGTTCTTTAATTGTTTATGTGTTAGTGGTTGGAACGCAATGAAATTTTTAAAAAATTTTTTTTTTTTTTTTATTTTATTTTTTTTTTTATTTTGTTATTTGCCTCTACCCTACAGGGTCATTGGCAACTGTGTTTTTTTCTAAATTTGATTGTAATACTTTTATTTTTTAGGAATTATCTAAAATAATAAAGATTATCTTTAAAAAAAAAAAAAAAAAAAAAAAAAAAAAAAAAAAAAAAAAAAAATATATATATATATATATATATATATATATATATATATGATGTTTAATCAGGCTTAGTGGATGGCTAAGTCCTCTGTAACTTTAATATTACTGTAAAATTTTCTTATAATATTTGTTTTATTATTATAATATATATAATATTTTACCTTGTCGAAACCCTGTTTTTTGTTTTTTTTTTCTTTGATTTCGTTTAGCATTAGTTGTCGTTAGGTCGCGTATGAACATTTTAAGAGATAATGAGAAGGAATAATACATTTTTTTGTTTTTGATAAATTGTAATATAATTATAAATTCTTTATTTATTCTGAAACAAGTTTCTAGAGAATACAATTACTGGACATTCGAATCTTACAGTAAAACAATAAAAAAACAACAACAAATAAAATGAATAATAGTAATAAATTATCAGGTATCTGCTAATAATTTTTTCAAAGAAAGCAAACTAAACAAGAATAATATATATATAATAATATATATATATATATTGAACATATATATATTGAATATATATGTACATGAAGAGTCTTGGGCTCAGTACATATAGAGATTCGTACTGTTTCTGGACCAACGGCCGCGAATCACGCTTAACCGCCAGGTTTTTCCCCATTTTTGGGTACCCACTTTATAGAGGCTGGGTCTGCCCCAGGAGGGTCTCCATACCCCATGATCACCCCCCGGCTGAAATAACCGAATAAATAATATTCCGTCACAACCGGAATTCGAACCCAGGACCAGGAGCACAGTAGACTAGCGCTCTATCCACAAGACCACACCGCTCCCTATGTATATATATATATATATGATGTGTGTGTGTTTTTATACATACCGTGATAATTAAAATAAATGTACAATACTAGTAAAATTGTGTTAAATATAATTCATAAGTGCTCAATTACTATAATATATAAATAATCGCTTCTCTCTGCTTTATTTACATTATTACATTATAAAAATACATTAGGGTTTTAATCTTATCGGCACCCATCCTCCTTATTATACAATGATCATTAATATTAATAAGTATTGAATTTTTTCGATTTTTCATGCTACGTCAGTTTTCAACTGAAACCCTTTCTGGGATGGAAGATGTAGCGATAAATATACAGAGTAATACACAGGGCAGAACCGCAAGATATCAACGACCTGTGAAGTGATAGGGAGGATATCAGATGAGACGGTGGAACCTGAGACGCCAACTAGTCAGCGATGGTTAGGGTCTCCCACGAAGTGCACTCAGCCAGCGTGTACTAGATGATGCACCCAGCATCTTACGTAATGCAGAGTCTGTGAAACCGTATTCCCACTCATAGCTACTCTTATCCAATACTCACGTTACAAACAAGACGTTGATTTTTAAAAGGTACTAAACGAAATTTGTTGCAAAATTGATATTTTGAAATATTTGTATTCTAAAGGCGTAGTTTTATCGAAATCCGTCATTCGATTTCATTTAAAATACTATGCAATTTATTACACAATTGCTTATTATTTCCAAATAACTATTTTAGACTGTATCAATTTATGTAGTTGTTTACAGGAAATTAACCAACATGAAAAATTGATAAATAAATCAAAGAAAAATGGCTTATCACTTCTGCTAATTTCATAATATATAACTCTGCTATTTCTTAACCGATTTCAATTATTCTTTTTTTTTTTTTATTTTGTTCGGAATTAAAGATTCTTTATCTCTATTATTTTCTATTAACTATTTTTGGGGCTATAGCAGTTTATGTAGTTATTTTCAAGCAATTAACTAACATGAATAATGATGAATTAATCAACGGAGAATGGCTTATCACTTCTGCTAATTTCATAATAGGGATACTCACTACGTTTGCTATAGCATGCTGTTTGTACTATTGTGCTAAACCCATAAATTTTATACAGGAAATAACTGTAGAAACTCGACGGGTTTAGCAAAATAACACAAATAGCATGCTATAGCAAACGTAGTGAGTACCCCTAATATATAACTCTGCTATTTCTTAAGCGATTTCAATTTATTTATTTTTTTGTTTTCAAGGAAATTCAAAAATCTCTTATCTTTATTATTTCCCAATAACAATTTTTGAGGTTGTAGCAGTTTATGTAGTTGTTTACATGCAATTAACACACATGAAAATTGATAAATTAATTAAATGGCTTATCACTCTATTAATTTCAAAACTACATATTACTGCTATTTTTTAAACGAAATAGTTCTTTTTGTAAGGAATTGCATTGGTATTCGTATTGTAAGACTGAAAATAAGTCGAGGTATTAAGATGATTGTCATGTGGTCTGGTGTTGTTTTTGCCAAATTTCGTAAAAAATCGGGCAAGTAGTTTCGCGTCAAAGTCGTGGACGGCTGGAAATCTCATATTTTGAGAGGAAGTAATATTTTGGGCTGTTTAAAAGGTTCATTATTGAAAGTAATATAGCAACACACACACAAATCGATCAAAAACACATTTCAAAATGTATTAAATACACGTTTATTTTATTCCATAGTGTTCTAATATCATTAATTTTCTTTTGTAAAAGATAATATTTTCTTTCAGTTCCTTCCATCAATATTTATTTTCTACTATACTAGCAGAAGCACCTTTCCATTCGTTCATTTAAGACGTTTGAATCACGGTATTTTAGAAAAACCACAAGTTTCCTGAAACTCGCTAATAAAAGAAATAGATAATTACAATAAACACTCCCTTAAACGCTACATACTTAAAAGAACAAAAGATTTATTGTGTAATTCAGAATGTCTATTTTACCTTTTCAACAGTTAATTAATAACGCATATATGTACATATATATATCGTCAGTTCACTCCCACCAAACTAGATCGCGATATTCAGATCAACATTCCTACACATAGATCAACAACTTTTGATCATTCCTTTATTGTCCGCTCCACTACTCTCTGGAATTCCCTACCTACTCATATCTGCCATGCTTCTTCTCTGCCATCGTTCTCTATTGCGCCGTAACTCAGCATCTACTAGCTGAGACCAGTGATGCGGCTAAGAGAGAGGCGCTGGGACCTCTTGGATTCCGCTTTTTTCCTCCACAAGTCCAAAAGCCCAGTCTGGGGCCCCCTTACCAGTTGTATATAGTATATAATTGTATAAAATTGGGCGGGCTTTAATATCATGTTGGTTTTATTCTGATTGAAATAGTCTGATGGGGCATAAATGCCGATATTTCAAAATGTCTTCCATGTTTGTTTGTTTATTTATTTAACATCCTTTTATGCTGCTGTGGCTAATCGGACTATGCTACAGTGGGAGTCCTAAATTTTGCATATCCAGGTTTTATTAGGATAGGGATCTTTAACGAGTACCTGACGTCGCACAGGCTCGGGACCACTTTTTAACGTCCCCTCCGATAAATGTCTTCCTTTAAAGTACCTTTAATTTTGTAGATAGTAAAAATATATTAATATAATCCGGTTATCAACGATAAAAACAGCTAAATGTATAATTTGAATGAATTCGATATCTAACTAATGAGGAAAAGTGCAAAAATATTTTTTAATGCAATTTTTCGTTTTTGAACACAAGAACAGTAATATTGATGTATAATATACCGTTGGAAATCTGAAGATTTAAAAAGAAATATTATCTAGTACACAAGCTTGTAAAAGTTAATAAAGAGTGATGAAAAGCCCATAAACCTAACTGATTATTTTAGATGATAATAAAATAGATTTTTTAATAAAATACATGTTTCTATAGAAATTCAATTTAATTTATTCTTTATTACTTTCACTCATTTTTATCTCTAATTTTATTTGAAAATTCTTTAATTGATTTTCAAAACGAAGATAAGTGAATGTCCTGTGTTTCCCGCACCAGATTTTTTTTTAATAAACGCATTTTACACCACGCAATTAATAACACTAATTTCTTATAACATAATTTTTTTAAGCCTTTCATTCTCTTTATTTGTATGTTTTTACAAGAATAATTGTTCTTCTTCCGTAACAATTTATTAAACCTGATTGCTGTTCACATTTCTATAAATAGTCAAGGTCTCTTCACAGTTTGAGCATTATTAGCCGTCGATATGCACCGTAGCATATTTTTGGCGCCGTAAATACCCAGTTCTAAATTAGAAATACAGGCGAATGCATGCAATCTAATGAGGTCAGAGAAAAACAAAACGTCCTAAAGCCAATCACATAACACAATATAGAGATATTCGGCTACGTAGTGCGTATACCAAATAGATAGATAGAAAAGTTTTATTTACATATTTACAAGGTACAAGGATTCGCTAATTAAATTTTTAATGATTTAGGGTTTCCTTAAATCAACAATTTAATTATGGACAGACACTTTTGAACATGTAGAAGAAGGTAGTAAATAGTAGGAAAAATATACTCAAAAAAATAAATAAATGGATAAAATTAAATAAAAAATAATAATAACAATACATAAATAATAATAAGAAAGTAAAATAATTCAATGCACTAAAGTGAAAAAGAATAAGTAAATCTCATATGCCAAAGATCACGGGTTCAAACCTGCAGGTGTTCTTAGGATTTTTTAATGGGAGTAAAAAATCCTTAGTTATGCCGTCCTTCGGAAGGGACGTTGAAAGGTAGTCCCGAGCCTTTGCGATGTCAGGTACTCGTTAAAGATCCCTATACTAATATAATAGGCAAAATTTACGACTCCTTCTGTAGCATCGTCCGATCATCCATAGTAGCATAAAGTGTCGTTAAATAAATAAACAAACATGAAACACATCGAAGAGTGGGTGGTTATAATTTTTGTATCCGTTGATTTATAATAGTACTCTTATTTTATAATCGTAATATATACCGACGAATTAATTCACCAAAGGCTTACTGCGGATACGATCCCCACTTAATCACCCACTCTTCGATGTGTTTCATGTTTGCTTGTGTTCAAAAACAAAAACTTGCATTAAAAAAATATTTTTGCACTTTTCCCCTTTAGTTAGATATCGAATTCATTCAAATTATACATTTAGCTGTTTTTATCGTTGATAACCGGATTATATTGTTATATTTTTACTGTCTACAAAACTAAAGGTACTTTAAAGGAAGACATTTTGAAATATCGGCATTTAAGCCCTGTCAGACTATCTCAATCAGAACGAAACCTACATGATATTAAAGCCCGCCCAATTTTACATTTTTATAGCGAGTTTAATAAAATCATTACAGCCATTTTTGAGAAAATCTCAAATAGGTGCAAAATGCATGGTATAAAGTGGCTATTCTGGTTAGGTGATGTTGGTAAAAAAGTTGCACAGACACCCACACAGACCTTTTTGCGGGACTTGGTTATTTGGACTCAGGGGACCCTAAAACGTGTATTTCCGTTGAAAAATGGAAACTGAATTTTTACGATCGTAAAGTATTACTATACACCCCTTACTATACACTGACACACACACCTTTTTGCGGGACTTAATTTAAAGTCATGTTTTTGTAATTGGAATTTTATATTAGATTATAACTATATTAATTTACAAAGTTCTCTACTCGGAAGGAAAACCTAAAGATAATCTACGCTGCGATGAAGATACAAAAATAATTCAATCTCTATATTTATAAAATGATAGCGGGATTTTGGTTCCCGCCAACTCCTTCTAAACCTCAAGACGGATTTTGATGTGGTTTTCACCATCATTTAGGGCGTTCTTTGCTGAAGGTTTATAAGTAAAATACTTTGTAATTTAGCTTTTCTTTCAACGGGAAAAATAAATTTTCTGTAGCCAAGTCATCAAAAAATTATTTCTGAAATATAAGTTGCAACACAGACGTATAATATACCGCTGGAAAGCACAATATTTAAGAAAGGTTAATATGCAATAAAAGAAATCGTACTTTAATATAAAGTAAACTCTTATAAAGTACATATAAAGTATCCATGGATTATTAAAATCCTAAAAAACAAAACAAATAAAGTAGTCCTTAACCTTTGACTAGTGTGAATCCTATTGTCCTCATCCAATCGACTTGTGAAAACCTGATATTTCCTGTCTCGACATAATTGTAATATAGCATCATTTTTTAGTCAGTTTTTATCCGGTATTTCTTTAGGACAGTGTTATTGGGGTCCTATAGTGGTCCACCTCACCATTACTGTTCGGATTTATTGAAAGTGTGTTTTTCAATTTGTTGAAAGAAATGTCTCGTGATCGAGTTATTTTACACACCTTTTTATTAAGAAGCTGCTATCATCTTTCTTAAAGGATCACATGACCTGACGGTCAGAAAATCCCAGACTTACCCTGGAGCTTCGTTTTAAGTCTCAATCATTATTAGGGAAAAAACCCAGAATAATCTAGCATATATAGTCAGGAGGCCCCTCTGAAGAAAAGGATATTTTATTTTTGCCCAAGAAACAGGGATAGGAAGTCATCTATAGTTTGTATTAAGTGTGAACAAAATATTTGTGGACAATTTTCGGTTTCCTATTGCAAAAACTGTGCCTAATCTTAGCTGTGCATACTTTCCTTGAAATATAAAAGTTTCATTTTTTTTCCGTTTTTTAAATATAATAAACTTTAAGATAAGGACTTGTTTATATATTATTTTAAAAATGTTTTCATTGTTTAGAATATAACATTATAAAAATAAGAAAAATTATTAATAAAATGTATTTATTAATGTCAAGCATTTATTAAATTTTATAAGCATCATTTTGTATGGTGCCTATTGAAAATAGATTGAATTAACGTATTTTACAAGAATAAACAATTCTAGATGTTTCAGGATTAAAAAAAAAAGAGGTCTAGGGTCTGACGGACCCTATCTCACCAATTTTGACTATAAATATCACCTCACCAGTTAAAGTTTAAGATACCTAATTTGGACAGATCCTTTCAAAACGTAAAGATTCCCCTTTCTCGAGTTGGTACGGTTATGAACAAACAATACCGAGAAATGAATGGACCTTGACTGTATTTATAGATGAAAATAAGATCAAAAGTAGAAGGATGGCGCCGGATACTCTTGCACAAACTGTAATTTCCAGTAGGTTGTAATTGTGGGATGAGATCCATCTCGCTGGTGGACTCTGCAGCTAATCGCTTTCCGAGCAACAAAAAAGTCTCCCGTTGTTTTTTACACCACTTACATTTTTTGTCCAAGCCACTTACCGATAGCTCCTTCACAATGGGAGAAAGAAAAAGCGTTCATTTGACTAAAAGCCTGAGACTGACCAGAGCTACCTAAGACTGTCCCCTCCCAGCTATGGATGGCTACTTGCATTTTTGGATCCACTTTCTTCGGCAGTTTTTCTTACCTCCGGGTCCTATAAACCCGACTGATGACACTGAAAAATCTAGTGCAATAAACTTTCACTTACCTGAAAATTTAAATTTCCTTTATTTAATTTAAAATTACTTTCTTGAAAATCTGCTGCGGGCTACACACTACTTTTATTTACTTCAGTTCTAAAAATCAATTTAAAAATAATTGTAATTAAAAAAAAAAAAAAAATTGTATTCAAATATATTACAGTTTAAACAATAATATACCTAAATAAACAAATATGTTTATACAAATATATCCAATTTCGCTGGAACCATGTTTTGGATTAATTAATCTGACGGTACAAAATTGTTATGTTCAACAAACCTCTTGTTTTTTCCCTCTTCATCACTTACATTACTTACTCTTCCAAAAATATGGGTGTTTTTTTTTCTAAAATCTTTAGCTTGTCTACGGGATATTATAAATCTAAATTATTATTATTGTATTGAAAAAAAATATTAAAAACCTGTATTTTTTCGGTGAAGGAAGGCGTGGACTAGTGGATAGAGCACTAGGCTACTGTTTTTTCCGAGTCCTAGGTTCGAATCCCGGCTGTGGTAAATATTATTTATTCTGTATCGTCAGTCGTTCATGCCCCTAGGGCATGGAGACCCTCCTGGGGCAGACCCAGCCTCTGTAAAGTGGGCACCAAAAACAATTGGAAAACAAATCTGGCCGGTGAGCGTGATCAAGGCCTAATCATCTTATTGCATTGCCGTTGGCCTAGAAACAGTACTGTAAAAACAGGGTTGTAGTGCTACAGGTTTTTTTAAATTCTCGATGAAACCTCAAAATCGAAAAACACTCTCCCTCCGTTATTTTGAGTTAGATTTTATGTCACTGTGGCTAATCGAATGATGCTACAGCGGGAGTGCTAAATTTTGCGTATCCAATTTATTAGGACAGAGATCTTTAAGGAGTACCAGACATCGCATACGGTGGGGATAACTGTTTTACGTTTTCTTCAAAGGACGGCATTACTAATGATTTACTCCCGTTTAAAAATCCAACGGCCACTATTTAGGTTTGAACTCCCGACCTTGGGCATAGAAGGCTGGTATGCTAGCCAGTGAACTACAGATGACGCCTATACAGTAGGTATAGGTGTTGACATGCTGGCAAAATTTTAAAATAAAATAATTAAGTACTTAAAATATTATAAAATTTTGAGATCATGAATAAAATACAAAGTACTGAGTAAGAAAACCGAGTCCTTTTTATACTTCACCTGCTGACTGTGAAGTACTAAAAATAGTGGCTACCATAATAGCCTTGTATATCCAAAGTCGCGAGTTCAAACGTGGCAGGTGGCCGTAGGGTTTTCCAATAGGAGTATAAAAAGACTTAGGTATGCCGTTCTTGGGAGAGGACGTAAAAAGGTAGTCCTGAAGTCTATGCGATGTCAGACATTCGATAAAGATCTCTATTCTAATTAAACCTGTGGATAAGGAATACTTTTAACTCCCACTGCAGCATCTTCCAATTAGCCAAAACCACATTGTGACTTTAAATGAATAGAAAACAAAAATATTTCGAATTCGTCCACTTTAAGGCCTATTTACATGCGGGCTCACATCGATTATTTTATCATTCTGGAGTACAGACCGGTACTGTCTCAGCAATTCAGCGTTCTGATGATTTGAGTAAAATACGCTGTACTTTTAATTTAAAAATTTGCCCATCTTGTGAAAATCTATTAATCTTGTACGACCTTAATGTTCCATTCAGTAAATATTGCTTGTATAGTCTAATGCTTAAACGTCTATCACTAGCCAGTCATTCACAAAAACAAATACAGCTGTACACTCTTATTCGATTTGTTTTAGTTAAACTATACAAATCTCAAAACACCATAGTTCGCACATTTCTTTATATTCTTATTTATATTGGTAACTATTCATTTTACGTTAATAGGTACATATGTACACTAAAATATAGTTCGGTCTATATAACTCACCCATCCTTGCATTCTCGTCGTAAAATAAATTATATTCATCAAAAATTTCCCAATATTATTATATTAGTTCATAAAAGTTCAAACTGTACTTTTAACCACGATTTTTTTATCGATCTCACATTCGTAAATTCGCTAATGAACTTTTTTATTTTAAATCAAATTCATAATTTTTATAATCCTTATTGTCATTCTTCTGTTACTCCCAACAATAATCAACTACAGTCATATTATCAACTCGTGATTAATTATTCTTTATTCGTTTCTCATTTACCCTCGTTTGCCGAAGTAAACAAAGCACTGTTTATTTCATTATATTATCTAAATCCAAATGATAGCTTCTGACGATAAAATAAAATTCATGATGTGGAATGCCCAAACGATCAGAGGTAATGATGTAGAATTTAAATTGTTCTTACAAAATAATACTCCGCACATAATCTCAGTTTGTGAAACTCGACTTTCGAATGAGGACAGATTCTCGGTTCCGGGATACAATATTTATAGGAAAGATCGCAATAGGGCGGGAGGAGGAGTCATGCTTTTAATCCGCTCCGACGTCCAGCACCATTTCATTCAAACCCCAGACTTGGCTTGTACTGAAGCGGTTGCTATAAACACTACAATAGACAATAAATTAACTACCGTTATTTCAACGTATATCCCACCAAATAAAATAAATATCGTTGATCTCAATAAACTATTTCGTTTAAATAAATATGTCCTTGTTTTTGGGGATCTTAACGCAAGGCATGTACAATGGAACTGCCACAGCACAAATAAAAATGGAAAAGCCATTTTAAATTTTATTATAAACAATCAAATACAATTACATAACCCGTTTGAACCTACCTATATACCCTCTCAGCGTAATTTTAAACCCAGTATCATTGACCTTGCTCTCACAAAAAATTTACAAAAATTGACTCAACTCATTTCTTTACCGTGTCTTAGTTCGGACCACAACCCCGTCATTTTCCGTATAGATACGTCATTACCTGTTTACCCGTTGACAAAAAAATTTATTTTCAACAAAGCGGACTGGCGTAAGTTCCGGAAGGTACTGGACTCTCAAATATGTGTAAATCCGTCAATTCGTAATGCAAAAGACATTGACAATAATATAACCAAATTAAACGAATATATTAGACAGGCTATGGTAGAGTCAATTCCACAACAATATTTTCACAATTATCAATATTATAATTTACCTAACCATTTACGAGCATTAATTAAAATAAAAAATAAACTCAGGAAAAAATATCAACGAATTAAAAACCCACAAACTAAATTTATTTACTTCAAATTCAATTATTTTGTGAGATCCCGCATCAATAAGTGGAAAAACGATAACTGGTCTAGAATTTTAAGCTCTTGCAGGACAGGAGATAAAGTTATCTGGAATATACATAAAAAAATCACAAAACAGCCATCGGAAATTCCTCCACTTAAACACACAAACAGTTTCGCTTATGTTGATAAAGATAAGGCTGAACTACTAGCCAAACACTTCCAAGAGTCTCACGGTATCACTTCAAATTTGGGTACTAAAAACCAAAATAATAAAATTTCAAAATCAGTTCGTGATCATTTTAAAATACCTGTAAGTAGTAACTTTTCCTCTATTTCACCAAAAGAAACTGGCAAAGTAATCAAAGAACTCGCCACAAAGAAAGCATCAGGTGATGACGGTATTCCCTCTTTGGTAATAAAAAATATTAGCAAAAAATCAATATTATACTTAACAAAAATCTACAATTCCATCTTGAGACACAGATATTTTCCTGCTATCTGGAAAACCCACAAAACTATCGCTATTGCAAAACCCAATAAAGACCAGAGAGAAATTTCGAATTACAGACCGATTAGCCTAATAAATATTTTATCTAAAATCTTAGAAAGACTAATATTAACCAGAATAAATCGGCATATTAGACAAAACAAAATCATAATAGACGACCAATTCGGCTTCAGAAAACACCACTCTACTGTTGACCAACTAGCAAGGCTTACTGATTACGTAACCAAAGCTTTTAACGAAAAGAAACATACCGGTATGCTTTTAATAGATTTAGAAAAGGCTTTTGACACGGTTTGGCATACAGGACTTATTTACAAATTAATTAAATACAACTTCCCTCCCTACCTCATTCATATTATCCATTCATATCTCAACAATAGACGATTTTATGTTCGTGTAAATAATTCGACATCCAGTATACTCCCTGTAACGGCCGGCCTTCCTCAAGGATCCTGCCTTTCGCCAACTTTATTCAATGTATATATATCCGATTTTCCAAGCCACCCGCACGTAATAAGATCTCTTTACGCTGATGATACAGCCCTATATAAATCATCTTATCGCATCGATACCATAGTTAACAGGTTACAGCTAAACTTCAAAAAAATCAATAAATATTGCAATATGTGGAAATTAAAAATAAATGCAAACAAGTCAGAAGCTATAATCTTTACTAAGCGCAGACCGAATATAAACCATCACTTTTTATTAAACTCAGTCCACATTAACTGGTCTAAATCAGTTAAATACTTAGGCATAACATTAGACAAATCGTTAACTTATACCGAACATATAAATAGAAAATCCGAAAAAACAAAAAAATGTATTTATAAAATGTTCCCATATTTTAATAAAAAATCTAGTTTAAGCACTCAGAACAAACTACTACTATATAAAACAGTCATACCTGCCCAGATATGTTATGCATCGCCCGTCTGGAGCTCGACTTGCAATACCAATTATAAAAAAATAGAAACAATACAAAATACATGTATGCGAATCATTAACAACTATCCACGATATACTAAAATTTCAAAAATGCTCTTTGAACTAAATCTCCCAACATTAAAACAGTATATCTACACAGTAACCAAAAACTATTTTGATAAAACCACAGCTTCTGAAAACCCATTAAAACTAGAAATTGGTAATTACAACAAAACATCACTAAAGCGCTACACGCACAAAAGAACCAAACATGTACTTTTAAACTAATATTGTAATTTATATTGTGTAGGTTTTTTTTTCGTGTTACTTTTCCTACTGTCTTAAACAAAATATTGTATAATCATTTGTAAATTCAAAGGATGATTGAAACTCTGTTATCATGAAAAAAGGTCTACTGAAATCATGAAACCAAACGTGTTTGTATTGAGTGTACATTGTAAATATTATGTGAATAAATAAATCTTCTTCTTCTTCTTCTAATGTTCCATTTATTTCAGACCTGATTCCATCTAAATTTTCCAAATTCCACCAGAACCTCATTCATCATCCTAATCCTCTAGCACAATCCCTATCCAGCTCCACTCATCCATACAACCCTCCTAGAAGGTTGAAACGGCAGTGGCCCCGAGACATATTGTAAACATCTATTCTGGAGTTCTGACACTGGTCAGATTCTCCTCTCATGTGCGGCGTGATTGTGGCTGTTGGGCCCTCACTTAGCTTCCGCTGGCTCTCACCAGTGATGCGGCTGAGAGGGAGGCGCTGGGATCCTTTGGACTCTGCTTGTCCTTCCACAAGTGGGGGGACAAGCCCCGTCCGGGGTTCCCGAGCTGATTGTAAATATTGTACATAGGTAAGAATGTGACATGTTTTGTTTATTTATTTGTTAACTTCATTTATTTGTATTTATTTTGTCTATAAATTTTGTTATTGTATACGTTTATTTATTTTGATTTGATTTTATGTAATTTGACTTTCCTTTTGTTTATATTGTAAATATTGTATGAATGAGATCCTGTAGCACTATTATTATTGTCTATTATGACGAATTGTAATATATACGAATAAAAAAAAAAAAAAAAAAAAAAAAAAATTAATCTTGTGGCTTTATATATATATATATATATATATATATATATATATATATATATATATATATATATATATATATATATATATATATTAAATATATAATTCTCTGCAGAATATTGAAGAACTTAGACGTGTGAGGTGTTGAATACTCGCCAAACGCCATTGACTATTAGTAGCTGAGTATAGAAACTACTAAACACGGAATGACAGACCGAATGACAGGGGAAAACTAGCATTATCCTGACTACAATGGCAGTCTATGTGTTCAATATAATCTGGTTTCCTTCATTAGCTTCCATCTGACAGTGTTCTGACATCTCGGCCATGTACGCCTTATCGGATCACATTTCTAGGATATGACATTAGATTTTATTTATTTCTTCTTTCACTTATATTCAAAAGTTTTTATTTATTATTAAAACGAGCACGATTGGTCCTCTAAATTATTTTATTTTCATTGAAACATTACTATATAAATACATATTAATTTAGATCTAGTAACCTAATTAATATTACTATTTATTAAGGATATTATCTTACACAACACTATAGCTGATTCATTATTTACTTTGTATTGAATGTAGTTATTGCTTTCACTTACCTTTCTTGTACGTTTAATAATTTAACGTCACTGTGCTACAATGGGAGTTCTAAATTTTGTCTGTCCAGGTTAAGTCAGAATAGAGAATGAGTACCTGACATAGCACAGCCTCGGGACCACCATTTTACGGATCCGCGAAGGACACCATTACCAAGAAATGTTTACTCCGTTCGAAAAATCGTATGGCCATGGCCGAGTTTGGACATTGACCTGATACAGTATTTAAAATTTTCCGAACCACCATCATAGGGTCTCCTGAAACTAAAAGTTAAGTCCAGCTAAATGGTCTATGCATGTGTGTGGTAAATCTGGTACGAAAACGCCCAAATTGTTTACCGAACTCAGTGAAGCGTGTGCGATGTCTGGTATTCGTTAATGATCTCTGTCCTAATAAATTGGATACGCAAAATTTAGCACTTCCGCTGTAGCATCATTCGATTAGACACAGTGGCATAAAATCTAACTAAAAATAACGGAGGGAGAGTGTTTTTCGATTTTGAGATTTCATCGAGAATAAAAAATAAAAAAAACCTGTAGCACTACAACCCTGTTTAGGCTAATGGCAATGCAATAAGATGATTAGGCCTTGATCACTCTAACCGGCCAGATTTTTTTTCCAATTGTTTTTGGTGCCTACTTTACAGAGGCTGAGTCTGCCCCAGGAAGGTCTCCATGCCCTAGGGGCATCAACGATTGACGAAACCGAATAAATAATATTCTACCACAGCCGGGATTCGAACCTAGGACCCGGAAAAAACAGTAGACTAGTGCTCTATCCACTAGTCCACGCCGCTCCTTCACCGGAAACACACAGGTTTTTTAATACAATAATAATAATTGCTGCTGATCGAAAGTGCCTCTTTATACCATGCATTCTGCACCATTTTACGATTTTCTCAAAAGTGGCTATAATGTTTTTGATAAAACTCTATTTAAATGTAAAATTTAGTGGGCTTTAATATCATGTAGAATTCTTTCTGATTGAAATATTCTGACATTGCTAAAATGCAGAAATTTTGAATTTTCTTCCTCTTAAGTACCGTTAGTTGTATAAATTCGAAAAAAAGTAACCATGTAATATTGTAACCATTGATGGAAAAGGGGTAAATATGTAAGTAACATATTTATTTATATTTTTTTTTAACGTAAGAAAAGTAATACACAATAATAATATACCGTTTGAAATCAAAAGTATTTAGAAAAACTATTATCTAATACACTAAGTTGTAAAAGGTAATGCAGAGTAATAAAGAACGGACAAGCTAACTGATTGTTGTCTATAATAATATAACAGATTATTTAATAAAACACATGCTTCTATCGAAATGCAATGTAGTTAATTCTTTAATTATTTTTACTTTCACTTAACTGTATATGGAATATAAGTATTGTGATCGTGAAAATTTTCGAATTCTAGTTTTCAACGGAAATACACGTTTTAGGGCACCCTGAGTCCAAATGACCAAGTCCCGCAAAAAGGTCTGTGTGTGCGTGTGGTAACTCCCGCGCGTAAACAAAAAGTCCTATTAAACTGAAATTTCATATTTGGGACAATTATACAACAGAGACGTTACAGAACCTTTTTCATCAAAACCAGCTAAGCAGAAGAACCACTTCATACTATGCATTTTGCACCTTTTTACGATTTTCTCAAAAGTGGCTCTAATGTTTTTAATAAAACTCACTATATAAATGTAAAATTTTATGGGCTTTAATATCATGTAGGTTTAATTCTGATTCAAATAGTCTGAAATGGCTTAAATGTCGAAATTTTAAATTTTCTTCTTCTAAAGTACCGTTAGTTGTATAAATTCGAAAAAAATAACCATGTAATATTGTTACCATTGATGGAAAAGGGGTAAATATGTAAGTAACATATTTTTATCTACGTTTCAAACATAAGTATATTAATACAGACTTATAATACACCCTTTGAAATCAAAAGAATTTGGAAAAGCTATTATCTTATACACTAAGTTGTAAAAGTAATGCAGAGTAATAAAGAACGGACAAGGGATCACTTGTAGCTTGGTGGCTAGCGTAACAGCCTCCCATGCCAAAGGTCACGGGTTCAAACCCGCAGGTGGTCCTAGGATTTTTTAATGGGAGTAAAAAATCCTTAGTTACGCCGTCCTTCGGAGGGGACGTTAAAAGGTGGTCCCGAGCCTGTGCGATGTCAGGTACTCGTTAAAGATCCCTATCCTAATAAAACCTGGATAGGCAAAATTTAGGACTCCCACTGTAGCATCGTCCGATTAGCCATTGTAGCATAAAGTGACGTTAAATAAATGAACAAATGAAGCTAACCGATTATTGTCTATAGTAATATAACAGAATTTTTAATAAAACACATGTTTCTATCAAAACTCAACGTAGTCAATTCTTTAACCATTTTTCATCTCTAACTGTATTTAAAAATTCTTAAAATGATTCTAACAATAGAGGTAAGTGAAAGTAGTTTGTTCCCCTTACCACATTTTCCTTTTTATTTTTTGGTTAATTTGACGATTAAAATAAATTTCATTTTATTTAAACTTAATAATTTCATTAGCCGATATATTAATATTCAATGTGCAAAGAGTCCTTCTGTGTTGCTTGGCTTGAGGGAGACAGCATCCAGCGGTACTGCGCGGTAATGACATTCACTAGTAATATACTTTTAGGCTGTTAAGTCCCTCATCCGACTCCTTTTTTCCATAGACTGTATTTTCAGGGAAAAAACCAAAAAAAAAAAAAAACCTGTACACTATAACCCATAAATGGTCTTGGGCTCAGTACATATAGAGATTCGCATTCAAGACCAACGGCCGTGCAATGAGGTGGTTCGGCCGAGATCACGCTCAGCCTACAGATTTTCCCCATTTAATAGAGGCGAGGTGTGCCCCAGGGGGGTCTCCTTACCCTAGGATCGTTCCCCGGCCGAAATAACAGAATAAATAAGTTTCTGTCATAACCGGGATTCGAACCCAGGACCCGGAGCACAGTAGACTAGCGCTCTATCCACTGGACCAGTGGCTCTCAAATAGTGGTCCTCTAGGGGTCTAGTGGGTCCGCGAGATGTTATTAGTCAATACTTTTAAATTACTTTAATATAAATATTTATGAATCATTGGCTTTAAATAAAGATCCCCCGCTCTACAGGGACAAAATAATTTTAAGCGACATGATTGCTTGTGTTTATTATTTATTTTTACAATCACAACCTTAAATTGGTCATTTTCTAACATTTCGAAAATAATTATATTATAAAACATAAGATGTATGATGTATTGTAGAAGATAATGAACAATATTTGACTTTTTATGAGTATTTGAATTAATACCTCCTTGTATAAGTTTTAAATTGTAGGTTATTTTATATTGGTTTTGAACGATATTAAAGTAGAAGCCCTAAATTTCGCCTATCCAGGTTTTATTGGGATAGAGATCATTAACGAGTACCTGACATAGCACAGACTCTGGATCACCATTTTACGTTCCTTCTAAAGGAAGGCATAACGAAGGATTTTTCACGCTCGTTTAAAATTCTAAGAACATCTGCCAGGTTCAACAATTAATTTTAGTTATTCATTGTTTCGCGGATCGAAGTAAACTATTTTTGGACTTCTTTTTTTCCATTTCCATTTCCCCAACTAGGACATTTATAGAATATGGAGTTTCGATAGAGGTATTTCGCACAGAATAAAAGTGATCCAGTGTAGCGTACTAAAAATCTATATATTTTGCTAATATTTAGGATTTAGGGGGTCCTTGCCATTGAAATGATTGTATGAAGGGGTCCGTGAACATTTTTTGTTGGGAAACACTACACTAGAGCACGCAGCTCGATTTTATAGGAATGTCAGTTAATAATTAAAAAAATAAAATAAATCTGTCATGAATCGATAGGATCAACATTTTATTTACATAATATACACACTCGACATGCCAACCACCACCGAAACTCAAACAGCGACATACGCAGACGGTACATCAATCATAACAATACACCCCAATCCTACGCACGCCTCACAGACATTACAACACCACCTAACACAATTCCATGACGGGTGCAAACTTTGGAAAATTCGAATTAACCAGGACAAATCCCAACATGTTACACGTACTTTTACTCATCGACATAACATCTGCCCGCCAGTATATCTTGACAATATCCAAATTCTACAGACTAACACAATAAAATATCTGGGCTTGACATTCGACAGAGGAATGACATGGGGCCCACACATCAAGAACAAACAAATAACCCTAAACAAAAGACTAAAACTTTTATACTCACTACTCTCAAGACGTTCAAAATTAAAAATAAAAAATAAAATAAACACTTACACTTACCTACTGAAGCCCATTTGGACTTACCCCTCACAGATATACGGGACTGCCAAAAAGACACACATACGCAAAATTCAAATTTTTCAATCCAAAACTTTCAGAACTATTACAAACTCACCATGGTACGTTAGCAACACTACTTTACATACAAACCTATGCATGCCAACAGTCAACGAACAGATTCAGACCCTCTACAAACGTTTACGCAACAACTTACACGGACATACTAACAATCTAATACGAAGCATGGCCTCTAGTAACATGCCGGACAATACTCGCAGAAGACTGAAAAGAAGTTTGATGAGGGACCTTCTAAGCTAAATCCGTAATAGGAAGCAAGCCAGGAAGAGGTCCCGCTGGGCATCTTCTCTCCATCATGCCTACCACGCCAACTATCATTCCTTCATCATCACATTCGCTGATCGTGAACATTTATTGACAGGTGTGAATGAAAAAATTTGAAGGTAAAAAAAATTCAGACTTCGAAGATTTCTATGCACTGTCTAAACAAGCCAAGTTATTTATGGCTTAAATAATGAAGATTTTAACAACCTGATCGAAAGTCAACAAGTTATCAAGCGATAGACGTTAAGAAATTAGGCGTTTGACCCGCTGCCCTCCACATTCCCTCCAACTAGTTCCTCATTAGCTGGAAGAAAGTACCTCTCACCTGAGACTTGCGATAAACCTGTTTACAAGGTCCTGTTATTCATTTACAGGCATCTTCCCATAAAAAATGAAACAGTAAAACCTTCCAGAGGCTTGGATACTCTCGGGCTCTTCCTTAAAAGTCCGCAATTATCTACATTAGTAGATGCAATCTCCAAAGATGGAATGCTTTCTCGAAACGTCGAGTCATCGGATGGAGAAAGGACCACTTCTGCGAAAAGCATTACCGATGACTGAAGCTTAGGCCTTATTTCGCCGATCAGGTTTCAGTTCTAGAGGTTGTGGTAGCGGTCAATGTTGGCAACTTGTGCACCTTAACTTTACCGTCTTTTTTTTCTTCTAAAACGGAAAAATATAAACCTTAATTACTGAGAATTTATAGTTTTGAACGCATCATTAAGTGATTAAAACTAGTTGAATAGTAAGTACTAGGGTTTATGATTGTAATGAAGAATGCGGTTATATTAATAATAATAATAAATCTTTATTTATACTGGGACTAGTCCCATTGGGATAACATAACAAGAAAATTAAAATAAAAACTTTAAGGTCTTAGAGTATACAAAAACAATACAAAGAAACAATAGAAATTACAAACAATGGATTAAAAAGCAGCCTCAAATAATAATATTGAAAACTAAACTAGATAATAAACATAATAAGAAATATGAACATATATACAACTTTCATTAAAAAATCATAACAGTGTTTTTTTTTAACAATATACTAATATTACAATAAGTGCAAAACACAATATAACATAAAATATAATAGGTATATTAACGTTTCAATCTGTTTTGTTATTAATTTTAATTGAAATTAGAAAACTAATTAGGATTCTTCGGAAATTGGAGAGACAGAAGATGATTGAACAGGCGAGATTTGAATGTAGGAAGATTATTGGGGTCACGGATGTAAGAAGGAATAGAGTCCATAAGGTTGAAGATCGAATTAGGAAAGATCTGTCGAAAGCTGCAGTTCGATGGGGCGTCATATACATGTCAGAAGGCCATGAGCGAGTGTGGCGAGAGTGGACTGAGGATTTGAATAGGAATATATCTGATATGTAAGACGGACGGCGGGATTGGAGAACTTGGAAGAGAAAGGAAGACAGGAAGTACTTACAACGGTAGGAGGGGTAAAGCCACTTCAACTCTTCGTAGAATCGGGTGACAGAGGTGTCCCTGGATATCACAAAGATGAAGCGGATAAAGCAGTTAAATAATCGTTTCAGTTTCGCCTCGAGATCTCCAGAGACACCCCCATACACCGCATAGCAGTAGTCAAAGTGAGGGAATATTAAGGAACTAACCAAAAGCCTACGGGTTTCTAAAGGAAGAAGGTGACGAAAGTAATTTAGGTGTTTTGAGGTGGAAAATGTGCGACGAGAGATTTCAAAGATATGGTTTTTCCAGGATAAGGTTTGATCGAGGGTGAGTCCTAGGTTTTTAACGGTTTGGTGAAACTTTATTGTATTATCATTGAGAAACAGTGTTGGGATTGATGGAAGGTTTTTAAGGAGAGGATGGGATCCTATCACGATAGCTTTAGTTTTAGCTTAACGATATATTATACATATATATTAGGGAGCGGCGTAGTCAAGTTGATAGAACATTAGTCCGCTGTTCTCCTTGTCCCTTGTCCCGGGTTTGAACCTGTGCTGTAGCAGAATTATTTATTAGGTTATTTCACCCTGGAGCCACCCTGGGGTGTACCTAGGTTCTATGAAATGGTTACCCTAAAATTCGGGTAAGAGAAGGACTGTATCTAGGCCAGATGACCTTCTAGCACAGCCTTTGGCCATAAAATAATTCTCTGTAAATAATTAAACTTAATCCTTCATAGCAACGCGCAAGAAATAAATGCACATTTAATATAAATGAAATATAGTGGGTTGTATCAAAATCGATTTCGATACAGGCGAATTCAGTAAGACTTCCATGATGATGACAAAACGGATAAGCAAGCTGTCGTAATCGCAGACTGTTATGAAAAAGGCTATAGAAGTCAATATCTATATACTTGTCGCATGAAGAGACCCTTACCAGGAGAACTTTATTATTATGACCTCTAAAAACTAAAAAAAGATCCTTCGCAGATCTACGGGTAATAAGGATGAGATTGAATCAATCTTATTAAAAGAATTGATTGTAATATTACTCGATTAATAACTGTTTAAAAAAAAAATAATAATAATTATCTGAATAAGAGATCATTCTCTTAGCGAATCTTTACAATTCTTGTTTCCGCTTAAGATACTACCCAGATGCAGAAACCATACTCATATACTAACCAGAAACCATATCAGAAAGATACTAACCATTCTCCATCCACCTTCCTCACTGCAGCCGGCGAAAAACTTTTTTTTTTTTTTGTTGAAAAAAGTAGTCTTAATTTCCTTCCAGTTTTCAGTGTGAATATGGTACTGTCCCCAAAAAAACTGAGCCCCAATATCATTTAAGTACTGAGCATCCACTGATAAGGCTACAAGCGGACGTCACCAGAAATAATTTGGCTACAGCAATGATTTCCATCGTTGCTCTAATTTTTAATTAACTTATATATTTATTTATTCGGATTTATTAAAATTTGTCACAATGGACAATAATAATATTGCTACAGGATTACATTCATACAGTATTTACAATATAACAAAAGGGAAGTTAAATCACATAAAATGAAACTAAAATAAATAACGGTATATAATAACAAAATTTATAGATTAAATATATACTAGGTTAACAAATAAATAAATAAATAAAACATGAACACGCTCATACTTATATACAATATTTACAATTTGCTGGGGAACCCCGGACAGAGTCCGCCTCCCCCTCCCCTCACTTTTGGAGGACAAGCAGAATCCGCGGGATCCCAATTAAAATATAAAAACTTTAAAATAAAATAAATTCATTAACGTGTAATTTCCAGACGAAGATCTCCTTAACTGAACGAAAACGTCTATTGTTTTATAAATAACACTGTTATTCAGGATATTCTGGAAATGGAAGACGACGGATCGCAGAGTTCAACTTATCGCACACTTTTTGGATGACGGCTGCTGTTGACAAGACCTGATACAAAGACATTGGACCCCCGCTGAGGAACAATATCGTGATAGAGAGGACTCGGAGACACGGAGCGCTGAGCAGGAGACACGCGGCGCTGGAGTAGCTAATGGTTTGATGGCTTCATAAGTGTCCTGTCGATCCTCGTTCCTTCTCTTGAGTATCTTCTTGTCCGAGCGCTTGTGTATGTCAACAAACAGTAAATTATACACGTTCCAGTGCCTTCATTTTAAGTATTTTAGTATATTATTTTCGATAATATACCATTATAATCGAAAGAGAAAAGTAGATTTTGATACTATCATCCCTTCGTCGTAAGCCTCTTGCCCTGCAGTGTCCTTTCATAATATTCCGCATGTCTCGGTAGTACAGACCCACTATCTTAGGGCTCCTGCTTGACAAGGAACAAGGAATCCACATTGAAGAGACTGAAACGACAAGACAACTGTTCGCCGCTTTCGGTGTCTTCAACACTTACTAGACAGACCATCTAAACTTCCACTTAACTACAAAAGTCTCATCTGCATAACTGTCATAAGGCCAATCTGAACTTGAGTTGAGCTTTGGGACTCTACTAAACCAACGGATTCTTCCCGTATCCAATCCAAACGATTCAAAATCCTTCAAAAATTCTCAACGCTACTTACTCGAATAACCTCATCGATAAAGACCTTAATGTTCCATATGTTCTGATTTTGCCTGAACCAGGTTTCAATACTTCCATGGCAAATTCCACTCCCGCTCTAACCCACTAGCTTCAATCCTTGTTTCCTCTTGCATTCCTGACAATCCTCCGAGGCGTCTGTAAAAAAGATGCCTCGAGACCTTCTGGTTTAGATAACCTCCTGGAGTGCAACAGTTTCTCTATATACTCGTATATTTATTTATTTAATGTAATTTATCTTGTGCTAAATTTACTTGTTGTATTAGCAAATTCAGTTGTAAATATCTGTAATGAATACAAAATAAAATTTCATCATAATTTTTTGATAGACATATGTTATGAGCCTTCTGTTGTGAAGGGGAGTTTGCGCGTTCTTCAAGTAAAAATTTAATAAATAAATGTAATTTACTTGTTTTTTTTTATTAACCGGAAATGTATCCATATAATTTATGATTTTATCATAAATACGATTCAGGCTTTATTAACTAACTATAATATGCTTAACATTATACCTATTAAATTACTGAAATAGAATAGATGTATCTATTTAGTGCCAGTTAGCACGTGCAATTAAAAAAATGTCTGTGCATTGGGCGTTATCACAAGCTAAGTTTTCGCAAATTTCAGACCCTCTGGACACAGTTTGCGGAGTTATGAGTCAGAAGCTAGAAAAATACTAGATGACTAAAATTATTGGGTTGTTTTACATAAAATGTCCGTTTTTATAATTTCTGAAATACCTAAAGGATTTTGCAGGTCTCTGTTGTTTTCTTCCGAATATTTACATATTTAAAGTAAATAGTTACTAATCCTCTACCTTTGCATTATAAACATTAGCTTCCCAATCAATTACCCACTTTTTAGTATACCTCCAAATATGAACATGGAAACACGCGATTTTCGAGTAATATTTTTGTACGAGTTTAAACTCGGCCATTCAACAGCTGAGGCCGCTAGAAATATTTGCTAGGCGTTTGGGAAAGGGAGTGTTAATGAACCGACCATTCGCCGTTGGTTTGCTAAGTTTTCAGCTGGGGATACCGACTTCGAAAACTTGCCCCGAGGAAGACCTCCGTCCGTAATGGACAACAATGTCCTCAAACATACAGTAGAAGGAAACCCCTACCAAACAGTTAAAGGACTCTCAGCACAACTAAATGCAAGTGCATATACCGTTTCCAGACATTTAAAGTGTATTGGGAAAGCAAAAAAGCTCGATACAAGGGTACCTCATGATCTCACTGAGCGGCAGCAATGTTTCAAAACATACCGTGAAAAATTGAAAGAACTGGGCTACGAAGTTCTTCCGCACCCACCATATTCTCCCGACTTGTCTCCAACAGATTACCACCTGTTCAGGAATTTAGAAAACTTCGTCAAAGGAAAACTTTTTGAAAATGATGATCAAGTGAAAAGTGCGTTTTCAGATTTTGTTTCACTTCAAAGCTCAGAGTTTTTCAGTTCGGGAATAAAAAAGTTGGTGTCACGTTGGGGTAATGTGTAGAAAAAGAACTTAAATAGTTGGAATATAATTATCTTGTTTTCATATCGTATTTTTAATAAAAATCCTTTACCTTGAAAACGGACATTTCATGTGACACAACCCAATATTAAATCGAAATATGTAAACATTCATCAGAATACATTAAGAGTGAATTCCTTCTTTTCGTGTTTCAACTCTTTAATGTTACCGTAAAGTACTACATATCATTGGGGTAATGTATTGTCCCTTGTTTGCTCGAATTGAATTTCGGGTCTTGAGCTACCCCGACAAAGGGGTTGTGAAATTGGATTTGGATGTAGATGGGAAGGCCCAGGGTCCGGGCCTATAAATAGCCAAGTTATCCTAATTCGGTGGGACCCTCGGGGAAATTAGATCTAATAAACACCGATCTTATTCAGGCCTCGATTTAATACAGTTCCTTCTAAGTAGTTGAGTTTGTGGGAGTATCAAAGACCTTAACTGTTCTTTATGTATATACAGCTGTACCTCTAAAATTCATGAAAGGTCTTGGGCTCAGTGCATATAGAATTCGCACTGTTTCTAGGTCAACGGCCGTGCAAGGAGTTGATTAGGTACAGATTGTCCTCAGCTGTCAGGGCTATCCCTGATATTGAAGTACCGTCCCCCAGTAGGTTCATCCTACCTCAAGGCTGAAATTACAGAATAATCAAACTGCCACAGCCGGGTTTCGTACATAGACACTGCTTCTGTTTTTTATAAAGTTTGTAATAGTAACAATAATAGGCTCAGCGAATCCGCAATTCTATACCGATACCACTAATATTTCCTTGTACAATTCCATCCAAGTACTAACAATTCATGCGTTGAGTTCAGCAATTTAAAAAATCTGGCAACACACGACTTTCACTTACCTCCATTTCAAAAATAGATTAAACAATTTTCAAATACAGTTAAAGATAAAAATTAGTGAAACTATTAAAGAATTAATTAATTTAATTTATATAGAAACATGTGTTTCATTAAAAAATCTATCATATTATTACCTAAAATAATCAGTTAGTTTTATCTTCTTTTCATCATTCTCTATTAACTATTAATATTTTTTCTAAAATCTTTAGCTTTCCAACGGTATATCATACATGTATATTACTGCTATTATGTTCAAAAACAAAAAATTGCATTAAAAAATATTTTTTCAGTTTTGTCCTTACCTGTTTTTATATTTACCTGTTTTTCATCAGTGGTAACAAGATAATATAATTATTTTTATAGATACAACAAAATTAAAGGTACTTCAGAAGAAGAAAATTTAAAATATCGGCATTTAAGCCCTGTCAGACTATTTTAATCAGAATGAAACCTACATGATATTAAAGCCTATTAAATTTTACATCGATATAGCAGGTTTAATCAAAATCGTCCGAACCGTTTTTGAGAAAATTATAATAAGGTGCAATATGCATGGTATAAAGTGGCTCTTCTGGTTAGCCGATTTTTATGAAAACGTTTTTGCAACATCTCGGGCGTATAGTTGTCTTAAATAGCAAATTTCTGTTTCATAAGACTTTTCGTTTCGATGCTCTCTCAACGGATGTTGACGTAGGCGCCCCAGAATCCGAAAGCCTACTTGGACTACCATCTTTAATAGTAGCAGGTGATTGGATATCGCCTGTGGTATTTCTCTTTTGTCGTTGTTCCATCATGCATTTAGTTAAGATTGACAAGTCTAACTCCGTGAGAAGGGTAGGATACAACTTCGGATGTCAGTTCGTTGAGGAATTCAATTTAGTTCGCCAAATTCAAGTCTACATCTTGATTTAGGTATATTCAGGAGGACCAATTGGAGGCATTCTCGTCTCTTCTGTAATGATGTTAAATTTGAAGAAAATTTCGGGAAGAATTAATTACACTCAGTTATTTTTTCATTGTTAATCTTTGTTTTGTTTTTTTATTAAATCTGATTCAGACAAATTTTAATAAAGATAAACAATGAAGAGTTACGTTGAAAAATACTCTATGATACTTTTAAAAAAAATCAGCGTCTCTATTCTTCAATTTCATGCTTAACAAATTAACGAACGACTAATGGGATGATATATTATAAAGAATATTTTTTTTATATTTCTTGTGGCTAAGCGCGTTGATCATGTTACAAATGCTTTTATAATCCTACTAATTGGTTTGAGTCAATTGAGTAATAATTTTAATTTTATAATTTATAGTTTCTTTATGAATTAAGGGAGATAATGATCCAACCGTGTGCCAGTATTTTTTTTGTTTGTGTGTGTTAGGCCTTACTTTCCGATATAAGAAGGATATAGCCTACACATTGCACGTTGATTTTCGGCTTTAAATTTGTTTTTCTTAAAAAGTAAAAAATATGTCAGAGGTCACAATAGCATTACGTGAAATCCTGACTGTAGGTGGCTGGCTTTGGATGGAGGTTAATCCGGTATTGGACTGAAAGCGATGATCCCAAGGTTTAATTGAATCTTGCTCCGGATGCAAAGCAATCCCACCGGCTACACGTGGGCTTCAATCCAATCTCTTCTCGATAAATTACTTTTTAAAATAGCCTCTTCCTAGTATAGCAATAAAAATAACCTTATTGATAAAAGTAATTACTCTTATTTTTACATTCACTTACCTATATATGATATATAGAGCAGTGGTTGCCAACTATTGGCTAGTTGTCCCCGATGACTGATATCCTAGGGATTCGTGTGATGTCATTGGTATTTAACCACCTTAATGAAAAATATCTGTGAAAATTCACTCAGGCGTTGCACAGAACCATTGAATCGCACGCGGTAACTGATCGTGAAGGAGATACCTCTGTATTGTATTTCTGAGTTATGGTAATTCCTTAAGAACAATTTTCACGGAATGTATCCGGTTTTTGGAGCCTAAGGAAAATTTTTTTTGGAACCACTGTCCTTAAAGAATAGAATCCATGAACTGGAATAAAATTTATAGCTGTTCGACCATTGACTCAATGGTTGACACTCTCACTTCCAATCTCCTCAGTATCCTAGACAAACATGCTCCACTCAAAACCTGTACCTTCCGTCGCCGTCCTGCTCCTTGGATGAGTCCAGAAATAAAAGACTTACAAAAGAGGCGTGAGGCAGCCCGTAGACGCTTTAGACGCACAAGACTGACAGAGGACTACCATGCGTTCAGGGCACTCCGCAATCTGACTCAGACAAAAATTAGACAGGCTAAATCTAACTACTTTCACGAAGCCTTCTCCTCCACTACCGATTCCAAGTCAAAATGGAAACTCCTCCGCAAACTCTCACTCTGCAAATCATCTTCCTCACCAGTCTTTCAAGTCTCACCTGATGAATTAAATTCCTATTTCTCATCCAACTCCTCTGATAATTCTACACCATCTCCTCCCGAGTTTTCAATAATTCCATCATTTAATCCTGATAATTTTTATTTTTCAGATATCTCACCAACAGACCTTATATCCTCTGTTATGAAATCCCATACCAACTCCATAGGATTTGATGGAATACCTGTCAAATTACTAAAATTATGCCTTCCCGACATCCTTCCAGTTCTTCTCTTTATATACAATTTTTCACTTCAAAATTCCGTATTTCCAACTACTTGGAAAAAAGCGATAGTTCATCCTATAAATAAAACCTCTAACCCTATATCCCCTAAAGACTATCGCCCAATTTCCATCCTATCTAACCTTTCCAAACCTTTAGAAAGAATAGTCCAGTCACAACTATCAAACTTCCTCGAAAAGTTCAAACGTCTTGATCCTCTCCAATCCGGTTTTCGACCCGGTTTTTCCACACAATCCGCCCTCCTTAAAATTACTAGTGACATACATACTGCCATAGACGAAAAGAAACTTACAGTACTAATACTTCTGGACTTCTCAAAAGCTTTTGACTCACTTGATCACTCTATCCTTTTTTCCAAACTACAGTCTTTATCCTTTTCCAAAAGCACTATTCATTGGTTCAAATCATTTCTCTCAAATAGAACTCAAGCTGTTACCATTCCTAACCATCCTCTATCTTCCTTCCTTGCCCTTTCGGCAGGTGTGGCCCAGGGTTCAAGCATATCTCCTCTCCTTTTCAATTCCTATATTAATGACCTTCCCAATGCCATCCATCACTGCTCCCACCACTTATACGCTGATGATTTCCAGATATACCTATCCTTTCCTCCCTCCGAGTCTCTAATAGCATTTGCCAATATTCAGAAAGACCTGGATAGAATCTGTGCCTGGGCAACTTTGAATAAACTAAGTCTAAATGCTACAAAAACTCAGGCGATTGTTATAGGTTCCAATTCCCTCCTCAAATTCCATACTACTTTTCCGAGTCTTACCCTAAATGATCACCCAATTACCTTCACTTCCTCTGTCAAAAACCTAGGTATTACCATCCATCAAACCCTTTCCTGGAAACCCCATATTGCCCAAATCTCCCGAAGAACAATAAGTACCCTCAAATATTTCCATCGCTCCCGTCATCTTCTTCCACTGTCTACCCGTAAGCTCCTTGTATCCTCATTTATTTTCCCCCACTTTGACTATTGCTGTATGGTATATGGTGGCCTCTCGGTTGTGCTCGAGGACAGGCTAAAGCGAATTATGAATATAGCTTTAAGATTTGTCCTTGGTACACCGATGAGGTCTCATGTGACCCATTTATACAATGAGTTGAAGTGGCTCCTTCCTTCTATCCGAAGACAATATTTCCTAGGATCATATCTTTACCAAATAATCAACTCCCAGCTACCTCCATATATCTACAGACTTCTGCAATTTAAATCGTCAGTCCACTCCCTCCAAACAAGATCCCGCCATTCCGACCTTTATATTCCTACCCATCGAACAACAACTTTTGATCATTCCTTTATTGTCCACTCCACTACTCTCTGGAATTCCTTACCTACTCATATCCGCCATGCTTCTTCCCTAACATCATTCAAGTCCCAACTATTCCGGAACCTTCTGTCATCCCAAACAGACGCTCAATAAGATATTTCAAATAAAAAAGAAAATCTGTTATTTATTGTTTATATTTTTATAAGGATCAATAATGAATCAAGTTCAATGTTTAGTTTTGTTTAATGCACCAGAAGTTATTATTTATTTATTTTACTCTTTTGTTTTATTATATCCTTTCTTTTCTTTATGTATAATTGTGAATAAGAAATAATTATATTCCTTTGGTCTTGTAGCCAGACACATTATATATATATCTTAATTGTACATATGAATTGTTCTTAAGGGACTTTGTCCCAGAATAAATATCTTTTTCTATTCTATTCTAAAGAGTTAACCAATTTTTACGGCGAGTTGAAGTGGGTCCTTCCCCCAATCCGCAGACAATATTTCCTAGGATCATACCTTTATCAAACCATTACATCCCAACACCCTTCATACATTCACAGTCTGCTACAATTTAAATCCTCAGTCCACTCACTTGAAACAAGATCGCGCCATTCCGACCTTTACTTTCCTACCCATAGAACTAAAACTTTTGATCGTTTCTTCCTTGTCCGCTCCTCTACTTTCTGGATTTCTCTACCTACTCATATCCGCCATGCTGCTTCTCTCTCCTCATTCAAATTCTAACTTTTCCCTAAAATTAACCCATCAGTGTAATTATTAATTAATTATGTTCCTTCTGTCTGTTAGCCAGACATGTACATTTGAACTGTACAATTCTGTTATTCTTAGGGGACCCAGTCCCAGAAATAAAATTATTTTCTATTCTATTCTAGAGTATCCACTTTTCATCAGTAACAATTCTGGACAGAAAAGGGTAGTTTTTGTTTTGACAAAGAAGTATAGCACAAACTTAATAATGCCAAAGTATAGGAATCGTTTATGTGTGTAGAACCCAATTCTCAGACATTTTACCTTTGAATTCGCCTTGAGGTGTTCATTGATTCTAGATTTGCTAAGGTAAACTTTCCCTGCAAGTTTTCTTCCACCAAAGCCTGTAAATCATCATCATCATCAAGGGAGGCAGTCCTTTAAATGAGGCTGAAGCAGGACGTCTCTTGACTATAAAGGTGAAATAGTTATTTTTTTGGAAACTGTAGAATTCAAGAAACTTTTTTCATTTAAATTAAAATAATTTAAATAAAGAATTGAATACTATAATATACAATATGTGAATAGGGATGGTCACCTGTTGTTTAGTAGCTAGCTATTGCTAACACCTTCTATTATTCTATTGCCAGGCGCGGGTTCAACTTGGCAGATGGTCCTAAGAATGTTTTCATGGTAGTAGAAAAACCTTAGTTTTACCGTCCTTCTGATGGGGGTATCCCTCTACCAATTTATCATAGAATAGAAATTTTGTTTGTCTTTGGGGCTTCCCATACAAATAGAGCCTAGCTTGGCTATAAATTAAAACATTATGGTTTTGGAACTGTATATACATATCGTTTAAAAAATAAATAAATAAAAAATAATACTGAAAGGAATTAGTCCGGGTGGCGGTCATTAAATGAAACAACTGAATAGTTTCAACTATTTTATTGTTTGCCAACGTTTTGACCCCCATTGTGGGTTATCATCAGGGCGTCTGGTAGGCGAGTGGAAACTAGGAAACTACCTACCCAGACTAATTCCTTTCAGTAATTCTCAACGGTCAACTAATTATATCCACAATAAAAAATAATAGTGAACATTTACTAAAACAATTTGACTTTCAAAAATAAATTACAGATTAAAGAATAAACAGTTACTGGTGCTATAACAGAAACAATGAATAAGCAAAATATCACTTTGAAGATAAAATAAAAATAAACACTGAATAGAAAATGTTCTAGGATAAAGAATTGAGCACTTTTTGAACTCCCATCATGTAATAATACACTTTATGTAACTTATCTACACTATTGATACTTTTATACTTTTTTTACTATTCTTGCTTGTCAGAAGATTCTAAGGTGAAGTTTTGAAGAAATTGTTGTCTAATTTCATTGTGTGCCGGGCAGTGAAGGGGAATATGTGATGAAGACTGTTGTAGATAAATCGACTGCATGATATACAGCTTTCTTGTGACTTGAACAAAAAATGTGAGTTTTTTCCATAGATTCTAATATTTTCTGGATTTGCAACTCTCAATTGGCTGACCCTTTTTAATTTCTTTATATGTACTTTGAATGTGAGTTACATTTCAGGGTCGGGAGCATTGTAATTGTATAGTATTCTATATAAAGGATATTTAGTCGAATTTAGGGTCCTTTGTATGTCGGCTGAGAGATAATAGCTGAGATAATTATAACAATTTAACATGAATAAGCTAAATTTAGGTCTCACACTGTAGGTTTGTCGAATTAGCCACAGTAGCATAAAGTGACGTTAAATAAATAAAACAAACAGAAATATGCAAATTCAACGTGTCCAGAAACACATTAAGTTGCTGGAATTTTGGAAACGTACGAAAATGCCCCGCGGGTGGACTTCAACTCCTAACGCGTTTCCTGGAAGATCCTTCCTTTCTCCGACCTCCGCCGGCCAAATATTCGGAGAAAGGAACATTCTTGAGGCTGGACCTACATCCGCGTCTGGAAGCTATTTCTCCAGTCTGCGGCTTCGCATTATCCTGTCTCAGCAACTGCTGCTTTTCGGACTTTTAAAACATGTGATTTTTCATTGTCAGGACCCGATGATATCTTCGTGGACAGTTGTGTTCTGATAAAAAATGCTTTTTGATTCTGCCGCCAACCTATAAATTCGACTTTCTTTCTGTTGTCAACCCGAACCATTCAACGAAACTCAAATTTGGACATAGCTTTTAAGCAATTTTCTTTGTAAAAAAAACGATGATATATTTCTCCTCACCGACATGAGTTTTGCTATTCTAAATATTTGCTGAAATCATAATTACCTGTTATAGATTTGATAAATTATATTGCAAATTCGCCCTGTATATATAATGCCATGAAAGATGAGATAGTTCTGCTGGCGATCAATTAATATTTCAAAAATAGTACAAATTATTTATAGTAGTGCTTAAATTTCGTCCAAAATTAAAAATCTTCAGTTCTAAAAAGAAAAAAAAAGTACATATATTAATGGAGAAATAGTTTGAATATTGCAATGAATTCTCTTCTCTATTATATTATCATTTTTGAGATAAAATACTTTATTCATTCAGTGCTGCCTGACTATATTGGGTTGCATTAAACCCCCTATACTAAAATTTCTGTAAAAATATTTGTTTAAAAATAATTATAATAATAAGTGTAACATTAATATAATACTTAATAATAATAGGTGGAATAGTCAGGAATCAGTCATTTTTTAAAAGTTTTTAATTTTGCCAACGTTTCGGCTCAAGCTTGTGAGCCATCATCAGGGCATTACTGAGCCATGTCCAAGCATAAACTGACAGAGTTAGTTAGTTATGAGCCGAAACGTAGGCAAAATTAAAAACTATTCAAAAAATGACTGATTCCTGACTATTTATTCCACCTATAATAGTTTCTACTGTCGACTATACATCCTCAATATTAATATAATACAATTACTTTCTCTTTGTTCTTTCTCTAAATCATTTCCTTTATATTTATTTCATTTTTTTTTTTTTTTTAATTTAATTTTATCTTTTATATATTTTTATTATTATTTTCGAAATAGACCCTGTATGGATCACCTGAAGCCTCTATGGTTCTTCCTGCCGTTTGACCATGAGATTTTCATCTTTTCACTCATATCTTTCTTTCTTTCACCTTCCCACTTTGTGCCAGTCCTTTTATTCGTTGTCTCTATCTGGACTGCCCATATGTCTGTCTACTCTGTGTCTGTACAAGTTTCGATCTGTAATATTTTGTAAATTTATTTCAGCACATGCAAGATCATTCCGAACTTGCTCAGCCCATTTCATGCCTTTGAGGTTTTCTGTTGCTGAAAACGTATCTGGTGTGTAAGTCTGTGTTCAGGGAATCAATGCAAGTGTCCATACAATTTTGACGATTCTTCGTTGGCTTTAAAGTCTGGATCCATCTTTATTTTCTCAAATCTTACAATTTTTCTGATGATTTTACGTTCCTCTTTCTGTATGTTTATCTTATATATATATATATATATATATATATATATATATATATATATATATATATATATATATATATAAAATATATATATATATATATATATATATATATATATATATATATATATATTCATTCATTTATTTATTTATGTGTTTATATTCACCCCACCAAGTGGACAAAGAATCGCTGTGAAGTTAGGTCGGGACCGAGGAGCTGGTGTGGGAACTGTTTTATCTAGAGTGGCAGTAAATGTTTACTCGGATCAAACACAAGGTGCATTGCCCTAGGACTCTAGGATACTCTGTCTATATTTAGTCTTCTATAAGTAACCGATATCGGATGGTTTTATTGTTGATGGTACATGTTCGATGCTTTTCATAGGAACTTAACCCACGACACATAGTAATACATCAATCATAACAGTTATAATATAAAAGCCAACGTTTCTTTCGAAATTTTGTCAAACCCCCCAAAACAAATTCTCCATATCAACTTAATCTAATGTTGACTATTTGATGATACTGTAAAATAGAAAGATGTTTTGTAAGGAATATAGAAAAATCAGCCCCTTTTTTTTTCTACCTCAAATAAAATATATATTAAAAAAAAAAAAAAAATCTGGAATCAACTTACTATCCTTCGATATCAAACTCACAGTTGTTTTATTTTTCCTTGACTTGAGTATTCCTAGGTAGAGAGGCTGTTATCCGAAGGCAAACTTCCCGTAGTGGTCGGAGGCACCCATTACTACATCGAGTCGCTGCTATGGAAGGTCCTGGTCGCGGATGGAGAAGAAGTGGCCGGTACATTGACCAAGGAGCCGCTAGGTTGTGTGGCCAGGGTGCGGTTTCTAGCCGAAGAGTTGGAGCTGATTATGGAGTCTGCGTCCGACAAGATGGGGTAAGTCTTAAAAAGTATATTAAGTGACAATGTAGTATCTACTCACAATGGTCCATCTGTGTCCTTATTCTTGTTTGGTCCATTTTCTTGTTTCACATGCTAAGAAAAAATACCCCAAAAAATTCTTTCCTCATAATACGCCGATATCACAAGGTCGAGAACGGGTATGTGTTACCCCTGAGGTAAAAATACTTCGCCTGTTTTGACGAGGCCTACTGCCTGGTCACGGACGGTTCTGCAAGATAAGCTGATATTGTGGCATACCCTAAAAGCGGAAAACGGCATTAGTTCTAGACCCAGCAGTCTGGTATGAGAGAAATTACCTCGATTAGGCAGATGGTATGGATAGGGAAAAAAAAAGAAATATATGAAAAATGAATTCCTTTCCTAAAAAAAAAAGTTTTGCCCGACCTTTGGTGAGAGGGAGTTCTCTGTGAGAGGTCTATGGTTTGGGTCTCGTTGACAGATCCAGAAGACAATAATGTCTTTGAGCTTCCTAGACGTTGTTAGGTGTAAGCACTACTAATGTTACGATTGTAGCCGAATATGTGAACCTGGACTCCCCAGGAATTATTCATCACCACATTTAAGGTTAGCACTGTCCCTATCCATGTTTTTTTTTCTTGAGAGAGATGTAAAATATAAAAAATAAGCTTGATTAGGCATTAATTGATAAGTTCGATGCATCAATTAAAATAAAATTGATAATTGTACAGAAATTAAAATGTGAAATTTTTTTTTTTGTTACCCGTTTTTCCAAATAATGGACACCTATCATACTAGGTATCACATTTAAATTTAACCTGGCCTGAAAAATACTTAATAACTGCTATGACCACATGCATTTTCCACTCCTGACCTTTAAGTCAGCCGATTTATAAAGTGGGATTATTTTATATTTAATCTAAACATATAATTCCTTAATTGGAAGGTCAAGCACATATTATTATAACGGAATCATTTTTTAACGTTCCAGGGAAACAGAGTGGTCCGCCCTCAAGGAATTTTTCTCCGCCGAAGGAGAAAACGATATCCGAGAAGCGAGGAAGGAATTCAGTCTCAGAGCTCAACAGATGTCCGAAGAGGAAGCGTGCAAGGTACATGGATTTATTTATTTTTGGCATTTTATGTTCTGAAATTATTTAATTAAATTATGTTGATGAAATCTGTAATAGAATTACTTATCTCGTAAAAGTCAGGAATACAGCATATGTTTAGATGCTAAACTGGCGCTTATTTTATTTTTAAACATAGCAAAAAGTATTGGCTAAACAATTGTTAGTATCTGTATTACTAACTTGGGGGATACCCCCACAGCCTCTCTCCCGGTATGTGAGACCCGTCAGCCAAATGGTGGCCACTCACAAAATTAGGTGTTGGAAGTGATAACCCTACACTACAAAATGCATCAAGAACGTGATGTAATCTTCCATGAGATTAAACCGCCAGGCCTAGGGCTTACACGGCCTGTCGCGCCACTGGAAAAAAACAATCTATAGTACTCTCTTGTATATATGAAAAGATATATTAAATAGAAAAATGAAAGGATAAATAAAGACAGTTCATCATTCACAATAGAAAATTTTCAAAATAGTACAAAACTATTAATGAGATAGTTAGGAAAAATACATTAAGGTGACATATATACACACTACATATATTAGTGATACAGTAGATAGGCAGATAGATAAATGTGTTTTATTTCTCCACAGTATCTACAGAATCCAAAATGCATGGGTATACCGTCTGTCAGGAACTTTAATTTAGAGAATTGAATTCATTTAGAATATAGCCTAAATAAATCACTTGTCCAGTATAGTAAAATATAACATGCAACTATCTAGCATAACTTATTTAATGAATTTTATTTATGTGTTAAAATATATTAAAATCCCTTGCTTAACACATTCCCATGTATATAAGTAAGTGTCCAACACTGAGCCGTACTATGCAGCGCTAGCTCATGCTGCAGGTTCTGATTCGAATCCCAGTCCGGGTTTTTAAGGATATAAAATGGATTCATCACAACCTTCCGGGTATGTAGACGTCAGCCAAAGGGTTGCATCACAATTATTGTAAGATGACCCTCACTAAAAATAGCATTGAGAAACCAGTGTATCTCCAGTTCACACTCGAGGAACAGCTAGGCTGTCGCGCCATGAATGAATGAATATGTTCCAACACTTTCACTTTAAATTTCTATTATTTTGCCATCAATGAAATCTCACCATTTTGTTTTATAATTGCTAACTGCAGAACATTTTCATATCGTATGGACCATGTTTTCATCTAATATTATAGGCTTCCGTGCATTTATCGCGAGATACACTTTATTAAACAAGTGGTGCTGCCCAACTTAACTGGGTGCTAATTACTCAGCTTACTTTGTTTTTCCTTAATGGCAATTTTTGATAAAAACATATTAACATCTTAAACAACTGCAATACACATAAAAGTAGATTAATATTTTTTTTTTTTCTTTTACTTTTTTTCCTTTTAATTTTTTTTTTTGTTAACACTTTTTTTCCTTTTAACATTTTTTTTCCTCGATTGTTTTTCTCATTTCATTATTTTCTTTTTTATCTCTCATATTAATTTAAATATATATATTTTTTTTTGTATATAAAAAAAATTATACATTATTAATGATCTTAATAATTATCACATGATATCCTACAACAATCTTATGAATTTCCGCTATTAAATCTGCTCAATAAATAAAATAATAATAATACCACAATAAAAAGTTAAAATATTAAAACATACACACTCATGTCCCTCCATCGATCCGTGTTTCATTCGCTATGAGAAATGTGATAGTGTATAATTCCCACGGAGTCAAGCACTATATTCTCTGCTATTCCCTTTCTACGTCCTTGACATCGACGCCTATATCCTCCATGAAGCTCCTTGTTGAACTAGGTACAGTTCCGCGGGCTCCGAACCATAGGTCTCTGACGTTGAAGTGTCCCTCGCTGAAGCTTTCTCGGAGCTTTTCCTTGAGGAAAGGGATACATTTTTCGTAGATTTCTATCTTTTCCCTTTCCACTTTACTTGCCTGCTCAAAGTCGTTGGATATCTCAAGGTGGGATACAGAATGATAGTGATTTCCGGTCTTAGAAAATGCCGCGATATCAGCGTATAGATCACCTATCCATCCGTGTCCACACAGTATAATTCTGCAAAGGAGGCAAAATCTCTTTCCTTAAGGAGCCTCATTAACTCATGTTTTACTTTTTGATGTCGGCGTGTTATCATGAGGGAGTTTTTGGGACATTTTCCCAGCACGTGAGCTGGTGTTTCAGATTCTGTGTTACATACAGAGGGACCCAACATCTCTTACCTGTCCGCCGACACCTGGGAATCCACGCAGGGGTGCATAGTTAATGTTAAGCTTCAGGGCATTAGACCATTCAGACCCGAAAATATCTGCTTTTTTTACATGAACTTATTAGCTTTCGGGATTTACTTTGAAATGTCATACCCCAATGCCCTGCCACCTGCAGTTAGCCAATTCCTCGAACGAGTTTTCTCGTAGCGACTGCCTTAGAGCTCTCATACTCCGGTGTCCCTGCTGAATCCCCAATCTCTCGGCACTTTCAGCAACCTTGGCTGAAAATTCGAACGTGGACTGAGAACAGAGCACCCTGCACATTGGACAGTCGCTGAGTAATGGACCAGTGTTGTAAAGGAGCCTCCCATTGGCAACGGATCAATCCTAATCCTCGTACCTCCTGGCAGTTTATAACATAGCCGTGGAGGTGTTCGCAGGGAGTCCAATGATGGCCTTTACACTCCTGCGAATCTTGTCTATGCCCTCTAATATTTCTGGACGCAGCTAGTGAAAGGAGCAGTTTGAAGAGGGTATGTGAGACCTTTAGTAAGAAAGAGGTAACAAGCTTATTCAGATTTTCGTTTAACCTTGTTACCGAATCCTCATTAAAACGTAGTTCTCCCGAGAATGAGCATTCTAAATACTTTATATTGTCTTCTAGCTTCAGAGTTTGGATATTATCTCCATTCTCAAGAGGGAGCGTCGTTGCTTCCAGCTCTCCTTTATTCAGGACACTTCCCACACTTTTGAGTGGATTTATACTCAAACCAATCTCCGCGAAGATCTTTATCACACTATTTATAACTCTTTTAGCAGCACCCTTGTCACGCGCCGAGACAGCCTGATCATCCGCGAAACCTGTAAGGACCACACTATCTTGGTCACTTCTTAATTTGTAGCCAAATTCGTTTCGATGACAAGGGACCGCCCTGTGAAAGTCCGCGAAGAACATTGATGGGGCTTTTAGTGTGAGTTCCTACGCTGATTTAAATTTTATTAGTGCATAGGAGAGCTGATATTAAGTTTTTGAGGTCCGGTGATACACCTCTTGCCTCTAATGAGTTAGTACTATGAGAATGCCCTACATTGTCAAAAGCACCGACAGCGTCGAGGAAGACTACTGCGCTATTATTATTATTATTTTCAGCATCTTTTAAAATTGCGTCTATAATTCTCGTGTTGACGTGCGTTCCATAAAACCTCTTTGATTCCTACTGAAGGTGACCTGCTTCCTGAGTTCGTAGTCCAGAACTTTTTCCATAATTCGGCGCACAATTGAATAGATGGTGATCGGCCTCCAGGAAGAGATGTTTGTTGCCTCTCCTTTGCCTTTATATATTAGAATTGTGCGCCCTTGCCTAAGTGGTTCTGGTACGTAGGCCACCTTCAACATTATCTCCGATATCGTTTTAATTATATGAGAAACATCAAAATATTTGATCGTGCGGATTAAAACCCCATCAGGCCCTAAATATGTGTCCAGAGAAGTAGATTTGATTGCCTTTTTTACTGTTGAAATCTCTATGGACATTAGATTTGGCCTCGGGGCAAGCTTTTCACATTCCGCACGCTTACTGAGATTTTCGGTCTCAAAGAGGTCTTTATAATGTTTTTGGACATCCGATATTTTAAGAGGACATTGCTTAGGAGCCTCAGCGTTCATAATGCTCTCGCCGACGTCTCCTGCCTGCCTTGTTGGCTCTCTGCGGATTCGAAACTTTTCCAGCAAAAAAGGATTATTTGTTTACCTCTTAATTTAAAAACTACTCTTATTCATTATATTCAGTTTTCAAGTAATAAAAATAACTAATAATAATGAATGAGTATGTAAATAAGAAACGTTGATAAAAATATAGTATTTCTCTATAACTGGGAAAAAATAGTTCCTAGATTTTTCTATCTATAATTTACTACTTTTCAGTCAGAGGGGAAATTGATTTTGAAGAAGGGTATATTGATGAAGGATAGAAAATAAATAAAAAAATAAATTATCTATTAACAAAATTTATTTTTCAACATCTACGTACATTTAGACATTGGTATATTGGTAAATATTTTCATTCAAACTCAGCAATATGACTAGTGTGGTAACTCCCGGGCGGAAACGGTAAGTCCTATGAAACTGAAATTTCATATTTAAGACAACTATACGCCCGAGACGTGACAAAACTTTTTTCATCAAAATGAGCCTACCAAAAGAGGCACTTTATACTATGCATTTTGCACCTTTTTTCGATTTTCTCAAAAACGGTTCCCACGATTTTGATTAAACTCGCTACATCGATGTAAAATTTAATGGGCTTTAATATCATGTAGGTTTAATTTAGATAAAAATGGTTTGACAGGGCTTAAATGCCGATATTTTAAATTTTCTTTCTCTAAAGTACCTTTAATTTTGTTGATTCTATAAAAATAACTATATTATCTTGTTACTACTGATTACATACAGGTAAATATATAAATTGAATGAATTCGATACCCAACTAAAGAAGAAAAAATAAAAAATGTTTTTTTAATGCAATTTTTCGTTTTTGAACATAAGAGCAGTAATATACATGTATAATATACCGTTGGAAAGCTAAAGATTTTAGAAAAAATATTATCTCATACACAAGCTTTTAAAAGTTAATAGAGAGTGATGAAATGAACATAAAACTAACTGATTATTTTAGATAATAATAAAATAGATTTTTTAATAAAACACATGTTTCTATATAAATTCAATTAAATTAATTCCTTAATAGTTTCACGTATTTTTATCTCTAACTGTTTTTGAAAATTCTTTCATTGATTTTAAAAATGGAGGTAAGTGAAAGTCGTGTGTTGCCTACACCAGATTTTTTTTCATTCGAACCGATATATTTCCTTAACAGTAGGTTCTAGCGACAAATGTTATATAACAAAAAATATTCTACACTAAATTTATGACGCGGGACATTTTTTGACAAAATTTTGATTCAAGTAAAACCAAATGAGTTAGAGCGTATAAAATAGTAAAATTTATAGACTCCTAGCCCAAAGACATATGTATAACAAAACGGAAGTGAATTTAAAAATTTTATTGTATGCGATTTTCCGGTGGGGTTCGTTTGTTGTAAGGTTTGTCACTCGTAACTTTTACATTTTTAAAGCTTAGCCATTAAAACGTAATGGATTTTTTTGAAAGTTGAAAAGAAAAAAATGGTAGTAAAGCCTTTTTCGGTCGGAATCGGTCGCGGGAAGAAGCTGTAAAATTTAGTGCTTTCCAACTGCTTGAAAAACTGCATCTTTTTGTTGAGAAGGTTGTAAAGGGGTAAAAAAAAAAAAAAATTACTGAAATGAGATGGGACTTTCTCTAGCAGTTATGTTTTTCAGGTACTTCCTGGGCTGGAGAAGACGATGGAGAAGATATCGGAGCTGCATCCGGACCCTGAAGGGAGGGCGAACCGGAGGCTGCACGCGAGGCTGAAGGAGGTGGATTCTGAGCGGGCGGACCGCCTCCACTACAACGACGTCAGGAAGGTTCTCAGGTAGGTCTTAATGTAAGCACTATATATCTGTATATATATATATATATATATATATATATATATATATATATATATATATATATATAGAGAGAGAGAGAGAGAGAGAGATTTGGGGTTAAGTGGCCAAGCTTCAGGAGTGAATTAAGTACTTCAATAAAAAAAAAAAGTTCTATGGACAGGTGTCCGGAAATGCACAGTTAAGAAGCTAGTGTTGAAAATCCATATTAAGGCATCTATATTGGGTTGTGTCACATGAAATGTCCGTTTTCAAGGTAAAAGATTTTTTTTTAAATACGGTTTGAAAACAAGATAATTTTATTCGAAGTATTTACCTTTTTATTCTCCACATATTTTCGCAACGTGACACCATTTTTTTTATCCCCGAACTGAAAAACTCTCAACTTTGGAGTGAAACAAAATCTGAAAACTAACTTTTCGCTTGATCATCATTTTTAAAAAGTTTTCCTTTGACGAAGTTGTTTAAATTCCTGAACAGGTGGTAATCTGTTGGAGACAAGTCGGGAGAATATGGTGGTTGCGGAAGAACTTCGTAGCCCAGTTCTTTCAATTTTTGCACGGTATGTTTTGAAACATGGGGTCTTGCTGGCGCTCAGTGAGATCATGAGATACCTACTATATATAGTAAGTGAAAGTAATAATTGAAAACTATAGCATTAAACTAATAGCCCCAAAGATAAATTCTAATAAAAATGCACAAACAAGAAAAATAAATGTATGTTAACACGAGAATAAAAATAATAAAGAAAAAAATATAGTAAGGTATAAAAAAGAAAGAAAAAAAAAAGTTTACATGTAGGGTTAGGGTATTGGAGTAGGTGCTCAACCTCTTGGTTATTAGCACCGAATAAATTTGTAGTAACAGATTTGTTTTACTCTTTTTCTTCTTTTTATTTATTTATTTTTCCTTCTATTTTTTTATTTATTTATTTTTTTTTAATTTATTCATTTATTCTTTTTTTTATTGTTTATTTTTTTTTTATTATTCTTTTGTTGACACATTCTGAATTAGTGGATTTATTCCAATTTTTTCTTTATTTATTTATTATTTTTCTATATATATTTTATTTTATTTTTTTATTACTACTATTATTTTTTTGTTTTCTTTCTTCCTTTATTTTTTTTTCTTATAGTTCCGGGAGCAGAGAACATTCTTTGACGAACCTAAGCAGTGAACTAACTGTTTCACTAGAGTCCTTCAAGCTCTCACTCAACGATCTAGCTAGGTTAAGTTTATACATTTGTACATGAAATTTGGGGCAGTTCTCAATTATGTGTTTTATTGAGAGAGGCACTCTACACAAGTCACACATTGGTACGGGCTGCCTGAGGATGAGATGGAGATGTGTGAGTCTGCTATGTCCTATGCGAAGTCTCGCCAAAGCAGTTTCCTCGCGGCGATTACTTCGCAATGATGTATTCCATGGATCAGGCGATTGCTTGATATTTCTTAATTTATTGCTGTTGTCAAGTTCCGACCACATCTGTTCCCATGCCTGATATATTTTGACCTTAAGGTAATTTTTTACGTCTTCCTTGATGTAAGTTGGATGGATTTGGACGTTTGACAATGCAGCTTCTTTCGCAGCCCGATCCGCTTCCTCATTGCCATCAATGCCTACGTGGGATGGAATCCACAAGAACACTAGTTCTTTTTTAAGTATTTTTAAATCTCCCACATATTTTCTGATCTTATTAATTAGTGGGTTATCAATGCAAATATTATGAAGGCTCTTAAGGGCGGATAGGGAATCGGTGCATATAACGAACTTTGACTCATCACGTGACCTAATGAATTCAAGTGCATTTAGTATTGCTACAAGTTCCGCAGTATATACGCTACTTAGGTTAGGCAGTTTGAATTTAAGGATACTTACGGGTGTAACAATAGACAGCCCAACTTGGTCATTTATTTTGGAGCCGTCTGTGAATATTTTTGTGTAATCTGAATGATCACATATAATTTCATTGTATTTTTCTCTTAGTACATAGTGCGGTGTGTCAGTTTTGTTATACTTTGTCAGAGTTAAGTTTGTTCTTGGTACTGTTTGGTCCCATGGTGCTTCTATTGTTCCTGTTGTCTTATTGAGATGCATGTGAAGAAGTTCTTCGACGTAAGCCCTCGATCTTATTCCTAATGGTGCTGGTTTGCTCGGATTATTCTGATAAACTATTTTGTACTTGGCTTGGTATATATATTTGTAGGCAGGGTTATCGGGTTGTGTGGCCAGTGATGAGATATAATTACATGCTAATTGCAGACGCCTGAACTTAAGTGGTGGAATTCCAGATTCTGCACACAGGCTAAGCACTGGACTTGTCCTGAAGGCACCAATAGCAATCCGGAGGCCTGTGTGGTGGATTGTGTCCAGTTGTGTTAAAATTCTTGATTTTGCTGACCCGTACACAGGACTGGCATGATCAAGTTTTGATTCGACGATACATTGGTATATCTGAAGTAATCTAGTTCGGTCAGATCCCCAACTTGTTCCTGCAAGGACTTTCAACACATTAAGTCGCTTCAGGCATTGTTCCTTTATGTTTTTTATATGTGAGCCCCATGTCAGCTTGGAGTCGAGGATGAGTCCTAAGAATTTGCACTCATTGTGGAAGGATAGAGCCTGGTCATATAGCTTGATTTGAGGTGGAGGGCTTGGGTGTCTTCGCTTTGAAAATAGCATACACTTAGTTTTATTTGGTGAGAACCTGAGTCCTGATTGTTGTGACCAGGTTTGAAGTTGATCTAGTATGGATTGGACAAATGCTTTATCTCTTGTGGAACCAGAGTAATTTATTAGGATCCCTAGATCATCTACAAAGAGGAAGGCTTTTAAGGATCTGTTGGTGAGAGCTTTATGGATATTACTAATTGCTATCATAAACAATGTTCCACTTAAGACACTGCCCTGGGGAATACCATTTTCAATAAGTCTTTTGGATGATAGTTTGTCTGCAACTCTAGCTTGGATGTACCTTGACAGGAGAAAGTTTTGAATAAATAAAGGAAGTGCACCTACCATGCCCCACTCATTTAGTTGTTTCAAGACTAGAGGGCGCCAAATCGTATCGAAAGCTTTTTCGATATCGAAAAATATTCCTAGGCACTCTTTCTTGTTTATGAAAGAGTTTAGCACTTCTGCTTCAAGAGCTACCAGATGATCTAGTGTTGATCTTCCTTTTCGTTGTCCACACTGAATACTAGGTAAGCAATTATTGCTGTCAAGGAACCATAAGATGCGCTTGTTTACTATTTTCTCCAGGACTTTACAGACGCAACTTGTTAGAGAGACAGGTCTATACGCATTTATATCTAGTCTGTTTTTGTCGGGTTTTAGTATAGGCACTATGATAGCGGTTCGCCAGTTTTCTGGGAAGTATCCTTTTGTCCATATTGTATTAAAGATATGTAGTAGATGCTTGATGTCAGATTTGGGTAATTGTTTAAGCATTTCATTGTGGATGTCATCAGGCCCGACAGCAGACTTTTTGAGAGAGCTGAGGGCACTTTCTAATTCCTGTATTGTGATAGGGGAGTTATATGGGATATTGCTGTTTTCACTGTTAATTACATAATCTATTGGTACGTAGTTGTGTTGTAGTTTCCTGAAATTCTAGACTATAGTTGGAGAAAGATGACGTGTTTGCGTAGTAGTTGACGAATGCTTCTGCTAGTGTCCTTGGGTCATACGTAATTTTACCATTAAGCTCAAGTACAGGTTGATCGTTACTATATTTTCCTCTTATACTATTAATCTTCCTCCAAACTGTGCGTATAGGTGTATTTCTATTAATTTCTTTAGTAAACTCGGACCATGATTGCTGTTTTTTCCTTTTGATCAAATAACGTGATTGTGATCTTATTTTCTTAAATGCAATTAAATTTTCCGTTGTTGGATATCTTCGAAATTTACTTAAAGCTTTGTTTCTTTGTTTTATGATTTCTTTGCATTCTTTGTCAAACCAGGGAGGCTGGATTTTGGATGATGGATTAGGTGATGATTTGGGAATTGATTCAGTTGAGGCCTCAATTATTCTCTTAGTGAGAGTTTCAACTATGTCATTTATATTGTCATCATCAGGATTGCTTATTTCTAGGTTTATGATATTTCTAAATTCTTCCCAATTCGCTTTGTCGATTTTCCAATTTTTTATTCTATTCCCTATTGTTTGTGGTCCTATGATGCTAATTTGAATCGGGTAATGATCCGAATTGTGGAGATCGTTAACAACGTTCCATCTGAAGAGGCCATATAGGATTGGGGAGCACAGAGCTATGTCTATGGCACTAAGTGATCTGTTTCTTGGACATAGGTGCGTCTTTTCTCCATTATTAAGGAGCAAGAGATCAAAGTTATCTTGTATTCGCTTGATAATATTGCCTCTATAGTTATTTTCTGAGTTGCCCCAGCTTTGGTGAGCTGCATTCATGTCTCCTAAAATTATAAATGGTTGAGGTAGGCTATTGATAAGTTGGTTGAGAGCAACTTCATTTATTGGTTCTGTGGGTGGAAGGTACAAGTTACAAATGTTTATGGGTACATTGAAATGTACTCTAGTGACTATTGCTTGGATGGAGGTTTGTACTAAGATTTCACTGGATACGTATTTTTTATGAATGGCTGTGAGAACTCCTCCACATGCTCGGGTTTGTGGTTCTTTGTCTTTCCTATAAATGCTATAATTTTTATAGTTGAATTTAGATGTTGGTCTGAGATGAGTTTCCTGGAGACATATCACTGCAGGCTGTAGATCGCTGACAAGAATTTTTAGTTCTTCATGTTGTGGTTTTATACCGTTTAGATTCCACTGTAAAATATTAGTGTGATGATTCATTTTTTGATTCTGATGAAGGTAGGCCTGTTTTTGTTTTATCTTACACTAGGGATACATAGATTTCGAATCTTTATATTCATTTATTTGTGGTGTATTTTGATTTCTTTTTTGGCTTTTCTGCTTTTTTATTTTTCAATTTAATGTCCTTGTCTAACATTTCCAAAGAGGGTTCATTAGGTTGCGAGGGTTGTTCATTTTGGGATAGGGATGAGATGGGAGGTGGGATAGAGTTGGAGGAAGAGGGACCTGGGTTTTGGATGAGAGGGATGGTGTCGGAATGAGAGTGGGGATGGGCTGGAGAAAATATTGGAGAAATGGGTTGTTGTGATTCGGTGCTAACAACTCGAGTTGATCGTGGTGTTTTTACCTCGATGGAAGAACTTAAGTTGAGTGGGGTTTCTTTTAATGCGCTTGCATTCTTATTTATCGGTAAATCTACTTGTATCATTATGTCCTTGGTTTCCTTTTTATTATTTCGATTTTCGGGTTGAGTTACAGCTTGGGAAAAGGTTTTGGTTAGTCTTAGGGGCAAGTTTTCAAGGTATTGCTTTTTTGCTAAATTATATGATAATTTTTTAGTCACCTGTAGTTCTTTAATGTCCCTCTCCTCTTTATATTTCGGGCAAATTCTGTCGAGGCTGTTATGTTCACCATGGCAATTGACACACGTCGGCACAATGGAGTTACAATTACCTTCATGTTTAGGAAGTGCACAATGTGAGCATATCGGGGTTTTCCCGCATTTATTCTTATGATGTCCGAAAACAAGACAGGGAAAACAGCGAAGGGGTGAAGGGATATAAGGTTTTAATTTCACTCTTTCGTATGCAATTTTTATATCGTCAGGGAGAGTTACTCGATGAAAGGTCAGTATGTAGGAGTTTGTCTTTATTTCAACGCCGTCTCGTTTTATACAAATTCTTTGAACGTTTGTTACAAATTGATCCTTTAATTCTGCTAATATTTCTTGTTCTGAAACACAATAAAGGTCGGGGCAGTATATTACTCCTTTGGAATAATTTAGGTTACTGTGTGGTTCCACTTTAATATTAATTTCTCCATTTAATGAAGTGCATGATGATAGTTTTAGTGCTTGTTCTTTGTTTTTTACTACAACAAATAAGGTTCCGTTCTTTAATTTTTTAACGTTTTCTATATCACCTGCAATATTCATGATACACTTTTGGATAAGGAATGGTGAAACAGTTAAGAAATTTCCTTCATCAATTCTAGAAATGATTAAATATTTGTTAAATTGTTCTATTTCTTGATTTTCCTTATCTATATAGGCCCTTGGACGTCTAGGTTGGGGGTATTCCCGTATGTCTGGGGGAGAATGGGCCATCGCTTAGGTCTTAAGATGAGTTGAGCACAAGGATATTTTCACGTAGTGATTAGTGAAAGAGGAAAGACAATTATTAAGTAATTTTAAAGGAGAAAAATATAACAAAGGTAAATCCCGGTAACTCAGGAGCGACAAGTTGAAAATAGAATGTGGAAGAAATACACAAAATAGATATAGTAAAAGTTACTGAATATGAATTAAATAAAAAGAATCATAAATCATTATTTAAACCAGATAAGAAAATTAATCTAATTAAAAACACTATGTATATATATAAATACTCAGTAAATAAATACTTACTATTCTACTTATTATACTAAATAAATCTATAATTAAATAAATTAAAGCCGAGATGAGAACTAGACTGTCTATAGATAACTGTATGCTATAACTATAAGAAAGAAATTAAACTGACAATGTAAGAAGAATGTTATTAATAACTAAAATATAAGCATAATTAACCGAATATGAAGTAAAAGATAATCAAATAAGAAATAATGTATTAATAAAAGAATAGATAAAACAAAAGATTTTTTTTTATATAAATAATCCACAAGGGCTTATCTGGTGCTGGGTAGCATCCGCTGCGCGGTTTCTCAGAAGAGTATTGTCACACTATCAAAGATGCCGAAAACTTCAAAGAACACACACCGCGATGTGAACTCCACGAAGGTTGACACAAGACTTCCTACATGTGTATATATATATATATATATATATATATATATTTTTTTTTTTTTTTTTTTTTTTAAAGAAAAGAAAGCAAATTACAATTCTTCTGAGTGTTTGTAAAATATCATATAATTTAATCTTACATCTTTGAAAAAATTAAAAGAAAAATTTTAAATAAAATTTGCTATTGAACGTATTCAAGAAAATGAAAATTTAATAAATTAATTATCGTATTTGTCTTCTTTATCTGTTAATTTTACCTGACATTGGCATCTACTTGGGATTATTTGGAAATTGTATTGACAAGAAATGGCTCAATAGACGGGATTTAAATGTTGAAAGAGTTTGAGAGCCTCGGATATTTGAAGGAATATAATGTCTTTTAGTTAAAAAAATAACTGAGTTAATGCTTTCTATGTGTCCGAAATAAGTTATTGAATTTAATATCTTTTAATCGGCCGCAATTTTAAACTAAAATACTGATGTTTAGATGTTAGGATCATCAACGGATGCCCTGGTATTTTCGTGCAGGACAATTTAAAAAGATTCATTATTGAATAATAAACCAAAAAAAGGGAAAAATATTGAAATAAAATAACACTAAACACCAGAGTAGTTGTTCTTTCATAAAAAAGATACCTAATCTATAAATGTTAACAATTTAATATGCCTAGCAAGGACTGATTAATATGCTGTCTGAAAAAGAACCCTATACATTGGAAATCATTGTTTTATTTTATCTTAATTACAGCATTTCTCTCTACAGCTAATGGCTTCTGTATATATTTACTCTTTATAAACTGCGCATATCATTTAGCCCTAGACAGTGAGTTCATTGAGCGCCCTTGGTGGTACAGAAGTAGCCTAGCCAACCTCCCCTCACTTGTATATTATAGGCCACACATGCCTTCCTCGTTTTTTTCTTCTCATCTTCATTAAATCATCAATTGGCCTTGGCAGTGTTTCTAATTCTTTTTATCTTAATGACCTCGTGACATAATTTTTTATGCGACTATTTTGCGTGATATATTCTCCTTTTTTTTGCGGGTCCGCTATTTAGAACGCCGTATATCGCGAATATTTTTGGCCTCCCTAGCATCGTTTTTTCTCATCTGCTTTAAGATGTAACAAATTATTCTATCCCTATCAAGGTTGAATTCAACGCTTATAATAGATAAAAGAAGATTTTTTTTTTTTTTTTTAAGAAAATATTACAATGTTATAATTGTCTTTTTATTTTCACTTACCTATATACGAAATAGTTTTTTAGTTTTTTTTTTATTATTTATTGAGAAATATTACAATTTGTTACATAATGAACAGTAGTAATAGTGAAGTAGTACACATTCATACAATATATACAGAAAATAATGATAAAGTCAAATTACATAAAATCGGAAATAAATAAATTTAAATATATACAAGAAAATAACAATTAATGAAAACAACAACAAACAAATGAAAACAACAACCTGTAGTAGGGATAAATACAAGTTGGGAAAAAAATAAAAATCATACAAGCAAACTTAATTATATACAATCTGCTAAAGAGAACGTAGACTCGGCTGCACCCTCCACAAGAGGGGGGAGGGAGAAGCCGAATCCAAGAGATCCCAGCGCCTCTCACTCAGCGCTTCACTGGTGAGGCCGAGCTAGGGCGGAATAGCCACAAACATACAGTACATGAGTGGAGGATCTGACCAGTGTCAGAACTCCAGAATAAATGTTTACAAAACGTCGCGAGGCTACTGCCGAAATACGAAACAGTAATAAAAAAATATTGGGAGTCCGTAGATGAGTGGCTAGCGCGTTAGTCTCTCACGCTACAGGTTCTGAGTTCGAATCCAAGTCCCGGTAGGGCTTCTATAAAGATGTAAACAAATGTGGATTCACTCACAACCTCTCCTCCGGGTATGTGAGATCGTCAGCCAAAGGGTGGCCACTCACAAAATTAGCCGTAGGGAGTGATGACCCTACACTAAAAATTGCATCGTGAAACATGAGTGAAAACTCGCAGGAGTTTACACCGCGAGGCCCAGGGCCTACACGGCCTGTCGCGCCACTGGAAGGAATAAAAAAATATAATAAGGGAAAGTATTGCGGTCGTGAAAAGTATTAGAATTCCAATTTTCAATGGAAATACACGTTTTAAGGCTAAATAACTTAGGCCTGCACAAAAGTTTTTTGTGTATGTGGTCAATCAAGCTTGAAAGCAATATCTTTTATAAAACTGAAATTTTATATTTTAGGGAGGGTATTTGCCTGAGATGTTACAGCAATGTTTTCAACAAAATTAGATAACCAGAAAAGTCACTTTATACTATGCATTTTGGACCTAATCACGATTTCTATAATATGGTACAAACGATTTTGATGAAACTGTCTATATCGATGTAAAATTTAATGGGCTTTAATACGGCGTAGGTTTCATTCTGATTGAAATAGTATGACAGGGCTTAAATGTCGATATTTTAAATTTTCTTTCTCTAAAGTTCCTCTGATTTTGTGGATCAAAAAATTAACCATATAATCGTTAATAAAAAACGGGTAAATGTATAATTTAAACGAATTCGATTGAAAACGGAAAGTTCTTGCGCTTTCAAACAGTATATTTTTTTTGTTCTTTTTAAATCTTATTATATATTTTTTTGTTCTTAAGTTAATATTTATCCTTTATTTTATCTTCTTTGTTCAGGTTATTAGTTCAATCCTATTGTATTATACTCTAAGACTATAGTCTTAAGTCCACTTTATGTTTCCTGCTGTATTATTCTAAAGGGACTTGTCGCAGAATGAATAAAGAATTATTATTATTATTATTATATTATACGCCTATGTTACTACTTATAATTCAGGAATGATTTTTTTACGACTTGGGTGCAGAAAATATATTTTTCCTGTTTAAAGAAAAGGTAAATTGCAATTTATTTTATTTATAAACCTTCAGGAATGAATACCATTAATGGTGGTGAAAACCTTATCTAAATCCGTCTTGTGGTTTAGAAGGAGTTAGCGGGAACAAAAATCGTGTTATCATTTTATGTATATATGTGTGTGTGTGTATTTAATATTTTATGAACCACCAATAAGTAGCAAAATTGAAAACAGTAAATTTATAGTTAAATCTTAAGAAAGTTGGATGCTTCAGATATATTATTGGAAATATAGTATTTTTTTGGAAAAAATAAAATAAAATAAAAATTGAAAGGTTATCTTTTTACAAAGGATATGTCACGTTTCGGAAATATATGTTTTTAGTACGTTTTGGTATGAAGTGAAATGAGGATTAAGTACCTATTGGAATGAACTGCAATTTTCAAAATACGTTTTTAAACGATTGGGTTTTTTCAGATGATTTCGATAAAGTGAAACCTTTAGAATATAAATATGTCAAAATTTCAATTTCGTCAAAAAATCAACGTCTCAATTACCGATAGACAAAAATACATTCTAAAAAAAAAAAAGAAGTATACTCCAAATAAAATCATGAAACAGGGACCGTTAAAATGCAACATTTGCTCTAAGGATATAAATGAGGTGGCCCTATAAATGTTCAACATATGTTTTATGAGTTGGTCAATTAGATGTGGCACAAGTTGTTACCGCGTAACGAACTCTCCTCCATAACCGGGATCGCTTCTCATAAATTGTATTAAGAAAGTATATCGAACCCAGTCTTATAAATTATATCCTTCAATATATATATAAAAAAAAAAAAAAATTGGCTGTTAAAGCTTTTTGATCTTTAGATGTAAAAAAAAAAAAAATCTAGTTTGTCCAGTCACACGACTTAATTTACTTCTTCATACGCAAAGTTCAATACGTCAATTATCCTCGTTAGTATCGGTCTGATCCAGATTTTTTTCAGGTCGAATTTAATTTTTGGTTTATTCTTTTCAATATTGTGCCTCTGCAATCGACCAACAAAATTACTCTCTCCCCCCCCTCAAAATTTGAGGGTTTACGTTTCAAAATAAAGATTTTGTTTTTATTTTTAATATATTTTTTATTGAAATTTACAACTATAAACAAAAATTCAACAAGTAAATATGCTGAAATGATATAACACATGAAATAAACATGAAGAGAAACTTCCCATTCGCAGCACTCTTTGGTAGTGAGTCTAAACAAGAAGGTATCGAGGCCAACTGCTTTTCAGACGACTCGGAGGATTATCAGGAATTGTAGAGGAAGCAAGGATTGAAACTAGTGGATTAAAGTGGAAGTGAAGTTTTTCATGGAAGATGTGATACTTCCTACGGGCCAAATCAGCAACATATGGAACACTAAAGTCATTGTGGATGATTTAATTCGTGACAAAGTAAGGAGCGTTAAAGATTTTGGATTGTAAGGATTGGATACGGGAAGAGTTTGATGGTTTAGTAGAGCCCCAAAGCTCAACTCCGTAGGTCCAGATAGGCCTTATGATGGTCATGTAAATGAGTATTTTATAGTTAAGTGAAAGGTTAGAGCGTCTGTCTAGTAACAGTAGCCGAAATCGTCGTGCAGTTTCTTGTCTTTTCAGTCTTGTATGCAGATTCCATGTAAGTCGTTTGTCAAGCAGGAGTCCTAAAGAGCTGATCTGTTCAACCGTGACAAGCGGAATATCATTAAAGGACACTGTAGGGCAGGATGTCATAGGTTTTCGAGGAAGGGTAAAGGAAATTTGATGGGATTTATTGGAATTGATTTTAATTCTCCAATTCTGACACCATACCTCAATGTCTCTGATGTGGGATTGAAGAGTTTGAGGCAATTGTAGGAACGTTATTAATCGATGACACGCAAGTGTCATGGGTATAGGTAGAAAGGAATGTGCTAGGATTGGTTGGGATATCAGATGTAGAGACTGTGTAAAGAATTGGTCCTAGGATACTGCCTTGAGGAACCTCAGCAGACTAGGTGAAAAGTGATGAATAGGAACTATTTTGGTTTATTTTAAAGGATCTGTCAAAGAGGTAGGACTGGATGATTAGGAAGTATATAGGAGGAAGGACTTTACGGAGTTAGTACAACAGTCCTGGGTGCCAGACTATAAAGAATTTAAAAAACAAATCCGTTTGTCCGCCGTCCGCGGCATTTCTCCGAAACTACTAGACCAATTAAAAAAAAAAATAAATGTCACAAAAATACTATGGCATTAAACGATGATCCTAACACCTATGCGTTGATTTCAGCTGGTTAATTTTAAAATTGCTGCCGATTAAAAGTGATTTAATTCAATGACTCAGTTAAACTATTCGATTATAGAACTATTATGACCTAGCGGTACAGTCCGTGAGCCGTAATTATGATTACTATAATAGAAACGGCTGATCCTATGAGGATAATCGCCATAATGAAAATCATCAAGTATTTAATAAACTTTCATTATTTAACTAAGCTTAGTTTCCTATCAACAGCTATATAACCAGTTATACCCTAATATTGTTATTTGGAAATAATGAACCATTGTTTAATAATTTGCTATCTCATCCTTCAAAATGAAATGTTAGTTTTGCTGGTGTACATTACTGGTAAAATTAAATACATATACAAAGCCCTATACGTGGTATCTTACTGACCCGATTTGGAATTCCATTTAAGCTATTTCCGTTCTCCGAGGCGCTGACCGTTTTGTCGGCACTTTGTACTCTAGAAACCTGCTTATTTCTTCAGAATAAGGGGTAATTAATTGCCCTTAGGTATATTATATGATCCATACCATAGTTATGGACAAAGGATATGGTAATTGGATTGATAATTAACAGTTAATTACTAAACATCCCAGGATATATATTTATCTGAGATAAGGGCTATATTACTTAGTATTTAGTAGTTTAGTATAGGCTACAGAATTCCTTGAACTTTTCTTTGCAGTAATTTAATAATCGATCATGGTGTAGCAGATATAAGGTATATCTATGATAATATTATATATATATATATATATATATATATATATATATATATATATATTTTTTTTTTTTTTTTTTTTTTTTTTTTTTTTATTTTAATAAACCCAAAGTATTAGTACTTTTTTGTAAATTGGTATTTCTACAGAATGAATTTTTTTAAATCTTGAAATCTGTGACATTTGGTGTTGATAAAGAAAGAAAATAATATTAATGTAACCTCTTTTACTGTGTAATACTGTTGATTAGGAGGCAATAAAGAATTGCATTTCAGTTTGGAATGGTGATTGGATTTTTTTTATCAACATTTTTATGATAATAATGTTCAAAACGATGACTAGACTGTGACACATAGACGTGTCGTATAATGTTTAATATATGCAAATTACATTCTATGGTGTTTGATTTCTTCAAATTGTTTCCAGATTCGAGTTTTTACTGGAAATACACCTTTTAGATGTTTTGAGTCCAAATGACCAAGTTCCACAAAAAATATGTGTGTATGAGGTAATTGTCGCCCGAAAACGATTATCTGTATAAAACTGAAATTATATATTATATAAGCGTATATGTTTGGGATGTAACAACAACTTTTTCAACAGAATCTGTGATCCAAATGCCTCAATTTATAACATTTTTAAACTTTATACCATACATTTTGCACCTTTTTACGATTCTTCCAAAAACGGCTCTAAAAATCTTATTTAAACTCGATATATCCATTAAAAATTCAATGTGCTTTAACATCATGTAGTGTAACGTCTCTATTTACGTTATATAATTATTTATTTAAATAAGTGCTAGCCCAGCGGAGGGGGAGTGAGTAGTAACCATTTTTAATTTGAAACTTCTTCATTTTCACATCAGGTAATTGAACCTAAAAGGTTACAATACAATTTTATAATAAATCACATTTAAAACGTTTACTGTAAACAAAAAAAAAAAATACTAAACATCAAAGATAAACTTACCCCTACAGGTTCAATATTCACTAATATATCAAAACAAAATTAACATAATAAACATGTATCATAAACTGAACATGACTAAGACACATAACCAATAACACCATCAATTTTTTTGTAACCTTCCTTAATTTAAATACTTTTTAATTAAAAGATCAGCTGATTTCATCAGAGCGAGGGTTTGTTCCAACCCTAGTTTTTGTCAGCTGTGACATTCTCCTCTCTTCCTGGGGTTGCGGGAGAGCACTCTGCTGCTATGCTGCTCACGGTTTCTGCCCCATCAGTCTTCAACTCTTCTATGTGCCTATTCCCCAAGGGTCTTCCAGCCTCATCGGCTACCTCATACACTAGAGCTGATAACACTTTTTTCACCACGCCCTTTTCAAATTTGGGCGCAAGTTTGGCGGCATAGTATGTGCCTAAATCTGAGATTGGGTGAGTCCTTACCCATACTTGCTGACCTTCAACTAGCTGGCCTGGTCTCCGTCTAAGATTATAAAGTCGAGCGTTTTTTTCTTGGGCCTGAAGCAACCGACTTTGAACATCTTCCATGACCATACTGAGTTTTTTGTCCGGCATAGTTATCTCTGAACACTTTCAGCAAATGCTCTTGAAAGCCTCCTCCTCAAATCTATGGCGTCACCAGAATCAGAAATTCCACGAATGCGTAACTCATACGCCACCTCGTCTTTGAGTAATTTTGTGGCATCCATTTTTGATACAAATTCTCCCCTTTAATTAATCTCAGGCCCCAACGTTGGGCGCCAATGTAACGTCTCTATTTACGTTATATAATTATTACAGCTGTGACAGTAGTTTCGTCCTGATTAATGTAGTCTAATAGTACTTAAATGGAGAAATTTAAAATTGTCTTCCTCTTAATTACCTTTAATTTTTAGATTTATTAAATCAATATCATCAATGAAAACCCTGTATAAATCTTAAGCTTTTTTTTTTATCTCTAACTTTACTCAAAAGTTCTTACATCAATTTTAACAACGGAGGTAAGTGAAAGTCTTGTATTTTTTATTGTAAAATCAATGAAATAGTATTGAAGTAATATTCGTATAAAAAAAAAATTGTCCTCACTTGTGAAGAGAAAAGTAGAATCCTAGGGATCCCAGTGCCTCTCTAGCTGTGTCACAATCTGGGTAAAAATTATATTTTATATCTTAATTTATTTTTTATTTCGTTCGTGCGAGTAAGTTCGTACAAGTTAATACTACACAGCAGTACTATGTACATATACTTTCTTTTTTGATCATTTAGACTCATACTAAAACTCAAGTCACAAAAAGTAAAAATAATTAACCAATTTTTAACAATAAAATAATATCAATAAAAAAGCCCATCATGAATAAGCTTGTTAACAATAAGCTTCCTAACTAACAACAAACTATCAGTAACCATAAATTGCTAATTAAGAACTAACCCCATTATTTATCGTCTTCAGCACATCCAGCCTCTGTAAAGTGGGTTCCCATGAATTTGGGAAGGGGGGAAACTAGCGGCTGAGTTTAATCTTGAGCAAAGCATCATCTTGTAGAATCTCAATATATACTGAGACTACTCGGGGCCTATCAGAGTACATTTTGCTTTTCTATTTCGTATACTCCCTCCTCATATCCCATACTACATTTTCAAGACTAACCCTAAGTGATCCCCCAATCACCTTCTCTTCCTCTGTCAAAATCCTGGGTATTACCATTGCAAAACCCTTAGCGGGGAACCCCGTATTGCCCAAATCTCCCGAAGAACAATAAGTACCCCTCATGACTGTGCTCGAGGATAGTTTAAACGAATTATGAACATATTTTTAAGATTTGTCCTCAGCACACCGAAGAGGTCTCATTATACGACAATTATTTATTTATTTATTTACTACCCTCCCCTGCCTTGAGGCCATACGGTACTTGCAGCTGTGGGAAGTACCACATAAATACAACCCACAACTGCTATGAAACTAATCAAACAGCATGCTAGTGGGTCTTCGGATGTTCGGTGGCCTTCTTCATACTTCTCTCCTACCTCAAGTTGAAGTGGCTTGGACCAATCGGTTCGTTCCACCCGTATACAAATGCTTTGTAGTACGAGTAGTTTTGTTTCGATATAAGATTAGGGATATCGCCCTCTGTCAGGACGTAGAGTCCTGTGTCCCTCAGGAGTTTCATTCTTAGTGCCTCATAAGCGGCGCAGGCAAGGAGAATATGCTCGGCGGTCTCCGGAACACCACAACTGGGACATAGGGGACTGATGTTTTTGCCATGCTTAGCGAGCTTTGATCGGAAGCCCCCATTCCCAGTAAGGAACTGTATTATACGACAAGTTAAAATTGGCTCCTTCCCTCTATCCGCATACAATATTTCCTAGTATCTTACCTTTACCAAACCATGAACTCCCAGCTACCTCCCTATATCCATAGACTTCTGCTATTTAAATCGTCAATTCACTCCTCCAAACAAGATCGCTCCATTCTGACTTTTACATTAATACTCATAGTACAACAACTTTTGATTATTCCTTTCTTGTCCGCTCTACTATTCTCTGTAATCTCCTAACTACTTTTATCCGCCATGCTTGTTCTCTACCATCATTCAAGTCCCAGCTGTTCCAGTACCTACTGTAATCCCAAACAGATTTGTTGAGCAATCCTTATATTTGAAATCAAATATCAATTCAAGAAGCAATTATTATGAATCAGTTTCAATGTCAAGTTTAGTTCAAAACATTAATCTATCAGAAGTTATTTATTTATTTTACTCTTTTATTTTATACTTTAATCTATTCTTTTCTTCTTATATCATTGTGGATAAGAATTAATTATAATCCTTTGGTCTTGTGGCCAGACACAGTGTATATCTTAATTTTACATATCAATTGTTCTTTATGGACCCTGTCCCAGAATAAATATTTTATTTCTATTCTATTCCATTTTCATCGTCTGATTTATCATAAAAAGTCGAGATAAACTATTTAAAGTTTCTAATTGAACCAAAATCTTTAACTGATATTAGATTAATCCTTCGGATCGGAAGCAATCAAGTGGGAACAGACATTACGAAAGGATCCGTGAGAACCCTACGACAGTAATAAAAATGCCAGTTATTTTAAATCAGTAACTGAGGACAGGCTGTCACCGTAAATCCTTGGAACAAATCCAGGTAAGCGTGGAAGTGTTATCAGCTTTACGACTCCCTGTTAAATAGCTCTTCAACGGCTCCACGTGTACGGAATAGGCTCCACTCCACAGCTTCAACTTTTATAGTTTGCATTTTCTTATGCCAAGGTCTCGAGGCTTTTTAGACGTTTTAGCTCTCCGTTGCATCTTCCTCTATATTCATTGCAATGCTCTCGGCGACTTAACGTTTAAGCGAACCACTACCTTATGTAACTTTGAAATATTTCCACTGTAGTGGCTCAGAATCATTTATAGAATTTCGTTCCGTCTAGTCGGTCTAAACTGGTTTTTTATTTCAGTGCGATCGAGAGGCGTTGGGATCTCCTAGATCAGTGGTCCGTAGACGATGTCCAGGTGGTCCGCGAGAAGTCATTTGGAAATATTTTTTAAACATACTTATTGATATTTACAACTGTATTGTATACATCTATCAAATGTAATGGAGATAGTAAACTGACATGAAGTACATGTATAGACACTACCTATCAGCACTCTAAAAGTCTTCTAAACTAGAAGGTCTCGGGACCATCTTATTATCCGACGCCTCTGAGGATTATCAGGAATCGAAGAGGAAGATAAGATAAAAACTAGTGGATTAGAGTGGAAATGGAGTTTTTCATGGAATGATTGATACCTGGTACGGGCTAATTCCGTAACATATGGAACATTAAGGCATTTATGGATGAGCTTATTCGAGACAAAGTAAAGAGCGTTAAGAATTTTAAGAAGGATTATGAATTGTAAGGGTTGGACACGAGAAGAATTCGATGGATTAGTCACAATTGTACAGTAAGTGTTGAAGTAGTCAAAAATGTCGGACAGTTTCAGTCTTGTATGGGGATTGGCCATTAGACGATTTTCTAGGTGGAGTCCTAGGTATCGAATCTGTTCAACAAGGGTTAGTGGAGTGTCATTAAAGGACACTGTACTGCAGGAAGTCATTGTTTACGACGAAGGGTAAATGTTATCTGTTGGGATTTGTTAAAATTTATTTTAATCCTCCAATTCTGGCACTATACTTCAAGGTCTTGGATGTGGGATTGAAGAGTGTGGGAGGCTGCAACAGGATCATTATCTACTGATAGCACACACGTGCCATCTGCATAGGTAGAAAATAAAACGTTAAGATGGGTTAGAATGCCAGCTGTACAGACTGTATAAAGAACGGGTCCTAGGATGCTGCCTTGAGGAACACCAGCAGATTGAGAAAAAGGGAGAAATTGGAACTATGTGATTTATTTTGAAAGATCTATCAGGGAGGTAGGACTGGATAATAAGAAAATAGGTAGGAGGGAGAAATAGACGGAGGTTGTAAAGTAATTCCGGGTGCCAGACCCGGTCAAAGGCAATAATTTTAAATTATCTTAACTTAAAATATTTGTTAAGCCATACCTTTTAATAAGAATCTTAAACTATACACGGACTAAATATAATATCTAAGTGATACAATTCCTAGTGATAACTGACAGGACTGTTCTCTATCATTTTACATAAATATTTTAATGTATATTGGTATGGCTGTGCTTTGCTAGGTAAATTTATTTATAATTGTTTTTCTGATGAGAAGAGTAAAATATTTGTTTACATTGGGTACTTTCTGATGTCCATTTGAACTTACGCGACGGAAAGATAGAGGAGAGCTAAAACGACATACTTAAAATTTAAATTTTCCAATTCACACTTTCAGAACCACAACAAATTCTGCATGGTACGTTAGCAACATTATTCTACATAACAGACCTTCGTATATCAAGAACCAACTAACTGATTTAACGCTATACGTCAAATATTCCTTTGTAGAATACTTTCATTCTCATATGTAGGGATTTTAATTCTCCATTCATTAACATAGATTTTTACTTTCACTTTCTATATATAGTAAGGGGAAGTATTGCGATCGTGAAAATTTTCGAATTCCAGTTTTCAACGGAAATACACGTTTTAGGGTCCCCTGAGTCCAAATAACCAAGTCCTTGGACTTGGTCCAGCAAAAAGGCCTGTGTGTGTGTGTGTGGTAACTCCCGGGCGGAAACGGAAAGTCCTATGAAACTGAAATTTCATATTAAAGACAACTATACACCCGAGACGTGACAAAACTTTTTTCATCAAAATGAGCTTACCAAAAGAGGCACTTTATAATATGCATTTTGCACCTTTTTTCGATTTTCTCGAAAACGGTTCCGACGATTTTGATTAAACTCGCTATATCGATGTAAAATTGAATGAGCTTTAATATCATGAAGGTTTTATTCTGATTAAAATGGTCTGATAGTGCTTAATTGCCGATATTTTCAATTTTCTTCCCATAAAGTACCTTTAATTTTGTAGATTCAATAAAAATAACTATATTATCTTGTTAGCGCTGATGAAAAACAGGTAAATATATACATTGAATAAATTCGATACCCAACTAAAGGAGAAAACAGAAAAAAATATTTGTTTAATGCAATTTTTCGTTTTTGAACATAAGAGCAGTAATATACATGTATGATATACCGTTTGAAAGCTAAAGATTTTAGAAAAATTATCATCTCATACACAAGCTTTTAAAAGTTAATAGAGAATGATGAGAAGAAAATAAAACTAACTGATTATTTTAGATAATAATATAATAGATTTTTTAATAAAACACATGTTTCTATATAAATTCAATTTGATTAATTCCTTAATAGTTTCACGTATTACTTTCACTTACTATATATAGTAAGGAAAGTATTGCGATCGTGAAAATTTTCGAATTCCAGTTTTCAACGGAAATACACGTTTTAGGGTCCCCTGAGTCCAAATAACCAAGTCCCGCAAAAAGGTCTGTGTGTGTGTGTGTGTGTGTCTGTGTGTGTGTGTGTGTCTGTGTGGTTTTGTGTGTGTGTGTGTGTGGTAACTCCCGGGCGGAAACGGTAAGTCCTATGAAACTGAAATTTCATATTTAAGACAACTATACGCCCGAGACGTGACAAAACTTTTTCATCAAAATGAGCTTACCAGAAGAGGCACTTTATACCATGCATTTTGCACCTTTTTTCGATTTTCTCAAAAACGGTTCCGACGATTTTGATTAAACTCGCTATATCGATGTAAAATTGAATGAGCTTTAATATCATGAAGGTTTTATTCTGATTAAAATGGTCTGATAGTGCTTAAATGCCGATATTTTCAATTTTCTTCCTCTAAAGTACCTTTAATTTTGTAGATTCAATAAAAATAACTATATTATCTTGTTAGCGCTGATGAAAAACAGGTAAATATATACATTGAATAAATTCGATACCCAACTAAAGGAGAAAACAGAAAAAAATATTTGTTTAATGCAATTTTTCGTTTTTGAACATAAGAGCAGTAATATACATGTATGATATACCGTTTGAAAGCTAAAGATTTTAGAAAAATTATCATCTCATACACAAGCTTTTAAAAGTTAATAGAGAATGATGAGAAGAAAATAAAACTAACTGATTATTTTAGATAATAATATAATAGATTTTTTAATAAAACACATGTTTCTATATAAATTCAATTTGATTAATTCCTTAATAGTTTCACGTATTACTTTCACTTACTATATATAGTAAGGAAAGTATTGCGATCGTGAAAATTTTCGAATTCCAGTTTTCAACGGAAATACACGTTTTAGGGTCCCCTGAGTCCAAATAACCAAGTCCCGCAAAAAGGTCTGTGTGTGTGTGTGTGTGGTCTGTGTGTGTGTGTGTGTGTGTGTGTGGTAACTCCCGGGCGGAAACGGTAAGTCCTATGAAACTGAAATTTCATATTTAAGACAACTATACGCCCGAGACGTGACAAAACTTTTTTCATCAAAATGAGCTTACCAGAAGAGGCACTTTACACCATGCATTTTGCACCTTTTTTCGATTTTCTCAAAAACGGTTCCGACGATTTTGATTAAACTCGCTATATCGATGTAAAATTAAATGGGCTTTAATATCATGTAGGTTTTATTTGGATAAAAATGGTCTGACAGGGCTTAAATGCCGATATTTTAAATTTTCTTCCTCTAAAGTACCTTTAATTTTTTAGATTCAATAATAATAACTAGATTATCTTGTTAGCGCTGATGAAAAGCAGGTAAATATATAAATTGAATAAATTCGATACCCAACTAAAGGAGAAAACAGAAAAAATATATTTTTTAATGAAATTTTTCGTTTTTGAACATAAGAGCAGTAATATACATGTATGATATACCGTTGGAAAGCTAAAGATTTTAGAAAAAATATCATCTCATACACAAGCTTTTAGAAGTTAATAGAGAGTGATGAGAAGAAGATAAAACTAACTGATTATTTTAGATAATAATATAATAGATTTTTTAATAAAACACATGTTTCTGTATAAATTCAATTTGATTAATTCCTTAATAGTTTCACGTATTTTTATCTCTAACTGTATTTGAAAATTCTTTCATTGATTTTAAAAATCGAGGTAAGTGAAAGTCGTGTGTTGCCCGCACCAGATTTTTTTTATCTCTAACTGTTTTCGAAAATTCTTTTATTGATTTTAAAAACGGAGGTAAGTGAAAGTCGTGTGTTGCACGCACCAGAATTTTATTTTTAGTGTTCATAAAATCGATGAAGAGATGGAATTTTATTCGGGTTCTACTTATCGTTAGTTTTTTTTTTTTTTCTGTTTTGGTAGATTTAAAAGAATCATAATTTAAAATAATAAACTGCACAAATAAAGCTTTTTGATTTCCTGGTTTTAGGGATTGTGCTCTACTAATATAACGTTTTTTATTTATTTTTTATAATTTTTTTTTTTTTTAGAAGGTTGAATGATATAAATATTATCTTATATTTGAAAGTAAACATTAGACGAACGCAAGAGGATGTACAGACGTCAAGACCTAAGTTCGCTCCGATAGACCCTCACCCCAGAAGCAGACAATTCCTCGCGATAAGGCCGTCGGTGGAAAACCGCTGAGTCTGCTCCGATTGTGGGCTTCGGGGAAACCGCAAGCATTTATCTCTTTATCGGGGGATATTAGCGCCACAATCTTTATTGCCAAGTGCACAATTAGCATCGTACTATACTCTGTGTAGTGCACTCTTACTACGAGGATTATGCTGATTCTACACATTGAGCAACGATTTATCAAATCGAAGAAAATAAATATTGTTCGCGAGAGAGGATATTTCAAAACACTGTTTATTTTCTCTTATTATGATTATATTAAGAACTTATTTAAGTAAACTCAAGTACTTTATTGAGGACCGTTAAAGAGATCTGAGCTGTATTATATATAAGTGTTCGTTAATTCTCTCTTTATTCCATTTTTTTTCAAATAAATCTTTATTTTATTTTCTATATCTTAATTTTACCTCTAAACCATCCCAAAAAAATACCATTTTATAAAAATGATGATGTAATGCACATTAATTTCACAGAAAAAAAAAAATTGTTTTCAATGTGCGCCCCCTTTTTTTTTTTTTTTTGCAGATCAGTGTATTTCATATATAATGAGTATTGAGTTAGATGAGCAATTCATGTTCAGAAAAACTATTGTTAGGGATATAATGGTAGCTACCTCTGATAAGTATGTAAAAACATCAGGACCTATTGCAGATTTCTCATCAAGTGAAATATCCAGGGAAAAAAAACTCATCCAAAGAATAGTATTCTTTTTTGTAGCAATAAAAGAGCGGGCAGCCCACCCTGAGTAACATTAACGCAGCCGAAGGAGGTCCTTAAGGTACGGTCTAAGGGGCACTGAGAAGCAAGTACCCAATCTGATAAGTAGTTCCGCAACTAATCACCAGAGCACCACTATCGCTAAGTGGGTCTGCTACCCACGTGTGCTCGCCAATCCAACTCTTTTAGCTAGGCCCATTCTGGTAACAGCTGTTCTGGAAGAAATTTCGATGTATCTTCGTTTATAAACTTGCTGCAATCGACTCGTGAAAGCTTTATTGAGGATACTGAAGGGAGCTAATCCATTATTAGATTATTTTAATATTTATCAAATAAATATTTATAAGATCTGGCGGCGAAGTACATCAGTCTGGCTCCTATTCGTGATTCCCCAGAAACTTCCTAGACCCCAGCGTCTGCCAAAAAGAGTATTAAGGGTAATAAGAAGATACAAATAATATCACTAAGGCTTACAACGCCATCTTACACAAAGGGATATGGCATATTTCATATAAGTAGTGTCTACAAAGCTGGACCGCCGACTTCGTTCATTTCCCATATCAGCCCCGCCCGAGATCGTATAGTTGTGACAGAAGAAGCAGAGATTTTCACTTACCTCCGTTGTTCAAAACAATTATCAATGTAAGAACATGTAAATGAAGTTAGATATAAAAAAAGATTAAAAAATTACATTGTGTTTCGATGAAAACATGTGTTTCAATAATGATAATATATAAATAAATTCTTTATTATCCTGGGTTCAAAATTCCTTTATATTAACATTTACATGATATAAAATAGAAATTGGGCTTCGTAGTATATAAAATAAATATAAAGTTAACAGACTTTTACAAACTAGACGTTTACAAAAGAAAAATAAATAAAATGGAACCTTATTTCCATTGCTATTGTGAATGGGTGGTCATGAGATGGTTAAATAAGCCGGATTTAAATGTAAAAATGTTTCTGGAGAATCGGAGAGAGTAATAGCAAGATGAATAGAATTCCATTGGATTGGGATCGGATAAGGAAAGATTTATTGAAATGTGCAGTTCGGTGGGCCGTGGTGTATGACGGGGATGGACACAGGGTTTGAATTGTTGAAGATCGAAATTGTATGATGGACGGCGAGATTGGATAACTTGGTACAGGAATTATGCAAGGAAATACTTGCGACGATTGGAACGGTAAAGCCACTTCAACTCACTATAAAATCTATAATATTATTATCTACAACAATGACTTATTTAATCCACTTTTCCTTAGTCTACATTACCTAAAATAAAATAAAATATTTTATGTTTTCAATGTAAAGGATTTTTATTAAAAACACAATATGAAGACAAGATAATTTTATTCGAAGTATTTACCTTTTTTTTCTACACATTTTTCCCAACGTGACACCAACTTTTTTATCCCCAAACTGAAAAACTTCAAAGCTTTGAAATGAAACAAAATTTTTCCTTGATGATCATTTTCAAAAAGTTTTCCTTTGACGATGTTGTCTAAATTCCTGAACAGGTGGTAATCTGTTCCAACAGATGTCTCCAGACAAGTCGGAAGATGGTGGGTGCGGAAGAATTTCGTAGCCCAGTTCTTTCAATTTTTGCACGGTATGTTTTGAAACATGGGGTCTAGCGTTGTCGTGTAAGAGTATGCTTTTTTACTTTCCCAATACACTTTAAATGTCTTAAAAAAGATGCACTTGCATTTAGTTGTGCTGAGAGTCCTTTAACTGTTTGCTAGGAGTTTCCTTCTACTGTATGTTTGAGGACATCGTTGTCTATTACGGACGAAGGTCTTCCTCGGGGCAAGTTTTTCAAGTCGGTATCTCCAGCTGAAAACTTAGCAAACCAACGGCGCATGGTCCGTTCATTAACACTTCCTTCCCCAAACGCCTTGCAAATATTCTAGCGGCCTCAGCTGCTGAATGGCCGAGTTTAAACTTGTACAAAAATATTACTCGAAAATCGGGTGTTTCCATGTTCATATTTGTAGGTATACTAAAAGTGGGTAATTGATTGGGAAGCTAATGTTTATAATAGAAAGATAGAGGATTAGTAACTGTTTACTTTAAATATGTAAACATTCGGAAGAAAACAACAGAGACCTGAAAATCCTCTATGTATTTCAGAAACTATAAAAACGGACATTTCATGTGAAAAAACCCAATATTGTCAATAATGAACCTTTGCAATCGACCAAAAAAAAATTACCCCCCTCCCTCCCTCCTCCTCAAAATTTGAGAGCTTACGTTTCCAGATGCGTTAAATCCGAATTACGAATAAAAAAATAAATCCGTTTTTCTGCCGTCCTATACATTTTTTCGAAACTATTGCACCATTTTTTTTTTAAGTTCGCTACAAAAATACTAGTCTATGCAACGATGACCCTAACACCTAGACGTTGATATAAGCTGGTTATTTTTAAAATGGCGGCCGATTATATGGTCAAGCCACAACTTATAAGAGATATGATTCCCTGATAACTCGGTTATTATTGATGATAAAGATAAAATGTAAGGTTTTCTGGAATCAGGAAATTTTATTTGAATGAAAATAAAAGAAAAGGAAATAGTGACGCAGTCCTGTGTACAGGTTTTGGGTTTCTTATTTTTAATATTGAACCTTTGTAATCGACCAAAAAAAAAAAAAAAAAATACCCCTCCTCAAAATTTGAGAGCTTACGTTTCGAGATAAGTAGAATCCGGATAAATCGAATAAAAAAAAAATAAAAAAAATCTAAAATAAATAAATACCGAAATGCTTTAATAAATACAAAAATTTTTATTTTGGACAAAATAAAAAAAGAATCGTTGAAATTGGTTAACAACTAGCTGAGATACAGCGTTTTGAAATCAGTGGTAGTGATATGATATTTCCTTTGAATTATTGATTCTCATATTACTTAATTGCCTGTCAACAGCTATATAAACAATTATGCACTAATATTGTTATATTGGGGTTATGAAAAAAAAAAAAAAAAAAGTATTGTTATTGGAAATAATAAACCAATGTGTAATAATTTGCAGCGTTTTTAGTCATTAGTTTTCCAACGCTATATTATACATTTAGTTGTAATATATCTTTATGCTTAAAAAAATTATCTTAAAAAATTAATTGTTCTCTTCTCTATAACATTCGTTCAACTTGTATATTTACCTTCTTTTTTTTCGAATCTACAAAACTGAAGGTAGTTTGGAGGAAGACGATTTAAAATATTGGCATTTAAGCCCTGTCAGACTATTTCAACCAGAATGAAGCCTTCATGACATCAAAGCCGATTAGAGTTATAGGGTCGATATAGCGAGTTGAATTAAATTGGACTCACGGAGTTAACTTTAAAGCTCTTCTAAACCATCAAGTTCTTATGGCCTTTTCACGTATCCAACACGTCTTATATCGTGTAAGGAATCAAATATGTTAAGTGTATTTTTTTCCGGAAAAGCCAAAGGTGTGTATTGCATAAATGGAAAAGGCATGCTTTTACAAAAAGACTAAGAAATAGTTTTACTGTATAAGGTTATTAAATTTGATTCCTAATCTCAATTACTTAACTCCCAAGTTAGCTTAAATAAATATTCCATCTTATTGTAAATCGCACGCCAATGGCTGTGTTTCTAGTTCGTTTCTTATTCGAAAAAAATCCGACCAAGTGTTGTCATTACGTCATTACTTGTGAAGTCAAATATTTGTACATTTTATAAGAGGCAAAGTACAGAGATGGGTTGACGGAAGTTATCTGCCGAGATAAGGAAAGAGGAAAATGGTTGTTTGGAAAGGGCAATCTTTCTTGATAAGCAGTTTCGATGATAAGTGGGGGTTTCTTTGACGTCGGGCTCTCTGTGAAGTGAAGTTACCGAAAACCTAATAGGCCTAATCTCTGCACTTATTTCGGGCCGATCACAGCTGATTTTATATCTACCTGTTATTTTTCGAACAAAATACAAAAATGCAGTCGTTATTTCGGATTTCTCGGCTAGTAGTTTAGCATTGTGAAGGTAATCAAAACCTTGTTCCAACAGGATAAGTATAACAGAACTGATTGTCTGCTAAATGCAGTGATACACTCTTTCGTAGATAATTTGATATGTCGGATGCCCGGGGTGTTTGGATTGTTTCTGATCATCATACATTAATGAATGGCTTGCTCTATTGGGTAGGGCACTAGATAAATGATCTCCGGGTCTCGGGGTATTAGGTTCGAATCTCCGATGTAGGTAGAATAATCAGTTATTCTGATATTTTAGCCGCGGATGGGGCCTTCTGTAGCTAATCCAGCTATTTTTGACATGGACATATCTTTTGGATGGTGGTTTGTAACTTTCATTGTGTAACGTTTTTAACACTTAGTTTGAACGCTGTTAAGCTCTCGGTCTTCCTCGGGTCGAAAATATAATGACAGTTCCCTGACTATAAATATAATATAATTTATTAAAACAACTCTTCTTAATAAATTTAATTATTATTACATAAATAAATTAATACATATTTCTTGATATTTCGAGGTCCGTAAAAGTCCATAAAATCGGTTTTTTTATTTGTTTTTTTTAAGGATACTACGCACGTCTGTGTGAGGCGATGGTACGACTTAATACATCTTAACGTTATTGATTTTAGATTTTTTTTTCATTGTTACTTTCACTTACCTATATATGAAATATATAGTAAGGGAAAGTATTGCGATTTTGATTAAACTCCATATGTAGATGTCAAATTTGATGGGGTTTGAAATGATGTAGGTTTCATTCTGATTGAATTCAGGGCTTCAATACCGATTAACAATAACAATATTATCTTGTTATCAACGATGAAAAATAGGTAAATATATAAGTTGAACGAATTCGATCTCTCACTAATGGAGAAAACTGCAAAATATTGTTTTAATGCAATTTTTTGGTCAAAAACGAAATAAGAACAGTAATATAGATGTGTAATATACCGTTGGAATACTAAAGATTTTATAAAAAATATTATCTTATACACAAGCTTGTAAAAGCTTAATATTAAATAGTGATGAAAAGCCCACAAAACTAAGAGATTATTTTAGATAATAATATAAATAATAATCTTAATAAAACACATGTTTCTATAGAAATTCAAATTAATTAATTGTTTATTAGTTTCACTAATTACTTTCACTTACTATATATAGTAAAAGAAAGTATTGCGATCGTGAAAATTTTCGAATTCCAGTTTTCAACGGAAATACACATTTTAGGTCCCCTGAGTCCAAATAACAAGTCCGCAAAAATGGTCTATGGTCGGTGTGTTGCTGTGTGGTAATCAACTGGTCGGAAATATACGGTAAGTCTCTATGAAACCAAAATTTCATATTTCGATCTAAATATAAGCTCCGAGGGTTACAAAACCTTTTTAGGCAATCCAATGACTTACCAGATAGAGCCACTTTATACCATGCATTTTATGCAACAACTTTTTTCCGTTTTTCAACTGTGAAAACCGGTTCCGGCGATATTTGAATTAATCCACTGCTATATATGATTATAAAAATCTTAATGAGCTTTAATATCATTATAGTTTCATTTAGGATTATCTAAAGTCCTGAACAGGGCTTAAATGGTCCGATTTTTTAAATTTTCTCTCTAAAGTACCTTTTGTTTTTTTTATTGTATTCCTATAAAATAAATATATTAAATCTTGTTACCACTGATATAAAAATGAGGAAATATATATAATTGAATGAATTCGATACCCAAACTAAAATGAAAGATGAAACAGGAAAAAAATTAGATTTTTATTAAAGCAATGTTTATGTTTTTGGAACATAAGAGCAGTAATATACACGTGAGATATACTGTTGGAAAGCTTAAGATTTTATGAAAAAAATATTATCTTATACTCAAGCTTTTAGAAGTTAATAGAGAGTGATGAAAAAGCAAAAAACTAAAATGATATATTTTTAATGAGAATTAAATTATTAATGTATTTTTACTTTTCACTTACTATATATAGTAAGAGAAAGTATTGCGATCGTGAAAATTTTCGAATTCCAGTTTTCAACGGAAATACACGTTTTAGGGTCCCCTGAGTCCAAATAACCAAGTCCCGCAAAAGGTCTGTGTGTGTGTGTGTTGTCTGTGTGTGTCTGTGTGTGTGTGTGTGTGTGTGGTAACTCCCGGGCGGAAACAGTAAGTCCTATGAAACTGAAATTTCATATTTAAGACAACTATACGCCCGAGACGTGACAAAACTTTTTTCATCAAAATGAGCTTACCAGAAGAGGCACTTTATACCATGCATTTTGCACCTTTTTTCGATTTTCTCAAAAACGGTTCCGACGATTTTGATTAAACTCGCTATATCGATGTAAAATTTAATGGGCTTTAATATCATGTAGGTTTTATTTGGATAAAAATGGTCTGACAGTGCTTAAATGCCGATATTTTATATCTCCTAAAGTACCTTTAATTTTGTTGATTCTATAAAAATAACTATATTATCTTGTTACCACTGATAAAAAACAGACAAATATATAAATTGAATGAATTTGATACCCAACTAAAGGAGAAAACAGAAAAAATATTTTTTAAAAGCAATTTTTTGTTTTTGAACATAAAAGCAGTAATATACACGTATGATATACTGTTGGAAAGTTTAAGATTTTAGAAAAAATATTATCTTATACTCAAGCTTTTAGAAGTTAATAGAGAGTGATGAAAAGAAGATAAAACTAACTGATTATTTTAGACAATAATATAATAGATTTTTTAATTTAAATACATGTTTCTGTATAAATTCAATTTAATTAATTCTTTAATAGTTTCACGTTTTTTTATCTCTAACTGTATTCGAAAATTCTTTAATCGATTTTTAAACCTGAGGTAAGTGAAAGTCCTGTGTTGCCCGCACCAGATTTTTTTTTTTTATTTGAGGCGCTAAAATTTGGTTTTGATTTCTTTGTAATATTATTTTAAAGAGAACTTATAATAATATTAAAAAATAATTTATGATTATTACCCAAACTCGCTTGAATCAGTTTTGAATTCATGATTTAATGCTCAAAGCATAACAGAACGGATATGATTATAAACGCTTCGAGGGGGTAACGAGTGGTGAAAAGAAAATTGATGGGAGATCCGCTTTCATAATCGTGTAAAGTTAATTGAACAAACCCGGTGTGATGTTCCTGCCTGGCAAATCATTACCGATTCATGTCCACACCGCCCGATCTACTTTGTCATGGGGTGAATTGACGAGCCTTCGCCTTTAGAAATAACGTTATGAAAACGAATAAATTAATACATTATCAACCCCCTATATATAGAAATAACAGTGCGGCGTACTTTCACCTATAAAAGTCTCGTTTCATAAAACATTTGACATTCGTTTACGAATTTTATGGCTAATGGGACCATTATACCTTTCGATGTTTATCGCCAAGTAACAAAATCTCGTTTCGGTTCGAATCGTAAAGTGGAAACATCTGTTATTGAGGGTGTGTACAGTTGTGTTGGAATATCCGCAAGTTATTTTATGTTAAGAACATTATGTTACTCATATTGAAATATTGGGTTGTTTCACATGAAATGTCCGTTTTCATAGTTTCTGAAATACATAAAAGATTTTGCAGGTCTTCGTTGTTTTCTTTCGAATGTTTACATATTTAAAGTAAACAGTTACTAATCCTCTACCTTTGTATTATAAACATTAGCTTCCCAATCAATTACCCACTTTTTAGTATACCTCCAAATATGAACATGGAACATGGAAATACGAGATTTTCGAGCAATATTTTTGTACGAGTTTAAACTCGGCCTTTCAGCAGCTGAGGCCGCTAGAAATATTTGTAAGGCGTTTGGGGAAGGGAGTGTTAATGAACAGACCATTCGCTGTTGGTTTGCTAAGTTTTCAGCTGAGGATACCGACTTGGAAAACTTGTCCCGAGGAAGACCTTCGTCCGTAATAGACAACGATGTTTTCAAACATACAGTAGAAGGAAACCCCTACCAAACAGTTAAAGGATTCTCAGCACAACTAAATGCTAGTGCATCTACCGTTTCCAGACATTTAAAGTGTATTGGGAAAGTAAAAAATAAAATAAAAAATGGGTACCTCATGATCTCACTGGGCGGCAGCTAGACCCCATGTTTCAAAACATACCGTGCAAAAATTGAAAGAATTGGGCTAACGAAGTTCTTCCGCACCCACCATATTCTCCCGACTTGTCTCCAACAGATTACCACCTGTTCAGGAATTTAGACAACTTCGTCGATGAAAAACTTTTTGAAAATGATGATGATGATGAAGTGAAAAGTACGTTTTCAGATTTTGTTTCACTTTCTGACCTTTATATTCCTACTCATAGAACAACAACTTTTGATCATTTCTTTCTTGTCCGCTCAACTACTCTCATGGATTCCCTACCTACTCATATCCGCCATGCTTCTTCCCTACCATCATTCAAGCCCCAGGCTATTCCAGTACCTACTGTCATCCCAAACAAGCCTGATATTTCAAGTAAAATATCAATTTAAGAAGAAAATTTATTATTTATTGATCATATTTTGCTCAGTTAATTGATCAATTATTATGAATCAGTTTCAACGTAAAGTTTTGTTAAACACATTTAGCTATCAGAAGTTTACTTATTTTACTATTTTGTTTTATTTTATTTGGGGATCACTTGTAGCTGGGTGGCTAGCATAACAGCCTCCTATGCCTAAGGTCACGGGTTCAAACCCGAAGTTGGTCCTAGGATTTTTTAATGGGAGTAAAAAATCCTTAGTTATGCCGTCCTTCGGAGGGGACGTTAAAAGGTGGTCCCGAGCCTGTGCAATGTCAGGTACTCGTTAAAGATCCCTATCCTAATAAAAACTGGATAGGCAAAATTTAGGACTCCCACTGTAGCATCGTCCGATTAGTCCATAGTAGCATAAAGTGACTAAATTTAAATTAAATTAATAAACAAAATATTTTTTCTTTTCTTTTCAATTTTTTTTGGAAGTTTTCTTAATTGAACATTTAAAAAAGCACATACTATCTTCCATTCATCATCTAATCACTTTAATTCATAAGTCTTATAACATTTTTCATCCTAGTCGACGTTTCGGGGTTGTTTCCCCATTTTCAAGACTTATTCCTTGCTACAACATTTTTCATCCTTCACTACATTTCATAGCACACTGCTACTTGTCTATACAGTCTAAACAGTGAGCCAATATAGACAAGTAGAAGTGTGCTATGAGATGTAGTGAAGGATGAAAAATGTTGTAGCAAGGAATAAGTCTTGAAAATGGGGAAGCAACCCCGAAACGTCGACTAGGATGTAAAATGTTAAAAGACATATCAACTGTTCTTAAGTGACACTGTCCCCGAATAATTTTTTTTTTCTATTCTATATCCTGTAGCATATTTGTTTTTTGTATTATCAAATAATGTAGTAAGTTAAAGTATATATAGAAAAAGTATTTGTCTGGGATGTCACAGAAACTGTTTTTCAGCAAATTTTACGAACCAAAAAAAAACCTCTTTACTCTATGCATTTTGCACTTTTTTTTTCCTCCGTCCGTTGATTCGCAATTATGATTTACCCTTTGTTTCTCACTGTAACGACCGCCTTCAAGCCGTTGCTATAAACAATTACCGCTGGAGCTTAGCATAGCGACCATAAACAAGGAAGCAAGTAGACCACAACAGGAATAGCACTAGGCCTTCAGTTAGTTTCCTAATGAGCTATCGCTCAGCCACACGCCTAGTTCGACCTTCTCTTCTATTTATCCAGATTTGCTATTTCTACTTACGCCTGTTTTTTATCTTTGTTTTTTTTTTTTTTTGTTCCTACTTTCTATTTTGTATTCGAGAAATATAAATTAATGTATGGGTTGTTTTGTTTTTTTTACTTTCACTTACCTATATATGAAATAATATCAAAAGAATTTCGATCGTGAAAACTTTTGAATTCCGGTTTTCGACGAAAATACACGTTTTAGGGTCTCCTGAGTCCAAATAACCAAGCCTCGCAAAAAGTTTTTTTTTTTTTTTTTTTTTTTTTTTTTACGCGTAGGAGAAAAATCTTTCATAAGACGAAGTGCAACTGTCTGGCGAGATGACTGTGAGATTACTACTCACTAAAAAACCACCTCCCAATTCGTCTTCACCACCCCACGGAACCGCTGTCAAGCATTACTTCATGGGAGGCAGAAGGGCTAAATGCCAATTACTTAAATGGACATCTGATTTAGGCTAGGCCAATGCCCCACCTCTCCTTCCTTGCTCCTGTACTCTGAGCTTTCTGCCGATTTGTGCTGCATAATCAGCTCCAACTCTCCTAACTAACCATCATCAAAGAGACTAAATTTTCGGGTGATGCTTTTGTACTGAATTTAGCGTCTATCTCCGACTTTTGTCGAAAGAATCCCGAACAAGAGAATAATGCATGTTCCACTGTTTCTTCTATGGGATCACAAAATGGGCACAATGAGCATTCCTCTATTTTGAAACGGGCTAAGTAGGCTCTGAAGCAACCATGCCCAGTAAGCAGTTGAGTGAGATACTAATCTACATCTCCATGTTTTCGGGATGACCATGTCGATATGTCGGGAATTAGGCGGTAGGTCCATCTTCCAGTGTGTGTGTGTGTGTGTGGGGAAGGGATAACTCCCGAGCGAAAACGAAAAGTCATGTAAAACTGAAATTTGACATTTAAGACAACTATACGCCCGAGATGTTACAGACACTTGTTCATCAAAATCAGCTGACCGAAAGATGTACTTTATACCTTGCATTTTGCGAATTTTTACGATTTTCTCAACAAAAAAATATAATACGAAATTTGTATATTTATTCGTTTAGCGACAGTTTATGCCACTGTGGCTAAATGGGCGAAGCTACAGCTAAATTTTGCTTGTTCGGGTTTAATTAGGGTTAGGATCTTTAAGGAGTACCTGAAACAAGCTCGGGATCACCATTTTAGTTTTCCCTTGGAGGACAGAATTACCAAGAATTTGTGGTTTCCTTTAATAAAAACCTGTGCCGTGTGCCGGTTTCGCAGAATCTGCCTGGTTGGATCTTGGTCCTCAAGCTGTTAAATAATAGCCTAAGGAAGATCGATTTGTAAAAATTGAATCATTAGCTTGAGATACTTAAATAAATCACTAGTTAATATATATTAAAAAAAATAAAGTATCTCCTCATCACAGAATTTAATAAGTAGAAATACAATTTGTGTAATGATGATATAATGCAGATTTGTTTATTCATTTAACATCTGTTTATGTGGTCCATTTAATGCTCGCAGAATCGTCTGGTTATGGATTGTACTCTGAAAGGTCATAGAGAACTGAAGTCAAGAACAAAATGGTCTCGGGTTATAGAAATTTCTATTGTTTTACGACCAACGGCCGTGCAAGGAGGTGATTAAGTCTAAATCAAGCTCGGGTGCCAGGTTTTTCCCCAAATTTGGAGAACATTATAAAGGTTAGGTATGCCCCAGGAGGGTCTCCATACCCCAGGGTCGATGCATAGCTAAAACAATAATAATATAATAATAATAATAGGCTTACCGAACCCGAAGGTTCGATGCCGATACCACCAAATTCCGCCTACACATACTCGTCCAATGTTCACCGTTCAAGCCCAAGCCCACGAGATCTGCCTTAACGCAATCCTCCCATCGACGCTTCGACCGACCTTTCGGACGCCTACCAGTCGGATCAGCGAATATCAACTTTCTCGGAATACGTTCTTCACCGAGCCTAACAACTTTACTCGCCTATTTGAGTCTCCGCGAAGCTATCAATTCAATTACATTCACAGGATACCTCAATTCCACGTTGTGCAACCTTCTAAACTCCCCAGTGGTCTCATCTCTCTTCGGACCAAATATTTTACGCACCTTATTTTCGAAAACCTTAAGCCGTTGTTCGTCCTTCAAAGTAAGCGGCCACGTTTCACATCCGTAAAGAACCGTCGGAAGAATAATAGTTTTATAAATTCTAACATTTAAGTTTTTAGATAGAAGCCGCGAACTAAGTAACTTAGCAACTGAATAATCACAGGCATTTCCCACCTTTAATCGGGACATTATTTCTTCCTGGATTTCATTTTTTCTTGTTATCATTGAACCTAAATACTTGAATTTCTCTACGTGTTCAAAAGTATGCCCTGGTAAATGAATATTACCAAGATCGCCACCGTTTCTGCTACTAATCATATGTTTCGTCGGTATTTAATTCGAGTCCTATTTCTTTACCGGTTTTTATCAAGAGACTTTTCCATAGCAAAATTAACACAAATAATAATTCTGTATCAGTTGATATTGAAACATTGGCCTCAGAGAACATTAGACTAGTGCTGCAGCCATTAGACCCTGCCGCTCCATTTTTGGTTAATACATTTAGGTATAATTTAACACAAAGTTAGGTATACTATTATATACCTAACTTTGTATTAAATTATAACAATTACTTATTAACGTGCTTAAACTTAGAGCATTTTTTATCAATAAATAGTCTTATCTGTTTATTTATATTAGTGTATTTGCAGCTACCCATATTTACAATTATGTTATACTGCACTGCTATTGACTGATATAAATAGAAACACATATAATTTATCCAATGTTTATTTTATATGAATTTTGTGAATCAATGAACTTTATATTGTTGTAATCGACAAAAAAACAAATTACCCTCCTCAAAATTTGTGGCCTATTGTATCAAGATGCGTAAAACCTGAATAACAAAAAAAAAGAATAATCCGTTTTTTTTCTTAATTAATGAATAAATACAAAAAATTGAGCTGATAGCCTCGCGAGGAGGGGTTCTGCTCAGCTACTCCCCACTTACTCAGCTACACCTGAACCTGTGTGCGGAATTAGTCTCAGCAAAGCCAAAGGTCTGATTAAGGCGGCTGCTGATAATAGATCCAGGCAATACTGGAAGGATACCGATAAGCAGCATCACTCCAAGATGTTCCTGGATGGACCCTGCAAAGAGAGAAGTCATACTCTACTCTCAATGGACAGGACAACACTAAGGAGGGTAACAGGACTATACACTGGACACTGTCAACTTAATAAGCATCTCCACAATATGGGTTTGGTGGCCTCACCGACTTGCAGATTCTGCAAGAAGGATGATGAAACTGCATTTCATTTGATATGCAGTTGCCCAGAGATTGCCAGGATACGGTTTTACCACTTTGGCGTCGACCGTATCCCTGATCCCAACTGATTAACCCCCACAGGTTAGTCATATTCACCAAGGCGCTAGCTCTGTACTAACAGTAGATTGGACGGCGCACAATAAGCCTAATATTGGCTGCTGTGCATTGGATTAGCAGGCAAAAAAAAAAAAAAAAAAAAAAAAAGTGGGTACCCATGAATTTGGGAATGGGGAAAACTAGTGACTGAGTTTAATCTTGAGCAAAGCATCATCTTGTAGACTCTCAAGATATACTGAGACTATTCGTGGCCTATCAGAGTACATTTTGCTTTTCTATTTCGTATACTTCCTCCTCATAGTCCATACTACATTTTCAAGACTAACCCTAAGTGATCACCCAATCACCTTCTTTTCCTCTGTCAAAAACCTGGGTATTACCATTGCAAAACCCTTATTAGCCGGATTAGCCGGCAAAAAAAAAAAAAAAATAAAAAAAAAAATAATAAAAAATTATTTAGGGAATTACATTTTATACAAAATTAAAAAAAAAAAAAAATTATTAAAGTTGGTTCAGAACTAACAGAGATAAAGCATTTTAAAATAAGCAGTGGTGATGTGCCATTTTCTTTTGAATTATTTATTGCTTTTCATATCTGTTAATTGCCTATAAGCAACTATAAAAACAGTTATACCCTAATATTGTTATCTGGAAATAATAAACCATTGTGTAATAATTTGCAGCGTTTTTACTATTGAGAACATGCTTATAAGTAAACTTAAAGCTTAATTTATTTTTGTTTTATGGTAAATGTAAAGTTATCTTTATTAATGTTTATTTATAGTTTAACTATGCTAATATTATTATGTTTGCCTTTGAATAGTTAGGATCTATTCGTAAGAGGATTTCTCCTAAAAAACAAATAATCTATATGCAAAGTTAGCTTACATAAAAAAAAAAAAAAAAAAAAAAAATGTAAATTGTATTTTTATTTATATTTGTGTGAAACATTTGTTCGTTTGGTTGAACAGTATGCGAAATATTAGCAGAAATCCGAGTTTTCTTATTACATCTTACTGCCATAAAATTCAAATATCCTTACCAAGGCTCTTTTCAATTAATTGTTGTATAATACACCATGCAAATTACAATTAGATTACGACCTAATGTTTATTAATGATGTAATTTTAAATTATTATTTTTTATGATCATTTTTAGAGGATATACATAATTAAGGTGACACGTGTGTCCCATTATTTATTTATTTTTGTAATCAATAAACATTTTTTTCATGGAAATGCTTAACAATGATCAGGTCTTGTGATTTTATATGATATGAATAATGAATCAATTCCATTGTGCTATATTCACTAAGATATCCTTTGTGAATAAATATCTTAGAACATATTAAATATAACATTTAGTGATATTTCCTTCGTAGTGATATTTTAGTTTTCCACATTATTTATTTTGTTTTTAGCTGAGAAAAGATATTTTTATTGCCCATATTAAGATATTAAAAACTTGATGCTCACTGAGTGTGAAAAATGTTATCATAACCACATTACAATAAATCTTTAGCGATTATTGTAGATTTTTTGTTTTTTTGTTTATTTATTTAACAACCCTTTATTCTGCTGTGGCTAATCGGACGATGCTGCAGTGGGAGTCTTAAGTTTTGCCTGGTCAGGTTTAATTAGAAAGGGATCTTTAATGAGTACCGAGGGAGCCGGTAGCTGAGTGGCGCTAGTCTCCCACGCCAGAGTTGTGAGTTCGAGTCCCAGTCCCAGCGGGACTTTTATAAGAATATAATTAAATGGGGACTCTCTCACAGCTTCTCCCCCGGGTGGTGAGACTCGTCAGCCTACTGGTGACAACTCGCAAAAATAGGTTTAAGGTGTGATGACCCTACCCTGATCATTTCATCGAGAAACGTGAGAGTATATTCTCCCAGGAGTCTATACAACGCGGCCAAGGGCCTACGGCCTAGTGAAAAAAAATAATGAGTACCTGACATCGCACAGGCTTTTAACGTATCCTCCGAAGGACGGCATAACTACGAGGTTTTTACTCTCTTTAAAAAACCCTAGGGTCACCTGCGGGATTGAACGCTGGACCTTGGACATAGTAGGCTGTTATGCTAACCACTATGCTACAGATAACCCCATTCGAGTTTTGTTATTCTGATGTACTGCATAATTTTTGATTTATTACACTACACAGATATTTAAAAACAAATCTTTTCGCTATAGTTTTGTTCCTAAACACGCACCTCATATGTTTTCATGTTAATGATTTCAGATAATTCATAATTTATTAAGAATCAAATAAAATATAGATAAAATCAAAAACATCCTGCCAATTACGTGTATTGCTTTATTAAATATTGTTCACCTTATATTATATTTTATTAATTTAATATAATTATTTCATTATTTTATTGTATTTTTTATACTTATTGCTTTTCATTGGGCCAATTGTATTATATTGCTATCGTAAGTTAAATCGAGAACTATATATAATTATATCTGATGAGAAATTCAAGAATAAAGATATTTGGTATTTTTTATCTAATTTATTCTCTCAAAAAAGTAAATTTTCAAAACGTCTTTTATATGAAATATTTAAATTTGTAAATGAGAAAGATTTTGTTTTTAACTTGTAATCGTAACTCGTAATACGCCCGAAAAGGACTAATTTACTATTTCAAAGGATATGCCCGATTTTCATATTTTAAGGACTATTTTAATTTTTGTTTTTTTATTTTAAGTTAAAAGTATTACAGATAGTACTTTCATCTGGGTATTCCCCGAAGAAAGCTTGATCGTTTCTTATTGCTATTCCAGTAATGTTCTTTTCCGATTAGTATATGTGGCTCCTACCGCGGTTACCATATTTTAAGGACTATTTTAATTTTTGTTTTTTTATTCTAAGTTAAAATCGCCATTCTTATTGAAAGGAATCTTAACACTTGACTTTTATTGTAACCAGGATACAATTAAAAATAGAAGAGAACCTCCATTTTTGACTCGATTCTCCTTTTAAAAGGAATCGAATCGAAATAAATCACTGGTAACTAGGATTACCACACTAAAAAGGACACTTTATAATATAGAAACTCTCTTCTCGATGCAAGAAGCGGTCCGAAATAATTTAAGTCTGTCTATATTAGGGTGGATGAGATGGGTTACGCCCGAAAAGGACTAATTTACTATTTTGAAGGATATGCCCGATTTTCATATTTTAAGGACTGTTTTAATTTTTGTTTTTTTTATTCTAAGTTATAATCGTCATTCTCGTTGAAAGGATTCATAACACTTGACTTTTATTGTAAGGAGGATACGATTCTAAATGGAAAAGAACCTCCATTTTAACCTCCATTAGAAACTCACGCCCGAAAAGAACTAATATACTATTTTAAAGGATATGCCCGATTTCCATAGTTTAAGGACTGTTTTAATTTTTATTTTTTTATTCTAAGTTAAAGTCGCCATTATCGTTGAAAGGATTCTTAACACTAGACTTTTATATTAACCCGGATACGATTCAAAACAAAGCCCTTTTCGTACACAAATGTGAAAAAAAAGGGGGAAATTTGAATCTTGATTGATACAATAGTATTTTATTCATTATAGAACTCATCTCATAAAATATGGATGGGATCCCTTTTTTTTTCTCTTTTTTTTTTTTTTTTTTTATTCTCTTATTTAAACCAACGTCCAGATTTGTAAAACCCCTTACAAAATTCTTGATAAATTATTTATAAAAAAATTAAGGCCTTAATTAATTGTTCTTTCAGATTTTTTCGCAATTTATGAGTATATCTTATGAGATTCTAATTGAATAACTATATCTAACGTCAGATAGCGCGGTGGCAGATAGTACTTTCATCTGGGTATTCCCCGAAGAACGATCGAGCTTATTGCTATTCCAGTAATGTTTTTTTCCGATTAGTATATGTGGCTCCTACCGCGGTTACCAGATTGTACAAATGACTCTTAGATTCCTTCCCGGGAAAATTATCAGTTTCTTATTGTATTGGGTTGTGTCACATAAAATGTTCGTTTTCAAGGTTAAGGATTTTTATTAAAAATACGATGTGAAAACAAGATAATTTTATTCGAAGTATTTACCTTCTTTTTCTACACTTTTTCCCCAACGTGACACCAACATTTTACTCTCACTTACTATATATAGTAAGGGGAAGTATTGCGATCGTGAAAATTTTCGAATTCCAGTTTTCAACGGGAATACACGTTTTAGGGTCCCCTGAGTCCAAATAACGAAGTCCCGCAAAAAGGTCTGTGTGTGCGTGTGTGTGTGTGTGTGTGTGTGTGTGTGTGTGTGTGTGTGTGTGTGTGGTAACTCCCGGGCGGAAACGGTCAGTCCTATGAAACTGAAATTTCATATTTAAGACAACTATACGCCCGAGACGTGAAAAAACTTTTTTCATCAAAATGAGCTTACCAGAAGAGGCACATTATACCATGCATTTTGCACCTTTTTTCGATTTTCTCGAAAACAGTTCCGACGATTTTGATTAAACTCGCTATATCGATGTAACATTTAATGGGCTTTAATATCATGTAGGTTTTATTTGGATAAAAATGGTCTGACAGGGCTTAAATGCCGATATTTTAAATTTTCTTCCCCTAAAGTACCTTTAATTTTTTAGATTCAATAATAATAACTAGATTATCTTGTTAACGCTGATGAAAAGCAGGTTAATATATAAATTGAATAAATTCGAAAACAGACTAAAGGAGAAAACAGAAAAAATATTTTTTTAATGCAATTTTTCGTTTTTGAACATAAGAGCAGTTATACATGTATGATATACCGTTGGAAAGCTAAAGATTTTAGAAAAAATATCATCTCATACACAAGTTTTTAGAAGTTATTGGAGAGTGATGAAAAGAAGATAAAACTAACTGATTATTTAAGATAATAATGAAATAGATTTTTTAATAAAACACATGTTTCTATATAAATTCAATTTGATTAATTCCTTAATAATTTCACGTATTTTTATCTCTAAAATTCTTTCATTAATTTTAAAAATGGAGATAAGTGAAAGTCGTGTGTTGCTCGCACCAGATTTTTTATCCCCGAACTGAAAAACTCTGAGCTTTGAAGTGAAACAAGATCTGAAAACGCACTTTTCACTTGATCATCATTTTCAAAATGTTTTCCTTTGACGAAGTTGTCTAAATTCCTGAACAGGTGGCAATCTGTTGGAGACAAGTCGGAAGAATATGGTGGGTGCGGAAGAACTTCGTAGTCCAGTTCTTTCAAATTTTGCACGGTATATTTTGAAACATAGGGTCTTACTGCCGCTCAGTCCCCAACGCCAAATATTTCTAGCGGCCTCAGCTGCTGAATGGGCGAGTTTAAACTCTTACAAAAATATTACTGGAAAATTGCGTGTTTCCATGTTCATATTTGGAGGTATACTAAAAAGTTGGTAATTGATGGGGAAGCTAGTGTTTATAATACAAAGGTAGAGGATTAGTAACTGTTTACTTACTGTTTAAAATTCGGAAGAAAACAACAGAGACCTGCAAAATCCTAAATGTATTTCAGAAACTATAAAAACGGACATTTCATGTGAAACAACCCAATATTTCCAACGTCTGCTGGCAACACTTTTACAGATCTGCATCCATTTCAAGGCTTATTGAATCCGATGAACATTACTGCATTTAGTAATTTTTACAAATTGTTGATTAGTTCTACACTGTTGATAATTTAAGTTATATACGATTCAGTCAATAAATAAGCAATTTAGATTAGGCTACGTTTCGAGAATTTATTGTTCTTACTTTCATGCCCTAACATTGAAAAAATATTAATAAATATTTTTTCTCGCCGCTTTAGGCTGCTTCAGGACTTACTAGACAATCGGGCAAACCTTCCTCTGAACTACAAAAGGCTCATTTACATGACTATTATAAGACCAATCTGGACTTACGGAGTAGAGCTTTGGGGCTCTACTAAACCATCAAATTCTTCCCGCATTCAATCCTTACAATCCAAAATCCTTCGTAAGATCTTCAACGCTCCTTACTTTGTCACGAATAAAATCATTCATAAAGACCTCTATGTTCCGTATGTAGCTGATTTGGCCCGGACCAGGTATCAATCCTTTCATGACAAACTCCATTCGCGCTCTAACCCACTAGTTTCGATCTTTTCTTCCTCTTTAATTCCGGATAATCCTCCGAGGCGCCTGAAAAGGAAATGGGACCTTTTAGTTTAGAATATTTTTAGAATTCTTCCAATGGGAAGCTTCTCTACATGTATATCATGTCATTGTATTATATAACACATCACATTTACTTGATGTATTTTTGTTAATACATAACAATAAAATGATAAAAAAAAAAAAATATATATATATTTTTCCACTGTTAGGGGATGAATGTGAGAACAATAAATTCTCGAAACGTAGCCTAAACAAAATTGGTTATTTACTGACTGAACCTCAAGACCCGTGGATAACTTATATGTATATGTATATATAAAACCTGTACTTCTACAACCCATAAAGGGTCTGTCTCAGTACATATAGAGATTCTTACTGATGCATATTTCTGGGAAGAAGGTTAGGAGTCTTTAACTTCCATTATATAACATTTTTCACTCTCAGTTTGACACACATGTCAGCGAATAGATTCGGACACTCTACAAGCGTTTTCACGACAACTTACACTTAAATACCAACGCATTAATATAAAATATGCCGGAAGACATCCGCAGAAGACTGAAAAGAAGTTGGATGAGAGATCTTATGACCTAAATGCGTAATAGAAAGCACACCAGGAAGAAGTGCCGCAGAGCCTGAATGACAGATTGAATAGAAAAATATTGAAATAAAAAAAGATTACTTATGTAAACTAGATGTTTGCATTGAAATTCATTTTACTTCTTCAACTCATTCTAATTTAACTTTACCTGTATTTAATTGTTTTTACTTTTATTTTAACCAGGTAAATGAAAGTTGTGTGTTGTGCGCACCAAAATACTATTTATATATATGATTCAAATGAAATATAGATAGCTATTCGATAATATCAGAAAAAAAGGTGCTAATTGTGTATAATACTTAATTTAAAGTTGTTAATTCTTGTTGATCCGAAAAAAAAATCGTCCATTTAATTTTGTTCGCAGTGATAAAAAATCTGGTGCGCTCAACACGACTTTCACTTACCTCCATTTTTAAAATCAATGAAAGAATTTCCAAATACAGTTAGAGGTAAAAATACGTGAAACTATTAAAGAATTAATTAAATTGAATTTATATAGAAACATGTGTTTTATTAAAAAATCGATTATATTGTTATCTAAAATAATTAGTTTTATCTTCTTTTCACCACTCTCTATTAACTTTTAAAAGCTTGAGTATAAGATAATATTTTTCTAAAATCTTTTGCTTTCCAACGGTATATCATACATCTATATTACTGCTCTTATGTTCAAAAACCAAAAAATTCATTAAAAATATATTTTTTAGTTTTTTCCTTTAGTTGGGTGTCGGATTCATTCAATTTATATATTTATCTGTTTTTGATCAGTGCTAACAAGATAATATAGTTATTTTTATAGAATCGACAAAATTAAAGGTACTTTAGAGAAAGAAAATTTAAAATATCGGCATTTAAGCCCTGTTATACCATTTTTATCCGAATGAAACCTAAATGATATTCAAGCCCATTAGATTTTACATCGATATAGCGAGTTTAATCAAAATCGTCGGAACCGTTTTTGAGAAAATCGAAAAAAGGTGCAAATTGCATGGTATAACGTGGCTCTTCTGGTAAGCTCATTTTGATGAAAAATGTTTTGTAACGTCTCGGGCGTATATTTGTCTTAAATATGAAATTTCAGTTTCATAGGACTTACCGTTTCCGCCCGGGAATTACCAAACACACACACACACACAGACCTTTTTGCGGGACTTGGTTATTTGGACTCAGGGGACCCTAAAACGTGTATTTCCGTTGAAAACTGGAATTCGAAAATTTTCACGATTGCAATACTTCCCCTTACTATATATAGTAAGTGAAAGTAAAAACGGTTAATTTACAAGTTGGACGAATTTGATAACTAACTAAAGGAGAATAGAGAACATATTTTTCTATGTAGATTTTCTACCTTATTGCTTCCTCTCTATATAAAAAATCCTTTATCGCATATATAATAATGGTTATAAAGAAATTGAAAACAGTAGGAAATTGTCTTTCTATATCTAAAAAATCTCTCTTTAGATCTTTGTGCTAAGTGTTTCAAGTACTTGACCACTTAGCTCCTCAAGCAAGGTTATATGGTACCAGAAGTTGAGGAGATTTGGACCCGGCTATGACCAGCGGCCATACAATACTGACAGATCCCTGACTGACAGCCCCCCGAACTGGTACCAGTACCTGCTTGCCCTCTACCAATCACGGCCCTTTGTTGCGGTCCAGGGTGGGTGTAGGGATCTGCTGATTGGCAGCCTTCTCCACATTAATATTCACTTCCCTTGTTTATTTTTTGTAGCGGCTCGGGTTCTCACGAGATTGGGCCCTAGGGGAGTGTCCAAGTAGGCATTACACCGGAACAGAATGAGATCGGGGTGCATAATTTGGGAGAATTGATCCGGGCTGAAATATTTATTATTTTATTCCAAATTCAGGCATGTATATTTTCATTTTTCCAGAGTAACTATTGAATTATCCCAGGGATAACAGCCTCCTATGCTTAAGGTGGCTAGTCGAACCTAGCTGATGGCTCTAGGGTTTTTTAAAGAGAGTAAACTATTCTTCTAAAGTCGATGAGAATGCTGCTTCTTTTGCTGCTTGATCAGCGATTTCGTTTTCTTTGATCCCCACATGGGATGGGATCCAAACAATTACTAATTTTTTTCTTCACTGGGTCAGTTGAGTACTTACCAACAAGTGCCTTCATAGCTGATAGGGAATCGGTGAAAATAACAATGTTTTCCTCTTCACGTTGCACAATTTGATAAAATGCTGCGCTAAGAGCGTAAGATTCAGCCATGAAAGTACTAGATGAAGGTGGAAGTCTACTTAAATATATTGGAGTCTATTACGATGGAACTCCAACGGCACAATTTGATTTGGAGCCATCAGTGTATATGTATTTACTATTGTTATACTTGTTTTTAATTTTATAATATTCTGAGAACTATATTACCTCTGACGTACTATTTTTCTTGTATTTGTTGAGATACCAGTCCAGCATTGGTAGTTTTAAGGTCCACGGTGAGTAATTAAAATCTTTAGGTGTTGTTGGTATAGAGCTGATTTCTTCAACGTATCTTCTAGCTCTGATTCCAAGTGGAGCAGGCAGTCTTTGGTTTTTTGCGTACATTCTATTTGTTGGTTGGAATGTCGGTTTCTATGCTGGATTGCTATCAGCATTCAGTATTCAGCCTTCCAATAAATCCACAAGTGAGCTGTTGCCTTCTTACAGCTAGTGGAGCTAAGTCAGCTTCACACACAGAGGCTTTTTACAGGACTTGTTCTGAAGGCTCCTGTTGCTAAACGGATACCTGCATTATGGACTGAATCTAGGATGGAAAGCAATCTAGATTTTGCTGATGAAAAAACAGGACATCCATACTCTAACTTAGTTCTTATCAAAATTTTGTACACCTTTAGCATGTAGCATAGCTGCTCGCTCCCCATGAACATCCCGGAAGAACCCTAAGTATATTTAGTCTTTTGCTGCAATCTTCTTTTAACCAAACAGTATGTTCTTTCCAATCCAACTTTCTGTTGAAAATTAGTCCCAGAAATTTAACATTTGGTACGAACTTCATACATTTGCCTTTATAGGTTAGGTCAGGGGGAGAAGTTGGTCTTATAAGTCTCGAAAAAAAGAGACATTTCGTTTTTTCCGTTGAAAACTCCAAATCAGATTCCGTGGACCATAATTCTAAAGTTCTCAAACGATTTTGTAGGATTGTTCGCATCTCATTTTTATTTTTGAACGGCAGTAGCAAGGCTAAGTCATCAACAAATAAAAAGGTCTTTATAGATCTAGGAATAATAATTGTTACTTTGTTAATGGCGATCTCAAAAAGGACACAGATCAGAACATTTCCTTGAGGTATTCCGCTGATCATTAGTTTAACTGCTGATAGATTATTTCCTATTCTAACCTGAAATGTACGATTTCGCAAAAAAACATTAAAAGAGACCTCTGAATCCCCACTCTCGTAACTGCTTCATGATGAGAGATAGGTTTAGTTTATCATAAGCCTTTTCAATGTCAAAAAATATGCCGATGCACTCTTTTTTTCTCTGCAAAGCTGTTCAATATTTTATTATTATAATTATGTTTTGTATTAAGTCTTTTTTGCTTAGAGACAAGTATTTAAGCCTATAATATTAATTCGTTTTTAATACAGACAACTTTATTGATTAATCGCAGAATCATACGCACCCGATAAGGATGAAGGTGACAGAGTGCAGACACGTGCACGGGGGCTATCACAACAGTAGGCTCGTGTAGTGCGAAGGCTGAGCAACTGCTGAGCTGTCAATGCACCCGACCCTATCAGATGTCCGCTATCGCAGTGTAATACGCACGGGGTCAAGGAATCTCAGATAGCTGATAGAACATTGTTACTCTACGCCCAATTAACTTCAGGAGATATAGTAATTGACGCAAGGCGTACATTCTACGTGCGTATTAAGAACGCAAAACTATAAGAAGAATACCAAATGAGAGAAATATATATATATATATTATATATATATATATATATATATATATATATATATTTATTTATTTATTTATTCCAAACCGGTCTTTTTTTAACTTTCTTATTATTTATTTGTGTTGAAAAAAAGCCGGTAGTACTTCAAAGAATATTTTATTCATACAATATTTACAATAGTACTCGGATGTAAAAAAAAAAAAAAAAAAAAAAAAAAAAAAAAAAAAAAAAAAAAAAAAAAAGTTGCTCCTCTATTACTTTTGAAGGGACTTGGGTAAGTACATATACAAGCGATTCGTACTGTTTCAAAGACAAGGGCCGTGAAAAGATACTGTTAAAATACTATTTATACTAGGTGTAATTCCTTCTTTAATTCTTGGGTTGTAGCCGGGATTCGAACCCAGAACTCGGAGAACAGTAGATCAGTGCTTTATCCACTAGACCACGCCACTCCCTTAATTGTATTCACTAACAAAGATAAAATTACCCGAAACTATGGTATCTGGTTTTGGACAAACCAGCAACAAATGGAACATTAAGATCATTATGGATTAGTTTGTCGTGGTAAAGCTAGGATCATTAATGTTTTTGGTTAGTTAGGATTGTTCATAACAATAATTCGAAGGTTTAGCAGAGCCCCAAAACTCAACTCCAGTATGTCTAGATTACCCTCTTGATAGTCATGTTAATTAGCGGTTTGTCTACGAATATTAAGTTTCATAATTAAGACTAGTGTGTTCCTCTAAAATTTTGTTTACAGTTACATATTATGTTATGCATTTTTTTTAAGACTTTTCAAAGACTGCCTTAAAGATTTTTCTTACACTCTCTATATTAAATTTTTTTTTAAATTATATTTTATTGAAATTTACAGCTGTATACTACAATACATCAAGTAAATATGCTGATGAAAGATATGTACATGAAAAACGTGAAGAGAAACTGCCCATTGGCAGCACTTTAGTAATCAATCTAAACAAGAAGGTTTCGAGGCCATCTTCTCTTCAGACGCCTCGGTGGATTATCAGGAATTGTAGAAGAAGGAAGGATTGAAACTAGTGGATTAGAGTGGGAATGGAGTTTGTCATGGAAGGAATGATACCTGGTACGGGCCAAATCAGCTACATCCGCAACATAGAGGTCTTTATGAATGATTTTGTTCGTGACAAAGTAAGGAACGTTGAGGATTTTGGATTGTAAGGATTGGATACAGGAAGAATTGGATGGTTTAGTAGAGCCCCATAGCTCAACTCCGTAGGTCCAGATAGGCCTTATGATAGTCATGTAAATGAGTCTTTTGTAGTTAAGTGAAAGGTTAGAGCGTCTGTCTTGTAAGATAATTAAGTTTAAGTTCTAATTTAAATGTATATTGTTGTAATTGTGGGTTTAAATAACGATTGTACTGATTATTAGCAAAACGTCTGATGAATGAATGTGTAAGTAGAATATGAAACAGAGGCTTAACTAGACTCGTGGCCATCTTCTATTTAGACGCCCTGGAGGATTGTCAGGACCTGAAGAGGAAGCAAAGATTGAAAATAGTTAGTTAGAGTAGGAAAGGAGTTTGTCTTGGAAAGATTAGTACATGTACTGGCCAAATTAACAAACATGGAAACATCGAGTTATAATACCTATCCAATTTCACTCCTCAGTAAGAAACCTTGGAGTCATTATTGATCAAAACCTATCTTGGAGTAATCATATTTCTCAAATCATCCGAAAATCCATCGCTATCCTAAACAATGTCTAAGATTTCATGATTCTATCCCACCTAAAACCCGTATACAGTTAGATTACGGTTGCCTCGTATATGGCGGGCTGAGAAATTTGATATGAGACTCTAGAGACTAATGAATTGTTTCATTTGATTCACATGTGGAATCTCCAGACGCTTCCTTGTTTCTAGTAGGTATATCGAGTTGAATTAGCTCTATCCCTCTTTCCGTCGGCAGTACCTCCTTGGTGTCAGTCTGTTCCGGTTTTCAACACAAAAAAAACCTCCTTATATTCTGGATATGCTTACCACTTGTTCCTCTGTCCATTCAGTAAACACTAGATCCCAATCTATAAACTTGTATATACCTTCTCACAGATCTGCTTCCTTCAAAACATCCTTTATTATTCGTGTTACCCTATTTTGGAATTCCTTGCCTGTGTCCATTCGTAAAGGCTTATCATTATCCACTTTCAAACACCAACTATTTCTTCATCTCCTAAAGTATCAATCTTCCTAACATATGTAATATTTCCAGACAATTATTATTTATATTGTACTTTTCTTGTTATTCTTTGGGAACTACTCGTCCCAGAATAAAATTACTTTAATTTCAATGAAATTATTTAATCGGAAGAAACTTATTTTGACAATTAGTTATAGAAGTTACTTATAGTTGATAGTTCCTTTTGGAAACATTTAGGTCATTATGGATTAGTTTATTCATGACAAAGTGATGAGCCATGAGAAATTTAGAAAATATTTTGGATCAGAATGTAACATGTTATAAAAAAAGCGACATGGCAGTTTATTATTCGAATATGTTGATATATTATTATTTATTCTTCGACGTCCTTAGTGCCTCAGCCTATATTGAACACTGATTCCTGTCATTGACTTCTCACTTCGGGTCGCCCAAGTCATCGAACATCAGGCTGGCGAAGGCAGGACTTTCGGTCGTCATGCTTCCGAGAACCATTTAGCCTCTTAGCCATCACCCATGCGGTTCACATTCCATTACCATTTAAGTTGACACTCTTCTAATACTGCTTTAACAGTCTTCTTTAACAGAGAGAAGACCTATCTGTCTCGAACTACATTTTCTCCAACGGTGCCTTTTTGTCTCGCTTTGAATATTATATGGTGAACATTTAAAATTTGTCAGCTTGCCAAAAAGTTTAGATTTTTACAGGCATTAAAATCATTTTTCTACAATTGTCATAGATAGTAGGTGTAAATAAAAATAAATATAAACAATAGCAAATTTCCTACTTTTATTAGTCACTACCCTCACACAAGACTGAAACAACAAGAAACTGCTCAAAGATACCGATTACTACAACACTTACTCGACAAACGTTCAAAACTTCCAGTATATTACAAAAGACTTTTACATCACTATTATCAGACATATTTGGACATATGGAATCGAGCTTTGGGGCTCTACTAAACAATCTAATTCCTTCAGTCCTTACAATCCAAAATTCTTCCAAAATCCTGAATGCTCCTTATTTTGTCACAAATCAGCTTCTCCATAATGACCTAAACATCCCATTTGTTGAAGATATAGCCCGTGATATATACACCTTTTTAGAATAATAAATAGTTTTACAAATTCTAACCTTTAAGTTTTTAGATAGAAGCCGCGAGCTAAGTAACCTAGCAACTGAATAATAACACGTATAACACCTTTAACCGGGACTCTATATTTTTCCTGGATTTAATTTTTTCTTGTTATCATTAATCCTAAATACTAGAATTCTCTACGTGTTCAAAAGTATGCCCTGATATATCAATATCACCATGATCGCCACCGTTTCTGCTACTAATCATATATTTCGTCTTATCGGTATTTAATTCGAGTCCTATTACTTTACCGGTTTTATTAACACACGTGTATTTAGTTGTATGGTTTCCGTGTCTTCTCCTAGCAGTACCAAATCATCGGCATACCCCAAAACCGGAATCTTGTCACCCATATTTAAACCTTTTTCGGTATTCATCACCTTTTCTATGACATATTCTAAAGCTATATTAAATAAAACAGGTGAAAGGGAGTCACCCTGTTTCCAACCCGATCACACCTCAAATCTCTCGGAGTAATTATGACCGATTCTAACTTTATGGAATGTTTTCGACAAACATCTCTACTAGGTTTACTAACTTTCTAGGTATTCCCTGTTCAATCATGATGTTATATAGCTTTTGGCGGTCTATTGAATCATAAGCCTTTTTAAATTCGATATAGAGTTGATGGACTACGCCGTTGTGTTCCAACATTTTCTCTAATATCCGCGCGAGGCCAGATATTATTACAAGGTGAATATCTATATATCCTGTAGCTATAACAAATTTTATCATCCATTTACAAGTTTACAATAAAAATTTCGGTAGTCACTACCCTATTTGATAATAAAATAGTTTTTCATGATTATTAATTACCATGATTAACTTTTTTTTCTTAAATTTTTTAGGAACAAAAAGTTAATTTTTTTTTTTTGCCTTTTAAAATCTATATTAAGTTGATGTACTACACCGTTATATTCCAATTTTTTCTCTAATATTTGACGTAAGGAAAATATTTGATCAATATCACGTGTTTAGTCGAGCGATTCGGCCTAAAACCACATTGGTAGTCTCCTATAATTTCCTCAGCGTATTCCGTGATTCGGCTAGTAAGTATTGACGAGAATATTTTATAACATACTGGGAGAAGAGTTATTATTTCATATATAGTTAAGATAATTAAAAAGTGCCAAAAATCAAATATTTCTGGACAGGCAATAAAACTTCATTTGCATGAATCTATAGCGAAAAAAATATTCTAATATGAATCAGAGAAGCTTAGCTCGATTATAAATTATGACCGTACGGTGAAATTGTTACGAAAGACTAACATCCTGTTGGTAGGAAGCGGACGAGCAATTGTGAAAACATACTGATTATCCATTCTCCAGGGAACGTTGGGACGCCATTGTTCGGGGCGAATGTTAATATTTGTAGAAGGTTGTGCAACCGCCAGCAGCCGGAGAAACAGTTTACGATCTTGGAGTATATGTGGAAGTCTTTGTTTTCGAAGTGGATCGGAACAATATTTACTTAACGAGTATTCCAGGTTTTTGTTTATCTAATGAACGTGCACCTGATCCGCAGAGGCCTTCAGAACTCTGTTACGAAGAGGAGAATGGTAAATCATGTCCTCTGAGTCAATAAGAGACCTTTGTTCGGAATCAGGAAGGCTGAGTGATAGATAAGATGGACCTCTTCCAGATCGGCGGATACTGAAGAGGCTGAGATTGTGATCAGTATTATCCTCTTCCTGGTCCCCTCTGAGCTCCAGGTCCTGGAGAAGTAACGTGACTATCGGAACAATCGGATGGAATCGCTCAATACAAATCTAGTGCGCACATCACATTTATATATTTGAATAAAATAAGAATACATTGGGTTGTTTCACATGAAAAGTCCGTTTATATAGTTTCTGAAATACATAAAGGATTTTGCAGGCCTCTGTTATTTTCTTCCGAATGTTTACATAATTAAAGTAAACAGTTGCTAATCTTCTACCTTTGTATTATAAACATCAGCTTCCCAATCAATTACCCACTTTTTAGTATACATCCAAATGTGAACATGGAAACACGAGATTTTCGAGTAATATTGAGTTTAAACATGGTCATTCAGCAGGTGAGGCCACTAGAAATATTTTCAAAGCGTTCGGGGATGGGAGTGTTAATGAACGGACCATTCGCCGTTGGTTTGCAAAGTTTTCAGCTGGGGATACCGACTTGGAAAACTTGCCCCGAGAAAGATCTCCGTCCGTAATAGACAACGATGTCCTCAAACATACAGTAGAAGGAAATCCCTACCAAACAGTTAAAGGACTCTCAGCACAACTAAACGCAAGTGCATCTACCGTTTCCAGACATTTAAAGTGTATTGGGAAAGTAAAAAAGCTCGATATATGGGTACCTCATGATCTCACTGACCGGCATGTTTCAAAACATACCGTGCAAAAATTGTAAGAACTGGGCTACGAAGTTCTTCCGCAACTACCATATTCTACCGACTATTCTCCAACAGATTACCGCCTGTTCAGGACAAATTCGTCATAGGAAAACTTTTTGAAAATTATGATCAAGTGAAAAGTGCGTTTTCAGATTTTGTTTCACTTCAAAGCTCAGAGTTTTTCAGTTCGGGGGAAAAAAAGTAATAAAGATAAAAAATAATAAAGAAGGCAAACACTTCGAATAAAATTATCTTGTTTTATATCGAATTTTTAATAAAAATCCTTTACATTGAAAACGGACATTTCATTGACACAACCCAATACTTCCAAGTAATTATATTTAGTTTACTTGAAAATATTACGGAGAATGCTCTTCGTCAAATTTTACTGCCTTTTAAGACAAAAAACCTTCCGTAGATGGCAACCAATCATTATAGAAATCCCATCAAAGAGAGTGTCATGGTCTAGTGGGTGGAACAATGACTGCTGTTCACTCTTCGAACCTCGGATATGGTATAATAATTTATTCTGTTATTTCAGCCGTGGGGTTTCTGTTTACTCATCCTCTATAATGTAGGTACCCGAAATTGTGGGCAAAAAACTTGTGCTTGAACTCTCATTGTACGGACGTTGCACACAGGGGCGAAACACCATATTATTGGACAATGTAGTATTTTATTTTTATTTTATTTTACATCATCCACCAACAGGCCTAGGCCCAATTACAGGTGGTAAATCATACAAAAAAAAAAAAAAAAAAAAAAAAAAAAAAATACACTACAATAATTTAAAATAATAATAATAATTGAAATTCAAACTAATTGGTAATGTACTACATACCAGCTTAATTTATATAATAAAACAAAAAAAAAACAAAAAAAAAGAGAAGATAGATAACTTACAAATATGATCTAACTAAAAAATAAATAAAACTTTAAACAATTCATCATAAATATACTCCTAAAAAATTAATTATATTAAGATAAAAAAAACAAACAATAAATTATAAAAAAAAAGAAAAATAGAGAGGTAAATAAAAAAAAAAAGTATTATGGCCAGACTGTTGGCCGTACGAAAAAAAGATTAAATGTAGACCCCTATTTTTTTTTAACGAGTAATCGATTTCTATTCAGATTTTAATTTTGATGTGCAGGTTGTCCCAGAAGATTTTTTTTTTTTTAATGAAACTCTATGATTTGACGTCGTAAATTGATTCCACACCCTATTTCCAGCATCTTTTGCTTAGGACACGTTTTTTGATAAGAGCAACCGTATAAAAGGATTACGGAGTTTTGGGGCAAACCAAAACACTTCTCTTTTCTTTATAAAAGGAGTACCATTCAATTGACAATAAAAAAAAAAAAATGTACTAAATCCATTCAAATTTTGTTCAAAAAATTATATTTAGTTACTTTTACTAATTGTGTTTGTACATGTTGGTTTAGTAAAATATTTAAAAAAAAATTATTAACAAATTTAGAGCAATAGGTGATAATTTATTTTTACGATTCATGAGATTTAAAGACAATAATACGTCCATAAAGTATAATCAAACATTTAAAACAAAGAAACTGGAAGTTATAGGGACAACATTTGAAAAAAAAACATGAACTAAAAGAAAAAAAAAATCTTGTAAACCGGCACGAACCCGCAGGTAATTATTAATGAAAAGTAAACTAGCTTTTGAGCGATTTTCGTTATGAATGTTTTAAATTTTTTTTATGTTTTTCATTAATAAAAAGTTTAAGAATCTATTGGGTTGTTTCACATGAAATGTCCGTTTTTATAGTTTCTGAAATACATAAGGATTTTGCAGGTCTCTGTTGTTTTCTTACGAATGTTTACATATTTAAAGTAAACAGTTACTAATCCTCTATATTTGTATTATAAACATTAGCTTCCCAATCAATTACCCACTTTTTAGTATACCTCCAAATAAGAACATGGAAGCTGAGGCCGCTAGAAATATTTGCAAGGCATTTGGGGAAGGGAGTGTTAATGAACGGACCATTCGCCGTTGGTTTGCTAAGTTTTCAGCTTACCTCCGTCCGTTATAGACAACGATGTCCTAAAACATATAGTAGAAGGAAACCCCTACCAAACAGTTAAAGAACTCTCAGCACAACTAAATGCAAGTGCAACTACCGTTTCTAGACATTTAAAGTGTATTGGGAATGTAAAAAAGCTCGATACATGGGTACCTCATGATCTCACTGAGCGGCAGCACGACCCCATGTTTCAAAACATACCGTGCGAAAATTGAAAGAACTGGGCTACGAAGTTCTTCCGCACCCACCATATTCTCCCGACTTGTCTTCAACAGACCTGTTCAGGAATTTAGACAACTTCGTCAAAGGAAAACTTATGGTAATAATCCCTATCCTAATGAAACGTAGGAAATTTATATAAAGGCAAAATTTAGGACTCCCTCCGAAGCATCGTCCGATTAGCCACAGCAGCATTAAGGAACGTTAAATAAACAAACAAACAGTACTGAGTGTGTTTTATTGTTTGATATTTCTATTATTTTATTATTAAAAGTTTGTGGGACTTACTGGGCCTCATATTTTACTGTAACTGGTTATAGGTTCTATATCCTCAGAAACTAAATGGTTTATCTATACTTAAAGCTGAAACTATAAGTATCAGAGACCTATTCACTTCTTCAGTGCAGTTTAAATGAAATGTTTTTATTGCTTCCCAGGTCCTTATACCGGTTATAATATATTCTTGGAAGTATGTTTTATTTCATTTCTAAAATTGTCTGCTAACAATATATTTTTAAAAAAATATTTAAATTTTAGATGAAAAAATGCTCGCCGTTTTTGGCTACTTTCACACTTGCTAGAAAATCGCTCAAAACTTCTTCTTAGCTAAAAAACACCTTTAATCGAAGTTTAATATACATATTTCAGCCGAATCACACATAACCACCTATTAACGAAAGAAACTCCCCCAAAATGCACAAAATGCGATAAAATTCTTACCATTCGACATATTTTCCAGGAATGAACTTACTACAGAACAGTTATATGTCAGGTCGGTATTCCGCCAGACATGTCAAACGCCTTACGATGAATCAGTTATCAGTGCTGTAATTAAATCCATCACGAAATGTAGACTAATTTACATCATTTTGTTATCCTACCTGTTTAATCTCTATTTAATACTGATATAATTTGGCCCGAACCAGGTATCAATCCTCTCATGACAAACTCTACACCCACTCTGACCCACTAGTTTCAATTCTTGCTTCCTCTTCCATTCCTGATAATCCTCTGAGGCGTCTGAAAAGAAGATGGCCTCGAGACCTTCTTATTCAGATATATTACTAGAGTGCTGCCAATAGGCATAAATAAATCTTTTATCAGCATTTTTACTTGATCTATTATAAAAAACAGTTGTTTCAACTAGCAATAATCGCACCTCAGTAGACCTTCATTGGTTACGATATTGCCTCTGCGCAAGGATGTTTCTGTAATCAAGCATCCGATTCGGTCGAAGTGGGGACAAATTTGGTCCGACACAACAGAAAACAAGTTAAGGGGAATAAGAAGGGACATCTCCCATAGGCATTCGTCCCTACGACAAAAGCGAATTGAAGAGGTTATACTGGTGCGCCTGCGCATTGGACACACCCGACTAACTCACGGATATCTCATGGCACAGGAACCTCCTACTGACTGCCCAACATACTGGTTGCCTGGTTACTGTTAAACACATTTTCCCAGAGTGTAGGGCTTATGATACTCAAAGAGCTCATGTTGCAATTGACACTGACTTACCAACCGTTTTACAAGACAACATACAGACAGTTGCAAAACTTTTTGACTTCCTATGACAGACAGACTTGTACAATAAACTATAGTATTTAATCCTTGATTTAAGGCGGAAATGACCAAAGTGGTTTAAGCCTACGGAGAAAAAAAAAAAATATAAACAGTTGTAAATTACAATAAAAAAAAAAAAAAAATCCATATGTAAAAGTTAGGTGTATTTTAAGGAAAGGAAAGTAATATTTTCAAAACTTTTAGTGTGTCACCGTAAAACCATAAGTTTTGTCACTACAGTTTTGACTTATTTTTCATTACAGTTTATTTTTCTTCTCTAACTTATGAGTAAATTAAGCGTTTTTATAAAATTGGCCGCATCATGTTATGGACGTTAGGGAGGGTCCCGTCGCTGAGTATTTTCCTCGATGATTAACGACCTCGATTCTTCTCGAGAGAGACTCGTACACACATGGATGATCTTGGACATTATGACTCGAGTAGCTAGATGATCCATGAAAGGAGGGGGCATTGTCCCAGGATCAGCTGAGCATAATGGCGGCGGCGCTGATGACGTCATTAGCCATTCGCGGGATTAAGGAAATGGACCGAGGGGATGTCTTTGGGGGCTCTTTGCTCCTGATGGCCCTAAATACCGACTTTAGGTAAATGTATTCCAGGGAACACAATGGTTTGATTAGGCTGTTATTTATCCAGTTTGTCTTTCCAGGACTTGAATGGGCGCGCTCAAGGGTCGCGCCACTCTTTCTTCTCCTTTAGCTGAATTTTAATATTGATAAAAAAAAAATAATAATAAAAATAAATAAATAAAAAAAAACAACCTCGCAGTGAAATCCGATTTTTTTCCCTCTGACATGACAGGCCGTGTGGTCTCTTGGCTGAGTAGTGTAATCTATTAGAAGAATGTACGATTCTCGATGAAGTTTTATGAAGTCTTCACACCCTACAACTATTTTTTCGAGCGTCCACCAGTAGGCTGACGGATCTCACATACCGAGGAGGGGCTATGAGTGAACCCTGATAAGTAAAATCCGAATATTGAAATTTTAAAAAATCCCGTCTAATTAGTCACCTTTTATTCGGTTCCCAAAAAATCCTTGAGACGATTTGCTAATTTCAGTTCAAATAAAGCAGACAAATACGCCAATAAATTTATTTATTCAGCAAATACAACACTAAATATTATTTGTTAAAAGACATAATATAATTTGATACATCATTTTATAAGGTGCAGATTCTTTAAGGTGAAGGTCAATTCTATGAATAAAATTGGAGGCTCATTTATATATATCTTCACCACTCTTTTATTAAAAATTAATGCACGATGTTTCGGCTAAAATGCCATCATCAGGTGCAAAGGAACAAATTGTCTTAGAAACTTAAAAAAAAAAACAAAAAAAACCTAACTACAAAAGTAAAAAAAAAAACCTGTACCACTACAACCCATGAAGGGTCTTGGGCTCAGTACATATAGAGATTCGTACTGTTTCTAGGCCAACGGCAGAGCAATGAGGTGATTAGGCCTTAATCACGCTCAGCCGCCAGGTTTTTCCCCAATTAATTTGGGTACCCATTTTATAGAGGCTGGGTCTGCCCCAGGAGGGTCTCTATACCCTAGGGTCGCCCCCCGACTGAATTAACAGAATAAATAATATTCTGCCACAGCCGGGATTCGAACCCAGGACCCGGAGCACAGCAGACTAGTGCTCTACCACTAGACCACGCCGCTCAAACTACAAAAGTAACGTTTTTCTATTTTTCTTTTATAAGATCATTTTTCTAACCCTTATAAACACAACAAAAAATGAATAAGCAAAATCAGTCAAGCCTTCACCTTCAGGAAAGGGGATTTTTATATATATGTGTGTGTGTGTGTGTGTGTGTGTGTGTGTGTGTGTGTGTGTGTGTGTAAAGAGAGAGAGAAATTATTATTACATTAAAAAAAAAATCTATCTAAGTAACATTTCTCTTTTTTTCTTTCATAAGATCCTTCTACCGACTGTTGTAAACACAAAAGAAAAACAATCAGCGACTTTGGTCTAGCGGTTCAGCGAAAAGGGGATTCATTTTTACTTTCACTTACTATAAATAGTAAGGGAAAGTATTGCGATCGTGACAATTTTAGAATTCCAGTTTTCAACGAAAATACACACTTTAGGGTCCCCTGAGTCCAAATAACCAGTGCAAAAAGGTTTGAGTTTGTGGTGACTCCCGGGCGGAAATGGTAAGTCCTATTAAACTGAAATTTCATATTTAAGACAAATATACGCCTGAGACGTTACAAAACCTTTTCTATCAAAATGAGCTTACCAGAAGAGGCACTTTATACTATGCATTTTGTACCTTTTTACGATTTTCTTAAAAACGGTTCCGACGATTTTGTTTTCACTCGCTATATCGATGTAAAATTCAATAGGCTTTAATATCTTGTTGGTTTTTTTCTGATTAAAATAGTCTGACAGGGCTTAAATGCCGATATTTTAAATTTTCTACTACTAAAGTACCTTTAATTTTGTATATTCTATATATAAATAACCATATTATCTTGTTAGTATTGATAAATAAGAGCTAAATATGCATGTTTAGCGAATTAGAATAACAACTAAAGGAGAAAACTTAAAAAATATATTTTTAGTGCAATTTTTTTTGTTTTTGAACATAAGAACAGCAATATACATGTATGATGTACCGTTGGAAAGCTTGAGATTTTAGAAAAAAAATTCTCATACACAAGCTTTTAAATGTTAATAGAGAGTGATGAAACTAAGTGATTATATCAGATAATAATATAATAGAATTTTTAATAAAACACATGTTTCTATAGAAATTCCATTTAATTAATTCTTTAATGGTTTCACTCATTGTTATCTCTAAATGTATTTGAAAATTCTTTAATTGATTCTAAAAACGGAGGTAAGTGAAAGTCGTGTGTTGCCCGCACCAGATTTTTTATATTAGTTAAGTGACAGTTATACCCTAATATAGTTATTTGCAAATGATAAAAAAATTGTGTTATAATTTGCAGCGTTTTTAAAATCGATGGCTTGTGCTTACAACTATGATTGTAAGTTTGTTAAAAGTAAAATCAAACAAAAATATCTTGTGGAATGCTGTTAATAGCTCTATCTTTGCTTCCCCATCTTTTCATAGAATCGTTAGTTTACAAAAATGATTTCACAGCGAAGGATCTCCAGCGACTACCAGACCATGATCCACTTTAATTAGGCCGAGCTTATCTTCATCCCGAACTTTACGATGGAAGCCACTTCGGCCAAATTGGTTTACGAGGCGGATTTTCCATGGCTTTGCTCTATCCGTTGTTCCCGAGTGCCATTTCCTGCGATTACCATTTTCTAAATCATAATTGTCGTAAATGAATTCGTAACCTTCAAGTCGTGGGTAATTGCTGGTTAATGAAATGGTAATAATTCTTTTCATGATATTGGACGCTTATTCACAGTTAGCAATCCGTACATTTCTGTAAAGATGGCGCCACAGTTCAGATGGAAATATTAATTAAATAATTTAAAGTCTTATGACCTAATCTAAAAAATCTGGTGCGGACAACACACGACTTTCATTTACCGTCGTTGTTAAAAGTGATTAAAATTTTTCCAAATACAGTTAGGTACAAAAATGAGCAAAAATTAATAAAGAATTAATAAAATTGAATTTCTATAGAAACATGCGTTTTATTAAAAAATCTATTATATTATTATCTAAAATAATCAACGGCGAATTGTCCGTTCATTAACACTCCCTTGCCCAAAAGCCTTGCAAATATTTCTAGTGACCTCAGCTGCTGAATGGCCGAGTTTAAACTCGTACAAAATTATTACTTGAAAATCTCGTGTTTCCATGTTCATATATTAATTTTAATTTCATTATTCGGATTTTATTTATGAGGGTTCATTCACAGCCTCTTCCCCAGGTATGTGAGATCCGTCAGCCTACTGGTGGCCTCCCGCAAAAATAGGCTTAGGATGTGACGACCCTACTCTATATCGAGAAACGTGCGTATATTCTCCCAGGAGATTACACCACAAGAAATTAGCAATTCTTCGTTAGAATTTCGAGAACTGGATGAGTAAAGGAAGTGGCTGAATAGGTTATACTTTTTTTTTTTTTTTTTCTATGAACAATTACATATGTTTCTCTATTCTAGTATTTTATTCAGTTTATTCATTGTATCTTGATAGAGGTTATAACATCAGTAAGTATTTCTTTTGGATTTAAATCGTAAGACGAGAGTGTTCCTAAGTTGGGCGCTGAATGACAAATGGTGATGGGTTCAGCAAACTCTACGAGCTTTGGGTGTCTGAGTCATCCCCCGCATATTAGGGTAGGGCCCTCTTGAAACATTACCATGGGCTACATAATATTTACTCTTTTGCTTAAAAGACTTATTATATCATAGGCTTTATTGATATTTATTTAGTCATTTTTCCCCTCAAGATGGGTTATTCATTAGCTAGCTGTATGTTATTATCTCGTATATTATTTATGTTGACGAAATTGGCAGGTTCTCTCGTTTGTAAACGTAGGCCTGTCAAGGAGGCTGTTATGTTGTTATTTCCTGCCAAATTGACTCGGATTTTTTTTTCTTAAAATCGATTTTTGAAGGCTTGATGGAATTCATTATTAGATCGTTCGGAAACTAATGCATACTTACAGGTACAGCTGACCTGCTTTTTAATCTAATGGGTTTTAATATCATGTAGGTTTCATTCTGATTGAAATAGTCTGACAGGGCTATATTTTAAGTTTTCTTCCTCTAAAGTACTTTTAGTTTTGTAGATTCTATAAAAATAACTATATTATCTTGTCAACATTGATAATTAACAGCTAAATATACGCGTTGAGCGAATTTGATAAACAACTAAAGGAGAGAACTGAAGGAATGTTTTTTATGCATTTTTTGTGTTTTTGAACACAAGAATGGTAATATAGATTTGTAATATACCGTTGGATAGCTAAAGATTTTAGAAAAAATATTATCTGATTGAAGTGTTGAAGAGCCAGTCGTGAAACCACCGTGGTCTGCGGAATATCAGCGTGTCTCTCCAGCTAAGTAATAACAATTTACTTATTAGTGTCTTCAAAAATTTCTTATTTTGATTACTATAAGGTACTGTTATATTCAGCACTATGGGTGAACCTCCCCCTTTAAAAAGGAAAAAAGGGAGATATAAAACTTCCATCATGGGTAACAATGATATAAGCATAAAGAAAAACTGTGCTAGGTTTTTTATTATAAGACGAACAGAAGTGGACATCGAAGGTAATGCATTAGATTTCAAAAAAGTGTCTCCATTCTTCATCTATAAAAGCATAAAAAGCATTATTGGTGATGTTAAAGTTGTAAAAAAACTGAAAGATGGAACACTTTTAGTCGAGGTAATTTCTGAAACACAGTGCGAAAAATTGATAAGATGTGATAGCCTTGCTATAAACTTCCCAGTTCAAGTAGAGCCCCATAGTAGGTTAAATTTAAGTAAAGGCGTAATATGGTGCCCTGACTTAAATTTTTGTTCAATTGACGAAATAAGAGATGAGTTGAAACCACAGAACGTTGTAGAGGTTAAAAGAATGACTTACTTTAAAAATAACGAAAGGAAAAATAGCCATAATTACCTATTAACATTTGATAACCCCACTTTGCCTAAAGAAATAAAAATAGGATATTGTAATGTCGTTATAAGGCAATACATTTCAAACCCAACGCGTTGCTATGTTTGTCTCAAATTCGGACACACTAAAACAGTTTGCAAAAAGGAGCCGCTTTGTCGGTTTTGTGGAAAAACAAAACATGAAGGGTTAGATTGTGATGGTCCAGTTAAATGCGTAAATTGTCAGGGTAACCATGATTCCTTTTCGAAAAACTGCCCTCTGTACGTTAAAGAGAAAGAAATTAGAGGCATACAGGAAGCCGAAAAAATAACATATGTTGCTGCAAAAAAAAAATATGACATGCTACATCCTCTGTCAACTCAGATGTCATTTTCCAACGTGGTAAAAAATAAAAAAAGTGTTTGTGTCCAAACTGAAGATCTTGGTAATAATGCATTTCAAATCAGCAAACCGATCGAAATGTCAGCTAATGATAAAGCTTCAAGCCTTAGTTGTGCTCATTATGACTTGAGCGTTACCCCTACCACTCTTCCCTCCACCTCTTCTTCCCCTTCCTGTACTTCTTTACCCAACCCTTCCCCAAACTCTTCCTCTTTCCCCTCTCCTATACCTCTCCATACTCCTTCTTCCCCTACTCTTATTCCTGTCTCACTCCCATCTACCCCTACACCCTCTACCTCAAACTCTATCGATAATTCCCAAACTCGGTCTTCGACCGGAACACTGTCCAAAACCAAGGGAGCTCCTAATAACAACCAGGAGTATCCCTCATATGCGAAATCTGCCCTAGAAAAATCGACTTCTAGTGAAGTCGTCTCTCTTCAGGGTAGCTTAAAGGACCAAAATGACGATTGGATAACGGTTAAGGAAAAGAGAACCAGAAGCAAAACCAGGAAAAAATCTCCTGGTCGAACGGAGACAATGGAAACTAATTAATTATTTGTACGGTTTTAATACTATCTACACTTCTAAATTTAATATATAATTCACGACGTTTGATATATTCCACAATCATTCTTCTTGTTATAATTAAATCTACTTATCTTTCTTTATGGTTCTTCAAACCAATATTATTCAGTGGAATTGCAATGGTTTAACTGGGAAATATGAAGAATTAAAACTTATTATCGATAAATATCATCCACTAATAATTTGTATTCAGGAAACTAAACTCCTTCAGAACAGAAAATTTAATTTAAAAGACTACGAAATTTATAGAACTGATTTTGAAGAAAATAGAATAGCAAGCGGTGGGGTTTTAATTGCAGTACACAAAAGTATCGTTTCCGAGTTGATAACAATTAATACTCCCCTACAGGCAATTATTGTTAAAGTTTTTCTCCACTTTCCATTTTTTCTCGCCAATATTTATCTCCCTCCGGGAAATCTATCTGAAACTGATTTACTTCATCTTTTAAATTCCCTTCCCTCCCCGTATATCGCGATGAGTGATGTGAACGGTCATCACACCTCATGGGGTTCTCGATATTGCTCAACGCGAGGTAATATTATTAGACGAATCATAGATAACACCAACTCCATAATTTTAAACACAGGGCAGCCAACGTATCTAAGTCCGGCCTACCATACATTCTCCTGTATAGATCTTGCATGGTGCTCACCAAGCATTTTCACCCACTTACAGTGGGAGGTTTCCAATGATCAGTATTCAAGTGATCACTTTCCTTTAATTATTAGTTTCCGCCATAGCAACCCCCGAATCTCAAAACATCCCAAGTGGATCACAGGGAGTTCTGATTGGTCAAAGTTCCAAAACAATATAGCAGTAACGGAATCAGATTTATCACCATTAAACAGTAGCAACGAGATAAACGACCTAATCACCTCATCTATTTTGAAAGCAGCAGATCTCTCAATTCCCAAAAGTTCCACTAATACCACTTCCAGCCGAAGCACTGTTCCTTGGTATGACGACGAGTGTAGACTGGTAATCAAAAATAGAAGAAAGGCACTTAAGGCATTCCGAAGGGAACCCAGTTTAAGCAATCTAATTGAATATAAAAAGACCCGGTCTATATCCCGTAGATTAATTAAAACCAAAAAGAAAAAATCCTGGGAACAATTTTTGGGAACAATCTCAACAAATTCCTCACCAAGGTTATTTTGGAATAAAATACAGAGCGTTTCAGGGAAATATATCGACTACCAACCCACACTTCTTATTAACGAAAACATTGAACGAAACCCAGACACACTGGCTGAGCACTTCGCAACATTTTATTCAAATATATTTACCCCACTAACACCGTTGTTGACATCAAAAGATACAAGTTTGGATACAATTGATTTTCAAACTGAATACGTGTATAACCTTCCACTTACTAAGACAGAACTATTGACCAATATCAAAGAGCTGAAACCGACCTCTCCGGGAATTGACAATATACATAATGACATGTTGAAACATTTACCTAAACCAGCTCTTGATGCACTTCTTGCATTCTACAATCATATTTGGTGCACAGGAGACTTTCCTGATATCTGGCGGAGATCTATAATCATCCCGATACTGAAAACAGGAAAAAATAAATTACTCCCCTCAAGCTACCGTCCCATATCACTCACAAGTTGTATGTGCAAACTACTAGAAAAAATAATTTTTAAAAGGCTCATATGGGTGTTAGAGACAAACAACTTTCTATCAAACGCGCAAAGTGGATTCAGAACTGGACGTTCCACTATGGACCATCTTGTAACTATGGAATATGAAATACTTAATTCCTTCGCCGAAAAAAAGGAATGTGTTGGCATTTACTTCGATATTGAGAAAGCTTATGACAACCTAAATCCCTCTCTTGTCCTACAACAGTTAAGGGAATGGGGAATCAGAGGCCGTCTTTTTATACTGATAAAAAACTTTCTATATAATCGAACCTTCCAAGTTAGAATAGGCAATAACCTATCTTCAACAAAAGTAATGAGCAACGGAATACCTCAGGGAAGTGTTTTGAGCTGCGTACTTTTTGCTATCGCCATCAACCAAGTTACATATATAATCCCGAAACAAATAAGAACGTTTTTATTTGTTGATGATCTGGCTTTATTACTCCCCTTTAAAAACAAACAAAGGATGGAAAAAATACTACACAATTGTTTGTTAAAGTTAGATTCGTGGTCTACTCAATCTGGATTAAAATTTTCAATAGAAAAAACAAAATGCCTACTTTTTTCAAAATTTAGAACACCTACCCCTCCTCCAAAATTAACGTACAGAGGTATGCAACTGAGCTTCGTATCAAACGTAAGATTTCTGGGTTTGATTTTAAATAGCAGACTGGACTGGAAAGATCATCTTAGGTGGTTAAAGGAGGAAACTCAAAAAAGATTAAATATTCTCAAGGTTCTAGCTGGGTGCTCGTGGGGAGCGGACAGGCCTAGCATGCTGAAAGTATATTCCTGTTTGACAAGACCCAAATTAGAATACGGCTGCACTATCTTCTCATCTGCAAATTCTAAAGATCTCTCAGCTTTAGACTCAGTCCACCACGCTGGTATCCGACTTGCTACGGGTGCATTCAGAACTAGTCCTGTGAATAGTTTATGTGTAGAAGCTGGTCTTGCTCCTCTGGCTGTCAGGCGACAGCAGCTTGCATGTGGATACATCGGCAAACTAAAATTTAATCAAAATAATCCTGCATGGAAACATGTTTTCCAACCCAAAACAAGATGGTTTGCAGAAAACCGAAGGTTAGCTGCCCCACTGGGAGTCAGATACAAAAGATATATAGACGAAATCCAAGACATCGAAACAACGATCTTTGAAAATAATTTCGCTCCATGGACCTTACAACTACCCACCATAGATCTAACGCTTCTAAAATTTAAGAAAAAAAATACCTCAGAATTCACCTATGCAACTGAATATCAAAACGTTAAGGACAAATATGAAAATAGGACCCATATTTATACAGATGGCTCAAAAACAGAAAATAGCGTTGGATGTTCTGTTGTAATCGAACCCAATATTGTTAAGCACAGACTTCCACACATTGCTAGCAACTTTACAGCAGAAAGTTACGCAATTAGTTCAGCACTATACAAAATCCTACAGTGTGAAGAGGAAGAATTCGTAATATTTACGGACTCTTTATCTTTCTTAATGGCTTTTACAAATATTTATTCCAATAATACTGTGATAAAGAAAGCCCAAGCCAATGCCTCGATGATAAAATGTATAAACAAAAGTGTGGTTCTTGTTTGGACACCATCGCATGCAGGGATAAAAGGCAACGAAAAAGCAGACCAAGCAGCCAAAGAAGCAGCATTATCCAGTACAGAAATCACCCCGATATTTACAAAATCTGATATATGCGCTTATCTAAAAAAACAAGCGACAATGACATGGGCCGAGCTTTGGGAAAATACAGAAGAGTCGAATAAGTTAAGAAGTATCAAATCCGATGTTAAACCGTGGAAGAGCGCCAATAGTGTCAACAGGCGAGAAGGTGTTGTCATGACTCGCTTAAGAATAGGGCACACGCGACTGACCCATGGATACCTTATAGAGAAAAGCACACCTCCGAGCTGCGAGAACTGCAACCAGCGACTGACCATCTGCCACATCTTTGAGGACTGCCCACTCTACCACAACTATTTTCAGACAGAAAATATTCAAAGAAACCTCAAGAGGATACTAGGTGACAACACTACAACGATTAGAAAAACAATTGAGTTTTTAAAAACATTTGATTTGTTTAAAAAAATCTAATGAAATTTTTATGTAAATAGAAAAGGGCGCTAAAGACCCCAGATGTTTTGTGCCCATAAATAAAATAACCTAACCTATTATCTGATTCACGAATGATTGATTGTAAAGGGTAATAGAGAGTGATGAAAAACCGATAAAACTAACTGTTTTTAGGGTTCCCGAAAAGGAAAATTCATGTTGTCTGTGCTGCAACCTGGCGGCTTGTTCAATGAAGCACTGCGCACCAATTTTGTTTTGAACATAAGAACAGTAATATACCGTTTGAAAGAGAAAGACTTTAGAAAATATATTATCTTACACAAAAGCTTGTAAAATTGAATAAAGAGTGATAAAAATCCGATAAAACTAACTGATTATTTTAGATAATAATATAATAGAGTTTTTAATAAAACACATGTTTCTATAGAAATTCAATTTAATTAATTATTTAATGGTTTTACTCATTTTTATATCGAACTGTATTTGGAAATTCTTTAATCAATTTTAAAGACGGAGGTCAGTGAAAATCGTGTCTTGCCCGCACCAGATTTTTTTATCACCAACATGCTCTAGACTGGTGCATGCGCAGCGGTCTGTTATACCTGTCCACGAGAGATAGGATATCTATATCGATTTCCGTGACGTTATACCGATACCGGTATAATATCGTTATTTAAGTATTTTATCGAATTAAAATCAGTTGAAAATGAAATGAGTAAAGACATGGTATATAAACTATGTCTTAGAACTTACCTCATAAAATACAGTTAATATCATGAATATATAAATTCCCTAGACAACAAAATATCGATGTTTGTTAATTTTATTATAAAATTTAAAACATTTAAACATATGAAGCAAAATTAAGATGATCTTATTAATCATATTTGCATAAAATTATAACATTTAAAAATGAAATTCATTTTAATTATGTAGATTTCAATAAAGCACAGTGTAAATGAACTGTGTTGCACATTTTACCAATCTTACACACCTACATACTTTCCAAAATATTTCTCAAATAATAATTACTTTTGAACTAATATAACTTAATCCCAGGGGTTATGTATTTGAATGTTTTCGTTTGATAACTTAAGTTACAAAAAAATATCTTTACAATATTATCCAAGAAATAATTATATTTTAAAATATCTTCATTTTTTCATCTAATTATATATAAGAAATAAAGAGGGAAGATTCCTTTGAGTCAAAATTCTGTAGTATTTGCAAATTTCGATTTTAAGGAGGAAAAACAAACTACTAGCTGAATTTTAATTTTTTTTTTTTTTAAGTTTATATAGAACAAGTAAACGTATGGGGTAAAAAAAACAACAACATGATTTGAGGTTATTATAACCTTTTACTGTCGTGATCCGTTAAAAAGGCATAAAAATATATTTTGTGAAAAAACTGGCTGCACCCTGTTAAGTTGGGAATTGCAATTTGGAAGCGAGGGTGAAGAGGTCAACTTGGGTTATGACCTTTGCACTTCCCAATCTATCCTGCACCCGATCATGATGCACTCGAGTGAATAAAGGACGATCAAATCAATAGTAATATCAAAGAATAAAAATATAATTAAAAAAAAAAAAAAAACAGCAACAATATGCTTAAAAACATAGGAAGTAAATCATAAAACTTAAAAAAGATAAAGTATAACATACCATATTTCATTTTAATTGTTACTTTCACTTATCTATGTATAAAATATACATTAAGGGAAAGTATTGCAATCGTCAAAATTTTTGAATTCCAGTTTTCAACTGAATCCACAACAGTGTGAGATTCTTAATCACTAAAAACCACCTACATTCTCTGCGATGACACACCACGGAACTGCTTGCAAGCATTACTTCGCGGTGGACAGGATGGCTAAGCGCCTACTTCTCTACTGCATACTTGACGGTATTTGACCTCTTCTCGCTCGCTCCTTGGTTCTCAGTATTCTTCCGACTCTCCCAGCATAATCTGAAACAGCATTCCAGTTTTCTTGACTGGTCAACATGAGCTGTACCAGATTTTCCGGTGTGGATCTTTCACCCAGCACCATATCTAGCTGAACCTTCTCCACGGTAAATTTCTTGCATGCGAAGAAAGCATGTTCCACTGTTTCATTCAAACGAGGACATTTGGTACATGATGATTCTTTATCCAGCTTGAACCTGTGGAGTATGACCTGAAGCAGCCATGTCCAGAGAGCAGTTGAGTAAGGATGTAATATCTGATATCAGGCGGTTTGTCCACCTTCCAGATGTTGATGAGTCCCAGCGTCTCTGCCATATGCGAAGAGTTTCCAGTCTCTCGTCTTTCGCTAACGTTAGCCAATGCTCCTCTGGCGCTTCACGTTTTCTGCGGTAGATTCTTCTACGCTCTTCGGCCAGTAGATCTATTGGAATTATGTCGGCAATGATGCTCACGGCATCATATGATACAGTGCGAAATGCTCTTGCGACGCTAATCTTACTTCGGTAAAGTAACATTAATTGTATTTATTTGAATTCCAGTTTTTAACGTAAAAACATACTTTGGAATTACTCGGTATGTGTATAACAACTGTTCTTGTTTTGTTTTTTTAACGTAAGAATGGTATTATAGTTTTATAAACTATATTACTACTCTACTTAAAAAAAAATCTAAACTGAAATTTGTTATCAAAGCTAAGTATGAAATGGATAATTTTTTTTGAATCTTAAAAATTCTGTAGAGAAAGAAAATTTAAAATATCAATATCGCTAATTTAATCCCTGCCAGATTGTTTTTTTATCAAAATGAAACCTACATGATATTAGAGCTAATAAATAATAGTTTTAATAAAGTCGTTTATATGTATATATATATATATATATATATATATATATATATATATATATATATATATATATATATACATTATATATGTACATATAAACGACTTTATTAAAACTATTATTTATTAGCTCTAATATCATGTAGGTTTCATTTTGATAAAAAAACAATCTGGCAGGGATTAAATTAGCGATATTGATATTTTAAATTTTCTTTCTCTACAGAATTTTTAAGATTCGAAAAAAATATCCATTTCATACTTAGCTTTGATAACAAATTTCAGTTTAGATTTTTTTTTTTTTTTTTTTAAGTAGAGTAGTATTTAATTTTACATTATTTCATGCATTTTTCATCTTCAAAAGACTTTCTTCAAAACCCCTTTAACTTTTTTTTAACTCTCTCTATATGAGTTTAAGTTTTAATTTAAATGTAACTTTTACCTACATTAAAGTAGTCTGAGTGGGTTTAAAGAACGAATTTATAAATCGTAATTCATGAATGATGGAGTTAATGAAAATAAAGTCATTCGCGTATCTATTAAGCCTCAAGAGAGATGTAAACTAAATATTGGGGGAAAAAACAAGAAGCGTTTGAGCATAATAAGGGCTGGATTATCCAGTTGATCAGCCTTGATGACTTTCTAAATCTGTCCATATTCAGTGCAATTTATTTTTATTGATTTATTTATTTTTATTTTTTGTTTCCACTCGCCTACAATACGCCCTGATGATGACCCACAATGAGGGTCGAAACGTTGGTAGAAAATAATAGTTGAAACTACCTAATTGTCTCATTCATCGACCGCCACCCAGACAAATTCCTTCTAGTAAAACGGTAACTTAGAGGAGGAAATTTAGTCAATTCGCTATCTAATATTACAATATTTCATGCATTTTTCATAGGACTGGATTATCCACTTGATCAGCCACTGACGAAGGAAAAATAGGAATCTTTACAATGTGCTGAACTGAAGTTCCTTCGAGTAGTGGTACAGGTTTTGATATAGGTAAGGCATTTGACATTTCCTCCGGGTGGCAGAAACTAACGCTACCCTAATGTGACAGATCACGGTATGTATCAGTAAAAAAAGAACTAGTCTCCTTCTACCCCTCTGTGTTCTTATTGAACACAATTCATGATTTTCGCCCATCTAAGGCAGTGGGAGCAATGAGGAATTAATTATCATTCCGATGGTAGATAGCGCTGGGAACGGCGGAGCGATTGTCCAATCAATTAGGTACCTGATTGAGAAGCTGATGAAGCCATTTCTTCAGAGGTAGAAACTACCCGGCTCTGCTACACTAGCTAATTGCTGCTCCCGATCTCTCTGGGTGTGGCCGGTGCCGCTGCCTCCGAGATCCGACCGCTTTTTGCCCCGTCCACTGCTCACTAGATCGGGTTCATCCAGTGCTGACTAGATCGCCTCCATCGTCGTAATTAATATCTCCTCTTCTTGTGGCTATAAGTATCACTATGGCCGGAAGTATCCTGTCTCTCTTGTCCCTATACTTCTCCATTAATTAACAAGAATCTTTAAAAAAAAACTACTTGATAGCAGAAAAAGCCTAATCCATAATCGATCATTATAACCCATATCATGTAAACAGAAATACCTGAGCATACCAATCCTCTAACCGTAATTGTGGTTTTCCATCCTTACAAATGGAGTGTAGTATCTAGTGTAGTTCACTAGTCATGGATCTAAATTTGGCAAATAGCACTAGGATTTCGTACGAAGGATAAACAAACCTTTGTAATACTGTTCTTCGAAGGGGACGTAAAACGGTGGTTCCTATCAGCTACTCGTTAAAGATCCGTACCCTAATTAAGCCTGGACAAGAAAAATTAAGGACTATCCACACACAAACTACTTTGCGAGCAATTTTACAAACTTTGTAAAATTGGCCACAGTAGCTTATAGAGACATTAAATAGATAACCAAATTGGTATTTATAATGTCCTGATTAAATTTTCATTACTTAATTTTTATATCTACTTATTAAATTTAATGATAAGAACATAGGTTTCTTTTGTTGTAAATATATATTACCCATTGATTTATATAAGTTTCTCAATAAAATGGTACAATTTTTGCAAATTGATCTTCATTAGGGGTCAACTGTAGTAGTGCCGTGGACCGGCATTACATCCTTCTATGACGGTTTGAACCCGGTAGATGAACCTGAGTTTTTTTAAGTAATAAAAAAACCTTAGTTACGACATTATTCAGTTGGGACGTAAAATGGTTTTCTCGTGCCTATGAGCTACTCTTTAAAGATCCCTATCCTGATTAAACCTAGATAGGAAAAAATTAGGACTCCAGTGGAAAATATGACTGATTTAGGTGGACAAAATTCTGAAACTTTCGAAACCATATTTAATCTTTGGGGTTCCAGATTACGGAAAAAAAATATTTGAAAATTACAAAAACTAATTAATTTCTTGACACGATTGGCAAGCGCACAGTGGTAAAAAAACAAATTTATTTTTTAAAATCTAAAACTTCCCTATATTTTACATTTGAAGTCCCAGAATAAGGGAAAAGTATACAAAAATCTAATTACCGGCACGGGGTGGTTTGAAACGTCTACTAATAGATGTATTTGACATCATTTAGGAAACTCTTGAAATTGTAAAACTTTTGATTCGAAGTGTTGTGTCTGAAAAAAATTATGTATCACCCAAAACGCAAAAAAACGCTAATATTTATTCCAATATTTAATGAATAGAATGATTAATGAAACAAACCCTACAAACAATTCCTTGGGGTAACTTGGGGGTTATATAGTTTATCGTTATTGAATAGGGGCATACATTTACAAACTGCTAAATTAATTATACATGTAGATTGTAATGTATATTCAATAACGAGTTTGGAAATATAATGTCTTTCATGTCTCAGCAATTTCCATTGTTAAATAAAAGCAAAAATACTTGGCGCTATACACACCTTGAACATAATAAATGGCCATCGAATAAAGATAATCCCATTACCGATAATTAGGCACTTGTATGACCAGGAATGATTCACTCATTTACTATTTATTTGTAAACACGGTAAGGCGGGAAATATTAGTATTAAGCGTCCTACCAACTAATTATAAAAAGTTCAAACACTCCGGAATTCCAAACTTTTGCCTACGCTGCGTTTGTTTAGCCACAGTAACATAATAGTGACATTAAAATATATATATATATATATATATATATATATATATATATATATATATATATATGTATATATGAACTATTATTTATATATATAAAATATATATAATAAAATATATATTTATAAATACAACTATTATTTATATATATAGAATGTATGCACCAAATGACCCAGTCCCACAAAAAAAGAAAACAAAGATAGTGAGGGAAAGTTTTTTTCACATTATAATATAGAAATACTACTAAGTACTAAGTAGGAATGGTTTGTTACTGTTTTGTTGAAATTTACGTTACTAATAATAATAGTACAATTATTCAAATATATATATTTGACGTATGAACCTCGGCTGGGCTTGAGAAGAGATGAGGCCGGTAAATTTTGGCGGAGAGAGGTGGCCTACCGTTCTGTTGACCCCGCCCAAGGTCAGATCTATGACGTCATCGATCGACCTCTGAGGTCACGGCTGCTGCGTCTCCTGACGTCACTAGTGGCTCCTCTACTTTTCTATTGTATTCCTCCCCTGCAAGCCTGTTTAAGTTTTTCTCTTCTATATATAAAAATAGATACTAATTTATAGTATCCCTAGCTTTATAGTATTCCTTTGGGATTTTATTGAATGAACTTATGTTGAATGAATAAAATTCCTTTCTATTGTCTTTTAGGCCTTTTTATATTTAAATTTATATTATTATTATTGTATATATTATATTTACAAGGAGGATAGGGAGTAGTAGGGAACTGAAAATTGCAACAATGATACTTATTGTGGATTTTATAGCTCTATTCATCCTTCCATGGACTGTTAGTCCTGTCATAGTAATGTACAGCTTTAGGGAATTCGGTGGTCGCCGATAAAGATTTATGGGGAAGTGTTTGGTCTTAGTTTGAACGTTACATGTTGTGACTTGTCATGATCAAATCGAATTTTCCAAAGAGAGTACCGATTTCGTAAGAGCATTAAGTGATTTTGTAGTCAGGGAGGCTAGTATGTGATCGTCGTTAAACTTTCAATTTGAAAAAGTGGTATATTGGTTGGACGGAAACATCTTTGTTAGGATAATTGATACACCTGCAAAAACTATTATGTATAGCTTGGATAGTAAAATGATATTTTTTCGAAAAAAAATTTGCTTTCGAAAATAAGATTTTTTTTGCCGTTTCCTCCTTTACTTAGTTATCGAATTATTTCATTATTCATATTTACCTATTAACTCTAACAACAAAAAAGTGGTTAATTATTCTTAATCAACAAATTTTAAAGTACTTAATTGAAAGATTTATTTTAATTGCTGCATTTAAGTCATGCCAGCGTATTTCAATAAGGGGGTTAGTAGATTAATTGAAAGCCATTTAATTTTAAGTTTACTGAAGTGAGTTTAATCAACATCGTGTGAGCCGATCATGAATAAACCGTGAAAAGGTTAATAATGCGTGATATAAAGGTGCACTTCTCTTTCGTAGACTTGGAATAAAAAAAGATTATGGAACAACCCAGGCGTATGATTGTCGTAAATATGAAATCTCAAGTCCACACGACTTTTTGTTTTCCAGCTAGTCTTACCACAAAAACGCAAAACGTTTTGTGGGACTTGTTCGGTTAAACTGAGGGGAACCTAAAACCTTTATTTCTGTTAAAACTGATTTTGGATAATTTTTACGATTGCAATACATATTTAGGTAAAGGAAAGTTAAAATACAAATTTGTTTAGAAAACAATAGCTGGAAATAAGTGTGGATTGGTATAGTTATTTGTATCTCTCCATTGAGATTCCAACATATATGTTGTACAATCATATTGTTACGAGCTACGAGGGTGTGAAAAATAAACCACTCTCAATTTACAAAATACAAATATTTACTACATGTACAAATATAATAATTATCTTATGATTTAACCTAGGTCTTTTTCTATTGGACTACTAAAGTCTCTACAAATAAAATCAGATATTCCTAACAGCGGCCCACCGAACTGCACTTTTCGACAGATCCTTTCTCATTCGATCCTCAATCCTGTGGAATTATGTCCCTCCTTTGATCCGTCACTCCAACTCTCTTTCAACCTTCAAATCCTGCATATTTAATCACTTAATGAATATCCAGGCTCGATAGATTTGTAAATAAGTTATTTATTTTTTTTTATTTTGTCGCTGGGTTTGTTTTCTTCTCATTTGAATATGTTGAATATTAGTAATTATTAACTTGTTAACATATATTTAATTTGCTCTAAGACTCCAAAGCACCTTTTGTAAATTCTGTATTTTTTATTCTAAAGGGACACGTCCCAGAATAATAAAGAATTTATTTATTATTATTATTATTATTAACAGCTTAACTACTTACATGAATTCACCGTGGTTTACCTGCCATTGTCCTTCTGACAGTAACACTATGTTGTACTAAAATCTATTGGATGACATTGTAATTGTCTTTTCATTTTTCATTTCTTGGATTGGATCATACCTAAAGGCATTATAAAGTGTGATATATCGAACATTTACTGTATATCTATGTCCTCTACAGTAAAATTCAACCTATTACTGATTACCAACCAGCCTTTGACTGCAGAAATATGGCAAATGCAAGCAAGCTTCATGTCTAAGCTGGGGGTTCCCCTCTTTATGCCTTTAAGTATAGAAATGTCTTATACAAAGTGTTCCGTAAATTTCTTGCCATGTTGTTAGATTAAATACTATACTTTAAGTGGGACAAAAACATTTATATGACCCACAGTCCGATTCTCAACGCTAAGGGAGGAAAATAAAATTTTGCATTATTTGCTGTTGACTATAGTTTTCATGAGAAAAACTCGAATATATCTACTTGATTGTGCATGCACAAAAAAAACTAGTGGTAACAAATGAAATAAGAGGAAATTTCCCAGAACGTTAAGTCAAACCCTCAAAATAAAAAGTAAGTGTTTCCGAATGTCGTGCAGAAAATTAAATTTTAATATTTCTAAGCCTATCTGCCTACGGAATTGAACTTTGGAGATCTACTAAACCATCAAATTCTTCCCGTATCCAATCCTTACAATTCAAAATCCTTCGTAAAATCCTCAACGCTCCTTACTTTTTCACTAATAAAATCATTCATAAAGACCTCTATGTTCCATATGTAGCTGATTTGGCCCGTACCAGGTATCAATCCTTTTATGACAAACTCCATTCCCACTCTAATCCACTAGTTTCAATCCTTGCTTCCCCTTCAATTCCTGATAATCCATCTCATCATCATCATCAATCCGGTGCTACAACTCGGTGACGAGTCCTGGCCTCCTCCACCAGCCCTCTCCAGTTATTTCTATCTTGTGCAGCCGTCATCCAGTTCCTCACTCCCAGGATATCCCTCGCATCCGCTGTCACACCATCCGACCATCTAAGGTTTGGTCTTCCTCTTCTTCTGATGTCGTGGAGAGGTTCAGTCAAAATGGCCTTAGGGATTGCCTCGTCCTCCATTCTAGCCACGTGACCAGCCCATCGCAGTCTGCCAAGCTTCAAGGTCATAACGACATCATTGTCCTTAAAACCTGTATAGAGTTCATTATTGGTCCGCCTTCTCCAATGTCCATTGAAATGAACTCCTCCAAAAATTCGTCGAAGTATTTTTCTCTCAAAGACTTGTAGGTCCTATTCAGTTCTTTTACTGATAGCCCATGTTTCTGATCCATACAACAGGACTGGGCGAACCAAAGTCTTAAATAAATGGAGCTTAGTCGGTCTGTCTAGGAGCCGGGAGGTGAACTCTCTTCGGAGGCCAAAGTAGCACCTGTTTGCTATCAAAATTCTTCTTTTCACCTCAACCTCTGGTGCATTATCTTGCGTTACCAGAGAACCCAGATAAGTGAACTGGGCGACTTTTTTAAAGTTAAAGGGGCCAACATCGATGGTCTCACCGGGTCGGGGTTCTTCCCCTGTTGCCATGTACTTGGTTTTCCCCGCGTTTACCTCAAGTCCAAGCATTCAGGCAGCCTCCATTAGGGCCAAAAATCCTTCTTTGACAGACTGCAACGACCGTCCTATGATGTCAACGTCATCCGCGTAAGCTAATAGCTGGACCATATGATTGTAAATGGTCCTATTTGTTTGGATACCAGCGTCCCTCACAGCTTTCTCAAGTGCCAAGTTGAACAATAGGCATGCTAACGCATCACCTTGGTGAAGCCCTATTCTTGAGGAGAACTCTTCCGTTCGATGCCCACCTACCTGCACTGTACACCTCACATCCCTCATGGTCATCTTTACCAGCCGTATCGGTTTATCAGGGATACTGAACCCTTCCAGGGCCTTATACAGTTTTTCACGATTAATGCTGTCATAAGCCGCCTTGAAATCGAAAAAGAGATGGTGGGTTTTAATTTGGTGTTCATTTCCTTTCTCTAGAATTGTTCTTAAAGAGAATATTTGATCAGTAGTTGATCTTCCCCGTCTAAATCCAGCTTGGTAGGGACCAAGCTTCTGCTCTGCAAATGGTAGGAGACGCTGGAATAGTATGCTCGAAAATATCTTATATCCACAGGAGAGAAGAGAGATACCTCTATAGTTCTGGCACTGAAGTTTGTCTCCTTTCTTGAAAATAGGGCATATTGATTTTTTCCAATCTTCAGGCAACACTTCTTTCTCCCAAATAGTTAATATAAGACCTTGAAACCTCTTCAGCAGCTCTCCAACTCCATTTTTGAAGAGTTCAGATGGCATGTAATCAGCGCCAGGGGCCCTATTATTCTTTAGATAATCCATCTAGGCGTCTGAAGAGAAGATGACCTCGAGACCTTCTTGTTTAGATTGATTACTAGAGTGCTGCCAATGAGCAGTTTCTCTTCATGTTTTTCATGGGCACTATCTTTTAACAGCATATTTACTTGATGTATTATAATATACAGTTGTAAATTTCAATAAAATATATGTGTATATATATATAATATATATATATATATATATATATATATATATATATATATATATATATATTAAAAAAAAAAAATCTAAGAATATTCAGAAATTTCATGAGGCTCATCACTATTCTATCGAGATTCACCAGATCTCAGAAATACTTTTTTATTAGATTATAATTAAAATGGTTCAAAACCTAATAAGCCCTCATTTTCCAATCAAGGATGCGAGGAGGCAAGAATTAAAAAAAAAAAAAAGAACCTAAATGCTTCATGTTTGTCTCATAAAGATCTAGTCGTACTGTGGGAACCGATACCAGAGCTAACGAAAAACAAAAAAGATTTTATGACCTTTATTCCGGTTGTCAACGATTTCTGAGGAAAATCAAAATTTCAGTTTTTTGCTGTTATCCGTGGTTTTCATCAAACAAGTAAAATCTCAAAATTTGATTTTCTTTTACTGAAAATTGACCTTGTATATATTCTCTTGACATGAAAGATTCATAAAACTTGCTCCACATTTGGTAGGTCTTCCAAACCATCATAGCTTATAGCTTGTAGCAATGTTAGTTGCATGATTTTTTTTTTAAACAAATAAATACTCCTAATGTATCTGATTGAACCGAAATGGCTACCACTTCTCATCTTATACTTTGTTCCTTATAAGCCACCGTCGTAGGCCCCATCTCGTGGCGCAGCTGTCCGATTCGGAATGTGAAGCAATGGCCCAGCACCTGCTGCCGCTCCATCAAACTGCCTTCCTATCTCTCGCTCTTCCATCTCTTCGGCTCTAATGTAGTGTCCCTGTCCTGCGTTTTTTTTTTTTTTTTTTTTTTTTGTATTATTAGTATCGTTCAGAAACGTTATGCGATGGCTCACAGATTAAGGTGATTTAATTTATGTATATACTCCCTCTCCTTCCCCCCCCCCCCACCATATTAGACTTGAAAGAGAAGAACGTTTATGCCCACAAGTACATATAAACATAAAATCTGAGCTTTCAGTTGTTAACAAATTACTAATCTACAAGACAATAATGATACCTATACGGATTTGAGTGTTAAATATTAAAAATCTGTACCCTTACAGCGTATGAAGAGTCTTGGGTACAGTACTTACAGAGTACTGTTTCACAGCCGACGCACACTGGGGCGAAAAACCAAATTATTGGACAATGTAGTATTATGGCCTGACTGTTGGCGGTACGAAAAAAAGGTTAAACGTAGACCTCCATTATTTTTTAACGAGGAATCGATTTCTGTATTCAAATTTTACGGAGCTTTTGGGCAAACCGAAATCTCCACTTTTCAATATAAGAGGAGTAGGTACTATTCAATTGACAATAAAAAAAACATGAGCGAAATCCATACAAATTTTTACTCAAAATATTATAATTAGTTACCTTTACTAATTATGTTTGTACTTAATTATGTATTACAATATATATATATATATATATATATATATATATATATATATATATATATATATATATATATATATATATATATATATATATATAGTTAGGTATGTTGGTTTAGTAAAATATTAAAAAAAATAATAATTTATTAACAAATTTATTTTTATGATTCATGAGATTTGAAGACAATAATCCGTTTTTAAAGCATAAACAAACATTTAAAAAAAAAAAAAAATTGAAATTTATAGGGACAACATTTGAAAAAAAAAAGCTAAAAAGAAAACAAAATTGTTTTTATCGTAAACTGGCACGAACCCGCTGGTAATTATTAATACCAAGTAAACTGTAGACTTTCTATTTGATTTCTGTGGTGTTAGATTTCTGGGCGATTTTTAGCGATTTTCGTTATGAATGTTTTAAATTTTTTGTATGTTTTTCATTAATAAAAACTTTAAGAATCTAAAAAGGTTCAAGCTGCATCAAACTTAAATTATGATAATAAAGTTGTTTATTTTATATTGAATGCCTTTACCCGTAAGGGTCATTGGCATATCTTTTTGTTTTAGACTCTATTATAAAACTTACTTCTTTCCAGAAACTCCATTAGGAAATCCACGTCCTGGCGGATGTTACAAAAGGTTTCGGTTTCTCAATGTGGTATATTCTTTACATTCTACCAGAATGTGTTTCACTGTCCTTATGATACCACATTTCGAGCTTCTAATTTTTTTTATTTCAAGCAATTTCGAATGACTGCTTCTCCACACCTCTCCCCAGTGTGTCGTTAGGAAGTTTTTCGTTTGCCTCAGCCAGTCTTCCCGAGGAACTTGATCAATCACCTTCATATAAATGATAATTATTGGAATAAAGTAGATTCATTAATTTTGATTCAACAAAATAGTTGTGGTAATTTTTTTTTTAAAAGGACATTTTCCATGGACGGTCATCTTAATAAGACATCTTAGGTGGAAATTATTAATTAAAAAAACAAAAAACTGAAGATGGAAAATGATAATAGAATCTAAGAAGAACAGCTTAACCAAAAAAGTTATGGAGAAATTCGAAATTTCAGATATTGGTTCTTTGTGTACCGAATGCATTGGCTCGGCCCACTCTGCGACGGCCGTGCAAGTGGGAACTTAGTCGCTCTCAACCTCCATGTCTTTTCCTATTCTTAGGTACTCACTTCATAGATGCTTGGTGTGCCAGATTATTGTTTTAAAACCCCAGATTGGTTAAAAAAATGAAATAACAGAATAAATAATTCTGCCACAGCAGGGATTCGAACCCAGCACTAGGATAACGAGTGTCGAGTGGTCTATCTACAGGACCACACAACTTGAATTGTTAAGGAAACTGAATTTTCTTACATCGAAGGTACTCTCACTATAGTTAATGTTCTTTATTATTATTGCCCGCTATACCCTTCTTCATGACTAGGTATCTTCTTATTCCAATTCTTGCGAATCAGAAAACCCTCTTATATATTTTTTTTTTTTATTTTTTTTTATTGAGATATATTACAATTTGTTACAAAATGAACAATAATAATATTGATAAGAGACCACATTCATACTATATATACAGAAAATAATAATAATGGTCAAATTTCTCTTATATATTTGACCTCCTCACTCCTAGCCAGTACATACCCTAATTATAAGATCTCAACCAAGCTATTTATATATATACCATCTTCCAGAACTGCATCCTTTGAAATGTCCTTCATCATCCGTGCTACAATACTTTGCAACTCACTACCCATATCTCTTCCTAAAGTATCATCCTTAACCCATTCAAGCACCAGTTATTTCTCCTTATCTTAAAATATCAAACTTCCGCACATATGTAAATTGTCTTGTCTTAGTTATGCGATACATAATTCATAAACTTTTCATATATTTTATTTACATATTCTACCTATTTTAATTTTAGATATATTTATATAATGTAATCACTAAATAAGACTAATGTATGTAATTATCACTAAATAATGGCAGACAGACCAGACCTTTTATGTCCATTGTTATTTATTCTTAGACGACAAAATGTACCAGGATAATAAAACTAAGTAATGAAAACATTTCATTTAACTGAGCTGGAACATAAGACATTCTGTTAAATAAAATCTATATATAAATCACTAGAAACTATTACCTGTTGAAAAGACTTTTTGTTTTGTGTCGAAAATACATGTTAAATAACGACAGCTATAATATGTTCTTGATATGGCAAACATAACCATTATGTTGACGATAAGATACACTGGCAAGAAATGCAAGTATTTCTCTGACATGTGTCTCCCCAGAAGCTCGTCACATTCCGTAACCACTTTTTAGACCCTCAATAACAGTTGGCTTCAGTCTAAATGGACCTCTGCTACCTCTTCTTATAGCATACCACTCTAACTCCAGGAGAGTGAGGTAATTTTTTGCCAACAGTAAAATCGTACTATACACTACTGAATTTGTAGTTTCTAAAAATAACTGACAACTCTCTTGGTTCGAACAATTTTATTTGGTAGTATTACAATTTGTCTCTATGTGGACAGTAATAATATTTCTACATGACCACATTCGTACAATATATACGAAATAATAAATGTATAGGTTTTTTTATTTTACCCACAACAGATACTTTTTAGAATAATGTCATATCTTGTAATATTAACAGGGTACATAAATTTTGATAAAATGTATGAAGGAGGTTACTTACCTAATACCTCCTAGATTTTAAGAGACGTTGTACTTGCCATTGTTAATAACGAATCTGATACAACTTAATTGTGTTCTTAAATCTGAAGAAATAGGATTTAAAGTATTTTAGAGGTATAGAATATTGCATAAAAGACAAAATGTAGAAGAAGACACGTTATGAGGCTTGCTTTTCATTAAAAAATAAATAAATTTAACAAAAAAAACCTATAAATTACTTTTTAAATATATGTAGATGGCCTCGGGATGTACTTACTTAAATAAACATCGAAGTACTCGCCCTTTATTATAATTCAACACTTATGCTTATTGTATTTATGTAATATGCAGTTGTAAAATTCAATAAAATATAAATAAAAAAATATCTGTTCACAAGTATTGGCTAAATCTGGACGAGTCTGTTAGGCGGGGTTTGGTGTTATCGGAATTGAACCATCGGGTTTGGTAAGCCTATTATTATTATTAATGGCTAAATCTAATATAAAAAATTCTCGTGTCACGCTGTTTGTGTTAGTATTCCTCCGAAACAGCTCGACCGATTTTTATGAACTTTTCTGTACACGTATATTTGGTAAGTATGAGATTTTTTTTTTTTTTTTTTTATCGTCACAGTCATGTCAACGTCTGCAGGCTCCATTACCTTTTCTGCCATAACTTCCCAGCCCCACACACTTATAATACATTCTTTATTTTTTATTTAACAACCAAAATATTCACTAGAAATAATTTATATGTGAGAACAACAAGGTCAGCTAGTAATACGATAAATCACACTTTTAAAAATAAGTAACTTGTGTGGGTGAGTATAACAGATCAGATTAATACAATAATGATTCTAAATATATAAATAAATAAAATATATACAATGTTTAAAAGCTAATGAAAAAAAAATAGGAAAACATATGGACAACATTTAAAATTCTTAGGAACTCAATAATATATAGAAACCCTCTGTATAGGAGGAGGGAAAACCCAAACCCGAGAGATCCCAACTGAGCGCGCCACCGACTTGAGAACCATCGTAAGGCTATAGCCAAATACATACAGCACTTGAGGGAATCCAGCCAGTAAAACTCCAATAAAAAACTCCATATTCCAAAAAAACTCCTATGAAAAGATTACAAGAGGTATCGGGTCCACTGCCTTTTCAACCTTCGAGGAGGATGATATGGATATGTGGAGGTGGATAAGGACTGTGATAGATGTTTGAGGTGATAAATAATTCGGATGGAATAAGTTCTAAAATAAATGGTACATTGAGAGCATGCTGTAAGGTATTGTTGGTAACTTAAAAAGTTGCATTAACTACTGTTCGAATCACATTGCAAAGAATGCATTTGAAGTAAAAAATTCAGACTTTATGAACAAATTTCCTTATCGAAAAATACAATCATTCTTAATTAATAAAGTTATGTATTTATGAATGAATGTAAAGTGTTTTGAACTTAGTAGTTGTGGTTGGCAATTTTTCTTGAATATAAATTTATAGTTTTGCTGCTTTATAATTTATCCTTATTATTACAGCTATATCAATTATTATTCTTTAATATAATTATTTCCAAAGCAGAAATCATTCCCCTAGACTTATGGAAGCGGCGTAGTCTAGTGGATAGAGCACTAGTCTACTGTTCTCCGGGTTCTGGGTTCTCGACTGAGGCAGAATATTATTTATTCTGTCATTTTAATTCCAGACCCGAGGATATTTAGACTCTCCTGGGGTAAATCCTTCCTCTATACAGTGGGTACACAAAAAATAGGAGAAACCTGACGGCTGAGTGTGATCTCGGCCTAATGCCCTCATTGCACGACCGTCGCACAGTGGGCAAAATCACCAATTTAGGTGACAAAAGTCAAGTCAAAAGTGTGGAATTTTTTAGTGCTTCTCCTTTTTTCAAGACCATTAATACTAATATTTCCCGCCATACCGTGTTTACAAAGAAATAATAAATGAGTGAATCATTCCTGTTCACACAAGTGCCTAATAACCGCAGTGGGATTATCTTTATTCGATGGTCATTTATTTTGTTTGAGGGATATTTAGAGCAAAGTCTTTTTGCGTTCATTTAACAATGGACATTGCTGAGACAAGAAAGACATTATATTTCCAAACTCGTTACTGAATATACATTCCAATCTCACCTGTAAAGTTAATATAACAATTTGTAAATGTACGCCCTATTCAATATAGAAAAACTATTTAACCCCCAAGTTACCCAAGGATTTGTTTGTAGGGTTTGTTTCATCAATACTTCCAGTGTTTAGATATTACAAAGCATTTTTTTCTAGACACAATACTGCAATAAAAAGTTTTACAATCTATAATTTCAAGAATTTCCTAAATTATTGGGTTGTTTCACATGAAATATCTGTTTTTATAGTATCCGAAATACATAAAGGATTTTGCAGGTCTCTGTTGTTTTCATCCGAATGTTTACATATTTAAAGTAAACAGAAAAAAAAACCAAAAGCCTAAGCTGCTCAATGGCCGAGTTTAAACCGTACAAAAATAAATTACTCGAAAATCGCGTGTTTCCATGTTCATATTTGGAGGTATACTAAAAAGTGGGTAATTGATTAGGAAGCTAATGTTTATAATACAAAGGTAGAGGATTAGTAACTGTTTTACTTTAAATATGTAAACATTCGGAAGAAAACGACAGAGACCTGCAAAATCCTTTATGTATTTCGGAAACTATAAAAACGGACATTTCATGTGAAGCAACCCAATATTTTGAAATAAGACACAATTGCGTAATAATTGACAGCGTTTTTTAATTTAATCTATCCTCCTGTTTAGTAATCTTCTGTCTCCTGGATTCTTTTTGGTTGTTAATAGGTTCAAAATAGTTCTTTTGCTCTTATTATTCGGATCACTGCCCTCCTTTTAACTGTTTACATTCGGAAGAAAGTCCCGAAGTGGATAACCCCCGGGAGCCGAGACCCGGATGCAGATAACCATCTCCTGGATAGGAGCGACCTCCGCGAAGATGGAGGAGCAGCGATAGGGGAGGAACAATAAATATGATGAATGGTGGGGCCAATTCATTTGTAATTGGACTTGTTTAGGAGCCGGCATTCCTGGCGGGGGCGTAGCCCGGGGAGGGGGCGATTCTAGATAGCGGCCTGCACTCGGGAACCGGTCCGCGCCGTCACCTCTTTGCCGTCCAGTCATCTTTTATCAATATCTTTGTATCCGAATTAGTGTGGAGTATGGAGTCCCACGCTACGTGTTTCTAACAGGGAGAGGATCTCAAATGTGTCTCACAGTTTTTAATAATATATTGAAAGAGATCACCTGTAGCAGGGTGGCTAGCGTAACAGCCTCCTATGCCAAAAGTCACGGGTTCAAACCTTTTTAATGGTAGTAAAAAATCCTTAGTTATACCCTCTTTCGGAGAGGACGTAAAAAAGTGGTCCCGAGCCTGTACGATGTCAGGTACTCCTTAAAGATCCCTATCGTATTTAAACCTGGATAGGCAAAATTCAGGACTCCCACTGTAGCATCGTCCGATCAGCCATAGTAGCATAAAGTGACGTTAAATAAATAAACAAACAAACAATATTTTTAATGGAAAAATTAGGTATTATACCACTAGATCTACAAAATATTAGGGCTCCCCTACAGTCGAGTAAAAAAATTGAAAAGTGAAACACACATTTTATTTAATATCTCTGGTTCTATTGAAGCTAGAAAAATAAGTTTGGTGTCAAAATTACAAAATTAATAGACTTAATAATAATTAAAGTAAAATGATAATAAGATGACAATTATTAAGTATGGAAATAAACAAAATTAAGATGATAGTTATAAAGTATGGATGACAGTAATAAAGATAATTGATAAGATGATAGTTGTACAGTATGGAAGTAAACAAAATTAAGATGATAATATTTCTATAAGAATATGTAAAGAGATATCAAGAAAATGATTAAATGTTTAAAGAACAATATATGAACAATTAAAATTTTAAATATGAACAATTTTAAAGTGATATTTGACGGTAATATATATATATAAAAAAAACATAGTAAAGAACATAGGTATTATATAAAAAGAACATAGTCATTATAAACGATAAACAATAGAAATGAAAAAAATTATTTTAAATTTCAAAGTACAGTAAACCCTCGTTATAACGAACTCCAAAGGACTAGAAAAGTCTCTTTTCTTTATAAAATAATTCGTTATATCCGAAAAATATATTGTATGTACATATATGTCTTGGTGTAGATTCAGGTGGTTAAAAAGATATATTTTCAAGACAGCATTCAGCAAGACAGCTTTCAGGCACATGCTTATTTAGAAACTACAAAATCAGTTAAAACTATACACCAAGTACATATACCTATCATGTTTCACATTTTACATAATACTTTAAGATTAACATAAACCATAAAGCAAAATAAAAAATTTAAAAAGGAACTTACAATGTCAGAATCACATTCATATAAAGTTAAAATAATAAAAATATATAAATGAAAAATTATCCGCTCACGAAAAAAAAAAATTAATGAAAAAACAATAACAAGCTGAAACTCAAGACGCCATAAGCTATCAAAGACTGTGTATCACATAATTCAGCTGGATAGAGGGATGAAGTAAGAAGGATTTGGACAGAAAGGCTTTATCTTTACCGTGAATTAAGACGTATCGTATATTTTTTCTTCTTCATTTTTCTTAATAACCAAACAAATTCAATTCTGAGGCCCACAAAAGTAGTTCGTTAGTTTGTTATAAGGGAATATTTCGTTATAAACGAGGAGAAAGCATAGTTTTATATCTATTTTTCAAGGGACCGCAACGACAGTTCGTTATAACCGTGTTCGTTAAAAAGAGTGTTTAATGTAATGTAATATTAACCTAACAATTATATGTCAGGATATACAACGGAAAAAAATATGTGAATAGGGAATGAAGGCCCACAATGTAGGCCGAAACGTCGGCACATAATTAAAATATCACTAAATTTTAATGTGTTTCTCTTTAATGACCGGACTCTCAACCATCTTCCTCTTCAGTATAGATAATATGCTAATATGCTAGTATCGCTCCTTGGCAATGAATCATCTCATACGATTATTGAAAAATGAGATCCTCCTTCGGGCTGCTAATCTAGACCTCCAGTTCCGAGGTCTGAGATATTTGGGAGCGGGCGTTGGTCGGCGGGGCGGTGAATGCCCTGCACTGCCCAGGCCGCATAGTTCCTTCAACTGCTTCTGCATTCTTCGCCCCCTCCTAATTTTAACGTTCATTTTTCCTCCTCTCGCTATGATTTCTACTGTATAACAGTACTGTGACTAATGTATTTTATAAAGTACAAAATCCTGGAAGAATCCAATATCTAAGGTATTGCATATCCAAAAACAAAAAACTGGTACACGCGTCACCCTTCTCTCAATAAACTCAATTAAATCAATTTAAGAACTTTAAAATAAAGTTAGAATTAAAAAAAATTTTTTAAAGAATTAGGTATCACTTGTAGCTGGGTGGCTAGCACAACATCCTCCTATGTCAAATGATTTTAAATGGGAGTAAAGAATCCTTAGTTATGCTGTCCTGCGGAGGGGACGTTAAAAGGAGGTCCCGAGCCCTGTAACGAAATGTCAGGTACTCGTTAAACATTCCCATCCTAATACAGACTGGATAGGCAAAATTTAGGACTCCCACTGTAGCATTGTCCGATTAGCCATAGTAGTTAGTATAAAGTGACGTTAAATAAATAAAGAAACATAGGTTAAAGAATTACATTGAATTTCGGTGTAAATATTTGTTTCTTATTAAATAATCTTTTTTTTTTTTTTTTTTTAGTAATAACAATTTTTATTGAGAAAATTTTACAATCTGTCCCAATTTGGACATTAATAGTATTGCTGAATGATATCAAACATACTACATTCATACAATATTTACACAACATAAAATTACAATAAAATATATACACAATAATGAATCAATACAAAAGTCAATAATTCACTTATACCTATATATTAAATAATCTAACAATTGAAATTATTTTCTTGAACAATCACCTAGTTTTGCAAGCTTTTTATGATCTTTATCCATTACCTTATACAATTATGTCTATAAGATAACGTTTATTCCAAAATCTGTAGCTTCCCCACGGTATATTATTCATAAATATAACATAAGCGGAGATTTTTCAATATATTGGATTGTTTCACATGAAATGTCCGTTTTTATAATTTATGAAATACATAAAGGATTTTGCAGGTGTCTGTTGTTTTCTTCCGAATGCTTAGATATTTAAAGTGAACAGTTACTAATCCTCTAAATTTGTATTATAAACATTAGCTTCCCAATCAATTACCCACTTTTTAGTATACCTCCAAATATGATCATGGAAACACGCGATTTTCGAGTAATATTTTTGTACGAGTTTAAACTCGGCCATTCGGCTGCTGAGGCCGCTAGAAATATTTGCAATGCGTTTGGGGAAGGGAGTGTTAATGAACGGACCATTCGCCGTTGGTTTGCTAAGTTTTCAGCTGGGGGGATGCCGACTTGGAAAACTTGCCCCGAGGAAGACCTCCATCCGTTATAGACAACGATGTCCTCAAACATACAGTAGAAAGAAACACCTACCAAACAGTTAAAGGACTCTCAGCACAACTGAATTCAAGTGCATCTACCGTTTCCAGACATTTAAAGTGTATTGGGAAAGTAAAAAAGTTCAATACATGGGTACCTCAAGATCTCACTGAGCGGCAGCAAGACCCCATGTTTCAAAACATACCGTGCGAAAATTGAAAGAACTGGGCTACGAAGTTCTTCCGCACCCACCATATTCTCCCGACTTGTCTCCAACAGATTACCACCTGTTCATGAATTTAGACAACTTCGTGAAAGGAAAACTTTTTGAAAATGATGATCAAGTGAAAAGTGCGTTTTCAGATTTTGTTTCACTTCAAAGCTCAGAGTTTTTCAGAGTGGGATAAAAAAGTTGGTGTCACGTTGGAAAAAATGTGTAGAAAAAGAAGGTAAATACTTCGAATAAAATTATCTTGTTTTCATATCGTATTTTTAATAAAAATCTTTTACCTTGATAACGGACATTTCATGTGACACAACCTAATATAATATATAAATATAATATAGATTCAACAAAACAAAAAGCATTTGAATAATTAAAAATAAAAATGAAAAGGAGTGTTACTATCATTTATGTCATGAAGTGTATACATTTTACACCTCACTTTAATCGCTATACTCAAATTAGTTGGCATCTAGTTGGGAAGCAAGAAGGTGTTTAAATAGGAGAGATTTGACAGAAGATTGGGAAGGAGCATGACGGATGTTTGATGGGAGAGTATTCCAGAAAAATGTGGACCAGGCTAAGAAGGAAAATTCATATTTTTTGATTCTATGGGAAGGCGTATAGAGGTCGGAAAGACGGGATCTGGTTTTCTGAGTATGGATTGTGGATTTAAATTGCAGGAGACTATAGACATAAGAGGGGCGGTGGGAGCGGATGAGTTGATAGAGAAAGGAACCAAAAAAATATTGCCTTCGAATCGAGGGCCAATTTGACTCATCATCGAGGTGAGATACATGTGGCCGTCAATTGGTATTGAAGACAAATCTTAAGAAACAGTAATGATGATATCGGTTTAATATAATTAATTTCTATTGCTATAATTATTACCACTCGCCCGACTTTAAGACCCCACCGACCCACTCTACAGACGCTGCAGCCGACCGAATGGACAAGCAGAAGAGACAAAATAAGAAGACGAAGTAGGGATCCTTTGTGGTCCGGAACGTGCCGATGCTCAGGCTTTTGTCACTTCTCTTCTCTTCACTAATGCATTCTCTGAAATGTTCCAAGTTCTCTTCTAGCATCAACTCCTATTGCAACTGTTTCAGTTAAGAGTTCTATTACACATTATTTAACACAATTATTAGCATATTTCGCATTGATAGAATATTGTTATTTATTTATTTACTAACATAAAGGCTCTTCAACAACTAGGATTACTTTTGCCCTCAATTAATAATACAAATTCACTTGATTATTTTTACCTTCGCTTACCTATATATGAAAGACTAGCTGTTGCCCGCAATTTCGACTGCGTCAATTTCTGTTATTCTGATAGCTTATTTAGATAGATTTAAAAGTACTTCTGCTTAAATTATATTTTTATTTTTATTTTCTTGTAGCAGAAGAAGATATTGGTTATCTCCGCAACCCGGTCTTGACAAAGCAACATATAGTTGGCCGAGTGAAAAGCAGTCTTGTCGTAAATCGATTCCAAAGTGTTTTAATGCTTGCCCTTGTGATTTATTAATTGTTACAGCAAAAGATAACTTCAGGAGAGATTAAATTATTTTAAAATTAAAAGGTAAATCATTTGGACTCATTGGGATGAGAGGTTAATTTTCTCCTTTTTTTTCAGATTTTCCTCTGATTCTTTACTCTTATTGGTCGCAGCGTGATATTATATAACCTATAGCCTTCCTCGATAAAGGGACTATCTAACACAAAAAGAATTTTTCAATTCGAACCAGTACTTTCTAAGATTAGCGCGTTCAAACAAACAAACAAACTCTCTCGCTTTATAATATTAGTATAGACTAGCAGTACCAAATCATCGGCGTTTCCCAGAACCGGAATTTCATCACCCAAATTTAAACCTTCTTAGTACATGTCACCTTTTCTTTGATATATTCTAAAGCGACTTCGTCTGCATCAATTTCTGTTATTATGATTGCTATTAAAATGTTTTTAAAAGAATATATTTTAAAGTACTTCCGCGTAAATGACATTTTTAGTTTTATTTTCTTGTGGCAGAAAAACATACTGATTTTCTCCGCAACCCGAGCTTGACGTAAATCTATTCCTACGTATTTAATTGTTTACCTCTGTGATTAATTGTTACGGAAAAATATAAATTAACGGGAAATTGAATTATTTAAAAATAAAAGGTAAATCATCTAGGATCATTGGGATGCGAGGTTTTTTTTTCTCCCAAATTTTCCCCGTTTTTTTCCAGATTTTCAACTGATTCTTCGATCCTATTGGCCGCAGCGTGATGTTATATAGCCTATAGCCTTCCTCAATGAATGGACTATCTAACACAAAAAGAATTTTCTAATTCGAACCAGTAGTTTCTGAGTTTAGCGCGTTCAAACAAACAAACAAACTCTTCAGCTTTATAATATTAGTATAGATTACTAAGGGAAAGTATTGCGATCGCGAAAATTTTATAATTCCAGTTTTCAATGGAAATACACGGTTTAGGGCCCCCTGAGTCCAAATAACCAAGTCCCGCAAAAAGGTGTGTGTGTCCTATGGAACTGAAATTTCATATTTAACTATACGCCCGAGATGTTACAGTAACTTTTTAATCAAAATCAGATGACCGGAAGATCTACTTTACACCATGCATTTTGCACCTTTTTTCAATATTCTCAAAAACGGCTCTAACGACTTTGATTTAACTCCCTATATCCATATAAAATTTAATAGGCTTTAATATGATGTATTCATTCTGATTGGAACAGTATGACAGGGCTTAAATGCCGATATTTTAAATTTTCTTCCTCTAAAGTACCTTTAATTTCGTAGATTCTATAAAAATAACCATATCGTCTTGTTAGCATTGATAAATAACGGGTAATTATGCACGTTTAGCGAATTTGATAAACAACTAAAGGAGAAAAGTGGAAACATATTTTTTTATGCAATTTTTGTGTTCTTGAACACAAGAATAGTAATATAGATGAATAATATACCGTTGGATAGCTAAAGATTTTAGAAAAAATATTATTTAATACACGGAATTTTAAATGTTAATGGAGAGTGATGAAAAGTCAATAAAACTGATTGTTGTTGATAAAAATTCGTTAACAATTTATTTGTACCTTTCAATGTATTTAACAATTCTTAAATTGATTTTAACAACGGAAGTAAGTGAAAGTCCTGTGTTGCGCCAACCAGATTTTTTACATTATTTTAAATTTCTGTTATTTGATTTTCAGATGAGGGCCTTTTCATGTGTGGTATTTTTATATAAAATACGAATTATTTTGTCATTTACAAATAATTAATTTAAATATTCTATGGGTTGTCGCTTTTATTAACCTCTGAGCTGGAACTCATTGGACTAGAAAACTGGTTTTGAAAGATTTTTTTTTTTTGTTACGGTAATTAGACATCAGATATTAGGCACCTGCTGAATCCTTGGCACAATTTTCGAAAACCTCAATTAAAAAAAAAAAAAATGTTAATTGGACTCAGAAGATAACTCTATCATAATCGATATAGTTCAAGAATTTTCATCTCATTTCTCAAGGCTGTCCAAACATACCGGCTCGATGGACGGATACGGAAGTCTTAGTGTAAATTAACAGTTCTGAAGATGTTACCGCAGAGGTTGTTAGGTCGATCATTGCCAGGTATCGGGTTGTTAGTACGAGAAATCGACCGCGAATGAAAAAACCGATTTGGGAGGTAATGATGCGTTGACTTATCCGGTCCATGGCTCTCGGTACTACTTCTATATCCTCTCGTAATTTATTGTTTACATTTAGTCTTGTTTTGTTAGTATATATATTTAGGAAATCTATTATTTATAATAACATAATAATAATAATAATAATAATAATAGGCTTAGCGAACCCGAAGGTTCGTTGCCGATACCACCAAATTCCGCCTACACAGACTCGTCCAATGCTCACCATTCAAGCCCAAGCTCCCGAGATCAGCCTTAACGCAATCCTCCCATCTCCGCTTCGGCCTACCTTTCGGACGCCTACCAGTCGGATCAGCAAATACCAACTTTCTGGGAATCCGTTCGTCATCGAGCCCAACAACTTTACTCGCCCATTTGAGTCTCCGCGATGCAATCAGCTCAATTATATTCACAGGATGCAAGTTCCGCAATTCCTCGTTATGCAACCTTCTAAACTCCCCAGTGGCCTCATCTCTCTTTGGACCAAATATTTTACGCAATACTTTATTTTCGAAAACCTTAAGCCGCTGTTCATCCTTTAAAGTAAGCGGCCACGTTTCACATCCGTAAAGAACCGTTGGAAGAATAATAGTTTTATAAATTCTAATCTTTAAGTTTTTAGATAGAAGCCGCGAACTAAGTAACTTAGCAACTGAATAATAACACGCATTTCCCACCTTTAACCGGGACTTTATTTCTTCCTGGATTTCATTTTTTCTAGTTATAATTGAACCTAAATACTTGAATTTCTCTACGTGTTCAAAAGTATGACCTGATACATCAATTTTCATGGCGCAAGATGAAAATTTATAATAACAAGTGTTATTATTATTATTTATGTTTATTAAAGATTTTGCTGGAAAATTTATCTTTCTGAACCAAAGTCAAGAATTAGAAGAAATTTGGAAACTTTAAAAAAAACTTCCTGTCAATACTCGCTGTACCGAGGAGAGCTGCTTTCTTTGCTTCCTTAAGTTCTTGACTAAGCGAATGAGAAATACCTTGATATTTTCGAATTTTTCCTGCATGAGATTTATCGATATCGTCATCATTTGATACAGCAATATGGATGATATAGCTAGATTTTACATTATTTTTCTTTCAGACGGTCAGTTGTGATGGAAAGATCTCATTATATTGTTTTGTTTTCACCTGAGAGTACCTGCTATGGTTCATATCTGTAATAAATAGCATCGAAACTATGTGGTATAATAATGACAGCGATTGGTGAACAATTTTGGCCACATTTTTATGCCTTATAAGGTTTTCTCTCTTTAGCAATGCCTGCCTGACACCTAGATAATATGTGGTGGATAGATTCGATTTGCAAAGATGACATCGTTCGCTTATATCTTCTTTACATATATATACACATTCACAAGCTATATATATATATATATATATATATATATATATATATATATATATATATATATATATATATATATATATATATCTACCCGTAAAATCCTAGTTTCATCACTCATTTTCCCTCACTTTGACTATGGTGTGTGGCGTATGGCGGCCTCTCAAAGGTGCTCGAGGACAAATTGAGAAGGATTATGAATTGCTTTTGAAGATATGTGTTCGGCACCTCGAGACGGTCGCACGTATCCCACCTCTACGACGAGTTGAAGTGGTTAACCCCAATCTTTCGAAGACAATATTTCTTTGGATCATTCCTTTATCAAATCATAAACTCCCACCATCCATTTTATGTCTATAGCCTTCTGGTATTTAAATCCTCAACCCATCACCAGGAAACAAGATCTCGTCTGTCCGACCTAAACACTCCTTTCCATAGAACCAAAAAATATGACTGCTCCTTTTTAGCCCGGTCCACTGCCTTATGGAATACACTCCCTTCAAACATCCGTCATGCCCCTTCCCTATCATCGTTTAAATCCCTCCTCTTTCAATACTTCCTTTTTCTTCAGTCAGATGTTAGCTAATTTTTATCATGTCAACTTATGTAAGGTGAATTTTACTTTAATGAGATGTAAAAGTTAAATTTCATGTTTATTCTTATTTATTTATTTCTAGAATTTGTAAATAGAGATGACACCATGAATCATTTTTTTTTTTTCATTATTGTGTTATTTAATTGTATTTATATACTGTTTTTGGCCAGTTATAATTTATTATTTAGTTCATAATTGTTATTCTTAAGGAACATTGTCCCAGAATAAAGTTTATGTTTTTTTCTATTCTATTCTATTCTATATATATTTATATATAGTTAAGTCGGTGTATATATATGTAGCTGAAAAGGTCCAAAAATATCAGGATCTGGATGAAGAGTTGAGGAAGCTACAGTAACTTGACAAAATGAGAGTGTCGTTGATCATTTCGACTAGTGATTTGATCCCAGAGATGAATGTTAACTGCAATATTTTTGAAGGTCGAGAAATTATGTAGACAGTTTCCGAATCTGCCAGGCATGGTAAACAGGGGAGAAAAAAATAAATAAATAAAGTTGATGTAAGTAATTCCACCATAACTTATTTATTCAAAATTAATACACTGTGATAAACAAAGAGACAAAAGCTCTTATGGTCAAGGAACACCTTATATAAACGATGTGATTCCCTGATAACCTGGTTATTATTGATAATAGAGAAAAAAAGAAGGTTTTCTGGAACTTCAGCTTAACATTTTAGGAGTGACGCACAAAGCATGTGTTACTGCGAATTAACACTCAGTATTATGTACCGACTGCGAGTAGGAACATAACAGATGAAATGTCAACAGCCTCACACTTTATTTTGTTCCGGGTTTCTGCTGCTTGCGAAAAAAATGAAAAAAATAAAATAAAACTTTTTTCTGGGACTATGTCTCCTAAGAATAACAATATTTTACAATAAATAGACACTTTAATATAATATGTCTGGCCAAGATATCAATAAAATTAATTATTAACGAAGGTAAAAAAAAAAAAAAGAAATCTATATATAAATACAAAAAATATATGAAGTAACAAAAAAGGAGAAAAAACTAGTGTAAATTGGGAATTAAATACAAAAACATAATAACTAAAAGTGCAAAAACAGATAGGACTGTATGTGTCATGGAAGAGTGATGATCATCAAATAAAATGAATAATAAAATAGACAGATTTTATTAGTTATGCCTTTTTTTTTTCTTTTTTTTTCTGACCAATAAATGTTAAATATATTCGAACTGCGACTTCGTCTGCGTTAATTTCTGTTATTTTGATCTTTATTATGAATTTTTTAAAAAAATACATTTTAAAGTACTTCTGCTTCAATGATATTATTAGTTTTATTTTCCTGTGGCAGAAGAACTTACTGATTTGCTCCTGTGATTTATTAATTGTTACGGCAAAAGATAACAGCGGGAAATTAAATTATTTTAAAATTAAAAGGTAAATAATTTGGAATCATTGGGATGCGTTTTTGTTTCCCCAAGCTTTCCACTGATTCTTCACTCCTATTGGTCGCGCGTGATGTTATATAGCCTATAGCCTTCCTCGATAAATGGACTATCCAACACAAAAAGAATTTATCACTTCGAACCAGTAGTTTCTGGGATAAGAGCGGTCAAACTAACAAACTCTTCGGGGAATGCCCCATAATTGTTGTACTATAGTACTGTTTTAATTACTAAACAAACACTTATATAAATATATATATATATATATATATATATATATATATATATATATATATATATATATATAAACTCGTCAGCTTTATAATATTAGTATAGATTTCGATGCATGAAATAATAAATTTTAAGAATTGGATCTTTTTTTATTTATTATTATTAAAATATATATTTATGTTTCAGGTATGTGATTCTCCTCCTCTATAAGTGTCGTGTATATTCTGCAACAGTGAGTAATCAAACCCCCAATGCTAATTATTGGGTTGTTTCACATGAAATGTCCGTTTTTATAGTTTCTGAAATACATAAAGGATTTTGCAGGTCTCTGTTGTTTTCTTCTGAATGTTTACATATTTAAAGTAAACAGTTACTAATCCTCTACATTTTTATTATAAACATTAGCTTCCCAATCAATTACCCACTTTTTAGTATACATCCAAATATGAACATGGAAACACGCGATTTTCGAGTAATATTTTTGTACGAGTTTAAACTCGGCCAGTCAGCAGCTGAGGCCGCTAGAAATATTTGCAAGGCGTTTGGGGAAGGGAGTGTTAATAAACGGACCATTCGCCGTTGGTTTACTAAGTTTTCAGCTGGGGATACCGACTTGGAAAACTTGCCCCGAGGAAGACCTCCGTCCGTAATAGACAACGATGTCCTCAAACATACAGTAAAAGGAAACCCCTACCAAACAGTATAAAGGACTCTCAGCACAACCAAGTGCAAGTGCACCTACCGTTTCCAGACATTTAACGTGTATTGGAAAAGTAAAAAAGCTCGATACATGGGTACCTCATGATCTCACTGAGCGGCAGCAAGACCCCATGTTTCAAAACATAACAAGGCTACGAAGTTCTTCCGCACCCACCATATTCTTCCGACTCGTCTCCAACAGATTACCACCTGTTGAGGAATTTAGACAACTTCTTCAAAGGAAAACTTTTTGAAAATGCTGATCAAGTGGAAAGTGCTTTTTCAAATTTTGTTTCACTTCAAAGCTCAGAGTTTTTCAGTTCGGGGATAAAAAAGTTGGTGTCACGTTGGGAAAAATGTGTAGAAAAAGAAGGTAAATACTTCGAATAAAATTATCTTGTTTTCATATCGTATTTTAAATAAAAATCCTTTACCTTGAAAACGGATATTTCATGTGACACAACCCAATATTTTTTTTTAATAATTACGATTTAATGTTTTGTTTTCTTTTTCAGTTAAGTGCATGTCTGAATTCTTAAGCAAGAAAACCTCTTTTTTTTGTTTTTTTCTTTTTTTATAAGTTTGATTATTACCAATTCATATATCAATTATAGGGAAAATTCATTGCTTATATATTCATTATATGTAGAGACCGATTATGCATGTTATTGTACATTCAATTTGCTTGGCTGTATCCGACTCAAAACCAAATAGCTATTCGATTCATTAACTAGGATTAATATATTTCAATACAAGATTGCACAACGTTGCTTGCTTTCAGCTACATTGCACGTTTTATATTAGGCGTTCCATTAGACGTTTTATGCACGTTTTATATTAAAACGTTTGCATTGAGTTGCACGTTTTAGCCCCTAATTTTTTTTTTTAATTCAATTACTTTAATGTTATTTGGATAAAATTGAATGTTTCAACCTTTTTGCTAGATTTTATTTACCATCAAATCTTAAATTAAATTTATCGTTCAAGATAGAATAATATACTTTTTGGATTTTTTTCTATTTGTTTTTACAAATTTTGAGGTTTTTATTGCACGTTTTTCGTTTTTTGCCACATAGAAATTCGGTCTTTAATTATAATTTTTTGGTATTAATGCTTAAGCAGTACTATACTCCCTATCTATATTTACTTTTTCTTTTTTAATAATAATAGGGCAATTCAAGTTGCACTTATATATAGGTATAATCATTAAACTTATTTTAGGTATAAACTACTACGACATAAAAATAATTATAAGTATTTATAAATGGGGGTCCTGAATTTTTCCTATCCTGTTTTAATTAGAATCTTTAACGAGTACCTGACAGGTCCGGGAACACCATCCTTCCCGAAGGACGGCATAACCAAGCATGTTTTACTCACTTTAGAAAATTCAAGAGCCATCTGTTGGGTTTGAACCTGCGACTTTTGGCATATAATGTTGTTTTGCTAGCCACTACACAACATGCGACCCCTAATAACGATTCTTCATAATTTCATCATTTCTCCAGCATTAAATTGTCTTTATATATCAATGGACATCCATTACATATACATATATTTTTATCTTTTATATTTATCCAATTTTAGGGGGAGCCCGTGGCTGAGTGGCTAGTGCGCTAGTCTCTCATGCTAAAGTTGTGTGTTCGAATCCCAGTCCAGGCGGGGCTTTTTTAAAGATGTAATTAAATTGGGATTCACTCACAGCCTCTCTCCGGGTATGTGAGACCCGTCAGCCAAATGGTGGCCACTCACGAAATTAGACGTAGGGAATGATGACCCTACACTACAAAATGCATCGTGAAACGTGAGTGTAATCTCCCAGGAGATTGCACCGAGAGGCCTAGGGCCTACACAGCCTGTTGTGCCTCTGGAAGAAGAATGTATACAATTCTTCATTACAATAAAAAAAAAATAAACTGTAAAATAAAATAAATGTTCATCTGCAACATTTTATAATTTTATTGTTTTTTTAAAAATATTTTTATGTTCACTGGCGTGACAGGCCGTGTAGGCTCTTGGCCGCGTGGTATAGACTCCTGGGAGAATATACTCACGTTTCTCGATGAAATGTTTAGGGTAGGGTCATCACTACTTACGCCTATATTTTGGGAGTTGCTACCAGTAGGCTGACGAGTCTCATTACCCGGGGGAGAGGCTGTGAGTGAGTCCCCATTTAATTATATTCTTATAAAAGTCCCGCTGGGACTGGGACTCGAACTCACAACTCTGGTGTGGTAGACTATCGCGCAAGCCACTCAGCCACCGGCTCCCCAAATTTTTATATAATAGGTTAAAAGAGATATCTTACATTCTTTCGACAAATGAATTTATCGTTTACGCTGATGTAATCGTCGTATTAGCCAGTAATGGAAGGGATATCCAGTTCAATGTTCGTGCCCTCCAGGAAGCACATAACCCCATAAACATGGAAATAAATGTCAAGAAAACGTAAATCATGAAGATAAGAAGCAGACAGATAAGGGATTGAGCAATTGAAGAACTTTGAATATCTAGGCGCACACCAAAATGAGCAGGGCTGGGTGGACAAAGACATAAATAGAAGAATAAAATCTGCTGGAAGATGTTTCTTATCTCTTAAGAAGAGCTTCGTATCCAAAAGATAGGTCTCTAAACACACAAAAATAGTAGTATACAAAACAAGGTTCTTACCTATATTGACGTATGCCAGCCTGGGCCGTCACTACTAAACATAAAAGCCAAGTCCAGGACTATGAAGATACGCTACTTCAGGAAAGCTGAGGATAGGAAGAAGAGAGACAAAATAAAAATACCATAATAAGATCCAATCTTGATGTGAGATCGGCCGAGAAAATTATTGAAGAAAACCAGCTAAGATGGTATGGTCATGTCTCAAGAATGTCTGAGGATCGCGTGAAACCAGGACCCAGGAACCCAGATCCGACTGAATTAACAGAATAAATAATGTAGCCTTAGCCGGGATTCGAACCCAAGACCCGGAGAACAGTTGACTAGTGCTCTATCCCCTAGACCACTCTGCTTGCTTTTTTAAAATTATTAATAAACTAAAATATATATATTTTTTTCAACAACAATTTTTATTGAGTAAAATTACAATCTGTCCCAATTTGGACATTAATAGTAGTGCTGAAAGATATCATACATACTACATTCATACAATATTTACACGACATAAAATTACAATAAAATATATACCCAATAATGAATCAATACAATAGTCAAGAATTCACTTATAACTATATACACATACACACACTCAAACATACATCACATTGAGTGGAGAATCTAGCCAGTGCTAGAACTCCAAAATATTTACAAAAGGTCGCGGGGCCACTGCCGTTTCAACCTTCTAAGAGGGTTGTATGGATGAGTGGAGCTGGATAGGGATTGTGTTATAGGATTAGGATGATGAATGAGGTTCTGGTGGAATTCGGAAAATTTGGATGGAATCAAGTCTGAAATAAATGGAACATTAAGGTCATTGTGTAAGGTATAGTTGGAGACATAATAAGGAGCATTTACTATTGTTCGGAAGACTTTGGATTGAAAGGGTTGAATGCGTTTGATGTTAGAACGTTTAGCTGTCCCCCACAGTTCAAGTCTGTAGGTCCAGATTGTCTTGTAAAGTAATAATTTGTTGTCAACTGTAAGCTTAGATGTTCTGTTTAGTAGTCTGTATAACTGTCCGAATCGTCTGTTGAGTTCTTTTCGTTTAAGTCTTGTAGGTTCTATGTCAATCTTTTGTCTAGTAGTAAGCCAAGATACCGGACTGTATCTGAAAGAGGAATTGGAATGGAATTAAAGTAAACTGGTGGACAGGATTTTCTTCGAAGAGTGAAGTTTACTTGTTTGCATTTGGCTTCGTTTACCTTTATACGCCAAGCATTACACCAGTCCTCGATAAGACAAAGGTGTCTTTGCAGAATTAAGGATGCTATTTCAGGATCGAAATTGGATGATAGGATGACGGTGTCATCTGCAAATGTTGCCAGAAAGGTGTCAGGATGATTAGGAATATCAGCAGTGTAAAGGATGTAGAGGGCGGGTCCCAAGACGCTGCCTTGAAGAACACCGGCCTCAATGGGATAAAAGTTAGAAAATTCTACACCACAGCGAACTCGGAAGGAGCGGTTTGAGAGATAGGATCGTAGAATGAGGTATGGAGACTGGGGTAAATGCGTTTTAAGCTTGAAGAATCAGCTTGCTTTTTTTAAAATTCTTTATAAACTAAAATATTATAAAAGTTATATGAACTTTATTTATAGACTAATACACTTATCATTGCAATAAGAAACCGATGATCTTTGATTCAATAGTTTTCGAAATGCAATCTAGCCTTTGATATATGTTGTACAAGTATAAAGACACAAACTGCCTAAGGGTACAACCGACCTTATGCTACCCCTATCTGCCATGTTATTGGAGCTTCGTGTTGTAATCCCTGTTACAAATGTGATTACGCAGTCAACAAAGATCAAGCTTATAAGAGGATATTAAGCTTATAAACGTTTAAAAATAGACTAATATTGTTATTTAAGGAAAATAAAAGGATCTATTATATTTTTCTTATTGATGTTGTAAATATATAAATATTATTTGGCAATTTACAACACCTTAAACTGGGTTTTCACTATTGAATTTCCAGTCTGGATCATTTTTTTTTTTTTTTTTTTTTTTTTTTTGTAGTGTCCCCCGAGTCCAAATCACTACGTTCAGTTAACGGGTATGTGTGTGTATGTCTTAAGTTAATATTTGATAAACCTATATGCCTGATATGTCACGACACCTTTTTCATAAAAATCAGCGAATCAGGAGACTTTATGCATTTTGTACCTTTTTATGATTTTCTCAAAAACAGCTCTAAAGATTTGGACGAAACTCGCGAAATTTAACGTTCTTTAATATCATTTAGGTTTCGTTAAGTTGAAATGGTATGATAGGGTTTGAATGCCAATATTTTCAATTTTCTTTCTTCAAACTATCTCTGGTTTTGTAGGTTCGAAAAAATCAAACATGTCATATTATTAGCATTGCTAAAATAGAGGTGAGTATGAAATGTGAAAGAATAATGTAAGAATTAACTATTAGAATATTCTGCGAAAATAGCAGAAATATTTTTCTGATTTTTTTTTTTTGGAAATAAGAATAGCTTTGAGAAGCTAAAGATTTTAGAAAAAAATATTATTTAACGTAAAAAGTTGTTGGACGTAATGCTGAATTACAAAACACTGCAAATTATTACAATGGTTCATAATTTCCAAAAAACAATATTAGTGTATATTAGGTAGGCAATTAAGTAATATGAAAAGCAATAAATAATTCTAAATAGCATATCACCACTGCTAATTTCAAAACGCTATATCTCTGCTAGTTCCTATCCTATTACAATGATTATTTTCTCATTTTGTAGTCATTTTTTTGGTATTTATATAGTTTGTAATTAGAGGAAACAGAATTTTGTTGATTATTCGGTTTCTGCGCATTGCGAAACGTAAGCCATCAAATTTTAAAGGGGGGTAATTTTTCTAATTTGTTTTGGTCAATTAAAAAGATTCATTATTAAATATAATAAACCAAAAAGGGCACAAAGTTAAATGATTTTGGGAGATAATTATGTTATCAAATTACTCGATCTAGAATAAATGTTTCCATCTTTTAAGTTGCTTTCTTTTAAGAACATCATGCAAGTAGTGAAGTTAGTAGAAGTAGTTTCAAATGCTAGATTTTTAAAATATGTTTATGATGCAAATATCTATCTTTTCAAAGACATTTTTTATGTTTTTTTTTTTGTTTTTTTTTGTGTTGATAAAAAAAAAATATCTAGAAATCCTCGTAATCTTGTACATTCCTTTATTACGAAATTAGTGTTCTTTGAGGACCTTAATTTATCCTATAAAAAAAAAAAAAAAACTAATATTTTTACATTCACCCAATTATGAAGAGTATATAAATTTAAATAAAATATTTAAGAAAAATCTCTTCTTTTTATCTCATTTATTCTACTCCTTTTCCTGACGTTGAAAGTTTTAACAGAATATGAATATATTAGAAAACCGAATATTGTAATTGTTAATAGCTAATGACCATTATTAACGTAAATAAGAAAATTTTATGAATTTGACAATATTTAAAGATATGTTTATTTTGCTGACCAAATATTCTGAAGATGAGGCGAATAAGCGTCTAAGCGTAATTGTTATATTGATGAATAAATAAATGAGGTAAAAAGAAGAGATTGTTCCTGAATAGTTTATTTAAACTAATATTTACTTTATATATTTTATGGAAATATAGATAAATTTTATAGATTAATAGCCATAAAAACTTAATTATGATTATTTTTGTATTATTATTTATGAATTAGATATTTAATTCATTATTTGTATTTATATATTCGGAAGTAGATTTCGTGACGTCTAGAGAAACTCTCATTTTTTTTTTTTAATCAGATCCTGGAGTTGGCATGCCGTGTTAAGTAATTTTAATTTATTCTTCTTTAATTTTAAGTTGGTTTCTTCTTCTCTGACATGCTAACGATTTAATGGAAGCCTTTCAGAAATGCAAGAGATCATTAAAAAGCTTTTTGGTCGTAATTCTCCCTATTTTCTGATGGGGTTTATGTTGAATGAGTTGCTTATTGTTTGTTTTCGAACGTTGATCGTTACATAATGCTAGCTTGAAACAATGTTACTAAATCCAGCAGAAACGATCTTATTTGTGATAAAATAGAATGAAACTTAAAAAGAAAGCTATGCAGAACTCGGAAATTACTGCATTAGATTGGCAAAAGGTGCTTCAAATTCTTTTTTTTTTTTATTCAAGATTTAAATCTATTCAACCTCTGCTGAATGTACTAGGACTCCATCTTTAAAGCAAATAATTGTTTTAATACAGTTATCAATTTTACTAAATATATTTTGAAAAGAATTTCTTCACTCCTAGGTCAGCTGTGGTATAGTGGCTATCATAACAAATTTCTATGCCCAAGGTCGAGGTTCAAGCCTGAGAGATGCCTCTAGAATTTTTCAAAAGAAGTACAAAATTCTTTGTTGTCCCATCCTACGAAGGAAACTTAAAATGATGGTCCTAAGCCTGTGCGATGTCTGGCACTCTCTAAAGATCCCTATCCTAATTAAACCGGTATAGGCAAAAATTTTTGCACCCACTGTAGCATCGTCCGATTAGCCACTGCAGCATACAAATGACGTTAAATGACACAATTACTACAGCTATCAGAATTATTTTTTTTTTTCAAATTATGAGATTAATTTTGAATATTAGTCTAAATATTGAATATTGAGTAAATAAAGTGTATAGGTTACCATAATTACACTTTTTCATATGCAGAAATACTATATCAATAAATAAACATTTATTGATACAATTTTTTGTAATTATTATTTATTGAAATGTACAACTGTATTAGTTAATACATCAAGTAAGATAGCTAACAGAAAAAACACATGAAGAGAAAATGCCTATTGGCAACACACCACTGGCTAATCTAAAAGGTCTCGAGGCCATTTACTTTTCAGACGCCTCGAAGGATTGTCAGGAACGGAAGAGGAAACAAGGATTGAAACTAGTAGGTTAGAGTGGGAGTGGAGTTTGTTACGGAAGGATTGATACCTGGTTCGGGCCAAATCAGCAGCATATGAGATATTAAGGTCTAGAATTCAAAATATACCGAATAGTTATAATAAAATAAAGTATTAGAACAAAAAATTCGTTTGCGTACTATTTAGTCCATCTCACAATGACAAACCAAACTTTGACTTAATACAGCTAGTAAAAAATTTACCTCAACAATCCTGAAAGTTCCCTTGTTCTAGATATATAGGGATTTGATCTTTTTTCTAGCCAAAACTGGCAGATGGTTCTAGGATTTTTTAAAAGGAGTAAAAAATTCTTTGTTATGCTATCCTATGGAGGAAACATAAAATGGTCGTCCCCTGTCCGATGTCAGATATTCCTTAAAGATTCCTATCCTAATGAAACCTGGATAAGTAAAATTTAGGACTCCCACTATAGCATCAGCAAAAAGTGACGTTAAATGAATACAAACAGTAATTTGATAATTGGTTGAGTGTTTGGCAACTTTGGTAAATCTCAGCTGTAACCAATTTGATCATTATAATGTTCAGTTAGTCATCTTCCAATGTGTTCCATATCCTCTTCCCGTCATGTATTGATCAGTGTTATGTCGTGTTCCTTCGTTCACTTCAGGCAACGAGGAACTTTTGCTGTTTAATTTGGCACGCAGGTGTATGCTTACACCGAGGAAATAATTAATTTACTAAATTAAAATACGTACCTGCATGTAGCAACAGATTATAATATCCTTTGCCCACTGGAATACGCTCATTCCATTTAAAATCCTCCAGACCATGCCTCTCAATATTTTTGATTTTCGTGTTTTTACCAGTTATTCTGTATGTTTTTGTGAATGTAAAACCGTGGATAATTTTTTTTATTTGCCTAATACATAGAGCGCTGCAGCCGTTTCACGGGTAACAAGTTTGCTGGAAAAATATCTCTATTTCTGGTAATTTTGTAGATGTCATACCAAAACAAAAATTAACAATACAGCAAGGATATGTTTTATATTTTTCGTCCTCACAACTCAACAACCTCACAAATGTGTGAAGAATGTGGTTCAAAAAGTTCTCGAAAATTAACAAAAAAAAAACGAGATATTTAGCGAGTTGCAAGTTTATAAAGGACGAGAGACTCGACTCGCCTTTGATAATTTTTGTTTATATAATCGTAGGCCTACTTTCTGTAAAGTTTTCAATCTTGAAAACATAGTCTTTTTTTTATAGATGTTCTAAAATGTCAAAAGTTATATCTTAAAAGTACTGTGTGAAATACTATGAAATTAATACAGGTTACACAGGAGTGAACTAAATTTGGTAACTTGACCTCATCTGGTTCTCGTGTTAAAAAATTCTGCGCTCTGTCAAAAAAAGTTTTCTTTAAAAAATATTAACTCCGGTAATTTTGAATATTTCAGACCGAAAAAAAATTATGAGAGTTATATCTACATTTTTGTTTCTTACTACACCTTATCTACGTGATCAAGAAAATCTTATAAAAAAAACACGACTATTCATTAGCAAGTAGGACTATGGCTAAGCTATAGCATCAAAAATAATCAAAGGCTATTCTCTTTTTCTTTATGTGAAGTTTTAACTCGCTAAATGTCTAATTTTAAGTTAATTTTCGAGAACTTTTTGATCCAATTTCTTCAATATTCAGGCAATGTATTATGAGGACGAAAAATCTAAAGCATATTCTTATTATATCAGGGGTACTCACTACGTTTGCTATAGCATGCTATTTGTGCTATTGTGCTAAAGCCATCAATTTCATACAGGAAATAACTGTAGAAACTCGACGGGTTTAGCAAAATAACACAAATAGCATGCTATAGCAAACGCAGTGAGTACCCCTATTGTTAGTTTTTCTTTTGATTTGATTCCTACAAAATTACCAGAATTAATGAGATTATTCCAACACATCTTTTCACCCACGAAGTTGATTTAAAACGGCTGCAGCACTAAAAGCATTAACAAAAAAAAATTATCCACGGTTTTATTCTCAGAAAAAGATACAGAAACGGTAGACCCACGGCACTTAGTTTTCAGATGCAAAAAATACGGGAGAGAACGCGACTTTACACCGAAGGAAGAGACTGCATTTTTAAAAATTGTACAAAGTGAATATCCAAAAGATAGAAATGTTCTTTAAAAATAATACAAATTGTAAACTTTAGTTTTAGTAAATGCCTGCAATAACTCTGTACTTGTACAAATATCTCGTTTAAATTGTACGCTGATCAGATAGGATTTGTTCTCAAGTCTTGAGGGTCATTTGTAATATAAATAAATAAGATACAGAAAAATTGGTTAAAATATCATGAAAATCGAAAATGTTGTGTGATTAAACTAATGAAAATTGGTCGATTTCAAATGGATTGACCCATGCATATTATATTTTATTCCGAAATATTGAATCATACGCAGAAAACACTCGTTTAATTTGAAGAAGGATTTTAAAAGACGGACGAGACTGTGGGATTATCGAACTAGGAAGAAGTAATTTCGATAGATCGATCTACTAATGGACTAGGTAGGTTAGACCAATCCATCACTCACTTTATTGTGATAGAGTAGGCAGATTGTTCTCAACGACGTCTCTTTATATACGATACCGTTTGTTAATGGTTCAGGTATGAGTGTTATACTTAACTTGGTAGACTTAGTCCAAATGGACTCTTAGCCTCTTTATATCAATTACGGAATGTATTTTTTTTTTCTAGCTGACCAAAATTATTAGGTAAAATAAACGAACTATTTACATTTTTTATTTACCAAGCCTCACTATTAGGTCTGTATGATTTCGAACGGATTACATTGTCATAAAATATCCGTTTTCCACATTTTGTCGTTTTTTCTTTGGCCATTTTTGTGGTGTATCACAAACAGAAACACGTGGGGTTATCTGCAGCATGGTGGTTAGCATAACAACCTCCTATGCCGTCCTTCGGAGGGAACGTTAAAAAATGGTACTCGTTAAAGATCCCTATTCTTATTAAACCTGGGTAGGCAAAATTTAGGATTCCCATTGTAGCATCGTCCGATTAGCCATAGTAGCATAAAGGGACGTTAAATAAATAAAAAAATAAACAAACAAACAGAAATACGTGTTGCAAACTTGACTTCGGTTAGAAAATGGAGTTTTACGCTTGTATATAGGGCCACAGCAAACTGATTGCGTGGTATTTTGATCAACAAGGGGCTTAACATTGTATCAATTTCATATTGGGAAACCTGACCGTCGAGCACGATTGGTAAATTTCCTGACATATTTGACAGGTGCGTTTGGTCAACGCATCAATCCCGGAAACACTGCAATTTTTTTTATAAGCTTCTGCTGAACTCTTACCTTCTTTAAAATCATACAAAAAATATGGTGCGCGTAACACACGATAAAACACTTACCTCCGTTGTTATATAATATATTTATATAATAGTAAATAATTATTTACTTAAGAATTTTAATAGAAACATGTGTTATATTAAATAATATATTATATTATTATCTACGACAATCAGTTTATTTTATCTGCTTTTCATTACTCTCCATTAAATTTTAAAGTATTATATAATATTATATAAGATAATATTTTTTCTAAAATCATTAGATTTCCAACGGTATATATTACATATAATTACCGGTTTTATGTTTAAAAACTCAAAAATTGTATAATAATAATAATAGGCTTACCGAACCCGAAGGTTCGATGCCGATACCACCAAACTTCGCCTGCACAGACTCGTCCAATGTTCACCGGTCAAGCCCAAGCCCCCGAGATCAGCCTTAATCCAATCCTCCCATCTACGCTTCGGCCTACCTTTCGGACGTCTACCAGTCGGTTTAGCGAATACCAACTTTCTCGGAATCCGTTCCTCACTAAGCCCAACAACTTTACGCGCCCATTTGAGTCTCCCCGATGCTATCAACTAAATTATATTCACAGGGTACAAACCCCGCAATTCCGCGTTGTGCAACCTTCTAAACTCCCCAGTGGCCTCATCTCTCTTCGGACCAAATATTTTACGCAGTACCTTATTCTCGAAAACCTTAAGCCGTTGTTCATCCTTCAAAATAAGCGGCCACGTTTCACATCCGTAAAGAACCGTTGGAAGAATAATAGTTTTATAAATTCTAACCTTTAAGTTTTTAGACAGAAGCCGCGAGCTAAGTAATTTAGCAACTGAATAATAACACGCATTTCCCACCTTTAACCGGGACTTTATTTCTTCCTGGATTTCATTTTTTCTTGTTATCATTGAACATAAATACTTGAATTTCTCTACGTGTTCAAAAGTATGACCTGAAATATTAATATCATCAAGATCGACACCATTTCTGCAACTAATCATATATTTAGTCTTATCGGTAGTTAATTCGAGACCTATTTGTTTACCGGTTTTTATTAACACACTTGTATTTAGTTGTATGGTTTCCGTGTCTTCACCTAGCAGTACCAGATCATCGGCATACCCCAAAACCGGAATCTTGTAACCCATATTTAAACCTTTCTCGGTACACATCACCTTTTCTATGACATATTCTAAAGCTATATTAAATAACACAGGAGAAAGGGAGTCACCCTGTTTCAAACCTGATCGCACCTCAAATCTCTCGGAGTAACTATGACCGATTCTAACTTTATGGAATGTTTCCGACAAACACATCTGTACTAGGTTTACTAACTTTCTAGGTATTCCCTGTTCAATCATGATGTTATACAGCTTCTGAATGTCTATTGAATCATAAGCCTTTTAAAATCGATATAAAGTTGATGGACTACTCCGTTGTTCTCCAATTTTTTTCTCTAAAATTTGACGTAAGGAAAATATTTGATCAATAGTCGAGCGATTCCGCCTAAAACCACATTGGTAGTCTCTTATAATTTCCTCAGCGTATTCCGTGATTCGGCTAGTTACTATTGACGAGAATATTTTATAGCATACTGGGAGAAGAATTGTATAAAAAAATATTTTTGCTCTTTTCTCCTTTATTGATATATCGAATTCGTTCAACATATATAAATATAGACGTTTTTTATCAATGCTAACAAAAAAGAATTGTCCATTTCTTCGAATATACAAAATTGAATGCAATTTAATGGAATAAACTTTTAATTATCGGCATTTAAGCCCTGCCAGACTATTTCAATCAGAACGAAACCTACATTACATCGAAGCGCATTAAATTTTACACGGATACAGCGAGTTTAATCAAAATCGTTTGAACCGTTTTTGAGAAAATCGTAAAAAGGTGCAAAATGCATGGTATAAAGTGGCTCTTTTGATTCGCCGATTTCAATAAAAAAAATTTGTTGTAAATTATCAGACATATACGCTCTTAAAATATGAAATTTCAGTGTTATACTGCTTATTGCTTTTGCGCTGGACTTGACACACACATACATTTTTGCGACTCAGGGGCTCCTAAAATTTGTATTTCCGTTGAAAACTGAATTTCGAAAATTTTCATTATCGCAATACTTTCCCTTATAATTTCATATATAGGTAAGTAAAAGTAAAAATATGCTGATAATGAAAGATATTTTCTTCTACAATATATTCATACTGCAATGTCATGTACAATACTAAGCCAGTTTCAACAAGACCTAACGTATATAACAGGATAAATAATCCATCCAGGTGAATAATTCATCAGATAAGAAGTGTATTATAGTGGCATACAAATTAACAGAAATGAAATAAAGTCCCGGTTAAAGGTAGGAATGCGTTTTATTATTTAGTTGCTAAATTACTTAGCTAGCGGCTTCTGTCTAAAAACTTAAAGGTTAGAATTTATAAAATTATTATTCTTCCGACCGCTCTTTACGGATGAAAAACGGCTCAAGGTTTTCGAAAATAATGTACTGCGTAAAATATTTGGTCCGAAGAGAGATGAGGCCATTGGAGAGTTTAGAAGGTTGCACAACGCGGAATTGCGGAGCTTGTACCCTGTGTATATAAATGAGTTGATAGCGTCGCGGAGACTCAAGTAGGCGAGTAAAATTGTTGGGCTCAGTGAGGAACGGATTCCGGAAACGTTGGTATTCACTGATTCGACTGGTAGGCGTCCGAAAGGTAGGCCGAAGCGTCGATGGGAGGGTTGCGTTAAGGCTGATCTTGAGGGCTCGGGCTTGAACGGTGAACATTGGACGAGCTTGTGCAGGCGGAGGTTGGTGGTTCGGTAAGACTGTTATTATTATTATTATTACTATTAAAAATAAACAGAAAACAACTAAATTGACTTATTTGCCAATCTAATAGTAAGATAGATCAGCTGATGCGCTCGATGATAACAGTCATACGTTACATCGTCTCTCAGATTTTTGCTTTTTTCAGTAGGAATTCGCTAGAATTCAGTCTGGAGAACATCACTAGACCTCAGGAATATTACGGCAGTGAATATTGGAGAAGTTTCGGTAAGCAAAGTTATAATTTACTTTGTACAATCACGAAAAAGTGAAAGAAGGGTCACTGATCAGCTGATTGCCGCTAGCTCGGCAAGCTCGGGCTTGCTTTTCTATTAATTATCTTTCTTTTATCTTTAATTCTTATCTCATTATTTATTTATTATTATTATTATTTTCTTAATCAATGAGATATTTTCATCAAGTCATGTCCTCAAAGTCCGCAAGTAAAAGATCTAGATCTGCAGGTTCGAACTCGTCTGCCACAAAACAGAGACCCCGCCGTGAACAAAATAAAAAAATGATTCCACCAGCGACCGCGTCAGCTACCTCATTAGGATCTGAACCACAGCCCAGCACATCATCACAAGGAATAACTGATGAATCTCCGTTTTTTACACCGAATCCATTTCAGATCCTCCAAAATGAAAAAGAAACCATGGAATCTTCTCCTACACCCAGAGAACCACTACCTCCACCAATATTTGTTAAAAATATTAAAAATTTTAAACTGATGTGTGCGCATTTAAACAAAGTAACAGATCCTAATAGTTATTATTGTATAAGTAGAACCAATGATACTAAAATATCTCCGACTACTGCTGAAACCTACAGAAAGATTGTAAAATATCTGACTGAGACCAAAGCTGACTTTCATACTTATCAGCTGCGCCAAGAGAGAGCATTAAGGGTCGTAATCAGAAACCTACATTCCTCAACACCCGTTGAAGCAATCAAAGAAGAACTGACAGAATTAGGACCAGAATCATGAAGTCGAGGCACTGCCGGAACAACATTCTCAATCTATTGTACAAGAATCTATCCCTCAAAGTTTACCTAATCTTCAAAAAACTCCTCAACATCAAATTTATCATATCCCTCCACCATCAAACGTCACAGATCTTACCAGTCTAATGACATCGTTCATCTCCGAAATCAAATCTCTTGTTATGCCGCTTATATCACTCCTTACAAATCTAGTATCGAATCTAATCCCTGCCTTGAAAAATCCTTAAATGACTTCACCTAACTCCTTATCCATTCTCCTTTGGAATGCGAATGGTGTTAGAAATCATACTGACGAACTGACAGCGTTGTTGCAAGACAAAACAATCGATGTTGCACTTATAACTGAAACAAGACTAACGACTAAACAGTACTTCAAAATACCGCAATACATGACATACCGTACTGACCACCCAGACGGTAAAGCCCATGCCGGTTCTGCTATCATTGTCCACCAATCCCTCTCTCATCATTTACTCCCACTTCCCACCTATGATTTCCTACAAGCCACAGCCATAGTAATCAAGACTTTTTCCTTTCCGGTAACCCTCACATCTGCATATTGCCCTCCTAAACATTCCATTTCCAATTCTGAATTTGTATCCTTCCTGGATTCCTTAGGAAATCGTTTCATTCTGGGTGCAGATTTAAACGCCAAGCATCAGCAGTGGGGTTCCAGAACCACGAATTCTCGGGGACGAAATTTGCTGTCTGCACTCAACTCCCGAAATTTTAATATCCTGCCTCCTGACTCCCCTACCTACTGGCCAACCGATCCTAACCGCAATCCTGACATCCTCGACTTCTTTATCCACAGCGGATTAGGCTTTCTCAACTTGTCTTTAACTCGCCCTGATGAACTATCCTCAGACCATAGTCCACTGATCCTAAAAGTATCTCTCACTCCAATTCCAAAACCCATTCCACCATCATTCATCCGAGGCCCTGTCAACTGGAACCTTTTCCGCCAAATCCTGACCGATAATATTGACCTCAGAGTAACCCTCAAAACCCAAGATGACCTAGATAATTCCGTCTATTCCTTTACCACCGCCATCCAACAAGCTGTCTGGACTGCTTCCTCTCCTAAACACTCCAATATAAATCCTGACCAAAATCATTTTCCACAACATATAATAGACCTCATCCACACCAAACGCCGAGCAAGATCATTATGGCAGCGCACCCGACACCCAACAGATCGCCGCTCCTATAACTTCTATTGTAAACAATTGAAGAGGGAGTTGGCGACCTTCCGTTCCCAGTCCTTTAATTCCTACCTCTCCTCTCTATCAGCTCGTGATAATTCTCTGTGGAATGTCACGAAAAAGATCCTAAAATACCATCATGTTTCCCATCCTCTCCGACGTGGTGATGACTCCTGGGCTGCGTCTGATGAAGATAAAGCCGAGGAATTCGCCACACACCTCTCCAAAGTATTCACTCCTCACCCGGAATCCCACATCAATCACACCGCAAAAGTGCAAGACTTTCTTATGTCACCGATTCCACTTTCCCTACCTCCTAAAGCTGTTAATCCCTCTGAGGTCAAATATCTTCTCCAAAAACTGACTCTCCGTAAATCTCCTGGACACGATCTCCTTACTCCCCAGATCCTCCGACAACTTCCGCAGAAAGCTATTATATTCCTTACTTATATTTACAACTGCATCCTCCGCACCACCTATTTTCCTCTATTATGGAAACATTCCACCATCATCCTTTTTTTAAAACCAGGTAAACCTTCCAACAACACTTCATCCTACAGGCCTATTAGCCTACTCCCCATCCTCTCACAAATCTTCGAAAGGCTTCTTCTTAAACGTATCCTACCCATATTAGAATCTCAAAATCTTCCTTCCCATCAGTTTAGATTCCGTCCTCAGCATTCTACACTTCAACAGGGGCTCCAAGTTGTTGACCATATTTCCTCAGCTCTTGAATGCAAAGAGTATTGTTCTGGTGCGTTTCTGGACATTGCGCAAGCTTTTGACCGGGTATGGCACACTGGATTACTCTTCAAGCTGAAAACCCATTTACCCCAGTCCCTATACCTCATTTTCCGATCCTATCTCTCGAACCGTTCCTTCCGAGTTCGCTGTGGTGAAGAATTTTCTAACCTTTATCCCGTTGAGGCCGGTGTTCCTCAAGGCAGCGTCTTGGGACCCATCCTCTACATCCTCTACACTGCTGATATTCCTACACATCCTGATACCTTTCTGGCAACTTTTGCAGACGACACCGCCATCCTATCATCCAGTTCCAATCCTGAAACAGCATCCTTAAACCTTCAGAGACACCTTTTCCTTATCGAACACTGGTGTAATAACTGGCGTGTAAAGGTAAACGAAGCCAAATGTAAACACATAACCTTTACTCTTAGACGAAAATCCTGTTCGCCAGTTTATTTCAACTCATTAGCGATTCCTCTCTCAGATACAGTCCGGTATTTTGGCTTACAGTTAGACAAAAGATTGACTTGGAACCCACATACAAGACTTAAAAGACAAGAACTCAACCGACGATTCGGACAGTTATACCGACTACTCAACAGAAAATCTGAACTTACAGTTGACAACAAATTATTAATCTACAAGACAATACTGAAGCCCATCTGGACCTACGGACTTGAACTGTGGGGGACAGCTAAACGTTCTAACATCAAACGCATTCAATCCTTTCAATCCAAAGTCCTCCGTACAATAGTAAATGCTCCTTATTATGTCTCCAATTATACCTTGCACCACGACCTTAATGTTCCATTTATTTCAGACCTAATTCCATCCAAATTTTCCAAATTCCACCAGAACCTCATTCATCATCCTAATCCTTTAGCTCAATCCCTATCCAGCTCCACTCATCCATACAACCCACCTAGAAGGTTGAAACGGCAGTGGCCCCTCGACCTTTTATAAATATATTGGAGTTCTAGCACTGGCTAGATTCTCCACTCAATGTGATGTATGTATGAGTGTGTGTATGTGTATATAAGTATAAGTGAATTATTGACTTTTGTATTGATTCATTATTGTGTATATATTTTATTGTAATTTTATGTTGTGTAAATATTGTATGAATGTAGTATGTATGATATCTTACAGCACTACTATTAATGTCCAAATTGGGACAGATTGTAAAATTTTCTCAATAAAAATTGTTGTTGTTTAAAAAAAAAAATAGTAAGTACATCAATTTCTAAGTAATTTTTTCAATATATTTTGCTTAGTTTTTAATATTCTTCCCCTGGTTCGAAACTACCCTTCCTCCTTTAATATTACACTTGCTGATTATTGTTAACATCCCTCGGAACGACGTACTTTTCGAACCTCGCGGACAGTATAGGAGGGTCCTTGTAGTAGGTCAAGTTGTGTACTAATGGACCCTCAATTGACGAACATACCCCGCTGTGGGTACGGCTACGGGCCGTAACGACCTAAATTAGGACCAACAAGCGAGTTCATTCAATGTGTCACTCATTGATAACTCTGCCAGTTCATTTCCTCTTCGGTTACATGCTTCGTTGGTGGCCTTGTGTTCCGAATACTCTCAGATGGTCTAGACGAATTAATAGCCATAATTGATTTGAAAATAATATGTCTGTTCAAGCCCCTTTAACGTTAATTATAATAATAATAAATAAATTATTTATTATCCTGGGACATGTCCCTTTAGGATAACATATACAGAATGTGTAAAAGGGGCTTTAGAGTCTTAGAGTAAATTGAATAAATATAAACAAGTTAATAATTACTGGTATAAAATAGACATTTTTAAATGAGGAAAAAAAAACAAAAAATAAAAATAATATATAAAAAGCTTATTTACAATTCTATTGAGCCTGGGTATTCATTAAGTGATCGAAAATGCGGGATTTGAAGGTAGGAAGAGAATTGGAGTGACGGATGGAAGGAGGGATAGAATTCCATCGGATTGAGGATCGAATAACAAAGGATCTGTCGAAATATGCAGTTCAGTGAGTCGTACTGTATAAATCTGAAGGCCTGGAGCGTGTACAACGGGGATGGCAGAGGATTTGAACTGTAGGAGGTCAAAAATGTATGATGGACGGCGGGATTCGATAACTTGGTAAAGGAATGTCGCAAGGAAATACTTGCGACGATTGGAAAGATTAAGCCATTTTAACTCGCCATGAAATTGGGATACAGAGGTGTATCTAGGGACCCCCAAGATGAATCCAACAAAGCAATTAATTAAGCGTATTATTTTTACATCGTTGCTTAATACATAATACAGTCGCTTTAAGGTTGAAATGGTGTGACGAAAGATTTCGGAAATATATATTTATATATATATATATTTAATTTCGCGTATGTTTTTGAAATAATATATTACTTTCACTTACCTATATATGGAATATACAATATAACAAAGGAAAGTATTGCGATCGTCAAAATTTTCGGATTCCATTTTTAGTGGGAAATACACGTTTAAGTGTCACCTGAGTCCATACAAACAAGTTCCGAAAAAATGGCTGCCTGTGGTGATCCGTTTGTGTTACTTTCACTTACATATATATGAAATATATAATAAGGAAAACTATTGAATTGCAGTTTTCAACAGAAATACACGTTTCAGGATCCCATGAGTCCAAATAACCAAGCCCCGCTAAAAGGTCTGTGTGTGTGTGTGTGTGTGTGGTGAGTCTTGCAAGAAAACTAAAAGTCGTATGAAACTGAATTTACATATTTAGGACACCTATACGTCCAAAATGTTACAAAATCTTTTTCATCAAAATCAGCTGACCGGAAGAGCCACATGTTGAGACAGCTATGATAACGCGAAAATAGAGGAAAATTGAAGATTTGGCAAACATTTCGCATTCTTTCAACTTCCCACCGCAAAAGCATGGGAAAGGTTTGAACTCAGCGAAAAGTTTATCGAATGTAAGTTTGCACGGGATTTAATAACCTTTGTCTTAAAAACTGTTTTTAATTGCAGTTGTAGGAGTGGGGTGAACGTTCTCTATTGACTGGACTATATGGTGTGCGACACTACTTTCCCATTTTGAGGGCTTGACATCGTAACCTTCTGATTACCCCACTCATCACTGTAGAACAAATACGATACCTTGGACTTCATCTTGACAAACGTCTTACATGGAATCCTCATACAAGACTTAAACGACAAGAAACTGCTCGTAGATATCGACTATTAAAAAAACTCATTTACACAACGATTATTAGACCTATTTGGACTTATGGCATTGAGCAATGGGGGTCCAGTAAACCATCGCATTCCTCCCGCATCCAATCCTTGCAATCCAAAATCCTTCGACAAATCCTCAACGCTCCTTACTTTGTTACCAACAAACTCATCCATAGAGACCTAAATATCCCACTAGTTGCAGAAATTGCCCAAAAAAGATACACCTTCTTTCATTCCAAATTACCCGCTCATTCAACCCCGCCGTATCCTCTCATCGACTTCTATTCTCGATAACCCTCCGATGCGTCTGAAAAGACGGTGGCCTCGAGACCTGCTGAACAAATAAACATTAAAGTACTACCGCTGGGTAGATTCTTCTCATGACTTTTCAAGCCTGTAAATTGTCTGTAAATAGCACATTTACTTATTGTACTATGGCAGTTGTACAGTTGTAAATTTCAATAAAAGAATTAAAAAATAAAATAAACCTTCTGATAAATTTTATCTTTTTTCTTATATGACTTGTTTTTCTTTGCATGCACATCAAGTACATATTTGGGTTTTTCTTATGACAGCCGTAGATAACAGCAAAAACCTAAACATTTCATTGTCCTTCCTAACCGTCGGGAAACGTAATATGGATCAGATGAACTTTTTTGTTCCACTTCACGTCTAGTATCTGCTTCTACAATATGACTAGACAGTTATGAGACACCCTGTAGAAGAAAGGTGAAAAAAATGACTTTTTAAAATAGTTTTCACTATATTATTTGGCTTGATATTGATATTTAAAGTATTACTCATTCGGATTGTAAGTTGAAAGTTGGTGCCGAACGCTTAGCGCACGTTTCCGTTTAATGTTATGTTTTAGTAATTAAGATTTGTAAAAGATCCGGAGTTATATCTAAATGTCAAGTGAGATCTCATAACAGATGACATTCTCACTCAGTTCCTAGTTGCAGCCATTCTATTGCACCATGTCCTCTATAAATGTTAATATTGAGAATCGTTTTTAACTCTGTGATTATATTGAAAGATAAAAAGATTATTCCGATGTAGCTTATATTATATATAACTTAGCTAATATGTAACTTATATGATATATAAGTTAATATATTACTTATTTATTTCATATATTTTTTTTATAACAATATCAATCTTTATTTATATAGAATACATCTGCTCAGTTTTTAGATACATTGATTGAAAATCCATTACAATGCGCTACTTATTTGCTAAAATTTATTTTGTACATCAATTGTTTTTATTGTTGGTAAAAATTAGAAAAAAAAAAACAACTAAGAAAAGAAAAGAAAAAGGAGAGAAACTAAAAAAAAAAAAAAAAAAAAAAATCAGATGGAAATAAAAATTAAAATAAATATTCAAACAAAATTATAGTTATTAAAATCATATGATGGAATTGAGTAATTTAGGATTTTATAACAGTATATGTTTAGTTCTCTTATGTCTATATTTAGAGGTGGATAGTTTAGTATAATTACCAATTTGTTTTATAAGGGTATCGTCTGTCAGTTGGTGGATAATTATTAATTATTCTTAGGCATCTATTTTGTAGTACTTGCAATTTTTTAATATGTGTTTTGCTTGTAAGACTCCAGTCTGGGCATGCATATGATCAGCATAAGGCAGATAAAGACAATTTGAAACAATTTATTTTCTTCTTATCCAAAAGTATTGACGATGGAGAATATTCTTATAGTTAAAGATTCAATGTAGATAAGATTTTTTTTTTTTTTTTTTTTTTTTTAAATGCCTGATCATTCATTTTTATCAAATGGAGTATCATTGAATAATATCTCAAGAATTGATAATCAAAAATATAAATGAAGGTTTCACACATCTTGATAGATTTTTTACTATCGTGGAAGAATGTGATCCCAATGGAGACCTAGAATCTCAAGTACGTAGGCTAATTGAGAAAGACATAGCATGTTTTAGAAATCTTTAGGTTTTATTACAAGAAAGACTTAGCATGTTTTAGACATCTTTATCAAGAAAATTAAAAAAAAATTAATTTAATTTGTTTGTTTGTTTGTTTATTTATTTAACGTCACTTTATGCTGCTATGGCTAATCGGACGATGCTACAGCGGGAGTCCTAAATTTTGCCTATCCAGGTTTTATTAGGATAGGGATCTTTAACGAGTACCTGACATCGCACAGACTCGGGACCACCTTTTAACGTCCCCTCCGAAGGACGGCGTAACTAAGGATTTTTTACTCCCATTAAAAAATTTAGGACCACCTGCGGGTTTGAACCCGTGACCTTTAGCATGGGAGGCTGTTACGCTAGCCACCCAGCTACAAGTGATCCTTTAATTTAATTTAAAGAACATTCAACATTTTCTGACACTTTCAGAAAATATAGAATTATAGGTCTGATAACGGATTTATATAAAATTAGTTTGTTTTTTGGTGTTAATTTTATATGTTTATTAAAGTAGGGGTACATTTTATATAATAATTTACGGGCACTATTTATTTTATTGTCTACGTGACGTTTGAAATGTAGTTTATAGTCCAGGGTGACGCCTAAATACTTAACTTGTTTTGAATGGCTATTGTTACGTTATTGAGTTGTATAGTAGAGGGAAGATTGGGTCTGCGTTTTGTAAAGATTATTGCTTCAGTTTTTTCTGCGTTGGTTTTTAGCCCCCACTGACACAGGTATTTCGTGGTTTTAATGAAAGCTTCTTTTAGTCTTTTAGTGATAGCGGATATTCTTATATCTTTAAATCTAATATCATCTTAGTTTTGTACTGATTGAAATTTCCTTACAGTGCTTAAATGCCGATATTTCAATTTTTATTACTCTAAAGTACTGTTAATTTTGTAGATTCTCAACACTTAACTATATCTCGTTAGCATTGATAAGAGATGTGTAAATATAAAAGTTGAACGAATTCAATATCCAATTTAATTAAAAAATAGTAGTAATATTTGTGTTTTAGAACATAATAACAGTAATAGGGGTGGGCGATTATCGGATCATTCGATTATTTCAATCATTCGAATTAATCGATTATTGGATTAAACGGTTCGGAGAAACGAATGATCACTCGAACTGGATTGTTAATCAGTTAATCGAGGTATCATGAGGAGCTCGGATAATCGAACGACCTTTTTTTTTTTTTTTTTATTTATTTTTTTTTTTTTTTTTTTTTTTTTTTTTTTTTTTTTTTTTTTTTCTTCTCATCACATGAATTATATGGATAATTGCACCTAGGCTCAGTCAGGGCAGGCATCATAGAGACGGGAATTGTGGCATATCGTCTCTCAGAATGGATATTAATCATTCGATCATTCGATTATGATATCATTCGATTATTTGAATCATCGAAGTCCGATCATCCGATTATGACGATCATTCGATTATGCCCACCCCTAAACAGTAATATACACTGCCGATCAAAAGTTTGAGACGACCTATAGCTTACATCAATAAATCATGAACAACCTCTATGTCTACCTAAATTAAAATATAGGTATCTGATTATTATTAATATTTATAAATAAACCTTTATACCTCTTTTTTATCATTGCTAGAAAGATGAAATGAGTATTTTTATAAAATCTACATAATTAAAGCAACTTTAGATGTAGAAAATTTAAAATATCGGCATTTAAGTCATGACAGATTATTTCAGTCAGAATGAAACCTGCATGATATTAAAGCCCATCACATTTTACATCGATTTAGCAAGATTAATTAAAATCGTTCGAGCCGTTTTTGAGGAAATCATAAAAAGGTCAAATGGTATAAAGTGGCTCTTTTTGTTAGCTGATTTTGATGGAAAAGTTGTTGTAACAACTCGAGCGTATAGTTCTCCTGAATATGAAATATTAGTTTTATGCTTATCGTTTTCGCGTTGGACTTACCACTCACACACACACACACACACTATTTTACACCGATATAGCGAGTTTAATCAAATTCGTCGGAACCGTTTTCGAGAAAATCGAAAAAAGGTGCAAAATGTATAGTATAAAGTGGCTCTTCTGGTAAGCTCATTTTGATGAAAAAGTTTTTATAACGTCTCGGTCGTATAATTATCTTAAATATGAAATTTCAGTTTCATAGGACTTACCGTTTCCACTCGGGATTTACCACACACATACACAGACCTTTTTGCGGAAGTTGGTCATTTGGACTCAAGGTACCTTAAAACGTATATTTCCGGTGAAAACTGGAACTCGAAAAGTTTCAAGATCACAATACTTTCTCTTCCTATATATTTTATATATATAATAATAATATATTTTTATTGCTTTTATGATTTACAACTTTTAGCAAGAGGTTTGGCCTCTATTTCATTTAGACAAAATCGTTTTTTACATTTAGTAAGGAAATATTATAAATATTGAAATAAGAGGTGAACTAACAACTTTAGAAACGACATTATAAGAAAACATAAATAACAATTAACAAAATAACTAAGAATACAAATCTTGATTAAATAATGAACAAAGAAACTTTAAATAATAATAAACTCAAGAAAACCGAATAAAAACAGTTTTAAATAATACATAACTTGATAACAAATGCCTATAAATTTTGTACTAGTAGTTCGTAACAAAACTTCTTATCTTTAAAGCTTCTATTTAAAACAAAAATATATCGTTCAACTTCTTATAGTTGGTAACTGTTACAACTGTGATAAGTCTACTAAATTAAAATTGTTCATAGCATACTTAAATAAATAGAATCTTCTGACTGAATCTAAAATTGGACACGATATTAGAAAATGTTGAATATTATCATAACCATCGGTATTACATAGAGGGCAAGACATGTTGGGTTCAAATTTATAATATAATCCATTCACTATTATCCTCTGTGATTTCTCGCCTGCCAGTCTTAGTTGAGCGATTAACCTTATTTTGTTTATATTGCATCTAAGATTTAAATATTCTTCTCCGAGCTGGAAGTTGGTTATATGGCGATATATTTTACTGTAAGAGGAATTTTCAATAGCTTCTATATCCCTGGAAAATAAATGATTAGCCATTTCCTCAAACAGTTTGCTCTTTGAATTTTTTAAAACAGCTGGATCATTGAGAGCCCATACTTACTCCTCTCCTATTATATATATATATATATATATATATATATATATATATATATATATATATATATATATAATAATAATAATAATAATAATAAAAATCTTTATTTATTCTGGGACAAGTCCCTTTTGAATAATTTTACAAAGCATACAAACAGAACTTTAGTGTCTTAGAGTAAAAACACAAAACAAACAAAAAATAATATAAAGTAAAAAAGTGAACAATAGTGATAAATTAAAAGGTAGCTTCTAATAGTATTAATTCTAATCAATAATAACAAAACTAGACAAAAGATAAAACAGAAAAGTATTTTCATATATACAATATTTTAATTAATAGTGCTTTACTGTTTTAATGTTAAATTATTGAAATAATATAGTTAAATATACAGGTCCACCACAATGTAAGATGTTGCATTTAAATTATTGTTTCTATATATTTTATTTAACTAATTTAAATTGAATTTGAAAATCTATTTAGGGCTCTTTGAGAATTGAATAGAGAGGAAGTGGTCGAATAGACGGGATTTGAAGGTCTGAAGAGTATCAGAATGTCGGATATATGAAGGAATGGAATTCCATACGAAAGAGGAGCGGATTAGGAAGGATCTGTCGAAGGCTGCGGTTCGATGAGGCGCCACATACAGGTCTGAAGGCCGTGAACGAGTGTTGCGGGAATGAATGGAGGATTTGAATGAAAACATATCTGAGATGTAAGATGGGCGGCTGGATTGGAGAACTTGGAAGAGGAAGGTTGCTAGGAAGTATTTACAACGGTAGGAGGGGTGAAGCCACTTCAACTCTTCGTAGAATCTGGTAACAGAAGTGTCCCTGGATATCCCAAAGATGAAGCGAATGAAGCAGTTGAATAATCGTTTAAGTTTACCTTCGAGATCTCCAGAGACACCCCCATACACCGCACAGCAGTAGTCAAAGTGGGGGAATGATAAGGAACAAACTAGAAGTCTACGGGTTTCGAGTGGAAGTAGGTGACGAAGGTGATTTAGGAGTTTTAAGGTGGATATGGTGCGTCGAGAGATTTCGGAGACATGGTTTTTCCAGGAAAGAGTTTGATCGAGGATGATTCCGAGGTTTTTAACGGTTAGGTGGAAATTGATAGGGTTATTATCGAGGAAGAGTGTTGGGATTGGAGGGAGGGTTTTAAGGAGGGGATTGGAGCGAATTACAATCGCCTTTGTCTTCTCTGCACTTAACTTAAGCTTGTTTGCTGTGGCCCAATAACTGATTCTGTTGAGATCTTCTTGAAGTTTTTCAGTAGCTTGTAATAGGTCCGAAGGAGGAAAGGATAGGTAATTTGGATGTCATCTGCATACATATGGTATTGGGAGTGATATATATGATTGGGAAGATCATTGATGTAAATGGCAAAGAGGGTGGGAGATAGTGATGAACCTTGAGGAACACCACAGGATAGAGGCAAAGTCTTGGATGGAGGTTGGCCTGGAACTACCACATACTGTGAACGGTCGGAAAGAAAGGATTTGAACCAGCACAAAGCACTGTTGGATAATGGAAGGTTTTTTAGTTTGGTAAGAAGGATTTTGTGGTCAACTGTATCAAATGCTTTGGAAAAATCTAGAAGGATCAGGATGGTTATTTTTTTATGTTCGATAGCGGATTGTAGGTCATGGATTATTTTTAGAAGAGCAGATTGTGTTGAATAGCCTTGTCGGAAGCCGGATTGGAGAGGGTTGATGAGAGAACGTTCTTCCAGAAAATTTGATAATTGATTTTGAACTAGGCGTTCCAATGGTTTGGAGAGGTTTGAAAGTAGAGAAATAGGACGGAAATCGGATGGTGAGGAAGGATTAGGAGTTTTATTTAGTGGCCGAACTAAGGCGGTTTTCCAAGAGATAGGGAAAATGGAGTTTTCAAGGGAAAAGTTGTAAATATGATAGAGGATTGGTAAGATAACTGGGAGACAGGACTTTATTAATTTTACTGGAATGTTGTCTGGTCCGTAATCATTTGTCTGAGATTTAAGGATAACTGTTATTAATTTGTCATATGGAACATGGGAGAAGAAAAAACTTTCTGGATTGAATTTGTGGTGTTCGAAATCGGTAGTGGAAGATGAGCCAGGAGATAGGGATACAAAGTGATTATTGAGATCGTCTGGTGTGACAGGAATGGAATTGCAGTTAGTGGAGTCTGGGAGGGATAATCTTCGAAGTATTTTCCATTTTGATTTGGAATCTGGAGCATCGGAAAGGGCTCTATGGATGTGGAGGGACTTAGCACGTCTCACTGCATCTTGAGTTTCATTACGCAGAAGTTTAAAACATGCATAGTCACCAGGAAAGCGAGTACGACGAAATATATATATATATATATATGTAAGTGAAAGTCAAAACCCTTTAATTTATTTTAACAACGGAGGTAAGTGAAAGTAGTGTTTTCATGCACACATTTTTTTTTTTTTTTTATCATAACAGTTTTCAAAACTGAGAGCATCCAGAAAAGGCTGGAAAGGAGTTGGATGTTAGATCTCCTTGAATATTGATATATTTTTAAAGCGATGACAAAGATGCCAGTTGGCAGAGCTCTCCCTGACATGCTCCTTGTCACAGCACATTAACAGGTTGTCAGTAAGCGTTGACAGCTTTCAATATATTAATAAAGATACTGAGTGGGCAGTGGGAAAAACCCTTCAAGTCAAAAAGCACTAACTAACCTTTATTCATTTGACTATAAAATCATGAGGAACATTTTGTTGGACTTAAGTATGATCATAAGATTCACAGTAGTGAACGGTATTTATCTGGTGGATATTAGAAACCATTTCTAAAAGAATCAACTCACTTAGGGCTTTTGATGAGGAATTCTTAAACTTTTTTCCCCGAAACTGAAGTATCCATCGACCTACTTTGACAAGAATATTTATTTTTACAAATCTTATTATTCAGTTATTAGCTCATCTAACTTCAGAGACGCAAATGTTTATCTTAAAACTTAGTTGTTGGAAGAGTAGGAGAAAGAATTCTCTATATTGTCTTCGAAGTTGACCATATCTATGTCCATATGATCTGAAATATTAATCTTAAAGGTTTCTGGGCCATTTTCAGACGTCTCGGAAGATTATTGGGAATCGAAGTGGATCGAATGGAATTTGTCATGGAAAGAATGTTACGTGGTTCCTGCTAAACCAGGAACATATAGAACATTAATTTCATTATGGATGAATTTGTTCGTGCTAAAGTAAGGAGCTTTCAGGATTCTGTAAAAGATCGCATACGGGAAGCATTTGATGGCTTTGTAGTGACCCTAAGCTCAACTCATTATTCCTAGATAAGCCTAATGTAGCAGTATATATGAGTCTTCTGTAGTTGAGTGGAAGGTTAGAGCGTTTTTATTGGGTTGTTTCAAATGAAATGTCCGTTTTTATAGTTTCTGAAATACATAAAGGATTTTGCAGGTCTCTGTTGTTTTCTTCCGAATGTTTACATATTTAAAGTAAACAGTTACTAATCATCTACCTTTGTATTATAAACATTAGCTTCCCAATCAATTACCCACTTTTTAGTATACCTCCAAATATGTAATATTTTTGTACGAGTTTAATCTCGGCCATTCAGCAGCTGAGGCCGCTAGAAATATTTGCAAGGCGTTTGGGGAAGGGAGTGTTAATGAACGGACCATTCGCCGTTGGTTTGCTAAGTTTTTAACTGGGGATACCGACTTGGAAAACTTGCCAAGAGGAAGAGCTTCGTCCGTAATAGACAACGATGTCCTCTAACATACAGTAGAAGGAAACCCCTACCAAACAGTTAAAGGACTCTCAGCACGATTAAATGCAAGTGCATCAGCCGTTTCCAGACATTTAAAGTGTATTGGGAAAGTAATAAAGCTCGATACATGGGTACCTCATGATCTCACTGAGCGACAGCAAGACCCCATGTTTCAAAACATACCGTGCAAAAATTGAAAGAACTGGGCTACGAAGTTCTTCCCCACCCACCATATTCTCCCGACTTGTCTCCAACAGATTACCACCTGTTCAGGAATTTAGACAACTTCGTCAAAGGAAAACTTTTTGAAAATGACGATCAAGTGTAAAGTGCGTTTTCAGATTTTGTTTCACTTCAAAGCTCAGAGTTTTTCAGTTCGGGGATAAAAAAGTTGGTGTCACGTTGGGAAAAATGTGTAGAAAAAGAAGGTAAATACTTCGAATAAAATTATTTTGTTTTCATATCGTATTTTTAATAAAAATCCTTTACCTTGAAAAGGGACATTTCATGTGACACAAGCCAATACTAGTTTTGAAATAGACTAAAACGGAAAGTATAAGTATACTAAGTTCTTTTTTTCTCGGCAACAAACAATATTATGAATATGATTTTTGTTGTTTGTTTTTATAATTCTTACGTCAAAAGGACCTTCCATTCTTGCATGACATTGTGAAATTCGGGGCATTGTACCGTCCCAAAATACATATGTCAATATGTCATTCAATATTTTGATAATCAAAGAGAGTATTTATATTGATTCTGTTAATTTATAATGATTAATAACATTTATCAAGACTAGATAGAAACGATTGACAGGTTTGGGCCCAGATAAGAAGCAGTAATAGTGTCTCTATCAATTAGCTAGGTGTCACTGCCGAGCGAAGGATTCTGCTCAAACGTATCATATTATCTAACTGTGTCACTGATATTTTGTAGTTTAGGCTCATTATTATACAGAAAATTAGCAGAGGTTAGGCGTTTTTTCTGATGAAATGAAATTTAAATTAGTAGCAGATTTACCAGAAAATGTCCACACCTTACTAGCCACTTTTAAGACGAGCAGCTCTTTTGACATCCCATCAAAACCCTATTCTTGCATCCTTCATGTTTCAAAACCACATTGATGATTTATCCAGTTGGGCTAATAGATGGAAAGTGGAAAATGAATCAATCCAAGAGTCTATTTTCGTTTTCACGCTCAATCATGGGGATTGTCCAGCAGTCTATTTCGAGGATAAACCCATTCCGACATCAGATGAAGTACGATATTCGGGACTGTACTTAGACAAAAGACAGATATGGAGGACCCACATTACACTTAAAAGACAGCAACTGAACAGACGATTTGGACTACTATCCGTCTGCTCGACAAACGATCCAAATTATCCGTAAACACCAAAATTACTATTTACAAAGTACTGATCAAACCATTATGGGCATACGGATAGAGCTATGGGGATCTGCCAAATATTCCAACATCCAAATAATTCCAGACCCTTCAATCGAAAATATTGCGAAAAATCGTGGATACACCGTTTTATATAACCAACGAATACTTCACATGGACTGGGACATACTCACAGTTTCAGACACAGCCACAGAATATTATAAAAGATTTCATGACAGACTGACTTACAACATGAACCCATCGGCCCAAACACTTAAATCCTACACGAACCCGTACAACCCACCCCGACGACTTTTGAGGCGGTGGCCTAGAGATGCTTTGCTTTAACCGACTTTCGGAAGTCATCATATTTGCTTATTGCAATTTTTTTTTTTTTTTTTTTTTTTTTTGGAAATAGCAAATAACATTAAAGATCAAACAAAAACAATTGTAAATAAATTAGTAGCAGAAAAAAACAAAAAGACTTGTAGCTTTACAATTCACGAAGAGTTTGTTGTTGGCAACGTTTCTATTAACTTGGAGAATTTAGAATACAGTTGTCTGTTAAATTTTTTGTCAGGTGAGTAGTTGTTCACGTCGATAAAAATTATAATCCGTAGTCATTAGGTCTAGAGAGTATGGCGGGTATAATAGAGTTTTATATCCAAGATCTACCTCGCGCGGATCTCATTACCGCGTATGGGGAGCGTCTCACGGGTGGCGGATGTGGGGATGGTCGGTGGAATTTCCCCGGAAGCTCCTCCCGGCTAAGTCCGATGGACTCGCTGACCAACAATGAGAGCGGCCCTCCAGGCTTGCTGGAGGGTGTAACGTAGGTTCGAACGCCCTACTCACATATTTTAGTTCACAAAATACCACAAATCGTCATGGATTTCTCTGAGGTAAAACGCTCATTATCCGGAGGTAAACTAGTCCTCCGTTCGGGTCTCCAGGTGGGGACTGCTTCACGAGAATTAGAGCGCAAGATGAAAATTAGAGATCTTCCGACTGGTAGGCGTCCGAAAGATAGGCCGAAGCGTCGATGGGAGGATTGCGTTAAGGCTGATCTCGGGGGCTTGGGCTTGAACGGTAAAACATTGGACGAGTCTGTGTAGGCGGAATTTGGTGGTGTCGGGGTTTGGGTACCTTCGGGTTCGCTAAGCCTATTATTATTATTATCCAAGATCTAACATGGTTTGTGAGACAGAGGCGTTGTCGTGTAACAAAATGGGACCCTTCCGATTGACCAAAGAAGGTTCATTATTGCTAATTTCTGATGCACTGCATTCATTTAGTTAGAATAAGATTAGGCGTCTATGGCTACTCTAGAATTTAAGAAGCTGTATTTTATCATACCAAACGATGTCCACTAAGCAGTAAGAATCACCTTTCTTTGATGGATTGGCAGCTTTGGAAAATGTGCAGCTTCTCCTTTGTCGTGCTAATTTCTAGAATGCCTACGATTATCATAAAGTATTCACTTATCATCACAAGTAACAATTCAGGACTAAAGTGTAGTATGAACTACATGACGCTGCTTTTTGGTAGAGTATCGGCCGTTGATTGGCTAAGGTTAAGTTTCAGGTTACGTTTGTGAACAGTAGTTCTAGAGTTTTCTTCCAACAAGCCCTATAGAACTGTATTATTATCAAGATATAAAGCCCTTTAACGGTTTTCTTTCTCTTCAAGGTTTAAGCCCTCTCCTCTCCTCTCTCTCTCTCTCTCTCTCTCTCTCTCTCTCTCTCTCTCTCTCAATAATTGATTGATGTTTCTTCCCGTTTGTACTCTGGTCCGGCTGAATTTAAACTCGTAAACTAAAATGATATGATTATCACGTATTTCCTTCTTTCTATAGACTGAATTATGTACAAGCAATGAAATACTACAGAGGAAAAACAAATATTATTGTTAGGAACTGGGTTAAGAAGTGTTGACTTGCACAGAAATGATCATCATCAATCTGGCGCTACAACTCGGTGACGAGCCCTGGCCTCCTCCACCAGCCCTCTCCAGTTATTTCTATCCTGTGCAGCCGTCATCCAGTTTCTCACTCCCAGGATATCCCTTGCATCTGCTGTCACACCATCCGACCATCTAAGTTTCGGCCTTTCTCTTCTTCTGATGCCGTGTAGAGATTCAGATATAATGGCCTTAGGGATCTTCTCATCCTCCATTCTAGCCACGTGACCAGCCCACCGGAGGTCTGCCAAGCTTCATGGTCATAACGACATCATTGTCCTTTTTTTTCCGTAAGCTTAAACCAATTGGGTCATTTTCGCCTTAAATCAAGGATTAAATATTATAGTTTAGTGTACAAGTGTGTCTGTCGTAGGAAGTCAAAAAGTTTTGCAGCTGTCTTGTAAAACGGTTGGTAAGTCCTAAAAAAAAAAGTAATAAAAAAAGTATCATAAGCCCTACACTCTGTCAAAACGTGTTTAACAGTAACCGCGCAACCGCATGTTGGGCAGTCAGTAGGTGGTTCCCATGCCATGAGATGTCCGTGAGTTAGTCGGGTGTGTCCAATATGCAGGCGCGCCAGAATAACTTTTGTATATGCTTTTGTCGTAGGGCCGAATGCCAATGGGAGATGTCCCTTATTATTTCCCTTAACTTGTTTTCTGTTGTGTCATGCCGAATTTGTCCCCACTTCGACCGAATCCGTTGCTTGATACAGAATTACAGTCTTCAACAGGCACCCCAAAAAACGGAATGCCATTTGTTATGGCTTCTTTGGCTGCACGATCTGCGAGTTCATTGCCAACTATACCGCAGTGGCTAGGCGGTACCCAGACGAAAAAAACTGAATTATCAGAAACTATTGTGGACTGCAATGATAAAAATATATTTTGAATAAGAGAGTCGGTGGAGAAAGGGTGGTTCAAGCTGAGCAGAGCCGATAAGGAGTCTGTTCAAATAATCCTGATTGTTTTAGTAGGGTGAATAACACTTAAACTTTTATAAATTCCAACTAGTTCCGCGGTATAGTTGCTACAGAGTGGAGAAAGGGAAAATAGATGTTACTGCCCTCACACACGACCGATGCTCCCACACCTAAGGGACTCTTAGAGCAATCAATATTGTTACGAGCTACGGGGTGTGAGAAATGAACTACTTTAGTTTACAAATTACAAATATTTATTAAATAGTAGGTGTACAATACAAAGGGATTATTAATCACTATAGTTACAATAATAATTGAATTACTAGCTTAACTACTAAACAGTCTACATATAAAATCAGGCATTCCTAGCAAATAAAACAAAATTTATACAATCTGCTAGACTTATTCTAAAACTTACAACTATAAATTATATGAAACTACAGTCTTCTAATTTCCACCGACCGGTTATCACAATACTGACACACAGTTTCACTACTCTGTCACCTGTTCACTGATTTCACTGATACTTGTTGAGCCGGATTAAGACTGACTCTCAGCGTAGTGGACCGGTATTTGTACCACCACCGAAGCTTCTAGACACGGCAGGCAGGTAAAGCCGAGAGGCGGATGGGGCCGTTCTAGGTACTTCGAGGACCGTCCAAGTCCAGAAGTCTCTAGCCAATCCAGGACCCCTCTAGGCGTGGTTTACCTGTCATTGTCTTGACCGTAGCAATATATACGTAATCAGAACACCAGTCTATCTTGAAGTTTTTGAAATTCCTGCTTATATATGAAAGGATATGTTTTGTTTGAGTAATTTGGCAAGGGAAAGACAGGTGTTCGGTGAGGGAAATTGCCAAAGATAAATTGGAGATGTCTCTACTGTAAGGAAAGAATTGAGGGATCACTTGTAGGCTAGCATCATTGTCCTTAAAACCTGTATAGAGTTCATTATTGGTCCGCATTCTCCAATGTCCATTGAAAATAGAAATGATACATCCAATAAACGTAAACATATATTTATATGCTGGACAACCAAATCTGATAATAAAAATAACACTAAAAATCTAATCCAGGTGGTTTGTCCAGACAGTGACTGCAACAGAACACCACGACTCCGTCGTATGAGAGAAAGGGCAAGAGTGAGAACGGAAGATGATTCTCTCCATCCGTTCGGGGCCCATAACGTGCATAACAACAATTCGCTACTTCCTTATTTGAGTGGATACTCAGTCATCTTCGAAGATGGCTTGACCCAGTTTCTGTCCGTATTACTGAGGATTTTTTCGCTCCAGTTCTGTGTCTTTCACATTTTTTTTTTCTCTATGATTTTATTATTCGATTCGACTCAAGTTACTCCCCGTAGGATAATGATATAACCCTTTGGATGGAGAGAGGAGGATGACAGACTTATAGCCGTGAAGGGCTGTAAATATTTCAGCTGCTGTAGCCTGCTATCTCGAGGGCCCGGACAGCTGCCAGTCACTGAGTATATTTCCACTCCACTTCGGTCTCTCCCTTATAAGGGATGCTTTAGCTGCCTCTCTCCTCTGGATTAAGACTTCTCTCAGTCGGATTCCTCATTAATTTATGTTAATCTCATGATATTTGCCAAATTTCGGCCATTGGATTCCATGTTAATACCTGATCTAGTGCTATTAGGTATCATTAAGTAGAATTAAGTATAGATACAACACATATCTATTTTCAACTACCAATATTTTTTTCAGCCAATAAATTTAATAAATTGCTTGAGGATGCTATAATAAACCCATTACAAAATCTGATGCGCGCAACACACCTTCACTTACCTCCGTTGATCAATCATTTTAAGAATTTTTACATATTTGAATAAGCATTATATACTTCCATACCTTCTTTATTTTAAACTCTTTTACATTTTGTTACTTTTCCTCGACGTTTCGGGAGGAATTCATATTTTCAAGACTAAAATTAGGGAGCGGCGTGGTTTAGTGGATAGAGCACGAGTCCCGGTTTTGGCAGAATATTATTTATTATCTTTTCTTATTTAATTTTTTTTTGGAAGTTTTCTTAATTGGAACATTTAAAAAAGCACATACTGCCTTCCATTCCTCATAAAGTCACTTTATTTCACATAAGTCTTTAAACATTTTTTTTCATCCTAGTCGACGTTTCGGGGTTGTTTCCCCATTTTCAAGACTTATTCCTTTTTCTTTATAAAATTGTTACATCATTTTTCATCTTTCACTACATCTCATAGCACACTGCTACTTGTTACAGTATTACTTGCAAGTAATATGTCTCCTGTTGGAGACATGTCGGGAGAATATGGTGGGTACGGAAGAACTTCGTAGTCCAGTTCTTTCAATTTTTGCACGGTATGTTTTGAAGCATGGGGTCTTGCTGCCGCTCAGTGAGATCATGAGGTACCCATGTATCGAGCTTTTTTACTTTCCCAATACACTTTAAATGTCTGGATACGGTAGCTGCACTTGCATTCAGTTGTGCTGAGAGTCCTTTGACTATTTGGTAGGGGTTTCCTTCTACTGTATGTTTGAGGACATTGTTGTCGCAAGTTTTCCAAGTCAGTATCCCCAGCTTAGCAAACCAGCGGCGAATGGTCCTTCCCCAAACGCCTTGCAAATATTTCTAGCGGCCTCAGCTGCTGAATGGCCGAGTTGAAACTCGTACAAAAATATTACTTGAAAATCGTGTGTTTCCATATTCATATTTGGAGGTATACTAAAAAGTGGGTAATTGATTGGGAAGCTAACGTTTACAATACAAAGGTAGATGATTAGTAACTGTTTACTTTAAATATGTAAACATTCGGAAGAAAACAACAAAGACCTGCAAAATCCTTTATGTATTTCAGAAACTATAAAAACGGACATATCATGTAAACAACCCAATACTGACATTCATAAGACTCTCTATATATAGTATAATATTATTTACATCAGAAATTTCGATGGCAGCTAATTTATCCCCCCTAACACTGCTAGAAGAGGATAGATTCGAACCAGCAGCGGCTACGACCAAAACCCTATGAACACACCAGCCGCCGCCTTCACACTCTCTCCCGCAAAGAGCAGTCCCTACTATTTCGTCGGGAGGCCGCTATCCCAGTAATGATACACTGCCCAATACTATTAGCATCCTAAGAACTCAAGGGTCCCAGGGGTTAGCCAGAGCTGCCTTAGGACAGACCTTCATCCGTGGGGGTCAATGGCACGTCGTCTTTCGGCGGCCAGGAGGTCTTTTTTATACAGCAAGGGATTGGCTAGTAGAGAGTAGAAGGTATTAATTAGAAAGAAAAGTAAATTTTATTCTTGGACCTTCAGTTCCCTAAGATTAAAAGTGAAGTACAAAAACTGATTTTTTAATAATTTCTTTATTTATTCTGGTACAAGATTCCCTTTAGAATATTACAATAATGAGAGAATTACTGTCTTTGAGTAAGATTAAAAAATAAATAAATATACAGTGAATAATAATAAGTAAAAAATAAACTATAAGAGAAATGAGATAAAGAAAAAAATCTGGTCCGGGCAACACACGACTTTCACTTACTTCCATTTTTAAAATCAATGAAAGAATTATCAATAACAGTTAGGGATAAAAAAACGTGAAACTATTAAATAATTAATTAAATTGAATTTATATAGAAACATGTGTTTTATTAAAAAATCTATTATATTATTATCTAAAATAATCAGTTAGTTTTATGTTCATTTCATCACTCTCTGTTAACTTTTAAAATATTGTGTATGAGATAATATGTTTTCTAAAATCTTTAGCTTTCCAACGGTATATCATACATGTATTTATATTACAGTTCATATGTTCAGAAACGAAAAATTTCAAAAAAAAAAAATATTTTTTCTGTTTTCACTTTTAGTTTGGTATCGAATTTATTCAATATATATATATATATATATATATATATATATATATATATATATATATATATATAAATTAGTTCTTGGGCAGCCGAAAACAAGCTAAAACTAAATGTAGATAAAACTAAAGCTATCGTGATAGGATCCCATCCTCTCCTCAAAAACCTTCCACCAATCCCAACACTGTTTCTCAATGACAATCCAATAAAGTTTCACCAAACCGTTAAAAACCTAGGACTCACCCTCGATCAAACCTTATCCTGGAAAAACCATATCTTTGAAATCTCTCGTCGCACATTTTCCACCTTAAAACACCTCAATTACCTTCGTCATCTTCTTCCTTTTGAAACCCGTAGGCTTTTGATTAGTTCCTTAATATTCCCCCACTTTGACTACTGCTGTGCGGTGTATGGGGGTGTCTCTGGAGATCTCGAAGCAAAACTAAAACGATTATTCAACTGCTTTATCCGCTTCATCTTTGGGATATCCAGGGACACCTCTGTCACCCGATTCTACGAAGAGTTGAAGTGGCTTTACCCTTCCTACCGTTGTAAGTACTTCCTGGCTTCCTTTCTCTTCCAAGTTCTCCAATCCCGCCGTCCTTCTTACATAACAGATCTGTTTCTTTTCAAATCCTCAGTCCACTCTCGCCACACTCGCTCACGGCCTTCGGACATGTATATGATGCCCCATCGAACTGCAGCTTTCGACAGATCTTTCCTAATTCGATCTTCATCCTTATGGAACTCTATTCCTTCTAATATCCGTGACTCCAATACTCTTCCGACATTCAAATCTCGCCTGTTCAATCATCTCCTGTCCCTCCAATTTCCGAGGAATCCTAATTAGTTTTCTAATTTCAATTAAAATTAATAACAAAACAGATAGAAGCGTTTATATACCCATTATATTTTATGTTATCTGGTGTTTTGCACTTATTATATTATTAGTATATTGTTAAAAAACAAAAAACACTGAAATGCTTTTTTAATGAAAATTGTATATAAGTACATATTTCTTATTATGTTTATTATCTAGTTTAATTTTCAATATTATTATTTAAGACTGCTTTTTAATCCATTTTTTGTAATTTCTATTGTTTCTTTGTATTCTTTTTGTATACTCTAAGACCTTAAAGTTTTTATTTTGATTTTCCTGTTATGTTATTCTAAAGGGACTAGTCCCAGAATAAATAAAGATTTATTATTATTATTATTATTATATATATATATATATATATATATATATATATATATATATATATATATATATATATATATATATATGTGTGTGTGTGTGTGTGAATTTATATATAGACCTGTCATAACCATTTTTATCAGAATAAATCCTACATGATATTAAAGCCAATTAATTTTTACATCGATATAGCGAGTTTAATCAAAATCGTCGAAACCGTTTTCGAGAAAATTGAAAAAAGGTGCAAAATGCATGGTATAAAGTGCCTCTTCTGGTTAGCTCATTTTGATGAAAAAGGTTTTGTAACGTCTCGGGCGTATATTTGTCTTAAAAATGAAATTTTAGTTTCATAGGACTTTTTCCGCCCGGGAGTTACCACACTCACAAACAGACCTTTTTGCGGAACTTGGTTATTTGGACTCAGGGAACCCTAAAACGTGTATTTCCGTTGAAAACTGTAATTCAAAAATTTTCACGATCGCAATTCTTCCCCTTACCATATATAGTAAGTGAAAGTAAAATTTATAAACCCGTATATATCTTCGAAAATTAATAGCTGTAAAAATATATGTAAACAAAAAAATATAAGTGATGATTAAAGACTAAAATAAATAAATAATTATCATGTTTCCATACATAACCTAGACTAACAAATAAAATAAAATTCTTACTTATCAATTGTAATAATAATACATTTAAATAAAATATCACAGTTTGAAATTGTGTTAACGAATGATTGTTGGAGAGGTCGTTTACTGGCGCCAGTGAAAATGAGCCTGAAAGCAGGATATGGTCCAAACATGTACCTGCAAAATGGGAACTAATTATTTATTAGCAAATAGTCTTGCTGATAATGAGGTCGCAGAGTATGCTAAGCTTGGAACTCAAAATTTATTCAACGGCACAGTTAGGGATTTCTGCAAGGATATTGTCACAATGTATTGTACATTTAGAACGATTATGCAATCAAATCTCACTGACGTTTCCGATAGGCATTTAGATAGCATAAAGTGACGTTAAATGAATAAACAAACATATACATAGCATACTAAGTAGTAGTAGTACTCGCAGGATTATTTTTATTTATTTATTTATTTATAAAGAGCATCTACCCATTAAGGGTCATTAGCTATATACATAATTGTTTTTTTTATCTTAAAATAATTTCATTTACAAGACAATAATGGTGAATGTTTGGTAGAAGGACATTATATCTTAAACACATTGAAGACTTTACATTTTTTTAAAAACTTGAATACTTTTTGAACACACACTTCACTGTTACCTAGTGCTATTTCCAGCCTGGTGTCAATTCCGCACTCTGTTCTTGCAACGCTGAAGGCCCCGCAGTGCAGTACGATGTGCTCCACCGTCAGAGGTGCCTGACAAGTCCTGCAGGTCGGTGGGTACAATCCTTTCAGTAGGTAACTATGTGTCAGTGCTGTGTGTCCACTTCTTATCCTGGCCAGAACCACTTCTTCGCGCCGGTTTTTCCTCTCTGACGTTTCCCATATCCCTGGAGTCTCTTTAATTTTTCCTAATTTGTCTTTAGTTCTACTCCACTCAGCAGCCCATGTAGTATAAATCCTTTTCTTGACGTATTTTCGCCAGTCCGATGCAGTTGTCTTATTGACACGTGTCACTTCCCTTCCAGAGTCCATCCTTGCATTATTAGCCGCTCGGTCAGCGTCCTCGTTGCTTCCTATGCCCAAGTGAGATGGGACCCACAAAAATTTTATTGTTTTTCCTTCACTTTCGCATTCTTCCTCGAGAATCTGGATTCTTTGAACCAAGGCTTCTTTTGAGTACCTATTCTCTATTGACTTTAGAGAACTTAGAGAATCAGTTACAATCAGGTGATGTTGGTGGTCGTGTTTTACTATGATTTTCAAGGCTTTCTAGATCGAGTAGAGCTCTCCAGTGTATACACTATTTGGTTCTGGTAAAACCTTTTTGATACAAATAGAGCCCATGAGAACAGCGCAACCAACTTCGGAGTTCGATTTAGAAGCATCCGTGAACCAAAAGCGGTAATCGGAATATTGTTCTTCCCGCTCTTTATACAGCTGGTCGTATACATATTGAGGTGTTGTGAGCTTTGGGAATACGGTTAAACTGTAATCGATCTGGTTTTCCATTTCCATCCAATTTGGTACTGAGCTATTTGGCATCGTAAAGATTTCTGGAATTACTATTTGTAAATCGTTTGTCAGTTTTTTGAACCTGTTGTAAAAACATTTACACGATTCGTGGGGTTCTTCGCTTGCAATTGGATATGCCGTGGATTCAGAAGCAAAAAGTTTTTTTCTTGACATCAACTTGCCCACGTATGCCAGTAGCAGGTATTTCCTTCTTGTTTCTAATGAGGGCTCACCACTCTCCACGTACAGGCTTTCGACAGGTGTTGTTCTGAATGCTCCGATACAGAGGCGAAGAGCTTGGTTGTGAATTGGATCCAGTAACCTCAAAGTCGAAGCGCTAGCTGAACCATAACCGACAGCTCCATAGTCAATTATAGGTCTAAAAAGGACTCGGTATATCGTTAATAACGTTCGCCGGTCAGATCCCCACTGAGTGTTGGCTAGTACTTTAAGTAAATTTAAGCCTTTTTGACATTTTAATTTTATATGACGAATGTGTTGAGACCAGTTTAGTTTTTGGTCAAAGTAGACGCCTAAGAACTTCATAGTGCTGGCATAGGAAATGGGTTGATTTAAAAGTGTCAGTGACGGGTGTGTTTGACATTTTGTTTTTCTGGAATAGTGTACAGCTATTGTTTTGGAGCTTGAAAAGCTAAAACCTGTGGTTCTAGACCATGCTTCAAGGTTCTTCAATGTTTTTTGTAGCTTCCATTCAATATACTCTAACGACTTGTTTCTAATATAAATTGTAAAATCGTCGGCAAACAAAGAACATCATACTTCAGGTGGTGTTGTCTGTGCTATGCTGTTTATTGCTATCAGGAATAAAGTTACGCTCAGAGGGGATCCTTGCGGCGTACCGTTTTCCTGGAGAAACGTTTGAGAAAGGTTAGTTCCAACTTTAACCTTGAATTTTCTTTCTTTGAGGAAGTTATTGATGAATATCAGTAATCTCCCCGTGAGACCTTCTTTTGAAAGAGTGCTTAGGACATTGTATCTCCACATAGTGTCATATGCTTTTTGGATATCAATGGACACAGCAACCAAGTGTTCTTTATTAGAGAAAGCTGTCTGTATTTCATATTCAAACTTCATTATTTGGTCAATGGTTGAGTGGTTTTTCCTGAAGCCGTACTGCGAAGTTGAAAAAAAGTTTCGTTTTTCTAAATAATATGTCAATCTATTGTTAACCATTTTTTCTAGTAGTTTCGATACACATGAAAGGAGAGATATAGGTCGATAGTTATTGATACTAATGCCTTTGTCATTTTTCTTGATAGGGATAATTATAGCCACCTTCCAGTTTTCAGGAAAAAGTCCTAAGCTCCATATCTTATTATAAATAGAAAGTAAAAATGTTTTTGCATTTAAGGGCATTTTTTTCAAAAATAGATATGGGATCTGATCTGGTCCTGCAGTGGATTTATCTTTGCACGTACTTAGGGATGTTTTCATCTCAGATAAATTGAACGGTTGATTATAAATTTCCGAATCTTGCGTATGGAATTGAATAATATTTTTCTCCTGTTCTATCTTATACTGTTTAAAATCTGGGGTGTAGGAGTTTGTTTTCGACATATAAGAAAAATGTGAACCAAAAGCTTCGGCGATTTTCGGTGGGTCCATTATAATTTGACCGTCAGTCTGAATCGTAGAAATAACCTCACGTTTTTTAGATCCTTGGATCGCATTAAGTTTCTTCCAGACGTCTTGCAGACAACTGTTACTATTAATTGAGCTCACATAGTTTTTCCATGAATTTTCTTTGCTTGCCCTTAATACCTTTTTTGCAATAGATCTTAGTTTTTTGAAGTTGTTTAGATCTTCAGGTTGTTTTGTTCTTTTGAATTTGTTGAATGCTTTCTTTTTGTTCAGTATTGCGATGCGGCACTCCTCATTCCACCAAGGAACTAGGCGCCTATCATTGAATGCCATCTTGTGCGGGATACTCTTCTTTGCAGCATCTAGAATGGTCAAATTAAGGAATGATATTTGTTCCTCTACTTCAGTTAATAAGCTTTCCTTGTTTTCTATTTCCCTTTCAATTAACGTAGTAAACTTTTCCCAGTTGGCTCTTTTGAATGACCATCTCGGAGTTTTGTCAGTCTTGAAATCAGTACCACTATCAAACTTTATAGTGATTGGGAAGTGATCGCTTCCGTACAACATGTCCTAACAACAACATGTACAATGCACTTTGTGGAGCAGCCTAACATCTATTAATGATAAATCGATGGCAGAAAGAGAGCCATCACCACATAAATGAGTTGGAGAACCGTCGTTAATTAGAGTCAAAAAATCATTAGAGTCAATAAATTTCTCGATTTCACTTCCCCTATTTCTATAGTCAAATAATGAGGAGCCCCATAATTTGTTGTGTCCATTTAGATCTCCGACAAGGATGACAGGTCTTGGGAGTTGATCTACTATTACTTGAAGATCATTTGCAGTGAAATCTTGATTCGGTGGGATATATATATTGCAAACTGTAATCGGTTCAGATTTAAATATTTTTGCGGCTACAACTTCTAGACTGGAATGAATTTTAACTGGTTCTGAATAAACGTCTTTATTAACTAGTATAGCTACACCTCCCCAAGCGGATTTACAATCTGTTCTGTCTTTCCGGTAAATTTCGTGATTTTTTAAATTTACTACCTGAGATTGTGAAAAATGAGTTTCTTGTAAACACCAGCAATACGGTTGCTCTTCATTTAACAGTAGTTTAAAGTATTCAAAGTGTTTGTAAAACCCATTACAGTTCCACTGTATAATAAAAGAATTGTTAACCATAATGTAAAATTTTATAAAAATGTTTCCAAGAGATCAGCTGCGTTGTTACCAATTAATTATCCGTACTATCGTCTGTGTTACTTATAAAATCTGTTGCTTCCCACTGTTTTTTAAGAAGTTTTGTGATTTTAAGTTTTGTTCTCCGATCAGTTATTAATGCTTTAGTATCTTTTAGCATGCCCCTAAGACCCTCCGTATTAGTAGTAAATTCCTGGACAAATTCACTGATGTTTTTAGTATTGGGGTATATGTCGATTAACTTGATCATGTCTTCAAATGATATAGGGTACTTTTCTTTATTTCCTTCAATTGCCTGTCGAGCACTTTCAAAGTTAACCGAAGAATTATTTTTTTCAGCTTTTTTTAGTTTCTTCAATTTTTTACCTACGGGTTGAACTGGGGTCATCAATGGGTAGTCTTCAAAATTGATAATATTTTCAGGATCTTCCTGGGAATCTATGGTGAGGTTTAATTCGGTTGTTGATACAGTAGAAGGGGTAGAGCTAGAATGGCATCGTTTGACCCCGGATACCACGGTAGGTAGTAATATTAAATTATTGGGATTATTGAGAGCAGTCGATTGAGTAGGGTTATCTAAGGCGCCACCGCTAGTAAGCTGGTTGTCATGACTACCAGACAACAGCTCCACTGTACCGCCTCTGGCAGCCTTAGGCACTGGTGAAGTACTAGCGTTGTCATGGCTACTGGCTAGCCTGGCCTCTACTATGTTATCAGTGCTGGGTAAAACATGATTAGGCATATCGAGTAGCGAGCGATCGGTATTTGTTTGTTCACTGACGCTACTAAATACTTCTGGATTGAAATTAATTAATGTAGCCTCGTTTTCTTTGTTTTGGGGCTCAGAGATATCTATATCATTCTCACACTCTGGGCAATCGGTAGAGATATGCCCTGGCTGTTTGCAAATAAAACAGGTGACAATGTCTTCACCTAAAAAAATTCGGTAAGCTACATTATCGTGTTTAATTAACAATGAAGATGGGAGTTTGGTTAGGTCCTCAGGTGGGATGTAGACTTGTCTACGAAAACTTAAAACATGGGCCAACCGTGGGTCTTGGTACCCTGCCCTGAGAAAGTGCATTGGTGAAACTAACCTCAACCCTAGTTTTTTCAGTTCATTTTCTATAGTATCATGAGGTATGGAAGGGCAAGCATTAGAAATAATAATTCGTTTTGCTGGATTAATTAACCGTTTTATGTGAATTTCTTTGTCGTTAATAACTATTGATTTATGATTCCTAATGATATTATCTACTGCCTCTTTGTTACTGAAGTGAATGCAAAACCGGGAATTGGAAATTCTTGATGTGTATCGGATGAATTTTGGGTCGATTAGGGCTGCGATTTTGATTACGTACTCTTTCTGTTTGATACCCGGAACAGTGTGTAATATTATAGCGTTTTATCGCTTTGAAAACTTTTCTGATGCGGTGGCTTTGGCATAGCTGATTTCAGTAGGTTTGAGGTTAGGTGTTACTTTATTGGTTGTTTGTCGGTTTTCCATCTCTTTTTGACTATTACTGTTTATTTTCATGACATTAGAGGTAACTGAGGATTTAATGGGGGTAGCTGCCATCGCTACAGAGCCAAAAGCTCTGAGCACCTATAATAGGCGTATATTCGCCCAATTTCTTATTGAAATACCAATTCTCACTTTCGTGATGGAACACGCACCCTTAAATTGCCTAAACTGCACAAAGTAATGTCTATTTTTTCAAGAAAAACACTTATAAATTAATGAAACTGTAAGACTGACCTGAAGTGCGTCTGCTTCGCATGGGTCCCAAACAGCTGATACGATTATTTTTAATATTATTAATTTTAATATATATAACTCCTTTAAATATATATATATATACACATACACTCATCCAAAAAAGTTTCCATAAAGCATAATATTAATTTGTAGGGCTATTTATTTACAACTTAACACTTTCCTAATGTACAAATTATCAATACTCATATTAAATTTATTTATTTTCATTTCATCATGAATATCAAACCAAGCAGAATGTTATATGCTTATGATAGGTCAAAAAAGTTTCCATACACTTCCAATAATAATTCTATTTGTTGTACTATTACCGTTTTTCCAGTGTTATATGTATAAGGAGGAAATTCCAATTTGGATCTGCTGCTCAACTTCGCTGAGTTGCTACGGTACACAGCATACCGCATCAATCCCGAAGACAATCTTAAAGAAAAAAGATAGAGAGAGATTCTGCCAAATAGGAAATACATATATTTTACTAATTTTGAAATCGATCATGGACATCTGAAAATCCAGACCAGCCTCAATATATATGCTGATGCAGGATTCCCAGTGAGTCCAAGATTACGGTCTCCGCCATGTTTTGCATCTCATTTTTTCCGAGTCCATAGTTCTCTAAAAATAATCCAGTGGCTACTGGGATGGTCCCTCTGCTTCTGAACCAAAGTCCCACGACTTTAAATTCCCTTTCACCGAACTCCTCACGAAATATTTTCCTCAGGTATGGAATACATTTTGTATAAATGTTCTCTTTCTCCTCTTGAATCCTCTTGCCTTGTTCCTGGCCATTTGTTTCATATCTGATAGTGGGGTCAACTATTAGTGCTCCATTTTTTGTGGCATTAAATGCTAAGATATCCACAAATCTTGTCGACCCATCTGTATCAAGCAAAGCAAAAAACTTCCTGAAAACATTTATACTTTTTCACTTCCAAAAGTTCTGATATTTCTTTCTTTATGCGGTTGTGCCGGCGGGTAACGAGAAGCATGTTATGTGTACATTTTCCCAACACATGTGAAGGGGTTTCTAACTCTCGACCGCATCTGCGGCAGAGGGGTCCAACAGCTTCGTTACCCTGGCATCTCGATCCAGGGACTCCACGAAGTGGTGCGTAGCTTATGTTCAATTTGAGTGCGTTGGTCCACTCTGATCCTGTTAACATCTTTCGATCGAACATAAACCTGTTTACGCTCGGGTTGGCTTTAAAATGGACCACGCCTACACCCTGCCACTTGCACTGGCTCCACTCCTCAAAAGACTTTTCCCTCAAGAACTGCCTCACTCTTTTTACCATGAGAGGGGCCTCCATATCATTTCCCTCAATCCGCAGTAGTTCGGTGCACTCGCGGATCTCCTCCGTTAATTTGAAAATATTTTGAAACAGGGTGTCTGTTACTCCGGCATATTATTATTTATGATGATATGTATACGATATGTATGTGATATACTCGGATGTACACTTACTCAAAAAGGTTTCCATACACCAATAAATAAATTCTTAGTTTTGAAAGCTGAAGTTGATTTCCTACCCACTTCTGACCCTCCATCTGGCCCAAAAATATTAAATTTGGATTTCTAAGAGAACATGACCCGTTCCTAGAAATATTTGGGTTTATTTACAACCTCCCTAGCAAATTACAGCCGCTTCTGGTTTAACTTACTGGATAAGGGCTTTCTTCTTGCGGCTAGACCACTATATCTTTCCCTTCTTAGAATATTTTTGTCTGATTTTTGGTGGACTTAAATCCCATTGTACCTATTTATTGTGATGGCCATTGAGGTGTCGGTAGTGTGAGGATTTGCATTGACTTCAGCAAGGATGACTCGCCCCTAGCGATTCTCCAGTGTCCTGTCATCCAGTACGTGTTTTATCCTCCAAAAATTTTAACTCTTTATGTCTTTGTAGTCTATACTGTACAGTAGCATGTGACTTATTCAACAGATATGCATTTTTTTTCTCATAGATAAGCCCTGCGAACCATAAGCTCTCTCAAATCACGAGAAAAGCGCATATTAAAAATAAATCAGTTTTCTAGCCCAAGTAAAGTTAATACTGAACTAAGATAAGAGATAAGATTTATACATATAACACAGGAAAGACGGTGATAGTACAACGAATAGGATTAATATTAAAAGTGTATGGAAACTTTTTTGAACTACCGTAAACAAATGACATCCTGTCTCATTTCATATTCATGATAAAATTAAAATAAATAAATATATTTTTTATTTATTATTAGTAATAATAATTTGTACATTAGGGAATTGTTAAGATGAAAATAAATAGCTATGCAAAATAAAATCATGCTATATGGAAACTTTTTTGAGTGAGTGTATACAACAACAAAAGTATTATGAAAACAATGTTATAGAATATAATTGTGTTGGACAAAATGAAAAATAAATGAATTGATTTAGAGAATATTATATTTTTTATATAGGTAAGTGAAAGTAACAAATATTAAAAGTCGATATAATTTAAATAATTATAAATATATGGTTATGATTGTTTGTATGATGTTTATTTATTTGCCAACTTTTTATTTATCTCAATTATAGGTTGTTGTTTTGTTGTTTGTATTTATTATTATTTTATTGTGTATATATATATATATATGAATTTATTTATTTTCTATTTTATGTAATTCGGACGGAGTAGAGCTTTCGGGCTCTACTAAACCATCAAATTCTTTCCGTATCCAATCCCTACAATCCAAAATCCTTCGTAAAATCCTCAATGCTCCTTATTTTGTAACTAATAAACTAATCCACAAAGACATTAATATTCCGTATGTTGCTGATTTGGCCCTATCTAGATACCATTCCTTTCATGATAAACTCCATTCCCACCCTAATCCTCTAGTTTCAATCCTTTCTTCCTCTTCAATTCTCGACAATCCTCCGAGGCGTCTGAAAAGGAGATGGCCCCGAGACCATCTAGTTTAGATTAGTTACAGGAGTGCTACCATTGGGTAGTTCTTCTACAAGTCTTTTTCATGTCATTTTCTAATATCATATTTACTTGATGTATTTTTTTTTAGTACAGTTGTAAATTTCAATAAATTATGTTTTAAAAAAAAATGTAATTTGACTATTGTTATTATTTTCTGTATATATTGTATAAATGTGGTCTCATATCACTATTACTATAGTTCATTTTGTAACAAATCGTAATATATCTCAATAAATAAATAAAATAAAAAAAATTATAAATATATACAATTAGCCGTAAATTAAGTAATATAATGCCTCGGTGAGATATATAGAAACCTGTTCTCTTGGGACGCGTGTCTTTGTTTTGTTTCATTCCGGGAGACTAGTTCATTGGTCCCTGCGCCTTCTTTCCATTCATTAGATCATATTTTCTTAATTAACTTACACGTAAATAACATTAAATAAGAAAACTGATCTTGAAGATTAACTCTTGGTTGGATGGAGTAATGAAATAAGAAGATAAGAGGAACGGTACACTCGAGAAAGTCTAAAATAATCGTATATACAAACCCGCAACACAATACCATTCCAGCTATCCATTACTATATAATAACTGTAGCCATTCTCGGAAAGTCGATAAATTTTATATTTCTTACTCAGATGTAGGAGTAATTTTATTCTAGTTAACTAGGTGTATGAAAAGCATCTGTCTCCTTAAATAATCGATTTATCTTTTAATTGAAGGTCAATATTTTTTTTTAATATAACACCTGTTTTTGACTCTATAATAATAATAATAATAGGCTTACCGAACCCGAAGGTTCGATGCCGATACCACCAAACTTCGCCTGCACAGACTCGTCCAATGTTCGCCGGTCAAGCCCAAGCCCCCGTTCCTCACCGAGCCCAGCAACTTTACACGTCCATTTGAGTCTCCGCGATGCTATCAACTCAATTATATTCACAGGGTACAAACTCCGCAATTCCGTGTTGTGCAACCTTCTAAACTCCCCAGTGGCCTCATCTCTCTTCGGACCAAATATTCTACGCAGTACCTTATTTTCGAAAACCTTAAGCCGTTGTTCATCCTTCAAAGTAAGCGGCCACGTTTCACATCCGTAAAGAACCGTCGGAAGAATAATAGTTTTATAAATTATAACCTTTAAGTTTTTAGATTGAAGCCGCGAGCTAAGTAATTTAGTAACTGAATAATAACACGCATTTCCCACCTTTAACCGGAACTTTATTTCTTCCTGGATTTCATTTTTTCTTGTTATCATTCATGTATGCCTGAAATATTAATATCATCAAGATCGCACCATTTATGCTTCTAAACATATATTTCGTCTTATCGGTATTTAATTCGAGACCTATTTGTTTACCGGTTTTTATTAACACACTTGTATTTAGTTGTATGGTTTCCGTGTCTTCACCTAGCAGTACCAAATCATCGGCATACCCCAAAACCGAAATCTTGTCACCCATATTTAAGCCTTTCTCGGTACACATCATCTTTTCTATGTCATATTCTAAAGCTATATTAAACAAAACAGGTGAAAGGGAGTCATCCTGTTTTTGAGTGAGCAGGGAGTTTAGGATGAAAATAAGTACATCTAAACGGACTAAGTCATCAACTATTGGGATATTTAGGTCTTTATGGATGATTTTATTAGTAACAAAGTAAGGAGCATTGAGGATTTTTCGGAGGAATTTGGATTGCAAGAATTGGATGCGAGAGGAATTTGATGGTTTAGCGGACCCCCATAGCTTGTTGCCGTAGGTCAAAATTGGCCTGATAATCCATTGAATTCTAAAACGATTTTTTTTATTAAGTACAACCTAAGTTTAGTATAGATTGCTCAATACAATCTTATTTTGAAAGAACTTTTTTTTTTTCCCTACATTTTTATTGATACAGAATCGACCTCGGTATGATATCAATCTTCAAAGACTTCGGGATCCGGTTCGTTAGCGGAGTGTTTAATTTTGACTGATAGATAAATAAATACCCGAGGCGATGACTGGAAGGCGTCCAATCAGAAAGCGCTATTTGGCTGAGTGCTTGTGAGAGTCCCTTCGCGGTCCCGAATGCCTCGTCATCATTTGAACAGCAATCCAACCGGAACCACTTTGCACTTTGTTCGCCTCTCTTATTTCCAATCTCATCCATCGGATAGGCTAGCCAATTTTTTTTTTTTTTTTTTTTTTTGTTACATTTTGGCATGAATAAAGCAATCTTCATACTGCTGATATTTTATTACCAAGTATCAACTATTTTCAAAGCTTTCAAATACGAAAAACACAGTCCAAAGTTTGCTTATTCATTTAACTTCATATTTACCAAATCAGTGCATGTACACTTTATGAATTTGAAAAGTAAAACATATACTTATAGGTTCCATCATTAAACAATGTAAGATATTTACGTATGACACTAAATATAAACCTGAATTAAAAAAAAAAACTGTCCATAGAAAAATGCTGAAAATTCTTACACAATGGTTTATTATTTCCAAATAATTATATTAGTGTATAACTGGTTATATAGGCAATTAACTAATATCAAAAGGAATAAAAAATTAAAGGAAAATAGTATGTTACCACTGTTAATTTCAAAACGCTATATCTCTGCTAGTTCTAGACCAATTTCAATGATCCTTTTTTCATTTTGTAGGAAATTTAAACCTCTCTGAAATAATAACAAGGACTCGTTGGAAGCCCTAGTATTTTTTTGGCGAATTAAAAAAAAATGGTCGAGTAGTCACGGAGAAATGTCACGGACATCATAAGGCGGACAGCCGACTAACTGATTTTTTTTAAAATTATTTATTCGGGTTCTACGTATTTTGAAACGTAAGCCCTTAAATTTTCAAAGCGGGATTTTTTTTTTATTTCTTTGGTCGATTGCAAAGGATCATTATTAAAAATAATAAACCAAAAGAGAATTTTTAAAAATTTATTATTTATTGAAATTTACAACTTTTTTGCATAACGTAACCAGTAAATATGCTTATAGACAAATTACATGAAGCAGATTTGTGAAGAAGCTTTACAAATCTCCGCTTTACTGTAACGGTGATGAGGACTTCCAACTGCTCCCCAAATTGTGAAAGTGTTTTCAAGTCTGCTTCCTTTTCTAAATATTTTTTTAGACCAGCAACCTCGATAATCATAAATATCCGTTGCTCTAATGTTTGGAGCTTTTTACAATGTATCCACCTGGAAATGTAAATAAACAGACTAAATATTATTTTTTATGATATTGGCAGCACTTCAATAAATGTTCTTAACCAGAAGGTCTCGCGGTCATCTCATTTTCAGACGGCTTAGAGGATTATTAGGAATTAGCGGGGAAACAAGATTTGAAACTCGTGGGATAGGTCTTTATTGATGAGTTGAGATGACAAAAAAAGGGGCATTGAGGATATTACGAAGAAGTGTAAGGATTGGATACAAGAAGTTTTGATTGTTTGTTAGAGCCCTAAAGCTCAACTTCTTAAGTCCAAATAGGCCTTATGTTGGTCATGTAATTGAGTCCTTAGTAGTAAAGTGGAAGGTTAGAGTGTTAGTCAAGTAAGTGTTGAGGTAGCTAAAAACATCGAGCAGTTTCTTGTCATTTCAATCATGTATTAGAGTTACAAGTATGAAGTTTATCAAGGTATAGTTTTAGATATCGGTTCCGTCCAGCAGGGACAAGTGGAGTGTTATTGAAGGCCAGAATGTTATAGGTTTAAGACGAAGGGTGCAGTTTATTTGATGGGGTTTACAGAGAGGATCTCAGCTTAAATTCTACTGGATAAAACGCATAATGTATTAGCTACTTGGTAGGAATTCTCAAAGACAGTCGAGAATAAGCTTCTGTCTTCAAATGATTATTTTCAAAATAAAGTACATCGTATAGTCGGTGCTCCATTGTACGTCAGAAATAAGTTTTTGCATAAAGAACTAAAAGTTGACTTTGGAAAAATAATTAGATATGCATATAAGCATGGCAGGAGAATAAAAAGTAATGTTGATCCAGGATACTTTTCTTATTTGAGGAAGCTGCGTGTCAGATAAGGCGGCTGAGGAGAGTAAATTATTGCGATTTGGTAAGAAGTTTAATTACTTCTAGTTAATACATTGGAAGTCAAAAAGAGAGATAGATACATTTTGCTCTTGGAATTAAAACAACAACGGGTATCTGACATTGCACATGCTTTAGAATGAGGTTTACCTACACAAAGGTGACCTTGGGTTCTATGCCTCTAGGGCTGCTATGCTAGACGCTACACCACAGGTGATCCCACAATCCTAAATTTTTCGGGAAATTATAAAGTACTTGAATAGGTTGCACACAGTGGATAGTGAACTATATTGATCTTTGTGTCCCGAATTCGAACCCTGGTGTGGAAGGATAATTATTTATTCAGATATGTCAGCCGTGACGAGACCCTGTGGTAGCGTACTCTCTGGGGCACACTCAATCCTCATGAACTCTCAACCGGTAGTTAACTTGGAAAATATACTTTTTGCTTGAATTGCATACGGGAAATTTATTTAGTCTTGTTCGAGGATTTCATGTAAGATACTTGTTAAGATCTGGATAGACACACTTTTCGATTCTTTTTGATTGTTATAGGTTATTATTTAACATTTCTTTAAGATGTAATGTCGTTTATACAGCTGATATTCTAGCACCGTTCTCAATACTTACGCCGATGACACATGTCCGTAAGTAATGACCCAACAGTTGAATCACAAACCCTTCAGTCCACATCCGATCTATTGAACAATTGTGTAATAAATAAAGAATTAAAATCAATCCCAGTAAATCCTATCAAATTACCTTGGACTCCATCTTTACAAGTGTCTTACTTGAAATCCTTACGCTTGGCTGAAACGATAAGAAACTGCACTCAGGTTCCGCTTACTTTAACACTTCCTCGACAAAAGATCAAAACTCTATTTACTACAAAAAACTCATTTACATAACCATTATCAGACCTATTTGGACCTATGAAATTGAGCTATGAGGGACCACTAAATTATCAAACTCCTCCCGCATCCAATCTTTGCAATCTAAAATCCTACGAAAAATCCTCAATTTTCCTTTCTTTGTAACTAATAAACTCATCCATAGAGTCCTAAATACATAAATAAATAAACTTAGCCCGCAATAGAGACACCTCTTTTAATTCCAGGGATCACTTGTAGCTGGGTGGCTAGCGTAACAGCCTCCCATGCTAAAGGTCACGGGTTCAAACCCGCAGGTAGTCCTAGGATTTTTTAATGGGAGTAAAAAATCCTTAGTTACGCCGTCCTTCGGAGGGGACGTTAAAAGGTGGTCCCGAGCCTGTGCGATGTCAGGTACTCGTTAAAGATCCCTATCCTAATAAAACCTGGATAGGCAAAATTTAGGACTTCCACTGTAGCATCGTCCGATTAGCCACAGCAGCAAAAAGTGACGTTAAATAAAGAAACAATCTTTTAATTCCAAACTACCTGCCCACTCAAATCTAGTCCATATCCTTTTATCTACATCCCTTCTGAATAATCCTCCGAGGCGCCTGAAAATACGATGGCCCCGAGACCTACTTATAAAATAAACTTTGAAGTGATACAACTGCGTAGTACTATATTACCATGCCTAAATTGTACTTCTGCCACTTTACTTTTTGTATTTGTACTTATAATTATAAAAACCAATTAAATATATATCAAAAAACGATGGAATGTTGCTTGTTTCTACAAATGGTTACTTAATCTTGGTAATGCATTGAGTTCCTGGATTCAAGTCTGATCGTAGAACAATATTTATAGTGACTGGTGGTAGAACGTGATATTAGTAAAATCACCTCCTTGCACGAACGTTGTCCTAGCATCAGAACTGAGTTTACCTGACTATAACTATAAATCTTGACTATTACTTAAGAGAAATCGAGCTTTGGGTTTTGGATTTATTTTTTTATTATTTATTTATAGTAAATTACAACTGTATTAAATAATACAATAAGTAAATATGTAGAATGAAAAAAAAAAGTCATGAAAATGTCTTGAGAGAGAACTACCCAGTGGTAGCAATTCACTAACTATTTTAAGACATAGGTCTCGAGCATTTCTTCAGTCGCCTGGAGGTTATCAGGATATTGAGGAGATAAATTACGGACAAGTGGGTTTGTATGGATAGGGAGTGGAGTATCTATCACAGGCTATGTCTGCAATAAATGGGATGTTTAGATCATTATGGAGGAGTTGATTTGTGACAAAATAAGGAGCATTCAGGATTTTGCGAAGGATTTTGGATTGTAAGGACTGGATGTGGGTAGGAATTAGATGGTTTCGTGAGGCCAAAGCTCGATTCCATATGTTTGGATTTATAATAATAATTATTTTTACTACTATAAATTATTTTATATTCCTTTTATTAAGCTAGAGATCTAAGATACTCATGTTTCCAACTGGAATAATCACCCTTAGCTTGATAGAAGTTACCGTAATCCTGCTGCTAAAGCCGCCGGAGCTCAGCAAACGAAAGCCGACCGATCATTGGGAGAGAATAATGACGAGAATAATGAAGATCGTTAGTGCTGGGTCATTAGTGATGGGCAGCTCATTACACCTTTAGATCCGATTAATGCCCTCCAACGGCTCTAAATGCCCCGGTGAAAAAGTACATTAGCGAAAACAGGCTCTTTAAGTAATTTCATTTCTCGCCTCTTTTAGCCAACTGCCTTGGATTCTGCAGTTTGGAGGAATTTCTACGAGCTGAATTAAGTTGTTCGCCTTTAAAACCCTCCTTATTTTAAAATTTATTATTATTAATTTATGACCCCTCTACCACTGTGGATCATGGGCGGTTAGACTTAAAATATATGGTCTATTATATTGGGTTGTTTCACATGAAATGTCCGTTTTTATAGTTTCTGAAATACATAAATGATTTCGCAGGTCTCTGTTGTTTTCTTCCGAATGTTTACATATTTAAAGTAAACAGTTAATAATCCTCTACCTTTGTATTATAAACATTAGCTTCCCAATCAATTACCCACTTTTTAGTATACCTCCAAATATGTATATGGAAACACGCGTTTTTCGAATAATATTTTTGTACGAGTTTAAACTCGGCCATTCAGCAGCTGAGGCCGCTAGAAATATTTGCAAGGCTTTTGGGAAAGAGAGTGTTAATGAACGGACCATTCGCCATTGGTTTGCTAGGTTTTCAGCTGGAGATCCTACTTAGAAAACTTTCCCGGAGGAAGACCTCCGTCCGTAATAGACAACGATGTCCTCAAACATACAGTAAAAGGAAACCCCTACCAAACAGTTAAAGGACTCTCAGCACAACTAAATGCAAATTCATCTACCGTTTCCAGACATTTAAAATGTATTGGGAAAGTAAAAAAGCTCGATATATGGGTACCTCATGATCTCACTGAGCGGCAGCAAGACCCATGTTTCTAAACATACCGTGCAAAAATTGAAAGAACTGGGCTACGAAGTTCTTCCGCACCCACCATATTCTCCAGACTTGTCTCCAACAGATTAGCACCTGTTCAGGAATTTAGACAACTTCGTCAAAGGAAAACTTTTTTAAAATGATGATCAAGTGAAAAGTGCGTTTTCAGATTTTGTTTCACTTCAAAGCTCAGAGTTCTTCAGTTCGAGGATAAAAAAGTTGGTGTCACGTTGAGAAAAATGTGTATAAAAAGAAGATAAATACTTCTAATAAAATTATCTTGTTTTCATATCGTATTTTTAATAAAAATTCTTTACATTGAAAACGGACATTTCATGTGACACAACCCAATAGTATAGACTTATTTTTAAATATTTGAAGAGGATAGTGACTTGGTTTTCATCATGTTTTAGAATTTCTTTTAATTTATTATCCATTGTTAGTTCTAATCTCAATTTACTGGAAATTGAACAATCTGCAAATACATGTTTCACTGTCCTTATTGTGTTACATCTGGTTCAAGTTAGGGCTTCCAGTCCTCGCAGGAGGCAGCCGTAGGAGAATTCACGATGTCATATTCGGAGGCTGCAGAGGATCACATCTCTCCTTGACTTCCTATAGGAAGTCTTACTAAAAAGATATTTGCATAAATTCTGCAACCATAGGTGCACCTACAGACTCTTGAAAAACATACTTTTCAAGCTTCCCTCTTTTATTAATTGTTTCAGTACTTGGCCTGAAAAAGATATGTTTTTATCAGGAAACATAAATTTGATGGCGTTTAAGACATTTACTTCATTTATTTTACAAAGGTCAAGAGTTCATTAGCTATACCTTTGTGAAATTCTGAATCATACTATGTTTTGAGATGCAATTTTAAGTGAAGGATATTTATATATTTGTCTTTCTTCCTGTTAAAAGAGGCTTTATTGGCCTAGAGTGCTAAAGCTATAGCAACTTTTTTTTTTTTTTTTTCATCCCTACATCGCCTTTGAAGGTAATACGGGGGTTCCTCGGGCTAGAGGGTTAGGACGGAGCATAAATGGCTTAATAAAAGCTCTTCTCACCCCAGCACCGAGTTGCGAACTATTGTTTCTAATTCTTTGGTCTCAAGTTTTGATGATCCGTAGTTGCTTGGCAAAGCTAATTCGAAGCAACTCGCGCTAACCAACTCAGCCATCCCGCCCCCCGAAGCTGCTAAAGCTGTAGCAACTTAGAATAAACATGCTAATTCGATGCCGGCTTGAGCTTGTTTACAGATATTTATTGTCTGTTCCACGGAATGAATTTTATAACTTCCCAGTTGAATGATAATACGTCTTTTTCGCTTTAAATGGAGTTTAGGAATACACAATTATAAAAAAAAAAAAAAAAAAAAAAAAAATTATGAAAATCCTGTAGTTAAAGTATGTGATATACCTCAACGTGACAGTCCGCATTAGCGAATATATCCGATGATCACTGCCAGAGCTACAGTTGTAAAATTCAGTTTCAAGTAAAGTTACAGTTTCAATTATTCGGTTTATTTAGCAGCTATCCTCTGCCTAAAAGTAATATAAAGTAAAGTTAAATGAATAAAGGATCAATCGATTTAAATCATTTACTTGCCGTAAAAACTATATGTTTACGTTTTTGTCAACTTAGTGATCACGGTGTAAATCGACTGATATTAATAAAACAAAATATATTTTTTAATAAATTTAAAAATTTGGTGCGGGCTACTCACGACTTTCACTTACCTCCATTTTTAAAATCAATGTAAGAATTTTCAAATACAGTTACAGACAAAAATACGTGAAACTATTAAAGAATTAATTAAATTGAATTTATATAGAAACACGTGTTTTATAAAAAAATCTAATATATTGTTATCAAAATAATTAGTTAGTTTTATCTTCTTTTCATCAGTCTCTGTTAACTTTTAAAAGCTTGAGTATAAGATAATATTTTTTCTAAAATCTTTAGCTTTCCAACGGTATATCATACGTGTATATTACTGCTCTTGTGTTAAAAAACAAAAAAAATCCTTTAAAAATATATTTTTTCAGTTTTTTCTGTTAGTTGGGTATCGAATTCATTCAATTTATATATTTAAATGTTTTTCATCAGTGGTAACAAGATAATATAGTTATTTTTATAGAATCAACAAAATTAAAGGTACTTTAGAGAAAGAAAATTTAAAATATCGGCATTTAAGCCCTGTCAGACCATTTTAATCAGAATCAAACCCACATTTTATTAAAGCCTATTAAATTTTACATCGATATAGCGAGTTTAATCAAAATCGTCAGAACTGTTCTCGAGAAAATCGAAAAAAGTGCAAAATGCATGGTATAAAGTTGCTCTTCTGGTAAGCTCATTTTGATGAAAAAGGTTTTGTAACATCTTGGGCGTATATTTGTCTTAAATATGAAATTTCAGTTTCAAAGGACTTATTGTTTCCGCCCGGGAGTTACCACACACACACACACACACACAGACTTGGTTGTTTGGACTCAGGGGACCCTAAAATATGTATTTTCGTTGAAAACTGGAATTCGAAAATTTTCAAGATCGCAATACTTTCCCTTACTATATATATTAAGTAAAAGTAAAAATACTGTTGATTCCTAAAAGCATATTAAGGTCCATAAAAGGTGCAGCTACTCTAAAAAAACTTAATTTTCAAGGTATATTTTTCCCTTTTGTTAATTAAAGGGAGAGTACTTACCCTGAAGATTCTCTTCCCACCATGTGTTAAGAGTATCATCATTTCATTTTTAATGTAGGATATTTATATATTTTTCTTGCTTGTAAAAAAAAGGCTTTAGTGGCCAAAAGCTGTAGCAGCTTGGAGTAAACATGCTGGTTTAAAGCGGGCCTGAGCTTGTTTACAGATATTTATTTTCAGTTTCACAGAATGAATTTTTAACTTCCCAGTTGAATGATAATACGTCTTGTTCGCTTTAAATGGAGTTTAGAAAAAGCATTAAATAAATTTTTAAAAATCTGGTGCGGGCAACACACGAATTTCACTTACCTCCATTTTTTAAATCAATGAAAGAATTTTCAAATACAGTTAGATAAATGCATGGTATAAAGTGCCTCTTCTGGTAAGCTCATTTTGATGAAAAAGGGTTTGTAACGTCTCGGTCATATATTTTTCTTAAGTATGAAATTTCAGTTTCATAGGACTTACCGTTTTCGCCCGGGATTTACCACACACAAACCTTTTTGCGGGACTTGGTTATTTGGACCCAGGGGACCCTAAAATGTGTATTTCCGTTGAAAACTGGAATTCGAAAATTTTCACAATCGCAATACTTTCCCTTACTATATATAGTAAGTGAAAGTAAAATACTGGTGATTCCTAAAAGCATATTAAGGTCCATTAAAGGTGCAGCTACTCTAAAAAACATAATTTTCAAGGTATATTTTCCCCTTCTATTAATTAGTAAGGGAGAGTACTTACCCTGAAGATTCTTTTCCCACCATGTTTTGAGAGTATCATTTCGTTTTAAATGTAGGATATTCATATATTTTTCTTGCTTGTAAAAAAAAGGCTTTAGTGGCCAAGAGTGTTAAAGCTGTAGCAGCTTGGAGTAAACATGCTGGTTTAAAGCCGGCCTGAGCTTGTTTACAGATATTTATTGTCGGTCCCACGGAATGAATTTTTAACATCCCACTTGAATGATAATACGTCTTGTTAGCTTTAAATGGAGTTTAGAAATGAGCATTAAATAAATTTAAAAAAAAGTTAGAGTTAAATGATGTGATATACCTCAATGTGACAGTCGACATTAGCCGAAATGACATCATCTTTACAGAATTAGTGAATATATACGATGATGACTGGGCGAGCTACAACTTGTAAACTTGTAAGTTATCGTCCCAATTAGTCAGTTTATTTAGCACCTATCTCCGCTGCCTCTTCGTTAGCAGCTTGGGAATAACGAGCACCTCCGGTCGGTCTTGGAGGAAAAAAGAAGCCGAAGGTTCGATGCCGACCCCATTATGGGAGCTATAAAGGTGTAGGCATTTATTAATGGGCGACACCGCTCCGCCAACTCCCCTCTTTATAGAAAGCCTTAATTTATCGCTTCCACTTAATATGAATATTCTGAGTAATCCTTCTTTACGTTTATATTTTTTTAACTTCCTTGCTCTCCCGATCAGTTTTTAATGACATTTTTTTATTAAATAAATACTTTTAAGGTGTTGTAGAGAATTCATTAAAGATAATAGACATTGCGCCCACTACCAGAGCAAAACCGTCGGCAGTAATCATGTTATTTCTCCTGGTTTTGCAATGACACACCGTAGAAAACCACTCAATATAACAAAAATAATTGTTTTTGTTCGCAATTCTATGTTTGGTTTATTATTATCAATAACGAACCTTTGTAATCAACAATAAAAATTACTCCCTCTCCCCTTAAAAGTTCATAGCTTACGTTTCAAGGCACGTAGAATCCGAATAACATATAAAAAAAAAATCCGTTAGTCCAATGTTTAAATAAATAAATACCAAATATTTTGTTAGTTCTATTCGATAGAGAATTCAGTTTCTACAAAACAAAAAAAGAATTATTGAATTAGTTTAAAAATAGCAGAGATATGGCATTTTGATATTGCTGAGCAATGGTGATAGACCATTTTCTTGTGAATTATTTATTGCTTTTCATATTTGCTAATTGCCTTTAAACATATATATAAACAGTTATTTAAAAATAATAAATTATTATTTCCATTCCAATTTTCATCCGGTTTTTATAGTCATGTCATACTGTTTGGAATATATTTTTTCTTAAGTATTTATATTTATAAAAACGTATTTAGTTTTTGGGTTGTAAAATAATTCTATAACGTTCACTAAAAACTTCATATTCTTTTTAAAAAATTTAATCAATTATATGGTATTTATACGAGTTATAAATTATATTATATACCAGTTACAAGCCCCACCGGCACCAAGACGCTAAATCGTAATTATTTTATTTCAATTTTTTGGTCTTTTGAATGCTGGGCAACTTAAGCTAACCCACTCAGCCAGCCATCCAGAATCCAACAAAAGATTTTAATACATAAAAAAGCTACCAATGTACAACAATCTACTCGTCCCTAACGAAAAACCTGCTTCGATGGAATGTAAGATGGACTTTATCCTTTTAATACCATTTGATTATATTGATGATATACAAACTAGTTTTATGAACCCGTTATTTCGCAACAATTGCAAATTACATACGAAATAACATGAATGACTTGTTGAAGAGTATGCCAGGGACAATGGGCTGTTTCCTTCCGCGTTGGGTAATATTTACAAATGCGATAATAACCGCCGGGACGGAAGGAAAATTAAAAAACGCTTACAACAAAAGAGCAGGAGAGTCCATTGAGGTTGTGAATGGGGAGGAAGCCGAAGCGACTGCTGGGAGGACAAACAGGAAGCCGCGGGACAACAGGATCTCAGCTCCAGGATAGAGGTCCTGCGCTTCCTGGAAGGCGCTTAAGCTCTGATCTAGTTCCTATCTCTCTGATCCTGTCTCTCCATATCTAGGATATTGGCCTAGAACAGGATCAGCTGCTTGTAGATCTCTTTCGAAATCAGTTATTATTCAACGTCTTGGGAAGCGTGCTTTGGGAACTATATTACTGTTCTGCGGTTAACGAGTCAATAAATTATTAGAGGCTCACCCAGCCTCTTGTAAGTAGATACGTAAAATCTAGTGCGCGCAACCCACTACTTTCACTTACCTCCGTTGTCAAAATATATATATATATATATATATATATATATATATATATATATATATATATATATATATATATATATATATATATATACATATATAAAAATTTACAACTGTATATTATAATAGGGAAGCCCGTGGCTGAGTGGCTAGCACTCTAGTCTCTCATGCTACAGGTTGTGAGTTCGAACCCCAGTCCCGGCGGGGCTTTTATAAGGATGTAATTAAATGGGGATTCACTCACAGCTTCTCCTTCGGGTTTGTGATTTGTGGTTTGTGAAGCCTCACTACGTATTGCATCGAGAAACGCGAGTATAATCTCCCAAGAGATCACACCGACAGGCCGAGGGCCTGCACGGCCTGTCGCGCCACTGAAAAAAAAAAATTATAATAAATAAGTAAATGTGCTAGTTAATGATAAAATACACGAAAACACTTATAGAAAAACTGCCTTTTGGCAGTGCTCTAGCAGTCAATCTAAACTGAGGTCTCGAGGCCATAATCTTTTCAGACGCTTAGGAGGGTTATCAGGGATCGAAGAGAATAGAAACTATTGAGTTAGAGTGGGAATGGAGTTTCTAATGGCTGGATTCATATCTGGTTCGGGATAAAACAGTAACATAGGGAACAGAACTAGGTCTTTGTGGATGAGTTTATTTGTGACAAAGTAACGAACGTTGAGGATTTTACGAAGGATTTTGGATTGTAAGGATTGGATACGAGAGGAGATTGATGGTTTAGTAGAGCCCCAAAGCTCATTCCTTAAGTCCAGATAGGTCTTATAATAGTCATGTAGATGAGCATTTTGTAGTCAAGAAGAATGTTTGGCCGTTTGTCTAGGAAGTGTTGACTTAGCCGAAAACAGCGAGCTGTTTCTTGTCGTTTCAGTCTTTTATAAGGGTTCAAAGTCTGACATCTGTCAAAATGCAGTGCTAGATATCGGAACTGTTTAACTGGGACAAGTTGAATGTTATTGAACGATGTTACGTCGAAGGGTAAGGGTTATTGGATGGAATTTGTTGGAATCTATTTTTATTCTTTAGTTGTGACACCATATTTTTAAGTCTTTCATGTGCGATTGAAGAGTATGATAGGCAATAAATGAATCATTATGAACTGATAACACGCAGGTGTCATCAGCATAGGTAAAAAGTAAAGTGTTAGGATGGGTTGGACTGCGTAAAGAATGGGTCCCAGAATACTGCCTTGAGGAACACCATCAGACTGAATAGAAAGGGATGAGTAGGAACTATTGTGATTCGTTCTTAAAATAAATTTAAGAACTTTCCAAAAAAGTTTTTTCATCACTCTCCGTTGATAGCCTTGTAGAGGAGATAATCGCCGATAATAACGGTATCGATAGCATATTCCTAATTAATTTTTACGTTTATAAAATTTAATAAATAAATCTTTCCATGACAAATTTCACTCCCACTCTAACCCACTAGTTTCAATCCTTGCTCCTCTTCCTTTCTGACAATCCTCCGAGGCTTCATAAAAGAAGATGGCCCCGAGACCTTCTAGTTTAGCATAGTTTTTGGAGAGCTAATAATGGGTAGTATTTCTACACGTAAATCATGACAGTTTATCTTGTATCACATTTACTAAATGTATATTGTTATACAGTTGTAAATATCAATAAATAAATTTAAAACAAAAAATTATATATATATATATATATATATATATATATTTATATATCTTGTTACAATCATGCTTCAAAAACATTAATATTTAAGTACACTTACACTTGCCTCTGTTTATAAAATCGATTAAAGAATTTTTAAATACAGTTAGAGATAAAAATGAGTGAAACCATTAAAGAATTAATTAAATTGAATTTCTATAGAAATATGTGTTTTATTAAAAAATCTATTATATTATTGTCTAAAATAATCAGCTATTTTTATCGGATTTTCATCACTGTTTATTAAAGTTTACAAGCTTGTCTATAAGATAATAATTTTTCAAAAATCTTTAGCTTTCCAACGATATATTATACGTATATACTTATGTTCAAAACCAAAAAAAATTTTAAAAATATTATTTTAATTTTATCCTTTAGTTGTTCATCAAATTCGCTCAACTTGCATATTTAGATCTTAGTTATCAATGCCAACAAAATAATATAGTTATTTTTATAGAAGGTACTTTAGAAGAAGAAAATATCGGCATTTAAGCCTGTCATACTATTTTAATCAGAATGAAGCCTACATGATTTTAAAGCCAAATGAATTTTACATCGATATAGGGAGTTAATCAAAATTGTTAGCGTCGTTTTTGAGAAAATCGTAAAAAGGCACAATATACATGGTATAATGTTGATCTTTCGGTCAGGTGATTTTGATGAAAAAATTCTGTAACATCTCGGGCGTATAGTTGTCTTAAATATGAAATTTCATTTTAATAGGAATTTTCGTTTTCGCCCAGGAGTTACCACACACACAGACCTTTTTGTGGGACTTGGTTTTTTCGAGTCAGGGGACCCTAAAACGTGAATTTCAGTTAAAAATTTTCACAATCGCAATACTTTCCCTTACTGTATATTCCATATATAGGTAAGTGAAAGTAAAATCAATTATTCTGCTTGGCATGTGACCCACTCCTGCCTCGATGTTCATTGAAGAAGTTTCGACCCAAGATGAGTCAAATAGAGTTCGCTGGACCACGCGAACGGTTTGGCAGCCGGTTGTTGACTCTGGCTGCTTTCCAATGGCCCTTGTTGATGTTTACGGCCGAGGCTGTTACTAGTCTCGAGAAACCTTGGTTTGGTCATGAATGAGGTGAAGGTTCCTCACTGCTCAGTGCTAATAGTAACGCCAATCATCTCACGGTCTTGTCGGGTACTTCGAATTATAAGTGCACGTGCGTGCCTTGTAGTTGTTCTATCGTAGAACGACATATTTCCGGATTATAGGGTTTTTCGATTCATTTGTGGACATGTCCAAATAATCAGGGCTTAAGTTGTTTGACAAGAAACAGCTCGTAGATATCGTTTAATATAACCTTTTTTTGACAAACGCTCGAATATTCCCACATACTATTGGGTTGTTTCCCATAACATGTCAGTTTTTATAGTTTCTGAAATACATAAAGGATTGCAGGTCATTGTTGTTTTCTTCCGAATGTTTACATATTTAAAGTAAACAGTTACTAATCCTCTACCTTTGTATTATAAACATTAGCTTCCCAATCAATTACCCACTTTTTAGTATACCTTCAAATATGAACATAGAAACACGCGATTTTCGAGTAATATTTTTGTACGAGTTTAAACTCGGCCATTCAGCAGCTGAGGCCGCTAGAAATATTTGCAAGGCGTTTGAGGAAGGGAGTGTCAATGAACGGACCATTCGTCGTTGGTTTGCTAAGTTTTCAGCTGGGGATACCGACTTGGAAAACTTGCCCTGAGGAAGATCTCCGTCCGTAATAGACAACGATGTCCTCAAATATACAGTAGAAGGAAACCCCTACCAAACAGTTAAAGGACTCTCAGCACAACTAAATGCAAGCATCTACCGTTTCCAGACATTTAAAATGTATTGGGAAAGTAAAAAATCTCGATTCATGGGTACTTTATGATCTCACTGAGCGGCAGCAAGACCCCAATGTTTCAAAACATACCGTGCAAACATTGAAAGAACTGGGCTACGAAGCTCTTCCGCACCCACCTTATTCTCCCAACTTGTCTCCAACAGATTACCACCTGTTCAGGAATTTAGACAACTTCGTCAAAGGAAAACTTTTTGAAAATGATGATCAAGTGAAAAGTGCGTTTTCAGACTTTGTTTCACTTCAAAGCTCAGAGTTTTTCAGTTCGGGGATAAAACAGTTGGTGTCACGTTGGGAAAAATGTGTAGAAAAAGAAGGTAAATACTTCTAATAAAATTATCTTGTTTTCATATCGTATTTTTAATAAAAATCCTTTACATTGGAAACGGACATTTCATGTGACACAACCCAACGCTGCAAATTATTACACAATAGTTTATTATTTCCAAATAACAATATTAGGTTATAACTGTTTATATAGCTATTGATAGGCAATTAATTAATATGAAAAGCAATAATACAACGGATCATATGATATCACTACCGCTAATTTCAAAACCCAATATCTAAGCTAGTTTTAAACACTTTCAATGATTTGTTTTTCATTTATCTCTCTATCAAATGGCACTAGAAGCAAAAATGTTGGTATTGTTTGTTTTTATGTTTAAGGCGCGAAACATCTAGGTCAGTAGCGCCTGATTCAGAGAATAATTCTATGGTCATTTAATATAAGAAAAAATAATAAATAAAATTATTTAATTAAAATAATATTAAGAAGAAGAAGAAAACGAAGAAATTAATAATAAGAATCAAAGATTATATAATAAATAAGATAACGAATGTGGAGAGAAAGATAAGATCATATCAGTAATAAATAAGTATTAAGTAAAAAGTAATGTTTCAATACAAAATTTTAATAATAATAAAGTTGTTTGTGGCTTATCGAACAACACTACATTCTTTCTTTGCTAATTTTTTCCTACCCAGGTTTAATTAGGATAAGGATCTTTAATAGTTTCCCTGGTTGGAACCACCATTTTGTCATCCCTCCGAAGCACTGGAAAATCAAGGGTGTTGTACTCCTCTTAAAAATACCCTAAAACCATCTCCCGAGTTTGAACCCGCGACCTAGGGCATCCTGCTCCCAATGCTAGCCATTACGCGACAGTTGACCCTCTAGACTTAAGAGTAACCTTTGTTTAGAACTACTTCAATACTTACTAGACAAACACGCAAACCTTTCACTTAACTATAAAAGGCTCACCGAATGACTGTTATCAGGCCAATCTGTACTTACGACGTTGTGCGTTTTTTTTTTGTTTTTTTTTTTCTTGTTCTTTTTGTCTATTCTTCTCATCGAATTCTTCTCGAATCCATTCCTTACAATCCAAAATCCCTAATCCACTTTCCTTAGTCGTGAATAAACTCCTCCATAAAGACCTTAATGTTTCGTATTTTGCTGATTTGGTCCTTACTCCTTCCATGACAAACCCAATTCACACCCTAGCTCACTCACTGGTTTCAATCCTTGCTACCTCTTCGATTCCTGAAAAGAAAACGTCTGCGGGACCTTCTGATTTAGAATATTTTTCGGATTGCCAGTGGGTGTTTCTCTACAAGTATATCAAACCATTGTTTATTATTTACTTATACATTATAAATATATTTATTTTAATACGCCGGTAAATTTCAATATATAATCTTTCCTTTTTCTTTTAATTTTAAAGAAAGTCTGACATATTTTAGACGTTTAATATTGATATTAAAAAAAAAAAAATTATTATTATTCAATTCCTCTATTATTTTCTTGTTCTATTGATTCGGATGTTGAACGCTTTTCTAGCATAAGTTAAACTAATTAAGAATAATCATTGTAATTTTATTACTTTTTATGGTAACATTTTTCTGGTTACTTTTTTACTTTCACTTACTATATATAGTAAGGAAAGTATTGCGATCGTGAAAATTTTCGAATTCCAGTTTTCAACGGAAATACACGTTTTAGGGTCCCCTGAGTCCAAATAACCAAGTCCCGCAAAAATGTCTGTGTGTGTGTGTGTGTGTGTGTGTGTGTGTGTGTGTGTGTGTGTGTGTGTGTGTGTGTGTGTGTGTGGTAACTCCCGGGCGGAAACGGTAAGTCCTATGAAACTGAAATTTCATATTTAAGACAACTATACGCCCGAGACGTGACAAAACTTTTTTCATCAAAATGAGCCTACCAGAAGAGGCACTTTATACCATGCATTTTGCACTTTTTTTCGATTTTCTCAAAAACGGTTCCGACGATTTTGATTAAACTCGCTATATCGATGTAAAATTTAATGGGCTTTAATATCATGTAGGTTTAATTTGGATAAAAATGGTCTGACAGGGCTTAAATGCCGATATTTTAAATTTTCTTCCCCTAAAGTACCTTTAATTTTTTAGATTCAATAATAATAACTGGATTATCTTGTTAACGCTGATGAAAAACTGGTAAATATATAAATTGAATTAATTCGATACCCAACTAAAGGAGAAAACAGAAAAAATATATTTTTAATGAAATTTTTCGTTTTTGAACATAAAAACAGTAATATACATGTATGATATACCGTTGGAAAGCTAAAGATTTTAGAAAAAATATCATCTCATACACAAGCTTTTAGAAGTTAATAGTGATGAGAAGAAGATAAACTAACTGATTATTTTAGATAATATTATAATAGATTTTTTAATAAAACACATGTTTCTATATAAATTCAATTTGATTAATTCCTTAATAGTTTCACGTATTTTTATCTCTAACTGTATTTGAAAATTCTTTCATTGATTTTAAAAATCGAGGTAAGTGAAAGTCGTGTGTTGCCCGCACCAGATTTTTTAATGAGCAATTTAGATATCACAAGACAGAAATTTATTTTATTTTACTTAATTAATGAAATATTTTCAATCAAGTATTCCTACATTAGGATAAAAATATTTTTAATTGCATCTAAATTTGGAAAGATACTTGGACTACTAATTAATGTCAAAAAACGTTGAATACTTATGAATGCAATTGCATAAAAATCCGGTCTCGTAAAACCAGTCGCTAAATGGTCGAAACCCAAATGGAATATTATTTCAGTTTTACGATTTTTTATGCAATGAAATCGAGGAGAAAACGTCAATTCGTTTCAATTTAAATGGAAATTACAAAATTAGATTTATTCATGTACCAAATGAAAATATGTTTAAAATAATTTAATTATTCATTACAGCCAGGAAACCTATTGGACTATAAACATTTTAAAGAGATTTTCCTTATGCTCAGAAATTAAGTTAAGGTCCTAACTCATTTAATGAAGGAATAAAAGCTGTGACCTATTGGTCTGACATGGCTTGAATCCCAATATTTTTAATTTTCTTCCTCTAAAGTACTTAGAAATTCGTAGATGAAAAAGAAAAAATTAATAACACATTTGCTGTTACAGCATCATCCTGAGATGTGACAGAAACTTTTTGGTGAAAGTATAACAGCCTCTTTATCCCATGCATTTTGCACCTTTTTACGATTATCTCTAAAACCGCTCTAACGATTTTGATTAAACTCGCTACATCGATGTAAAATTTAATGGACTTTAATATCATGTAGTTTGTATTCTGATTAAAATGGTTTGACAGGGCTTAAATGCCGATATTTTCTTCCTCTAAAGTACCTTTCATTTTGTTAATTCTTTAAAAATAACTACATTATCTTGTTACCACTAATGAAAAACAGGGAAATATATAAATTGAATGAATTGGATACCCAACAAAAGGAGAAAACAGAAAAAATATTTTTGTAATGCAATTTTTCGTTTTTAAACATAAGAGCAGTAATATACATGTATGATATACCGTTGGAAAGCTAAAGATTTTAGAAAAAATATTATCTCATACACAAGCTTTTAAAAGTTAATAGAGAGTGATAAAACTAAGTTTTAGATAATAATATAATAGATTTTTTAATAAAACACATGTTCCTATAGATATTCAATTTAATTAATTTTTTAATAGTTCAACTAATTTTTATCTCTAACTGTATCTGAAAATTCTTCAATTGATATTAACAACGGAAGTAAGTGAAAGTCGTGTGTTGCCCGCACCATATTTTTACTTTCACTTACTATATATAGTAAGGAAAGTATTGCGATCGTAAAAATTTTCGAATTCCAGTTTTCAACGGAAATACACGTTTTAGGGTCCCCTGAGTCCAAATAACCAAGTCCCGCAAAAAGGTCTGTGTGTGTGTGTCTGTGTGTGTGTGTGTGGTAACTCCCGGGCGGAAACGGTAAGTACTATGAAACTGAAATTTCATATTTAAGATAACTATACGCCCGAGACGTGACAAAACTTTTTTCATCAAAATGAGCTTACCAGAAGAGGCACTTTATACCATGCATTTTGCACCTTTTTTCGATTTTCTCAAAAACGGTTCCGACGATTTTGATTAAACTCGCTATATCGATGTAAAATTAAATGGGCTTTAATATCATGTAGGTTTTATTTGGATAAAAATGGTCTGACAGGGCTTAAATGCCGATATTTTAAATTTTCTTCCTCTAAAGTACCTTTAATTTTTTAGATTCAATAATAATAACTAGATTATCTTGTTAGCGCTGATGAAAAACAGGTAAATATATAAATTGAATAAATTCGATACCCAACTAAAGGAGAAAACAGAAAAAATATATTTTTAATGAAATTTTTCGTTTTTGAACATAAGAGCAGTAATATACATGTATGATATACCGTTGGAAAGCTAAAGATTTTAGAAAAAATATCATCTCATACACAAGCTTTTAGAAGTTAATAGAGAGTGATGAGAAGAAGATAAAACTAACTGATTATTTTAGATAATAATATAATAGATTTTTTTAATAAAACACATGTTTATATATAAATTCAATTTGATTAATTCCTTAATAGTTTCACGTATTTTTATCTCTAACTGTATTTGAAAATTCTTTCATTGATTTTAAAAATCGAGGTAAGTGAAAGTCGTGTGTTGCCCGCACCATATTTTTTTAGTTTATATTCTTACTTGACAGTACCTTGATTTTGTAGTTTCCAAAAAACTAGCTATACTATCTTATTAGTATTGATAAAAAACGCCTAAATATACATAGTGAATGGCTTTGATAATTAATCAAAGGAGAATAGAGGACATTAACTAAAATAAAGTCTTTAAACACAAGAATAGTAATATCTATATTTATAAAAGAAAGTCCCATTTCATTAGATTTTCTGGTCATCGCACTATCTCAAAAATGACTATGTTTGTGAAGTTGAAATTTTTCCTAGAGGTTTGCCTTACCATCTAGATGTGCAATAAGGCTGTTTGGGAAAATTAGTTCTCTAAGTGGTTAAAAAAATATATTTCTAAAACGTAAAACAAAATTGGTTTTCGAATAACTCAAAACCTATACCTCTCCTGAAAAAATATAAGTACTCATTTTAAATGACAATCAAATTTCTAACTAGCTGGAACAAAATCGGCTGATCTGGCCAATATTAGCAAAGATTCCAAGATGTTCATAACAAATATATTTAAGCACATTGACATCTTTACTTTCACTTACTATATATACTAAGTGGAAATATTGCGATCGTGAAAATTTTCGAATTCCTGTTCTCAACGGAAATACACGTTTTAGGGTCCCCTGAGTCCAAATAACCAAGTCCCGCAAAAAGGTCTGTGTGTGTGTGTGTGGTAACTCCCGGGCAGAAACGGTAGGTCCTATGAAACTGAAATTTCATATTTAAGACAACTATACGCCCGAGACGTGACAAAACTTTTTTCATCAAAATGAGCTTACCAGAAGAGGCACTTTATACCATGCATTTAGCACCTTTTTTCGATTTTCTCGAAAACGGTTCCGACGATTTTGATTAAACTCGCTATATCGATGTAAAATTTAATGGGCTTTAATATCATGTAGGTTATATTCTGTTTAAAATGGTCTGATAGGGCTTAAATGCCGATATTTTAAATTTTCTTCCTCTAAAGTACCTTTAATTTTGTAGATTCAATAATAATAACTAGATTATCTTGTTAACGCTGATGAAAAACAGGTAAATATATAAATTGAATAAATTCGATACCCAACTAAAGGAGAAAACAGAAAAAATATATTTTTAATGAAATTTTTCGTTTTTGAACATAAGAGCAGTAATATACATGTATGATATACCGTTGGAAAGCTAAAGATTTTAGAAAAAAATATCATCTCATACACAAGCTTTTAGAAGTTAATAGAGAGTGATGAGAAGAAGATAAAACTAACTGATTATTTTAGATAATAATATAATAGATTTTTTAATAAAACACATGTTTATATATAAATTCAATTTGATTAATTCCTTAATAGTTTCACGTATTTTTATCTCTAACTGTATTTGAAAATTCTTTCATTGATTTTAAAAATCGAGGTAAGTGAAAGTCGTGTGTTGCCCGCACCATATTTTTTTAGTTTATATTCTTACTTGACAGTACCTTGATTTTGTAGTTTCCAAAAAACTAGCTATACTATCTTATTAGTATTGATAAAAAACGCCTAAATATACATAGTGAATGGCTTTGATAATTAATCAAAGGAGAATAGAGGACATTAACTAAAATAAAGTCTTTAAACACAAGAATAGTAATATCTATATTTATAAAAGAAAGTCCCATTTCATTAGATTTTCTGGTCATCGCACTATCTCAAAAATGACTATGGTTGTGAAGTTGAAATTTTTCCTAGAGGTTTGCCTTACCATCTAGATGTGCAATAAGGCTGTTTGGGAAAATTAGTTCTCTAAGTGGTTAAAAAAATATATTTCTAAAACGTAAAACAAAATTGGTTTTCGAATAACTCAAAATCTATACCTCTCCTGAAAAAATATAAGTACTCATTTAAATGACAATAAAATTTCTAACTAGCTGGAACAAAATCGGCTGATCTGGCCAATATTAGCAAAGATTCCAAGATGTTCATAACAAATATATTTAAGCACATTGACATCTTTACTTTCACTTACTATATATAGTAAGTGGAAATATTGCGATCGTGAAAATTTTCGAATTCCAGTTCTCAACGGAAATACACGTTTTAGGGTCCCCTGAGTCCAAATAACCAAGTCCCGCAAAAAGGTCTGTGTGTGTGTGTGTGGTAACTCCCGGGCAGAAACGTTAGTCCTATGAAACTGAAATTTCATATTTAAGACAACTATACGCCCGAGACGTGACAAAACTTTTTTCATCAAAATGAGCTTACCAGAAGAGGCACTTTATACCATGCATTTAGCACCTTTTTTCGATTTTCTCGAAAACGGTTCCGACGATTTTGATTAAACTCGCTATATCGATGTAAAATTAAATGGGCTTTAATATCATGTAGGTTATATTCTGTTTAAAATGGTCTGATAGGGCTTAAATGCCGATATTTTAATTTCTTCCTCTAAAGTACCTTTAATTTTGTAGATTCAATAATAATAACTAGATTATCTTGTTAACGCTGACGAAAAACAGGTAAATATATAAATTGAATAAATTCGATACCAACTAAAGGAGAAAACAGAAAAAATATGAATGATATATTGTTGGAAAGCTAAAGATTTTAGAAAAAATATCATCTCTTACACAAGTTTTTAGAAGTTAATGGAGAGTGATGAAAAGAAGATAAAACTAACTGATTATTTAAGATAATAATACAATAGATTTTTTAATAAAACACGTGTTTCTATATAAATTCAATTTGATTAATTCCTTAATAATTTCACGTATTTTTATCTCTATCTGTATTTGAAAATTCTTTCATTGATTTTAAAAATGGAGGTAAGTGAAAGTCGTGTGTTGCCCGCACCAGATTTTTATTCATGTTTCGTTTGTAGGTTCCCATGGAAACATGTTCAATTGTTATTAGTTTATTAAAAATAATTTTAATAGGCTAAAATACGTTTTATTTTAAGGATATAATAGAACGTTTTATTTCTATAAGCTGCAAGGATTCACCTAGGTCTAGGAAAAAATTGCATCTATGTTTCAAACGAGTTGTGACTACAATGACAATGCTTAAAAGCTGAACCATGCTGATTAATTATGGGCATGCCTTCCTACTTTGGTGTGCTTCTATATAAATTCGACTAAATAATTAATAACTGTATTCGATTCTTATAAAAATATCGAATGAGTAAATATTGACAGATAGCGAAGTTATATGTGTTTTAGTTATCCTAACCATATATGTGTTTTAGTTATCCTAACCATATATGTGTTTTAGTTATCCTAACCATAAACGCACACGTATATCAAAACAAAATGAATTAGCGAGCAAAGAGATACAGCTAGTAGATGTATAATATAGCGTTATAAAGTTAAAAAATTTAGCATTTTTTTTTATCTTATATTCAAATTTGTGAGAGGTAATGTAAAGTAACAAATTTTATATTGTTTTATTATTCAGACTAAAACATTTCCAACAACAAAACGAAATGCAATTCATTACACTTTTTTTGAACTTTGACTTTATTTAAAAGTTCTTAAATGGATTCGAACAACCAAAATAAGTAAAATTCGTGTTTTTATATTTAAATTTTGAGGCATATGTCATCGTGTGGTGGATGTCGTCTCATCAGCACTAGAGCGCGGATTGTACTGCACGGGAGCCTTTCTCGACGTAGAACAGGCATTTGACCGAGTCTGGCACCCAGGGCTGCTTTACAAACTCCGCAAATTCCTCCCTCCTACATACTACCTCATCATCCAGTCTTGCCTCTCTGGAAGATCCTTCAAAATAAACCAAAATAGTTCCTATTCATCCCTATTTACTCAGTCTGCTGGAGTTCCTCAAGGCAGTATCCACGGACCCCTTCTTTACACAGTTTTTACAGCTGATATCCCAACCCATCCTAACACCTTCCTTTCTACCTATGCTGATGACACTTGTGTGTTATCAGTCAATAATGATCCTACTATTGCCTCTCAAACTCTTCAATCCCACATCCGAGACCTTGAAGTATGGTGTCAGAATTGGAGAATCAAAATCAATTCCAACAAATCCCACCAAATTACCTTTACCCTTCGTCGTAAACCTACGACATCCTGTCCTACAGTGTCCTTTAATAATATTCCGCTAGTCCCGGTTGAACAGATTCGCTATCTTCCTCTACCATTCCTGACAATCCTCCGAGGCGTCTGAAAAGAAGATGGCCTCGAGACCTTCTAGTGTAGATTACCAAGTGGAGTTTCGCCAATGGGCATATTCTCTTCATGTCTTTTCATGTATATTATCTATATTATGAGCCAATTTACTTGATGTATTTACTAATACAGAATAAATTTTTTTTGAGGCTATTATTAATTTTTTCTATCTTTACTTGGATTCTGTTGCCTAGTTCAGAAACAATAGATTGTAGGATCTACAATCAGTGCTAAGATGTCCACAAAACTTGACCCATCAGTGTCAAACAACATACCTCCGTACAGTTTGCTTTAAACATATTACGATTGACCACTATCTAGGACACCTACTTGACAAACCTCTATAGTGGAATCCTCAAATAACACTGAAACGTATGTATATAGTTTTAGAATCAGTTTAATTCGAGATCTGAAAAAATAAAACATTACCAATTTCATTAGCACTGATAAACAACGGCTTATTATACAAGTTGAACGAATTCGATTCCAACTAGAAGATAAAATTAAAAAATATTTTGTTTATGCAAATTTTTGTGTTTTTGAACATAAGAACATTAATATAGATGTATAATGATGGAAAGCTAATGATTTTAGAAAACATATTATGATATAAACAAAATTGTAAAAGTTAATAAAGAGTGAAAGTACCGATTAAAGGTGGGAAATATGTGTTATTATTCTGTTGCTAAGTTAATTAGTTCGCGGCTTCTATATAAAAACTTAAAGGTTAGAATTTATAAAACTATTATTCTTCCGATGGTTCTTTACGGATGTGAAACGTGGCCGCTTACTTTGAAGGATGAACAACGACTTAAGGTTTTCGAAAATAAGGTACTGCGTAAAATATTTGGTCCAAAGAGAGATGAGGCCACTGGGGAGTTTAGAAGGAAATGCGGAACTTATATCCTGTGAATATAATTGAGTTGATAGCTTCGCGGAGACTCAAATGGGCGAGTAAAATTGTTAGGCTCGGTGAGGAACGGATCCCTAGAAAGTTGGTATTCGCTGATCTGACTGGTAGGCGTCCGAAAGATAGGCCGAAGCGTCGATGGGAGGATTGCGTTAAGGCTGATCTCGGGGGCTTGGGCTTGAACGGTGAACATTGGACGAGTCTGTGTAGACTGAATTTGGTGGTATCGGCATCGAACCTTCGGGCTCGGTAAGTCTGTTATTATTATTATAATAAAGAGTGATGAAAAACCGACTGATTGTCGTAGATAATAATACAATAGATTATTTTATGAAATTCATGTTTCTATCGTAACTCAAAGTAATTAATCCTTTAACATTTTTTATTTTTATTTTATCTTTAAATGTAATTTAAAAAACTGATTTCCTCGAATATTGAATTATTTCTTCTCCAGGCTGTTTTGTTTTGTTTATTATTTTTTATTCTCTGTTCTCAAAGCGTTATTCATTTTCTCTATAGATATCTCATTATTAGAAAACGGTTTTTATTTTCGCCGTATTCAGGTCAAAACGGCGTTCATTAAAGTGACGAATGTTAATTGATGTGACATGACATGGCGATAGCGGCATTCCGCCGTCGGATACGACGAAACTAATTATTTTTGACCTTTTTAGTCGTCTCAGTCTTGCACTTTTTCGCCGATAATGTTAAACGTTTCCTATAGTCGCCAATAATTTACGCTTAACACTAAGTAAGTCTAAGGTTTAGCGGAATAATTTCAAGGCTAGCAATGATTGGATAATTATATGAATTAACATTAGCAATGATTAACTCTAGTGGTTTCCTTTTGGCTGCTTTTAATTCACAAACTCATATTTTAATATCTTATGATATATTAGACTTCATAATTTGCGTTGTAATTATGATTTATTTAATTTTCGTGTTCTTTTTTATTATTTATAGATTAGTTGAATATTTAAACATTATTTAGAAAGTCAATGAATGATATAGGGCAGATGAATAAGTGATTTAAGCTCACATACAGCTAGAATGACTAAAAAGATTATATTGTGTTGTTTCACATGAAATGTCCGTTTTTATAGTTTCTGAAATACATAAAGGATTTGGCAGGTTTAAACTCGCCCATTCAGCAGCTGAGGCCGCTAGAAATATTTGCAAGGCGTTTGGAGAAGGGAGTGTCAATAAACGGACAATTCGCCGTTGATTTGCTAAGTTTTCAGCTGGGGATTCCGACTTGGAGAACTTGCCTCGAGGAAGACAATAGACAACGATGTCCTCAAACATACAGCAGAAGGAAACCCATACCAAACAGTTAAAGGACTCTCAGCACAACTAAATGCAAGTGCATCTACCGTTTCCAGACATCCAAAGTGTATTGGGAAAGTGAAAAATATCGATACATGGGTACCTCATGATCTCACTGAGCGGCATCAAGACCTCATGTTTCAAATCATACCGTGCAGAAATTGAAAGAACTGGGCTACGAATTTCTTCCGCACCCACCATATTCTCCCGACTTCTCTCCAACAGATTACCACCTGTTCAGGAATTTAGACAACTTCCTCTTAGGAAAACTTTTTGAAAATGATGATCAAGTGAAAAGTGCTTTTTCAGATTTTGTTTCACTTCAAAGCTCAGAGTTTTTCAGTTCGGGAATAAAAAAGTTGGTGTCACGTTGGGAAAAATGTGTAGAAAAAGAAGGTAAATACTTCAAATAAAATTATCTTATTTTCATATCGTATTTTTTAATAAAAATCCTTTACCTTGAAAACGGACATTTCATGTGACACAATCCCAATAGTAGAAAAAAAAATACAGAAAAACACTCTAGGAGAGAACTGACACAGGTAACTAGAAGAACACAAACAAAATTTTTGTTTACATGCATGCTAAAAACCTTTTCCTTACAAGAGATAAGCCACGATCAAAAAGTTTCCGGCAAAAAATTAAGTTAAGTACCAATATATTATAACAGGCCAAAATTAAGAAGTTATTTTCTGTTTGAATATACATTCAGAAATAAAACAGTTATAGATTATTTAACAAAATAAATTATTAGAACAATTCCACACTTCACTATTAGAACCTAAAAGACAAAGATATATTTTACAGGCATGAAGAATATTTTGACTTTTTTGAGGCTTTGATTTACAAAACAATCTCGTGCAGTAAACACACTACTTTCTCTTACCTCGGTTGGGAAAATCTATATAAGAATTTTTAGGTAAGGAGTTTTAAGGTTATTCAGTTCCATTCGAATCCTTTGTTTTAGAATAAACAATGTAACAGTATAATCTTTAACGAGTTCCTGATATCGCACAGGCTTGGGACCACCTTGTTATGTTCCCACCGAGGTACTGTATAAGGTATAGGTATAAGTATTTTTTAACCCCATTAATCAATCCTAAATCCACCAGCCAAATTTGAAACCACGACCTTAGATTGCAGTTATGCTAGCCACTACACCACAGGTGTCCCATCGTTTATGTTCATCAATCGTTCAGTTGTTTATCAATCTTCTGATTTTCAAAATACACCCTTCTTCGGAACGGAATTGAGAGTTCGTAGAACTCATCGATATCTTTTTTGGTGCTGCTCTCCTTTGAGAGTCACATCCCTAAATATTCGAAGTGCTCAGTTGGTGTAAAATTCCATTCTAAAACTTTTAGAGATGGATTTCCATTATTCTTTATTACCAGATATTAAGTTTTGTATCCTATTAAATATAATATATATATAAACATCTTCATTTATGTATATATAATTACAGAAAAATATCAATATATAAACATGAAACAGGGTTTTGTGCTCAGTACATATAGAAATTCGTACTTTCTGGAATTCTCTACCTACTCATATCCGCCATGCTGCATCTCTTTCCTCATTTTCAAATCCCAACTTTTCGGAAACCTTCTGTTATCCCAAAAAAGACGCTTAACAATTTTGATACTTATATTCTTAACATCACACTTTAAAAGAGGATAAATTTTGGTTTATTCATCATCAAACTCTGTTATCTGTTTATTTTTAATTTGTTTAACAAAATTATGGACTAAAAAGTATATCTACATCCATAATAGCAAATAGTAATTAATTATGTTACATTTGTCTGTTGGCCTGACATGTATATTTCAACTGTACAAACTTGTTATTCTTAAGGATTTCAGCCCCAGAATAAAATTATTTCTTTTCTGTTCTATTTTATTTCAATTTAATTTTTAAGCTTTTTAATTTATATGAATTGAAAAATTTATTCAAGTTATCCTTATTTACTAACTCGTTGATTATTTATATAACGTAACTGCATCATCATTTACCTGTACTTCTGTATAATGATTTTTGTATTAATTATTTGATGTTACTCGTTAACAAATATCTCCCCACTTATCACTTTGTTGTTGAGAAAATGTAATACGTTAAGAAAAGAATGTAATCAATAATATTTCTTATTAAATTATGAAAAAGCTGAGTCATTTTACGTCCATTTTGATTTCCTACCTGTCGTGTTATTTAGGTGATCTAATTTAGATTTCGCTAACGCCTCCGATTAAGTTGCGCCTTTAACTAGTTGTTTCTTTTATCGCGCACCTGGGCATCGTAACCTGTTCAAGGAATTTAACTCAGCTTACGGAAATGGTTGTTACTTTTAGACTCTAGAAAATTTATTGGAGATCTTTAAATATAGATATCTGCAGAATTTCCAATCGTTTGGTTGCTAAAGAATTTTGTTGATATCAGATGAATGTTTTTTTTTAACCTGATATTCATCCTTCACATAAGTTTTTAAGTGAATTAATTCGAAATATTATGTAATAGACAACGTAATAATCTTGAACACACTTCAGTAAATTTTCATCTACCTTACTATTTGAAAAAGTTTTAAATTTTATTCCAATTTAGAAAATTTGTATACTCTGTTCATTGTCTCTATAAAGGTACTTTATAGAAAGACAATTAAAAATATGTGTATTATAGATTAAAAATATGTTTATCAGACTATTTTGATCAGAATGAAACCTACATGGTATTAAAGTCCATTTCATTTTACATCGATATTGTGTGTTCAATCAATTCGTTCGAACCGTTTTAGAGAAAATCTTAAAAAGGCCCAAAATGGATAGTACTAAGTGGCTCTTGTAGTTTACCGATTTTTACTTTCACATACTATGTACAGTAAGGGAAAGTATTGCGATGAAAATTTTCGAATTCCAGTTTTCAACGATAATACACATTTTAGGATCCCCTGAGTCCAAATAACCAAGTCCCGCAAAAAGGTCTGTGTGTGTGTCTGTGGTAACTCCCGGACTGAAACGGTAAAACCTATGAAACTGAAATTTCATATTTAAGACAACTATACGCTCCAGACGTTACAAAGCCTTTTTCATCAAAATGAGCTTACCAGAAGAGCCACTTTATACCATGCATTTTGCACCTTTTTTCGATTTTATCGAAAACGGTTCCGACGATTTTGATTAAACTCGCTATTTCGATGTAAAATTTAACAGGCTTAAACGGCATGTAGGTTTCATTCTGATTATAAAGGTCTGACAGGGCTTAAATGCCGATATTTTAATTTTGTAGATTCTCTAAAAATAACTATATTATCTTGTTACCACTGATGAAAAACAGGTAAATATATAAATTGAATGAATTCGATACCCAACTAAAGGAGAAAACAGAAAACATATTTTTTTAATGCAATTTTTGGTTTTTGAACATAAGAACAGTAATATAGATCTATTATATACCGTTGGAAAGCTAAAGATTTTAGAAAAAATATTATATTATACTCAAGGTTTTAAAAGTTAATAGAGAGTGATGAAAAGAAGATAAAACTAACTGATTATTTTAGATAATAATATAATCGATTTTTTAATAAATCACATGTTTCTATAGGAATTCCATTTAATTAATTTTTTAATAGTTTCACTAATTTTTATCTCTAACTGTATTTAGAAATTCTTTAATTTATTTTATTTATTTGATTGCCCGCACCAGATTTTTTTTTTTTAAATTTCCATAACATCTCAGCCATATACGCTTACGCGTTGAAATGTTGTACTTAGCTAATAGTTAATAATTTTATAATAGCTGATTTTCTCCACAAAATGATAAAATAAGTTCTGATTACGAAAAAAATAAGTAAAACCTGTATCTCTGGGAGTGGCATGATCTAGTGGAGAGAGCCTTAGGCTATTGTTCTCCGAGTACCAGGTTCGAATCCCGGCTTAGGCTCTGTATGAACACAGAAGAGTTCTAAAAGAAAAGGGCCAAGGAACGTAGCCCAGGTTTTCCCCTAATTTATGGATAATAGATGCTAAAGGAGAATAATCCTAAAAGTTCTACCAGTTCCAGTCGTCGTAAATTCCTGTAATTATTCAGTTATAATAGATTGATAGTGCATAGTGTTTACCTTGATTGGAATTGGTAAGAAGAAATAGAAGTTAGTAAACCTAGTAGAGATGTGTTTGTCGGAAACATTTCATAAAGTTAGAATCGGTCATAATTCCGAGAGAGTTGAGGTGCGATCGGGTTTGAAACAGGGTGACTCCCTTTCACCTGTTTTGTTTAATATAGCTTTAGAATATGTCATAGAAAAGGGGATGTGTACCGAGAAAGGCTTAAATATGGGTGACAAGATTCCGTTTTGGGGTATGCGATGATTTGGTACTGCTAGGTGAAGACACGGAAACTATACAACTGAATACAAGTGTGTTAATAAAGACCGGTAAAGAATAGGACTCGAATTAAATACTGATAAGACGAAATATATGATCAGTAGCAGGAACGGTGGCGATCTTGGTGATATTGATTTATCAGGGCATACTTTTGAACTCGTAGAGAAATTCAAGTATTTATGTTCAATGATAACTAGACAAAATGAAATCCAGGAAGAAATAAAGTCCCGGTTAAAGGTGGGAAATGCGTGTTATTATTCAGTTGCTAAGTTACTTAGCTCACGGCTTCTATTTAAAAACTTAAATTTTAGAATTTATAAAACTATTATTCTTCCAACGGTTCTTTACGGATGTGAAACGTGGCCGCTTACTTTGAGGGATGAACAACGGCTTAAGGTTTTCGAAAATAAGGTACTGCGTAAAATATTTGGTCCGAAGAGAGATGAGGGCACTGAGGAGTTTAGAATGTTGCACAACGCGGAATCGCGGAACTATATCCTGTGAATATAATTGAGTTAATAGCGTCGCCGAGTCTCAAATGGGCGATTAAAATTGTTGGGCTCGGTGAGAAACGGATTCCGAGAAAGTTGGTATTCGTCTGGCAGGCGTCCGAAAGGTAGGATGGAATGGGAGGATTGCGTTAAAGCTGATCTCGAGAGCTTGGGCTTGACCGGCGAACATTAGACGAGTCTGTGCAGACGAAGTTTGGTGGTATCGGCATCGAACCTTCGGGTTCGGTAAGCCTATTATTATTATTAAGAAGAAATAAAAACTCATCACACTTCCTCCAAAAACAAGTCTCCTCTCCCCAGAAAACCAGCGTCAGGATCCTTCCTTTGCTATCTAAGTATATCCTGCTAATGGTAAAATTCCTGGACGCTTAACGAAGACGCCTACCCCGTGAAGATGCGATCCCCCGAGCAATAGCTTGGCGCGCGACCACAAGTTATAATTAGAGCAGAATAGAACATTGGATTGTCTTCCGCCATCCCTCGGGCCCTTTTGTTCCAGAACTGTTTTGTCCTTTCTTGGGTTGGCACCCTTTCAAAGACCCTACGAACCACCAGGGACTCCTTCATGGACCCTATTTCAGTCATTATAGCCCTAACGGAAATAGACGCGTCACTTTAACGCTCTGCACTAAAACGGCTCATTACGTACGTAGGCGTCGTAATTGGTCTATTTGGAGTTGTTGGGGATTGAAGGTTCAAAGAAAGTATCAATGAGATGTGCTGTAATAATCATCGAAACTATTAATCAATGATTTTAATTAATTATAATATATATATATATATATATATATAAATTTTTTGTTCTTTTAAACTTATTAAGTATCAATTTTTTATTTTTATTTTAACATATTTATTAATATTTACAACTGTACATTATTAATACATCTAGTAAATATGATGGTAATATGTAAAACTGTCATGAAATACATGTAGAGACACTACCCAGTGCACTCTAAAAACACTCTAAACCAGAAGGTCTCGTGGCCATCTTCTTTTCAGACGCCTCGGAGGATTATTGAAGAGGAAGCAAGGATTGAAACTAATGGATTGTAGTGGGAATGGAGCTTTTCATGGAAGGAATGGTACCTGGTTCGGGCTAAGTCAGCAACATATGGAATATTAAGGTCTTTATGAATGAGTGTTTTTGTGACAAAATAAGGAGCATTGAGGATTTTCCGAAGGATTTTGGATTGTAAGGATTGGATACGAGAGGAATTCCATGGTTTAGTAGAGCCCCATAGCTCTACTCCGTAAGTCCATATCGGTCTTATGATGGTCATATAAATGAGTCTTTTGTAATTAAGTGGAAGTTTGGAGCGTTTGTCCAGTAAGTGTTGAAGTAGTCGAAAACGTCGGGCAGTTTCTTGTCGTTTAAGTCTTGTATGGGGATTCCAAGTTAGACGTTTGTCAAGGTGGAGTCCTAGGTATCGAATCTGTTCAACAGGGGCTAGTGGAGTGTCATTAAAGGATACTGTAGGGCAGGAAGTCATTGGTTTACGACGAAGGGTAAAGGTTATCTGGTGGGATTTGTTAGAATTAATTTTAATCCTCCGATTCTGGATCCATACTTCAAGGTCTCGGATGTGGGAATTGAAGAGTGTGAGAGGCAGTAATGGATCATTATCTACTGGGTTGGGATATCAGCTGTATAGACTGTATAAAGAACGGGTCCTAGGATGCTGCCTTGAGGAACACCAGCAAAATATAAATTAAATTTCATTTTTGTCATTTCTTCAAAATCCGACTTTTATCATACTATAAATAATAATATCATAATACACAGACACGGAAAGTATTGCCATCGTGAAAATTTTTTAATTCGAGTTATCACCGGAAATTCACGTTCTAGAATCCCCTGAGTCCAAATAATCAAGCAACGCAAAATTGTTTTTGTGTGTATATGTACGTGTATATATGTCCTAGATCTAAAACAATAAGCTGTATAAAACAGATATTTCATATTTTAGGATCGTATATGCTGAGAAGGAAGCGGTGTGGCCTAGTGTATTCTTGAGCATTAGGTCACTGTTCTCCGGGTCCCAGGTTTGAATCCCGGCTGAGGCAGAATTATTTATTCTGATATTTCAGCCGTGGAGCGACCCTAGGGCACACCCACCCTCTATGAAGTGGGTACCCAAAATTGGAAAAAAAAAAAAAAAAAAAAACCTGACGGTCGATTGTGCTTTAGGCCTAATTACCTCCATGTCCGGTCGTTGACTGTGAAACAGTACGAATCCATATAAGTACTGAACCCGAGACCCGTCATGAGTTGTACAGGTTTTTTTAAAATTTATTTAATTGTTTTATATATAATCTTAGATGTTCACTGAGATAATCACACTATCTTACCTTTCACAACATAGTGAATAATATATTTTTTTCTAAAGCCTTTAGCCTTTAGTTAGCTATCATACGTTCACCTTATATATGTGGTTGGTCCAGCTCGTAGACTGGAAGCTGTATAAATCTGAAATTTTATATTTTAGAAGCCTATATACATGAGATGTTACAACAACTTTTTTAAAAAAAATTGGCAAACTAGAAGAACCACTTTATACCATGCATTTTTCACATTTCTTCAAAGGCGGCTGTAGTGATTTTGATTAACCTCGCTATATCGATCGATTTATTTTACATTTAATCGGTTTTAATATCATGTAGATTTCATTGTGCTTAAAACAGCCTAACAAATCGTAAATGCTGATTTAAAAAAAAAAATTGTAGATTCTAAAAAAAAATTACCATATTATCTTGTTAGCATTGATAAAAAATGGTTTAAATATTTAAGTTGAACGAATTTGAACACTAACTAAAGGAGAAAAGAGAATTTTTTTTTTACTATTTTTGGTTTGGAACATATACAGAGGTATAATATACCGTTGGAAAGCTAGAGATTTTAGAAAAAAATGTATATTATACACAAACTTGTATAAGGCGTTGGAGAGTGACGAAAAGCGGATAAAATTCACTGATTGCTATAAATAGAAAGAAATTCCGATTTGGATCTGCTACCTTAACTTCGCTGAGTCGCTCGGAGTTCACAGCATACCGCATCAATCCTGAAGACATTTTTTAAAGAATAAATAGATAATTCGTTATAATAATAAGAATAATAATAGGATTGATTATTTAACCAAACAAATGTTTTAAACCAAAATCAATAGAATTCTTTAACATTTTTAGTTAGCACCAAATTTTTACTTTCACTTACCTATATTTGGTATATCTAGTAAGGGAAAATATTGCGATTGTGAGAATTTTCGAATTATAGTTTTCAAAAGAAATGCACGTTTTAGTGTCCCTGCTGTCCAAATAACCAAGTACCGAAAAACAAAGTCTGTCTGTGTGTGTGTGTGTGGTAGGTCTAGCGCGAAAACGAAAAGTCGTAAGAAACTGAAATTTTAAATTCAAAACAACTATACACCCGAGATGGTACAGTAACATTTTCACCAGACTGCATTGACCGGAAGTGCTACTTTAAACCATGATTTTGACTAAACTCGTCATATCGTTTTAAAATTTAACATCATGTAAGCTTCATTCTGATTGAAATAATCTGACAGGGCTTAATTACCGAATGTTTGGATTTTCTTCCTCTAAAGTACCTTTGATTTTGTAGATTCTAAAAAATAACCATGTCATAATCATATCTGTTATAGTCCAAAGTCATTTTCTCTCTCTCTCTCTCTCTCTCTATATATATATATATATATATATATATATATATATATATATATATATATATATATATATATATATATAAATTTTTATTTTTCAAGATTTGTAAGTGGTCTCTGTTAAATATCGATTGTATATGTAAAGATAGTTGTGGCACTGAACTTCCACCTAGGTGTACAGCAGCCCAACAACAATCAGTCCAGTTGGTAGCGTCCCCTGCGCCATGTTGTTTGTGTTTATAGCAGTAATAAACAAGCTGTCTAGTACAAGGTTCTTTTATTCCACTGCCTAATAACTCTATAACTTTAATAGGTTATGGGCCCAGAGTATTTTTGTGCAGAGCATAGTATTTGTGTAAAGTGTCAACACGTAGTCGCGAAGTGATATTATTTTATTAGTGAATTTTGTTTACCGGTACTATGGCGTCAGTTACTACTTCAGGAGTTCCAGTACTCGTCGGAACAAGTTTTAACAGCTGGTTTTTCAGAATGTCATCTATTTTGGAAAGAGAACAGGTAAAAGATGTGTTGGAAGCAGATCCTCCTACCTCTAGTGCTGAGAAAAGGGAATTTCTCATTAAAGACTCGAAGGCAAAGTCCATCATTATCCAAGGCATTTCAGATAAACATCTGGAAATAATCATGGATTGCCAAACTTCCAAGGAAATGATAAATGCTTTAAAGAAGGTTTTTGTCAGATCTACCTCTTTTTCAAAATTGACTTGGTACAGAAAGTTGATGGGCCTGAAATATTCTCTTCAAGGAAACATGGAAGAACATTTTTTGGCATTTGATACCATTATCCGAAACCTTCAAGAACAAGGCACAGTTCTAGGAGAGTCAGACAAGGTATGTCACCTTTTGATGTCTTTACCAGATGAATTCAACACAGTTGTGACAGCTCTAGAAACTAATTTAGAAGTCCAAATGGATTTTGTGAGAGCCAGACTTCTAGATACAGATACAAAGTTAAAGTCAAAGACATCAGCTAGTGCATCATCATCAGAAGTATCATTTAAAGCACAGAGTGGTTGCTTTATATGTGGGGATAAAAGACATTTCAAGGCACAGTGTCCCAAAAATAAGCAGAACCGTGGAAGTAAATCCTTTAATAGAAGCTTTCGTGGGAAAAGAAGAGGAACAATCCAGGGAAATACGGCAGATGTAGAAGAAGAAGTTGTAATGGTGGCCCTAAAGTGTGGTAATATTAAACTATCATCTAACAATGTGTTTTTAGTCGATTCAGGTGCGAGTAACCATCTTTTTAAAGCAGAATTGGAACCCCTTTTGTCAAATGTTTCGAATCTTGATCATGATGTTGCCATACATATAGCTAATGGTGATAAGATGTTTACTAGAAAAGAAGGTACCCTAAGAGTAACCTCTCAAGGTAGGATTGTAAACATTAAAGGTTTAATAGTTCCGGGATTAAAACATAATTTATTGTCAGTGAGTGCTGTTACCTCAAAAGGCTTAAAAGTGATTACAGATTCTAAGGAGATGAAAATCTGTGGAAGAAATTTTAAGCTGAGTTGTCCACGAGTGAATGGATTGTACACATTTACGTTTGATGAACCCAGTGATAATCAAGTCAAGTGCAACATTTCAAGTGCTATGGATGGAGATCTATGGCACAAACGGCTAGGACATTTGAATCGGCATGGACTCAAAAGTTTAGGATTACCCTATAGTGACAAGAAGTGTTCGGCATGCATTGAAGGTAAGGCTACTAGACAGCCCTTTTCAAATAATAGGAAACGCACATCAAAGGTGGGTGAATTAATTCACTCTGATATATGTGGTCCTTTCAATCCTGAATCAGTTGAAGGACATAGGTATATGCAGGTGATTTTGGATGACTTCACTCATTTTGTGCATGTCAAACTTCTCCATATGAAGAGCGAAGCTGAAAGAAACCTGATGGATTATATAGCGGAACTAGAAAGGCAGCAGGGTGTCCCAGTGAAAAGGCTACGTTTAGATAATGGAGGAGAATTTACGTCTAAATTTTTTCAAAAATATTGTTCAGATAAAGGTATAAAATTAGAATATTCATTGCCATATAGCCCTTAAATGAACGGAAAGAGTGAAAGAATGAATAGACATGATGCGTACTAAGGTATCAGATTCCGGTATCCCCAAGTTCTTGTGGGGGAAGCAGCTCGATGTTCTGCTTATGAACTGAATAGGTCACCTACTTCAGCCTTAAGTAAAGGTGAAACTCCCTCATTAATATGGAATGGCAGAAATGATCTGTCTAAACTTCGAATATTTGGTTGCCGAGCATGGCCTACCATTCTTCCTAAAGGTTCCAAATTGGATCCCAGAAGCAAGGAGGGGGTGATGGTTGGTTATTGTGGTGGTGGGTATAGGATTTGGTTGCCAGACGAGCAGAAAGTTATTAGATCTAGAGATGTGATATTCGAGGAGAGCCAAATGCCCTATAAAGAAGTTAAAAATGTACCTATTGTCTATCATAATAGTGGTGGAAGCTATGAAGAGGGAAGGAAAAATGGTGAAGAGAATAACACTAATATTTCAGAGCAGCCAGAAGAAACTTCTAGACCTCAGAATGATTGTAATCCAGAGCAGTCAGAAAACCCTTCAAGACTTCAGAATGAAGAATCCAATCCAGAGCATTCAGAAGAAACTTCTAGACCTCAGAGAAACCGGTCAAAACCTCATTTCCTAAATGATTATGAGTTATATAATGCATACTGTATGGTAAGCCGATCAGATGGAGTTCCATCATCTTATGAGGATGCTAATAAAAAGGAGGAATGGCAGGAAGCCATTATTAAAGAATTAAAAGCTCATGAGAAGATGAACACTTGGTCTGAAGAGGAAGCACCGAATGGAAGTGTCCCAATCACAACTAAATGGGTTTTCACAGTGAAGGAAGATGGAATCAAAAAGGCCAGATTGGTAGCAAGAGGGTTTGAAGAACAAACTCAAGATGATTGTGTATTTAATTACTCACCAGTTTGCCGAATGGATACTGTAAGAACTCTCTTGTCATTTGCATGCCAAAACGATTGGAGTATTAGACAAGTTGATGTGCCAACAGCCTTTCTCAATGGCTCACTGGACTATCCTGTGTTTATAAAACCACCTAAAGGTGTAAGTTGTTCTACAAAAACTCTGAGACTAAATAGGCCACTTTATGGACTTAAGAAAGCACCGAAGTATTGGAATGAAAGATTTAATTCTTTTATGTTAAAATTGGGATTTAAGAGATCCCAATATGATTTATGCCTTTACTACAAGAGTAGGGTATTCTTTGTTCTTTTTGTGGATGATGGCCTAATTACAGGGGATGAAAAGGCTATTGAAGAATTAGTGAACAATTTAAAAGGAGAGTTCAGCATTAAAGAAATGAAGGCTTCTCAATTTTTAGGGATGAAGATTGAAAGGCAAGAAAAGAAAATAAGGGTTACACAAACCCGCTTTATTGATAAACTCCTTGAAGATTATAATATGGTAGAGTGCAGGAAGGTATCAACCCCCATGGAGGTTGGATTTAAACTTAACGCTGACAGTCCACCTTTAGATGAAAATATACCATACAGGAGCTTGGTATGTGGACTTATGTATCTGAGCACAACAACTCGCCCGGATTTATCATTCCCAATTAGCTATTTATCTAGATGTTTAGATAAAGCTACTCAGCAGTCTTGGAAAGCTGCAAAACGAATACTCAGATATCTCAAAGAAACTCGAGATATGGGTCTTACTTTCAAACCAAGTGAGAACCTAGGACTTATTGGTTATTCAGATGCTGACTGGGCAGGTGACATAGAAACACGAAAGAGTGTAAGTGGCTTTGCAGCATTCTGCGGAAGCAATCCCATAGCTTGGCATTCAAGAAAGCAAGCATGTGTGGCTCTGTCAACGATGGAAGCGGGAGTACATTGCAGCAGGAATGGCATCACAGGAAATTGTGAGTTTAAGTGGAATAATTAGTGAGTTCAGTGGTGAAACAGTAAGTGGAAAACTGTTGGTGGATAACACTAGTGCTATAGCTTTTATAAAGAATTGTGAAAACTCTAAACGAGCAAAACACATTGATATAAAATTCCATTTTGTTAAAGATCTTATTTCCAAAGAAATAATATCTGTGGAACACATCAATTCTGACCGCAATGTGGCAGATTTGTTCACTAAACCACTTGCCTTTGATAAGTTTCAAATGTTTCGGAAGGCTTTAATTAATTAATATATTAATGTCATTTATATATATTGTGCTAAAATTGTATAAAATTTTGTAATAGTATAATATTTTTACTTGTTTTGTTGTGTAGAATTTTATAATAATATAATATTTTTACTTGTTTTGTTGTGTAGGATTTTGTAATAGAATAATATTTTTACTTGTTTTGTGGTGTAGAATTTTGTAGTAGAATAATATTTTTACTTGTTTTGTATGTGAGATACAATTGAATATTTACTTGTGTATGTATATATTTGAAAACATTCAATTGAGGGGGTGTGTTAAATATCGATTGTATATGTAAAGATAGTTGTGGCACTGAACTTCCACCTAGGTGTACAGCAGCCCAACAACAATCAGTCCAGTTGGTAGCGTCCCCTGCGCCATGTTGTTTGTGTTTATAGCAGTAATAAACAAGCTGTCTAGTACAAGGTTCTTTTATTCCACTGCCTAATAACTCTATAACTTTAATAGTCTCAACCTTCAGATTTTATTTATGTGGTATTGCACCAATTACATGTTATTCTTAAGTGATATTTACAAGCAGGATTAATATAAATTAATTTTGAAAGAGTAGGATGAAAACAAAAACCTACACAATAAAAAAAAAATGATTGAAGTAAAATACAAAACAATTAACGTAAGAAACAAAACTAATTTAAGTAAGTCTGGCACCCGGGACTGCTGTACAAACTCGGTAAATTCCTCCATCCAACATACTTCCTCATCCTCCAGTCCTACCTCTCTGATAGAACCTCTAAAATAACTACAATAGTCCCTATTCATCCACTTTTACTCAGTCTGCTGGTGTTCCTTAAGGAAGTATCCTAGGACCCATTCTCTACACAGTCTATACAGCTGATATCCCAACCCATCCTAACTCATTCCTTTCTACCTATGCCAATGACACTTGCGTGCTATCAGTAAATAACGATCCTTGTATTGCCTCTCAAAACCTCCAATCCCACACCAGAGACCTTGAGGTATGGTGTCAGAATTGGAGAATTAAAATCAACTCCAATAAATCACACCAAATTACCTTTACCCTTCGTCGTAAACCTATGACATCCTGCCCTACAGTGCCCTTTAATGATATTCCGCTTGTCCCGGTGGAATAGATCCGTTATTTAGGCCTCCTGCTTGACAAACGTCTTACATGGAATCCGCATACAAGACTGAAAAGACAAGAAACTGCTCGCCAATTTCGGTTACTTCAACATTTACTTGACAGACGCTCTAACCTTTCTCTTTACTACAAAAGACTCATTAACATGACAATCATAAGGCCTATCTGGACTTACGGAGTTGAGCTTTGGGGCTCTACTAAAACCATCAAAATCTTCCCGTATCCAATCCTTACAATCCAAATCCCTTAACGCTCCTTACTTTGTCACCAAAAAAATCATCCACAAAGACCTTAATGTTCCATATGTTGCTGATTTGGCCTGTACCAGGTATCACTCCTTCCATGAAAAACTCCACTCAAACTCTAATCCACTAGTTTCAATCCTTCCTTCCATTTCAATTCCTGACAATCCGCCGAGGCGTCTGAAAAGAAGATGGCCTCGAGACCTTCTTGTGTAGATTCACTACTAGAGTGCTGCCAATGGGCAGTTTCTCTTCATGTTTTTTTTCATGTGTATTATCATTGTAGCATATTTACTTGATGTATGAACATACAGTTGTAAATTTAAATAAATGAATTTTAAAAAAAAAATTAAGTAAAAACAAAACAAAAAACTAACCATTGTTTTTTTCTTTTCTACATTTTACAATTAATGCATTAATATTTCTTTTGTACAATTAGTTTTTTAACGTTTCAGAGTGCTATTTTCGTAGGCACCTATTTTTTTAAACGATTGGGTTGTCACAAGTTTTCCATATTTAATAACTTAAAGAAGGTGACATTTTTGATCCAATTTATAAGTCGCATGTAATTAAAATGATTCTAAAATCAGTGATAGATGAAATTCATGATATATATGCCGTGTGGTCTGATCGCTATCTTTGCCCTCTGCTTGTGTGTTGCCAATTCCCTTTCGCGAGCCGCTCGAGTGAGTGCAGACAGCGGAAGCCAGGTCGTGCATGGTGTGCAGCGGCGTGTGGTCCAAGGGCTCTGGAATTTGGAACGGCTGGAGGCAATCTGGAGATATATAGTCCCTCCAGCACGCCTTCCACATCAACCCTCTTCCATTATCTTCTACTTAGTTCATGCTTTCTTAAGTTTGCGTGTGTATGCTTGTCAGTATAGAGTTGTTTTTATGTTTAGTTAATTATTTTCAATATTGAACCTTTTTCTATCGCTTGAAACAAAAATCTGGTGGGGTCAACACACGACTTTCACTTACCACCGTTGTTAAAATCGATTAAAGAATTTTCAAATACAGTTAAAGAGATAAAAACTAGTGAAACTAATAAAGAATTTTCAAATACAGTTAAAGAGATAAAAACTAGTGAAGCTAATAAAGAATTAATTAAATTGAATTTCTATAGAAACATGTGTTTTATTGAAAATTTTATTATATTATTATCATAAATAACCAGTTAGTTCTATCGGTTTTTTATCATTCTTTATTAACTTTTACAAGCTTGTGTATAAGATAACATTTTTTCTAAAATCTTTAGCTTTCCAACGGTGTATTATACCTCTATATTACTGTTCTTAAAAAATTGCATTAAAAAATATTTTTGCACTTTTCTCCTTTGCACACACATGCACACCTTTTTGCGGGACTTGGTCATTTGGACTAAGGTGACCCTATAACGTGTATTTCCGGTGAAAACTAGAATTCGAAAATTTTCACGATCGCTATACTTTCTCTTACTATATGTTTCATATATAGGTAAGTGAAAGTAATAAGAAACAAATAAACATAACCAATTAAACTTTTCGTTAGGGTGAGCTAAAACTTCTTAAGCGATAAACTCTAAATTAGTCAGATAGGATTTTTTTAAAACATAAATGTACGCAGGAGCGGGTCCGCTATTTAATAATATATTATGAAATAATATTTTTCTATTATATTTTATATGTATTATTTTAATTATATTTTTTTAGTTCAAATAATTTCCCTCGGTATGAATAATATAATTATTTAAAATGATTGATTATTGTAGGATAGCAGTTAATAAACCTTAAACATGTTTAATGTACGAGGCGTGTTTTTTTGGTACCGTTTTGGAATGAAAAAAAGACGTGCAAAGATATCGCAATAATTTTATTTTTACATGAAAGCCTGTACCTTAATCTACTTTTCTACATAATGTCCATGAATTTAGAGGCACTTGTCATAATGCGGCACCAGTTTTTGAATACCCTCCTCAAAAATTCTGCCGCCTTGTTAACCACTGCATCAAATTGACTTCGTTATAGTCTTGAAGACGCCGACCGCCCAGGTGTTTCTTCAAGTGCAGGAACAAATGGTAGTCGCTGGGCGCTAGATTAGGGCTGTATGGAAGATGATCTAGAGTTTCCCATTTAAATGATTTGATGAGATCTTTGGTCCGATTAGCCACATGTGGACGGGCATTGTCATGCAGCAAAGCTTACTCAACTTTCAACTTGCCACGTCTTTTGTTCTGGATTGCACGACGCAGATTTTTCAATGTCTCAAAATAAGAAGCTGCATTGATTGTCTCATTAAGAGGCAGAAACTCCACTAGCAATGGACACTAGCAAAACTCCTTTTCTGTCCCAAAAAACTGTGCACATGATTTTCCGGGCAGAAATTGTTTTCTTAAACTGCACTCTTTTGGGTGATGATGAATGTCGCCATTCCATGTATTGTTGTTTTGATTCTGGTGTGGCGTAGGCCACCCATGTTTCGTCACCAGTAACAATTTGACGATAACGAAGTCAAAACATTTTCGATGCAGTGGTTAACAAGTCAGGCAGCAGAATATTTTGAGGAGGGTATTCAAAAACTGGTGTCGCGTTATGACAAGTGCCTCAAATTCATGGAAATTATGTAGAAAAGTATTAGATTAAGGTACAGGCTTTCGTGTAAAAATAAAATTATTGCGATATCTTTGCACGTCATTTTTTAATTCAAAAACGGTACATACTTAAAAAAAATGCCTTGTATTTGAAATAATCTAAATCAGACAAATATCCATGAGCTTAATAATAATTTACTATTCGCACGGTTTCTAGACCTACGGCTGACCATGGATAGGTGATTAGGCCGAATTCTTGCGCAGACGCTTGTTTTCTCTCCCAATTTTTCGGTACCCACATTATAGAAGATATTTATAGTAAGTTTTGCACTTGGAGGGCCTTCCTACCACAGAGTCACCAATAAACAAAGTTTAAACAAACATTTTTTTTATCCGAAAAATAAATTTCGGATCAACCCTGTTTCCTCCCCCCCTCCGATTATTTCCTAATTTTCCTTCAAATCTTTAGGGTAATTTCGTTTAATGCTGATTATATATTATAATTATTTGTTGGAGCTTAGACTTACGTAAGGAATGCCTGGAACCTGCTCTCATTATCTAAGGATCGCTTTCTTTTTGCATAACTAGGCAAGGACGTTTGAAGGTGAGGCCGAGTCTGTAACCGTGTTCATGGCCAACATAACAACCTTTTTCTGCGTCTTGTGTACTTCCGGCTAACAGTTTAATGCCACATAACTCCCTAACTGTTTTCCAAAGAGTCGTTTTAAAAAAGAATGTAAAGTGCTTTGGATCGCATGACGATGTATGGTAAAACTTCTTTAGGCGCGAGTACGGGGTTACTGAATACTTTGGATGCAATGCAACGAAAATGCTAGTTCTCATCCCATCTCCTCAAGAGATAAATGCTTTGTTTATTTGGCAATGCTGCCCAAATACATTTTTTTTTCCTATTCTAATACAAAAAATTTGACGGGGAGCCCGTGGTTGAGTGGCTAGCGCGCTAGTTTCTCATGCTACAGGTTGAGCGTTCGAATCCCAGTCCCGGCGGGGCTTTTATAATGATGTAATCAAATGGGGATTCACTCGCAGCCTCTCCCCCGGGTATGTGAGACCCGTCAGCCAAATGGTGGCCACTCACAAAATTAGGCGTAGGGAGTGATGACCCTACACTACGAATTTCATCGTGAAACGCGAGTGTAATCTCCCAGGAGATCACACCGCGAGGCCCAGGGCCTGCACGGCCTGTCGCGCCACTGAAGAAGAAGAATACAAATTTATAATATTTACAATTTAAAATGAAAAGTATATACATACACTCACACACACGCTCATACACAAATCACAAAGTAATAATCATAATAATAATGATAATAAGTACAATAGAATGATAAACTAAAAACAACTAATTTACAAAAAAAAAAAAAAAATACATAGGTAGAGTAGATTAACAAATATATATATATATATATATATATATATATATATATATATAATATATATATATATATATATATATATATATATATGTATATGTATATGTACACACACACTCACACACATACTTACATACATACACAAATCACAAAGTAATAATCATAAAAATAATGATAATTATTTATTTATTTATTTAACAACCAAAATATTCGCATGAAATATTTTTATGGCAAAACAACGTTTGCCGGTTCAGCTAGTTATTATATGGAATATGATACAGAGATATAATTAACTTAGATTATTCGGTAGTTGTTATCAGCTCTATAGCAAACTAACAATAAGATCTACCAGACCAGCCTAGACTCTCAAGTCCTAACCCCGAGGCAGTATCCTCTCGATAAGTACTGTTTGCAGTCGGCTCACAGGCAACTGATACACGGATCTATTACATAAGCAACTATCGAAGGCTATGTATATCTAGACCATTTATATTTAGCCTGTATTAGTCACTCCTAGAAGAGATAGTGTCAAATATAGGAGATAGAGGAAATTATGGTCCATGTTTATCAATTGGTCGACCATAATAAAGAATTCTTTAAATAAACATAATTCTTTAAATTAAATTAAAATTTATTAAATAGAGAAATAAAATTTAGGTACATTGGCATTTGAAACCTGTCAGACTACTTCAATCAGAATAAAACCTACGCGATATTAAGTTTACATCGGTATAGCGAGTTTAATTAAAATCGTTAGAGCAGTTTTTGAGAAAATTATAAAAAAATAGCAAAATGTATAAAGTAGCACTTCCTTTCAACCGATTATATTTAAATAATTGTTTGTTTATCTTCTCTGGCGTTTAGCTGTCTTACCTGATTTACATTTTTTTGTTACCACTACACATTAACTAGATGAAAAAGGTTACGGGTTCAGACCCGCAGGTGGTCTAGGATTTTTTAATAAGCGGAAAAGAGGGGACTTAAAAAGGTGGTCTGGAGCCTGAGCGATGTCAGATACTCGTTAAAGATCCCTATCCTTATTAAGCCTGGATAGGCAAAATTTAGGACTCTCATTGTAGCACCGTCCGATTAGACACAGTTGCATAAAGTGACGTTAAAAAAACAAACAAAGAATGTGTTTTAAAAAATAATACTTATAAAATTAACACACGCTGTTCAATCACATAGTCCTTTTCGCACGACTTCGTTGTTTGTAATCATGATACTCCAGCAAGCATAAGACTACATTTATTAATTGTATCAGTTTCTTAAACTTATCGGTTTTTCGTCTCTTCACAATAACTTTGTATACAATATATATTAGCAGTGTGCTATAAGATGTAGTGAAGGATGAAAAATGTTGTAGCAAGGAATAAGGTAATTAAAGTTAGTTAGTTTAAAATAGTTATGACAAATTGCTGAGCTTCATTTTTCAAAGAAAAATATTTAAATAATGTAATTTTATTCAATAATGAAAGTATAAAAAAATTGTTTCAGTCTTGAAAATGGGGAAACAACCCCGAAACGTCGACTAGGATGAAAAAATTGTTAAACGACTTATGAAATAAAATGATTAGATGATGAATGGAAGGTAGTATGTGCTTTTTTAAATGTTCCAATTAAGAAAACTTCCAAAAAAATTAAAAAAGAAAAGAAATTTGTATACAATATTTTCTATATGTTAATTTTTCTATCACTCTAAAAGGATCCATTTCATATAACGGTCCATTATATGAAAAGCTTAGATCAAAATGTTTCAATATAGTATCATGAAAAAAAAATGAATACAAATTGGTGGTGACACATCTTGTGCTCTCCTTGTCAGTATTTTCTATCTTAATGGTCAAATGATTTTTAATTGATGTATTTCTTAATTTGAATAAGACAATATATATTAGAATAAAAGCAATCTAAATTTGTTGAGACTTTAATTTATTAAAGAATAAATTGATGAATTCAAAAATCCGGTGAGCCCCGTCACAGGAAGAAGATTAATGACACCTACGAAGAAGATATTTTTTCTCGCGTCCTCATCCCTCTCTTAAAAAGTACCATGTACAGTAGAAGACATAGCCAACAAAGCAACAGATTGGAGAATTTTAACTCAAACTACAAGGGGCTTTGAAATAAAAACAAAATCTAAAAGTGAAACTACCTTCTGCTAGTGCATTCAGAGTTGAGACAAGCTGATACAGCGACCTACAAGAGACTCAGATTCCTCGAGAGAGATGCTATCAGGTGAGATTCTAATTAATTAAGAGCCCGCTTGGAGTGGACTCGACTCGGCACCAAGCGATCTTCACGTCCGATAGCAGCTCCACAAGTTTCTTTGCTTCAGTGCTTGATGCTTACATACTAAAAAGTACATCGCCTCTTTAAGGGGTTTCACCTTCGACGAAAGAAGTTCATACTTATAAACTAAATAAAGAAATTTGTTGGATAAAATTTGAATGGTTACAAACCAATTTTTGTCGCTTACCCCTTCTTCGAATCGATACAATGGCTTTTGAATGAATGAGTACTAAAAAGCTAAGTGAAGATACCACTTGAAACATAATATAGAATATTATAATTACTAGACCGATGTTATAAAAAGCTACTACAAATATATTCAGTGAATTGCAAACAATTTTTTTTAAATAATATTTATTGTTACTCCCAACTGTACAAGGAAAAACAGCAAATAAATGTGAGTAAAAATATAAAAAGCATCATACACTTGTAGAAAAGCTTAAGAGAGAAGAAGTAGAACTAATTGTTACGGGCTACGGGGTGTGAGAAATGAACTACTCCAGTTTACAAATTACAGATATTTATTAAATACAGAATGTTCAAATACAAAGGGATTACTAACCACTATAGTTACAATAATAATTGAATTACTAGCTTAACTACTAAACAGTCTACATATAAAATCAGGTATTCCTAAGAAATAAATTACTTACGTAAATTTATACAATCTGCTAGACTTATTCTAAAACGTACAACAATAAATAACCTACAGTCTTCTAATTTCCCACCGACCGATCAAGACTGGCTTACCCAGGCGTAGTGGACCGGTATTTGTACCACTACCGAAGATTCTAGACAAAGAGAGGCCAGGCAAAACGCCGAGAGGCGGGTGGGCCGTTCTAGGTACTTGGAGGACCGTCCAGGTCCAGAAGTCTCTAACCAAATCCGGACCACTCTAGGCGTGGTTTACCTGTCATTGTTTTGACCGTAGCATAATGAAGGATAAAATTACCTCTAACAAATTACCCATATGCAGCACTCTAAAAACTAATTCTCGGGACCATCTTCTTTTAAGAAGCCTCGGAGGATTATCAGGGATCGAATAGAATGTAAGGATGGAAATTAATGGGTTAGAGAGGGAATGAAGTTTTCCATTAAATAAATGGTATCTGGTTCGACCCAAATCAGCAAGGTATGGAAGATTCAGGTCCTTATAGGTCAGTTTATTCGTTACAAATTAAGGAGCATTGAGGATTTCACGAAGAATTTTGAATTGTAGGGATTGGATTCGGGAAGAATCTGATGGTTAAGTAGAGTCCTAATGCTCTACTCCGTAAGTCCATATCGACCTTATGGTAGTAATGTAGATGAGCCTTTTGAAGTTATGTGGAAGATTAGAGTGCTGAAGTGCCTAAAACGTCGAGCAGCTTTTTGACGTTTCAGTCTTGTATGAGAGTTCCAAGTAAGAAGTTGGTCAAGGTGGAGTCGGTTTGTCTCGATATCAGATCTGTTCAACCAGAGCAAGAGGAGTGTTATTAAAGAACACGGTAATGTCATAGGTCTCTGATGTCGGAGGAAATTGATAGGTCGTTATTGACTAATAAAACACAAGTACCATCAGCATAAGTTGAAAGAAAAGTTATAGGATGGGCTGAGATATCAGCTGTATGGACTGCAAAAAGAAAGGATACAAGGATACTTCCCTGAGGAACATCAGCAAATTGATTAAAAAGGGATGAATAATACCTATTGTGATTTACTTTGAAGGATTTGTCACCGTCCTACATTGGGTGATGAAGAAGTATGTAGGAAAAATAATTCGAAGCCAGACTCGATCAAAGGCTTGTTCCACATCAATTACTAAAACTAAAAAACACAATATAGGTACCTATTAAACTACTTATTAATAAATCAGCAACCAGTTACCGCGTGCAATTTGCTGTGAAATGTTTGAGTGATTTTCGTTTCAAGCCAACGCTTCGTAAATATTTTTCTTTAGATAAAATAAAATAATTTGCTAATCTCAACTGGACCTCCACGGAACACTTTTTGGGAATCACTGATGTAGGATTTAGTTGTTTACGAACCGTGGAGCTGTAGCTCTAAGTTGAAAAAAAAAAATTTATTGAAATTATTGTAGTTTTCGGTAGTATTTTTTTGTTGAACAGGTAACCATGTTTTAATAATACCATAGTTGAAGTAGTTTTGTATATTTATTCAGTTTCTGTGTAAAATTCAAGTTTTGGCGATTTAGATAAACGGGAGAATTTGATTATCACAGAAAATTTAATTAAAAATTAAATAACTTTTACATTCTCAGTCTTATAGTTTATTCTACAATTAGTAATATATGAATATATGAATACAAGTGGTATATAAAAATGCTGTTGCTACACTACACCCTTTGCGCCTTAAAAGAAGGGGGGAGTCGAAGGGAGTGAACTCCAGCTTGTGGAAATAACTCAATCCCCTGAGGCCTAGATGTAATTAGGAATCAGGTACTCAAACGAATACCTGACATCGTAAAAAACACCTAATTCCACCCTCTTTTACAGTCCCAGGAAACATTCCAGGATTTTACTTGCGGAATAAAACTGCGTTAAAGAACCTCCGTTTTACATCGCGAATTCGTCTGTTTCTGTTTTTATTTTCACTAATTTTTTGGTAATTTATAATTAAACATTAACATTTTTTAGTATTATTCAGTTGATTGAATTCCTTCGTGAGACTGATTGAGATTTACTTTTGTACATTTTAGGAATTATTCATAGTTCCACAACAAAACAATGATTATTATATTTCTTGAATAATTAAGAATAACAATGATCAAGAAACAAGAGTTCCAATACTTTTTGGAACTTCAACTCGATCCTGAAAAATATAGGTGTGAAGGTGGGATTCCAGGAGATCCCATTTTGTTCAATTTTTACATTTTTGTCAATAAATTATATTTATAATTGTTTAGTTCGTTTGGTTGCTATTTGTTTATCGGATTAATGTCACTTTATACTGTGGCGAACTGGAGGGTCTGCGTGTGTGGTAACTCCCGGGCGGAAACGGTAAGTCCTATGAAACTGAAATTTCATATTTAAGACAAATATACGCCCGAGACGTTACAAAACCTTTTTTATCACAATGAGCTTACCAGAAGAGCAACTTGATACCATGCATTTTGCACTTTTTTTCGATTTTCTCGAGAACAGTTCTGACGATTTTGATTAAACTCGCTATATCGATGTAACATTTAATAGGCTTAAACGTCATGTAGGTTTCATTCTGATTTAATTGGTCTGACAGGGCTTAAATGCCAATATTTTAAATTTTCTTCCCCTAAAGTACCTTTAATTTTGTTGATTCTATAAAAATAACTATATTCTCTTGTTACCACTGATGAAAAACAGGTAAATATATAAATTCAATGAATTCGATACCCAACTAAAAGAGAACACAGAAAGAAATATTTTTGTAATGCAGTTTTTTTGTTTTTTGAACATAAGAACAGTTATATAGACGTATAATATATCGTTCGAAAGAGAAAGATTTTAGAAAAAATATTATCTCATACACAAGCTTTTAAAAGTTAATAGAGGGTGATAAAAACCCGATGAAACTAACTGATTATTTTAGATAATAATCTATACTAATATTATAAAGCTGGAGAGTTTGTTTGTTTGTTTGAACGTGCTAATCTTAGAAACTACTGGTTCAAATTGAAAAATTCTTTTAGCGTTGGACAGTCCATTTATCGAGGAAGGTTATAGGCTGCAACCAATAGGAGCGAAGAATCAGTTGAAAATCTAGGAAAAAACGAGAGAAATTAACCTCGCATCCCAATGATTCCAAATGATTTACCTTTTAATTTTAAAATAATTCAATTTCCCGTTAAGTTATCTTTTGCCGAAACAATTAATAAATCACATGGGCAAATATTTAAACACGTAGGAATCGATTTACGTCAAGATCGGGTTGCGGAGAAAATCATTTACATATTCTGCCATAAGAAAATAAAACCAAAAATATCATTTACGCAGAAGTACTTTAAAATATTGGGTTGTCATTACCTCACCCGCCGTACTCTCCTGACATTGCTCCTTCGGATTTTTATATTTTCCGTTTCCTCGAAAATTTTCTACTAGCGAAATCCTAAACTTTAGAAGATGACGTCAAAACGGTCTTTTCATAGTTCTTCAGGAGTAAGGACAGTGATAGTTAGAAAAAAAGGGATAATGGACCTTGCAACCCATCGGAAAAGGGCAATCGCTAACGGTGATAACTATTATGTAGATTGAGAGAATAAATTTTAAGTTGTTCATCAATTTTAATTTTGCCCAAATATCTCTAGCAACTTTCCGGACAACCCAATATATTCTTTTAATAGCGATCATAATAACGGAAATTGACGCAGACGAAGTCGCGAGCAACAGCTAGTATAATAGATTTTTCAATAAAACACATGTTTCTATATAAATTCAATTTAATTAATTCTTTAATAGTTTCACGTATTACTTTCACTTACTATATATAGTAAGTGGAAGTATTGCGATCGTGAAAATTTTCGAATTCCAGTTTTCAACGGAAATACACGTTTTAGGGTCCCCTGAGTCCAAATAACCAAGTCCCGCAAAAAGGTCTGTGTGTGTGTCTGTGTGTGTGTGTGTGTGTGTGTGTGTGTGTGTGTGTGTGTGTGTGTGTGTGGTAACTCCCGGGCGGAAAGGGTAAGTCCTATGAAACTGAAATTTCATATTTAAGACAACTATACGCCCGAGACGTGACAACTTTTTTCATCAAAATGAGCCTACCAGAAGAGGCACTTTTACTATACCATGCATTTTGCACTTTTTTTCGATTTTCTCAAAAACGGTTCCGACGATTTTGATTAAACTCGCTATATCGATGTAAAATTTAATGGGCTTTAATATCATGTAGGTTTATTTAGATAAAAATGGTCTGACAGGGCTTAAATGCCGATATTTTAAATTTTCTTCCCCTAAAGTACCTTTAATTTTGTAGATTCAATAATAATAACTAGATTATCTTGTTAACGCTGATGAAAAACTTGTAAATATATAAATTGAATAAATTCGATACCCAACTAAAGGAGAAAACAGAAAAAATATTTTTTTAATGCAATTTTTCGTTTTTGAACATAAGAGCAGTAATATACATGTATGATATACCGTTGGAAAGCTAAAGATTTTAGAAAAATTATCATCTCATACACAAGCTTTTAAAAGTTAATAGAGAGTGATGAAATTAACATAAAACTAACTGATTATTTTAGATAATAATATAATAGATTTTTGAATCAAACACATGTTTCTATAGAAATTCAATTTAATTAATATATCTCTAACTGTATTTAAAAATTCTTTCATTGATTTAAAAAATGGAGGTAAGTGAAAGTCGTGTGTTGTCCGCACCAGATTTTTAATTTTCTATTGTATTATACTGAAGTGACTTGTCCTAAATTAATAAAGAATTATTATTATTATGTAGGCTTGTTGATTATTATTATTATTATTATAAAATATATAATGTAATTTTCAATAAATAGTGAAAATATCCCTACTTTGTCTTCCTATATTATTATAAAAAAAAACCTTTCTCTCACCACTCCAAAACATCTCCTTTGATATTAAAGAAGGACAATATATCGCAAGAACTCATAGAGTTTCCTATTCCCGTATGTTTTGTTCTTTCCCCGACCATAATTTCGCACCCCGGCATTGTTTTGTTTTTTCCATCCCTCCCTTCCCTTCGCAATCAGGACCCTACTCGAGCCGCCCAATCTTCCACTGCATTGCTCTCCACATCCCGGCTCCTCAATAGCGGTACCCCTTGGCATCCGGACCAAATGGACAGCGCAATCAACCCTTTGGGTACCCTCCAAACCTCAATGGGTGAGGTGCGGTTTTTCGATCGATAGATTTTATCTTTTGGAAATATGTCTTGACTGCGTAGCGTTCATTATCGATATATTCGCACGAAGACTCAGGGGATTTTGAAGTCTGAATCTTTTGGTGTTGTAGATGTACTCGTAATTATTCATTCGTTTTAAATAATTTGGGGGAGAAGTTGATCCTCACCTGATTAAACTTAATTCATTTATTTATTTGAAAACTTGTGTTTATTTTATTATTTTGTGTTATAATCCTGAAGAATACCTTAAATTTAGGCCAAAACGTAGGCACAAATTAATCAAGTTTTCTACTTACTTGAGGGGAGAAGTTGATTCCGGTTGCAGTCAAATAAACACTTAATTAAGTAGAAAAGTTCATTTATTTTTTGAAAACTTAAATTTATTGGTTTGTGTCACATGAAATGTCCGTTTTCAAGGTAAAAGATTTTTATTAAAAATACGATATGAAAACAAGATAATTTTATTCGAAGTATTTACCTTCTTTTTCTACACATTTTTCCCAACGTGACACCAACTCTTTTAACCCCGAACTGAAAAACTCTGAGCTTTGAAGTGAAACAAAATCTAAAACCGTACTTTTCACTTGATCATCATTTTCAAAAAGTTTTCCTTTGACGATGTGTTCTAAATTCCTGAACAGGTGGTAATCTGTTGGAGACAAGTCGGAGAGAATATGGTGGGTGCGGAAGAACTTCGTAGTTCTTCCAATTTTTGCACGGCATGTTTTGAAACATGGGGTCTTGCTGCCGCTCATTGAGATCATGAGGTACCCATGTATCAAGCTTTACAAGTCGGTATTCCCAGCTGAAAACTTAGCAAACCAACGGAGAATAGTCCGTTCATTAACACACCCTTCCCCAAACGCCTTGCAAATATTTCTAGCGGCCTCAGCTACTGAATGGCCGAGTTTAAACTCGTACAAAAATATTACTCGAAAATCGCGTTTTTCCATGTTCATATTTGGAGGTATACTAAAAAGTGGGTAATTGATTGGGAAACTAATGTTTATAATACAAAGATAGAGTATTAGTAACTGTTTACTTTAAATAAGTAAACATTCGAAAGAAAACAACAGAGACCTGCAAAATCCTTTGTGTATTTCAGAAAGTATAAAAACGGACATTTCATGTAAAACAACCCAATAAAAAAAGAACGATTTATTTTATTTTGAAGAATTAATACGTCTCCTGTTTCGCAAACTGATTTAAGAAGAAGAAGGAAAAAATAAAAATAAGAAGACAAGGATTTACTAGAGCATCAATCAAGAGGATTCCCAGAAGTATCAGAGTCTATAATCTTTCGGCATGAGCAAGACCCAAGTACGAGGAAAATACCGAGGAATACATTAGAGCTTTGGTGAATGGGCTTCGGGGAACCTGCGGCATTTCCTTCGGGAAGGGAAACCGGTTAGTGAGTACCCAGCGAACGCTTTAGGGACTTTAACTCGTCGTCCGGGAGTGGTTAAAAATAGACGGGCGATAGCTCTAGGATATGATAGTTAATAGCTAGCCATTAGATTCTCAATGAATAGATATCTAGAGTCAATGGGCCACGGCCGCTTCTCAAACTCTCTCGTGATAGTTCTCAACGGGAACTATTCTTTCATAGACCTGTTATGTTCCTATCCAAGGTTAAGAGATTTAAAAAACCTGCTACAGTCATTATTTTGAATGTTATGTGTATTTTACTTTTATTTTCTTTAACTTTAATAACGAAATTCGGTCAAATGCCCTTGCTCTCTCAAACTGTCTCGTCTACGAGGAGGTTCTTTCATACACCTGTTGTGTTGCCATTCAAGGTTGAGTGGGCAACTAAGAGGTAAAGAATGAGAAATAATTCCTGACAGATGAGCGAAGGTTCAGGCTAATCAGCACCCTGAACAGCCGTTGTTCCAGAAAAACCATTAATATGTACAAAGCCTAAGAGTCTTAATTAGGCATGATGGTTTTTTTTTTTACTTTTATTACTTTCACTTACCTATGTATGATTGTGAACATTTTCGAATTCCAGTTTTCAACGGAAAAACACGTTTTAGGGTCTCTTGAGTCCAAATGACCAAGTCCTGCAAAAAGGTCTGTGTGTGTGTGTGTCTACACAGTCTACTAAGCTTATGATTTTGTTATAGTGCCTTTTTCTTATTCGGTGCGAGTAAGGATGAAAAAGCTGCTTAGGTATGGCGCCTAACCTAAAAAGGTAGTGGATAAGTTTCGAATTACAAAGAGAGCGACAGGAGGTCTAGGCGGGCGGGTGATATACTCTTCGCCGTCGGGAACCGGTTTCCTTCCCGTCCTTCTTTCCCACCGCTGTATTTAAATAATTTTCCCACCAAACTCAGGACCACTGAGGTGGATAACGGAAAGTCGAGACAGAGGTTCATTAATGGCAACAGCGGCGGCGGAATCACTTCGCCAGATTCTACTGATTCTTGTTATATCGGTTATTAATTAATTAATTAACTCGGTCAGGTGTACTATTGAAAATGAATTTTAAAAAATCTTTATTCTATATCAATTACTATTATAGAAGAGTAATTTAGGATATGATTATATCAATTGGAACAATCTCTTCTAATTTTTTCTACTATGCACTATAAAAAACTCGAGTTTAGTACACATGATAGTTGCAAGAGCACAAGAAAAATTAATATGTGATAGTGAAAAGTTAAAATTTGATAGAATTACTATTCATATATATATGAACTTAATGTGAATAAATTATAATATTAAATGACCTATATTGAGATACAATATGGAAATAAATATAATATTGAACATCTGAAGATGAGGCATGGGAAACCTCGAAACGTAATAAGATTTATTATTGACATGTTTTGATAAATAAATACATATAAACAAAATTAGAAGAGATTGTTCCAATTGATATAATCATATCATTATTCTGGGAACAAGTCTCCTTAATACCCCAAAAAAAATTGGTCATGATCTAGTTTTATATATATATATATATAGATTTTGCTTTAACTCCTTCTAAACCGTAAGACGGATTTTTATAAGGTTTTCACAATCATTTAAGTTATTGTTTCCAGAAATAAAATAAATTACAATTTAGCTCTTTTTCAAACGGGAAAAATAAATTTTCTGTAATCTAGTTATCAAAACATTACTCCTCAAATATAAGTGGTAACATAGGCGTATTATATACCGTTGGAATGCGCAAGATTTTAGAAATTTAATATATAATAAAAACTTTCTTAAAAGTTGATATAAAGTTGTTATAAGCTCATAAACTTTATATAAATAAATATAAAACAGTTATTAACCTAATAGGATAGGAACGTTTATTATTTATAGAATTTTTGAATACATACATACCAATCAAGTTGATTTACATGGGAACACTTTTAGTTAGGATAAACTAATACTCTTAAAGCGACAAACTCTAAATCGACCAGATAGAGCTTTTTTAACATAAATGACAACTCATTCAAATTGTACCCGTGCAAAGCATAGTATGGCAGCAATAGTTGAATAATATTTTGTATTCCTATCTACAAAAGTCAGTTAGTTTTATCTGTTTTTATCACTATCCATTAACGTTTACAATTTTTACTTTCACTTACTATAAATAGTAAGGGGAAGTATTGCGATCGTGAAAATTTTCGAATTCCAGTTTTCAACGGAAATACACGTTTTAGGGTCCCCTGAGTCCAAATAACTAAGTCCCGCAAAAAGGTTTGTGTGTGTGTGTGTGTGTGGTAACTTCCGGGCGGAAACGGTAAGTCCTATGAAACTGAAATTTCATATTTGAGACAACTATACGCCCGAGACGTGACAAAACTTTTTTCATCAAAATGAGCTTACCAGAAGAGGCACTTTATACCAAGCATTTTGCACCTTTTTTCGATTTTCTCGAAAACGGTTCCGACGATTTTGATCAAACTCGCTATATCGATGTAAAATTTAATGGGCTTTGATATCATGTAGGTTTTATTTGGATATAGACGGTCTGACAGGACTTAAATGCCGATATTTTAAATTGTCTTCCCCTAAAGTACCTTTAATTTTGTAGATTCAATAATAATAACTAGATTATCTTGTTAACGCTGATGAAAAACAGGTAAATATATAAATTGAATAAATTCGATACCCAACTAAAGGAGAAAAATGAAAAAATATTTTTTTAATGCAATTTTTCGTTTTTGAACATAAGAGCAGTAATATACATGTATAATATACCGTTGGAAAGCTAAAGATTTTAGAAAAAATATCATCTCATACACAAGCTTTTAAAAGTTAATAGAGAGTGATGAAACGAACATAAAGCTAACTGATTATTTTAGATAATAATATAATAGATTTTTTAATAAAACACATGTTTCTATATAAATTCATTTTGATTAATTCCTTAATAATTTTACGTATTTTTATCTCTAACTGTATTTGAAAATTCTTTCATTGATTTTAAAAATGGAGGTAAGTGAAAGTCGTGTGTTGCCCGCACCAGATTTTTTAAATTACAGAGCATAGTATAAAGTAGCATTTATGTTAACAACGGGATAAGTTAAAGTCGTGTGTTACGTGCAACAGATTTTGTTTTTAAAGAAAACAGACTCACATGTAGATATCGTCGTATATCGCGCTATTTGTACTGTAAGTATTGTAGAAAGAATCCCTAATTGAACAGACAACAGAGTACTCAAGTAGTATATGAATGAAAAATGTTTTCATCACATGTTCACTGGCAATTTTCCTTATACAAAACCATTATATCAAGATTTCACCTTACAAGAACACATTAAAACATGGTAATTACAGTTATTAAAATATTCCCGACCACAATCTCGGAGCCTGTATCGACGGTTGCACAACCCCTCCCTCACTTCTAGAAAGTGCTTCCTAGGACGGAGAGTACCCTCACGTAACATGCACTTACATAACCTTAGCAATACTCCGACCGAGTTACCTTGGCACAGGCCTAGCCCACTGACATATAGACCACCGATAAGATAAGGTCACAGGTAATTAGTTTGCGAAGATTATTCTTCAAGCGGGTTGACCTTTTGGAGTTTTGGAGTTCTCGAGGAGGGAGAAGTGTGCAAAAGGAGTCTGTCGCCCCGGGCAAGGGAGGAGTTCAAGTTTTGCCCAAGTTACATTTCATCAGTTCGATCGTTAGGGTTTTAGGTCACTATGGTATTTCACCAGTTCCGAAACGTATTTTGTAACTCATAACTGTTTTGAATTGCTTCTATATTCTAAGGGCCATTGGCAAAACATCATTTTTAATCTGCCTTTAATGTTTGGCCTTTTTATGATTTCATTTTTTATTTAAAGAAATTTACAACTGTATTGATTCAACAAAACAAGTAAATGAGATTACTATATGACTAAAAGACATGGTAGTTCTGTGAAGAAGCGATCCAAGTTTATTATAGGAGGCCCCTTGGCCATTTTCTTTTAAGTCATATCGGTGGACTGTCAGAAATATACTGAGTGTCACATTAACGTCTTGTATATATTTATTGGGTTGTGTCTCATGAAATGTCCGTTTTTATAGTTTCTGAAATACACAAAGGATTTTGCAGGTCTCTGTTGTTTTCTTCCGAATGTTTACATATTTAAAGTAAACAGTTACTAATCCTTTACCTTTGTATTATAAACATTAGCTTCCCAATCAATTACCCACTTTTTAGTATACCTCCAAATATGAACATGGAAACACGCGATTTTCTAGTAATATTTTTGTACGAGTTTAAACTCGGCCATTCAGCAGCTGAGGCAGCTAGAAATATTTGCAAGGCGTTTGGGGAAGGGTGTGTTAATGAACGGACTATTCTCCGTTGGTTTGCTAAGTTTTCAGCTGGGGATACCGACTTGGAAAACTACATGGGTACCTCATGATCTCACTGAGCCGCAGCAAGACCCCATGTTTCAAAACATACCGTGCAAAAATTGAAATAACTGGGCTACGAAGTTCTTCCGCACCCACCATATTCTCCCGACTTGTCTCCAACAGATTACCACCTGTTTATGAATTTAGACAACTTCGTCAAAGGAAAACATTTTGAAAATGATGATTAAGTGAAAAGTGCGTTTTCAGATTTTGTTTCACTTCAAAGCTCCGAGTTTTTCAGTTCGGGGATAAAAAAGTTGGTGTCACGTTGGGAAAAATGTGTAGAAAAAGAAGGTAAATACTTCGAATAAAATTGTCTTATTTTCATATCGTTTTTTTAATAAAAATCCTTTACCTTGATAACGGACATTTCATGTGACACAACCCAATAATAAACCAAAGCTAAAATATTTTATTTTTGAAATATATAAATAAATATGAAATATATAGTAAGGGGAAGTGTTGTGATCGTAAATATTTTCATATTCCAGTTTTCAACCGAAATAAACGTTTCAAGGTCTCCAGAGCCCAAATGACCAAGTCTCACAAAAAAGTCTATGTGTGTGTCCCTATGTCCGCAAAAACTAAAAGTCTTATGAAACTTATATTTCATATTTAGGACAGGTATACGCCCGAGATGTTGCAACAACTTTTTCACTAAAATCGGCTGACCGGAAGTCCTACTTTATCCCATGCATTTTGTAACCTTTTAACGATTTTGATCAAACTCGCTATATCTATGTAAAATTTGATGGGCTTTAATATGATGTAGATTTCATTCTAATTTTAATAGTCTGACAGGGCTTAAATGCTGATGTTTTAAATTTTCTTCCTCTAAAGTACATTTAATTTTGAAGAGTTAAAAAAATTAGTGACATCATCTTATTACTTACTTTTACTTTTATAGGCGTTCCAACTAGGGTTGCCTTTTACATCAGGGCAGAGCACCAGAGGTCGCGGTCCAGCCAATCTCCATCCTGAAGACCTCGGCCTGCCATTTCTTCTTCAACTCCACCAATCCATCTACTTCTGGGTCGTCCTCGTCTCCGTCTTCCTGGCGGTTGCCAGTCCAAAACTCGATTCGGCCAACGCTCTGTAGGCATTCACCTTACATGGCCATACCACCTTAGTCTTCGCTGTCCAATTCTGCTGTTAACAGACTGGCGAACCTCCATTCTCTCCCGAACAATATCATTCCGAAGTCTGTCCCTTCTTGTAACACGTATACATCTTCGCCAAAAGTCCATTTCCACTGCTTGAAGCTTGGAATATAGCATGGATGACATGGTCCATGTTTCGGCTGCATACGTTAAGATGGGCTCGACGATGGTGTGGAAGATTCTTCGTTTGTTTTCCTTTAAAATCGTCCTATTCCACAGAACCGGATGCAGCATGCGTGTGGCTTTTCGAGCTTGCTCTGCTTTTTTCCTAACATCAGTTTCTGATGACCCAGAGGAGTCCAGGTACGATCCTAGATATTTAAAGACATTCACCTTTGTACATGTCTCCGAGTCAACATTTAGATCACCGTCATTTTCAGCGCCTATAGCCATGTATTCGGTCTTTTCGAAGTTTATTTTGAGTCCCATGGACTCGTAGCAATCCCATAGAGAGCACATTATCATCTCCAGGTACACCTTCCTCCGAGCAAACACAACCTGGTCATCAGCAAAGAAAAGGGAGACCAGCTGTTCATCGTCGATAAAGGGTCCTACATCTCCACACTGGTCAAACCATTGCCTTACAGACATGTGAAGGTAAATCTTGAAGAGAGTTGGCGCCATGCTGCATCCTTGCTTCAGACCCTTCGTTCCCGAGAAAGGCTCCGATAGCCGCTTTCCAATCTTCACTCGGTAGATATCATCTCGGTATAGGTGTCTCACAGCTTCTATTAGGGTGCTATCGATGCCCGCCTCTCTCAATGCGGTCCACATTCTGCTCCTTGGGACGCTGTCGTATGCCTGTTCAAGATCCACAAAGGCTAAATGCAGCTCCTGGTTCATTTCCCGAGATTTTTCAATGAGCTGCCTGAGGACGAAGATATTGTCATTACAGGAGCGCCCCGCTGTGAAGCCTGCCTGTTCCTCTGGGGTGAAGAAAGCATCCTCTAATTTATCACGGAGTTAAATTAGAATTGATAAATAACGAAAACATGTGCAGGTTGAGCGAATTTGATAAACAACTAAAAGTAAGTTTGATGATGCTGATTGAAATAGTCTGAAAGGACTTAAATGCTGATATTTTAAATTTTCTTTCTCTAAAGTTTCTTCAATATTGTAAATTCCAAAACATTAACCATATCATCTGATTAGTATTGATAAAGCACAGCTAAATAAACTATTTGAACGAATTTAAGAACCAACTAAAAGAGAAAAGAGGAAAAATATTTATGTAATTCAATTTATTTTCCAGAACATACGAATAGAAAGATAGATTTATAATATAGCGCTGATACGCTGAAGATTTTAGAAAAAATGTTATCTTAAGTCATTTACAAAGTTCTGAAAGGTAATGTAAGGTGACGAATACACCGTAAACCTAGTAGATTATTGTAGATACTAATTATATTGTCATATTATTTAATCTAAAACATATGTTTCAAACAAAACCAAATATAATTCTTTAAAATTGCTTCCACTTTAACTTTTTTTAATAGTTCTTAAATTTTTTTTTACAACCAAAGTAAGTGAAAGTCGTGTGTTGCCCGCATCAAATTTTTTACTTTCACTAACTATAAGTAAGGGAAAGTATTGCGATCGTGAAAACTTTTGAATTCCAATTTTCAACGAAAATACATATTTTAGGGTCCCCTGAGTTCAAATAACCAAGTCCCGCAAAAAGGTCTGTGTGTGTGCGGTAACTTCTGGGCGGAAACGAAAAGTCCTATGAAACTAAAACTTCATATTTAAGACCAATAGAGGCTTGAAACGTTACAAAACTTTTTTCATCAAAATGGGCTTACCAGAAGAGCCCCTTTATACCATGCATTTTGCACCTTTTTTCGATTTTCTCTTCCAAAAAACGGTTCCAACGATTTTGATTAAACTCGCTTTGGTAAACTTTAATACCATGTTGGTTTCATTCTGATTAAAATGGTCTGCCAACAAAAGGAAAAAACAGAAAAAAAAAATTTTAAAGCAATTTTTCGTTTTTGAACGTAGGAACAGTAATATACATGTATAATATACCGTTGGAAAGCTAAAGATTTTAGAAAAAATATTATCTCATACATAAGCTTTTAAAAGTTAATAGATAGTGATGAAAGGCCGATAAAACTAAGTGATTATTTTAGATAATAATATAATAGATTTTTTAATAAAATACATGTTTCTATAGAAATTCCATTTAATTAATTCTTTAATGGTTTTAAACATTTTTATCTTTTACTGAATTTGAAAATTCTTTAATCGATTCTAAAATCAGAGTTAAGTGAAAGTCGTGTGTTGCCCGCGCCAGATTTTTTGAAATGACAATTCACAATATGGCCCTCTAACTTATCATGTACTGATGATGCATTTAATTGCGATAGCTTGTTAATATTATTCAATAGATTTAACTTGTTATAACTTCTTGGTATATTTAATCATAATTACTATTATATTTTATTTTTAATTTATTAAACTATTGGCTAGTATTAAGAGAATAGGAGATGCCACGGAGGGTACAATCTGGAGTCGGGGCAGGTCGCAGGCATTCTTCGACTGTTCCGAATTCCTTCACTAGCGGTCTCTGGTGGCCTTCTCGGTAATTGCTAATCTTAGTCGCATATTAGGAATAGTCTAGGTATAAGTTTATCAGTGATTTCATTCGATACATCTTAACTAGGGTGTATCAGAAATAATATACACAACTTACCCGTAGTGGCGTATCAACGGAAGCTAGGAAATGTTCTAATCTTGAATATTTGACCAACAATTGAGACGTTGATTGCCAAAATGTACTAAAGGACATTTTTTTTAAAGTTGATATTTTCACATATTTGTATTCTAATGGTTTAGTTTTATCTAAATCCGTCATCAAATTTTATCTAAGAAACATAAAAATCCTAAAGGTACTAAATCCACATTTTATTTCATTCCAAAAAGTCCTATATCCATGTTTCGTTCCAAAAGGTACTATATCCTATGTGAACAGATATAACCTTTCCTTTCATTTCCTTCCAAAAGGTACTATATTTTCTACTATACGGTAGGAGCACCTAATCCCGTAATATATCACCTTTAATTTATTGTTTTCATAATTTTATGCATTTTTATTGGTTCATTTAGCATGTCTTGAATCACCGCTATTGTTTTGATTACTGGTTTTAACCTAATAATCAGTTTTTAGGCTATTTGAAACAACTTAGTTGCATCGCTTTGGTTCATTTAGGTTGTTAATTAAATTAAGTTTTTTCATAGTATTTTTTCTTACAGCAACATAAATTTGGTTTAAAATTTTTCACAAACACACATTTTAATAGAATAATGGTATTTGATGCAGCAAATAGTTGGAATTAGCATTCCACGAACTTGCTAAATATGTGAAGAAAATCCGTGCCTGATCTAACCAATTAGTCGATTTTTTTATGTAAAATAAAAGCTCAAAAGTTATTATTTATCAGTATCTATGGTTAAATATTGTTTACACGTCGTTATTAATATAGTTAAATTTTCTAAATTCACACAAATAGTAAATACAAATTTAAAACAAACTTCATAATTACATACTTTGGGATCACTTGTAGCTAGGTAGTTAGCATAACAGCCTCCTATGCCAAAGGTCACGGGTTCAAACCCGCAGGTGGTCCTAGGATTTTTTAATGGGAGTAAAAAATCCTTAGCTATGCCGTCCTTTGGAGGGGACGTTAAAAGGTGGTCCCGAGGCTGTCCGATGTCAGATACTCGTTAAAGATCCCTATTCTAATAAAACCTGGATAGGCAAAATTTAGGACTCCCACTGTAGCATCGTCCGATTAGCCATAGTAGCATAAAGTGACGTTAAATATATAAACAAACAGTTACATACTTTCTTATTATAGTGCGATAAATAGATAAATTGTCCTTTGAATATTTACTTTCTTAATGAAGAATAGATAATCAATGTAATTAAACAACAAAGAAAGATATTTCTCAGAGGGAGAGTAAGGAAATTTACGAAACTTAGTAATTAACGATATAAAGACGTTAGTTATCGGTAATGTATCAGGAAGGTCATAGTGACTGTTACCAACTTATCGCAAGTTATATTCTTCCAAAAAGTACTATATCCCTTTTAGTTCTTTCCAAAAACTACTATATCCATATTATATAATTTAAAATCATCGAATAAGCGCAATAATTTGGAAAAATGAGTTGGCAACACACTTAAAAATCAGCTTTTGATTTTAATAAAAAAAGAATCACGTAAATTGGTCCAATAATAAATAAATGACAGATTTTTGCTTTTCCTGTAAAATTTTCTAAAGTGGATAAATTACATTTTGAAAATCAACGCCTCAATTCATAAAACTTTTAAGGTTCTTCAACTTCATTTGTCTTAATGTTTGCGATAAATAAAATTGTTCTTGAGACTTTCTCGAAAAATCTTAACAAACAATTACATGTACATCTCCTCCTCTTCTCTATTATTATTTTCAAAACCCTAATTTATCATTTCAGATATTGATTATAATTATTGCCTTGTGCTGTATCAAGATTTCTAGACATTTTAAGGTATTTATATAGTATCATATATTTATTTTATAAATATGCTAAATAATACTTATTAAAGTCGTGATTTGTTATTAAAGCCTTAAGGATTTCGAGAAGGTTTTGGTCCGAAAAGAGATGAGACCACTGGAGAATTAACAGATATACGAGACAGCCAAAAAGACACACGGACGTAAAATTCTCTCTGGTAGGTTAGCAACAATACTCTACATGAGAGTACATACCCACAGTCAACGATCAGATTCTGACCCTCTACAAACGTTTTCATAGCAACTTACACGGATACACTATGGCGCTCTTACAAAACATGACGGACAATACTCCCAGAAGGCTGGAAAGAAGTTGGATGGGGGACCTTCTGACCTAAATGCGTAATAGAAAGCATGAAAGAAAGAGGTGCTGCTGGGCATCTTATCTCCATCATGCCTATCACGCCAGAATATTAAAACATTCCTCGATTTCGCTTATTGTCACTCTGATTAACAAGTTTGAATAAAAAATTGTAACTAAAAAAAATATTGTAGTATTTTTGAGCAAAATAAAGCAACGGCATTCAGTATACTTATGAAACTTCAATAAATAAAGAAATATGAAATGGTGAGGAGGTTTAAAATGATTTTTTTTTGCAATCATACTAGCTCTCCTGTAATATATTGCCAGTATTATTTTTAATGTAATTCATAGTGTTTCTTATAATACAAAGAAGTAAAATAGAAAACAAGAAAACCCGATGTATCATATTGTATAAAGATGAAAAATTAATTACGGTTTGACGAGCCTGAGATCGTAAAAACTTGAAATGCTTTTCTCAATCGGACTCGCGCAGAAACCGGTTTCCTCTTGCGGGCAGAATAACCCACTTTTAAGAATCGGATTTTTTTTCTCTTTTTTTTTCGCATTCTATTTTCCAGCAGTTACCACACACATCGGGCCACGTAAAAGGCGTTTAATCTGGTTATGGAAATTTACTTTTGATGTATTTAGAACTCGCCTGGTTTGCAAAGATAAGAGGCATTTTTTTTGCAACGCGACATTTCCTCATTTGACATTCACAGATATATATTTGTGAGAAAAAAAAATCTTGTTTCTTGTGAACCATTGTGACGCCATCAGGTGTGATTCCTGGTAACCCTGAGGAGTTTTTATGGGTCTGGGTTCTTTTGGTTCCGAAAAAATGAATGGATGGCTTATTCGAGTTGAGTAATACCAGTCATATAAATTTCTTATATATATATATATATATATATATATATATATATATATATATAGAATTGCGGAACTTGTATCCTGTGAATATAATTGAGTTGATAGCATCGCGGAGACTCAAATGGGCGAGTAAAGTTGTTGGGCTCGGTTAAGAGCGGATTCCAAGAAAGTTGGTATCCGCTGATCCGACTGGCAGGCGTCCGAAAGGTAGGCCGAAGCGTCGATGGGAGGATTGCGTCAAGGCTAATCTCGGGTTCTTGGGCTTGAACGGTAAACATTGGAGGAGTCTGTGTAGGCGGAATTTAGTGGTATCGGCATCGAACCTTCGGGTTCGCTAAGCCTATTATTATTATATTATATATATATATATATATATATATATATATATATATATATATATATATATATATATTTATATATATATCTGTGTGTGTGTGTGTGTGTGTGTGTGTATATATATGTATGTGTTTAAATAATTATTTCGATTATCTATATTTATAAAAGAAAGTGCCATTTCACGAGATGTTCTGGTCATCTCAGTATCTATGGCAAAATCTATAAAAATGACTATCGTTCTAAAGCTGAAATGTTTTCTGGAGCTTCACTTTACCGGCTAGATGTGCAATAAGGCTGGGTTTGGGAAAATTCATTCAATAAGTAGTTTAAAAAAATATTTTTCTAAAACATAAAACAAAATTGGTTTTCGAATAACCCAAAAAGTACTCATTTGAATGACTATCGAATTCCTAACTGCATTAAAGCAATGTTATCTTAAAACGACCAGTATCAGAAAAGATAATATGTAATAATTTATAACAAATATATTTAAGCATTGTGAGGGTCGTATCCATGTTTGAGATGAACAAAAAACATTTCGTTTCAAGAACATAGTAAGACTTATTTCTTAACCTTGAAAAAACATGGGTTATTCTAGAAGAAGGCTTTACTCACAATTGGGAAAAATACGTAGTTAGGTTATGTTGATATAGCTTCTGTTTAGGAGATGAAACGATGTTATTGAATAATTTTTAAGTGGCTACATGGTGCTGTTATATTATTGTTATCTAGAGTGAATAAAATTTATATCTAACATGAATCTATTATCTTTTATTTATCAGACACAGAGTAACACATTGCTATTTTAGGTGCATTTTTTAGCATAACCCCTCTGAACATATTCCAACACATTACAAATGGCATCGAGAAACGTGAATGTAATATCCCAGGAGATTACACCGCGAGGCCCAGGGCCTGCACGGCCTGTCGCGCCACTGAAAAAAAAAATTGTTATGGTATATTCTATCCGACGGGTATCAAGACTTAAAGGATCCGCAGTATTTGCTCTTCGGAAAACCTACCATTTGTCCTATTGGTTCAATTAAAAATAAAAGATTTAGTCTAAGATAGGCAGGGAGCACCCTTAAATTCTATAAAGAGCTTCAAAATAAAAGAAGAGTTGATAAAATCAGACTAAAAGGGACTAAGAATTCAAAATAGACCTCTTAAATGGAATAAAGATTGAAAAATATGGAAATAAGATAAAAGGGTGGGCCCATTCAAAATTTTGGTAGAGGATACCATCGTAGATATATGAACTGGAATGCGGAAAAAGGAAAATGCCATCAAATTTATTTTTCAGGTGCAAGTTGTCGCTTTATCCTGGTAAAAAAGTGACTGCAACAGGGGGAAGTAATTATTACAATTATCTCTTCTCTCTATATATAAAACGATAATACGATTTTTGTTTCCGCTGACTCCTTCTAAACCACAAGACGGATTTCGATACGGTTACACTATTAGTAAGTGTATTCTTTCCTGAAGGTTTATAAGTAAAATAAATTAAAATTTAGCTTATCTTAAAACTGGAAAAATAAATTTTCTGTAACCAAGTCGTCAAAAAATTATTCCTGAAATATAACTAGTCTGCATATAAAACGATATCGCGATTTATGTTTCCGCTAACTCCTTCTGAACCACAAGACACATTTTGATACGGGTTTCACCATTATTAAGGGCAATCATTTCGGAAGGTTTCTTAGTAAAATAAATTGCAATTTAGCTTTTGCATAAAAGGGAAAAATAAATTTTCCGTACCCAAGTCGTCAAAAAATTATTCCTGAAATATAAGAAGTAACATAGGCGTATAATATACCGTTGAAAAGCGCAAGAATTAAGAAAAGTGAATATGCAATAAAAGAAATCGTACGAGTTAATATAAAGCTGTTGTAAGCTCATATACTTTACATAGATATAAATATAAAATAATTTCAAACCTAATAGGTTAGAAAAGTTTGTTATTTCTATAGTTTTTGAATTGATACATATCAATTAAGTCTATTATTATATGAGAAAATTAAATTGTCCATTATCTTTGCTTCACTTTAAAATAAAAAACAAATAAACTTAGTTGTATGAGGAAGATGGTTGTTAGATAAATTAGAAACACACATTTAAAATAAGTGTTATTTTAATTATGGCACATTATTAAAATTAACGGTCAACAAAACTCCATCGTTATGAAACTTAGTTGTAGGTTAATTACTTGGAATTTTATTATTCTTCTTAAGTAATAAAATCTGTTTATATATATATATATATATATATATATATATATATATATATATATATTGTACTTATAACGTCGCATAAATAGAATTTATTTATGCGTATCCTCTGAACATCAATATCTGTTTAAAGTTTTAGTTTAGGAAGTGTTTATGTGAAGAGAATGCACATTTAATAGTTATTAAGTTACAACCAAGAATTTAATGTTCTTCCTGACCTTATTAAATGTTTTATTACTTTAATAGTATTTATCGGCATTTATTCCTGATGGAATAAGACAAGACGTTTTTATTCCTGGAGAGTCTTCCATTACGGGATCAATTAACGGACGGTAGGAATGTCTTTTAGGATCCGAGGCGATTGTTCCATTGTCTCTCACTATTTTATTGCTTCGTCGACATCTTCTCTTTCCATCGATTTTCTTATCCGCAGCCTCTCAGTTTTTATAAATATTTATTTTTTTTAGTTTAAATGTTTACTTTTAAAAAAATCTAAAAAAGATTTTGTTTTTTTTTAAATCCCGAAAACCGTTTGAATTAAAAAAATAAACATTTAGGTAAATTACGTTTATTTTATACCAAATCGATCGCCGAAGTTTGTGTCAAAAAAGCCGCAGGGCAGATTTAGTGTACTTCGCAGATTTAGTGTAAAGGCTTTAAATTTTTTTTCTTGACTTCTGTTCGTTGGAAGTTCTAGGGTTTTCTTTATCGACCGCACGCAGTTTATCGTCGTTAGGCCTGAATTAGGAAAAAGGGTAATATAATCGCCGTCATTATGAGATTAAAGGGAAAATATCGAACAGTATAGTTCTGAGAGAGGGTCCTTGAAGTTCGCCTGACCATCTTCCCATCGATATGAAACAATCATATAGTATTCATATTATAAAATGTATTCTCTTTTAGCATCATTCTAAGTAAAAAAAAGGTATTTGTCTTTTGTGCAAATAATTATATTAACATTTTTGTTTCATTTGTGCTATTATATAAAGAGGGCGTGTGTTTCGAATTCGGAGAGCTTTGATTTGAGGAAATAGAGGTTCAATTTGAAAAAATATTTTAATATTATTCAGGCATTTTACTGAAGAAGAAGTTAAACTTTCTAATAAGCTATACATTCATGAATACATGCAATCTAATTATTATATATATATATATATATACTGTTGGAGGGGACAGCGTATAGTAGAGGACCCCCAGAAGTGTACACAATCCTTTAAATAAAGTACGGGAGAAGTTAGTTGCAACTTGGGGGGTGCAGTCAAATGAACACACAATTAAGTATAAACTTAATTTAATGGTGTCGACGTTTTGGCCTAAATTATAGGCCTTCTTCAGGGCTATAAAATAAATGATAACAACCACTAGTAGAATACAATATATAAAGATAACTAGTAAAAGAAATTATTCTGATACTTAAAAACAAAGTGAAATAGGGCAAAAGAAATTTAATAAAAGGTGAATAATCAAACTTTAAAAATACCAACTATAAACATTTATACAATATATATTATAACTGCCGGGAACATATTTCAGCATTATAATAGTAACAATTGCATAGTGCAATATTTTCAGCAGTAACTGTTTTTTTACCTTCACTTACCTATATATTAATGTGTTATACATATAGGTATATAGTCCTATGTGGTATATATATAGGTATATAATATATAGACTATATAGGACTATATATTATATGTGGCTAGCGTAACAGCCTTCCATGCTAAAGGTCACAGGTTCAAACCCGCAGGTGGTCCTAGGATTTTTTAATGGGAGTAAAAAATCCTTAGTTACGCCGTCCTTCGGAGGGACGTTAAAAGTTGGTCCCGAGCCTGTCCGATGTCAGGTACTCGTTAAAGATCCCTATCCTAATAAAACCTGGATAGGCAAAATTTAGGACTCCCACTGTAGCATCGTCCGATTAGCCATAGTAGCATAAAGTGACGTTAAATAAATAAACAAACAATAAACAATATATATTAAATATATAGTAAGGGAAAGTATTGTGATAATGCCAATTTTAGAATTTCAGTTTTCAACAGAAATACACGTTTTAAAAGGCCAAAGATTTATTCGCTTTGAAGAGAGACCTGAGTTTAATCCACGGACGGTCAATAGACACGTAGTGTGTCTGATTTTTATTATTGTATTTTGTAATTTGTAAATTGTTTATTTTTTATTTGTTTATTTGCTATTTGATGTCATTTTGAAAAATAAAAACAGACTTTTCTATCTATCTACACGTTTTAAAGTCCCCAGAATCGAAATAACCAAGTCCCGCAAATAGGTCTGTGTGTGTCTCCGTGTGTGTCCAGCGCGTGAACGGAAATTCCTATGAAACTGAAATTTCATATTTAAGACAAATATACGCCCGAGACGTTACAAAACCTTTTTCATCAAAATCAGCTATAAGCATTTTGCGCCTTTTTTCGATTTTCTCGTGAAATGTGAAAAATGTGAAAATTTAATAGGCTTTAAAATTATGTACGTTTCATTCTGATTCAAATAGTCTGACAGGGCTTAAGTACCTTTAATTTTGTAGATTATATAAAAATAATCACATCATCTTGTTACCATTGATAAAAAACAGGTAAATATATAAGTTGAACGATTTCGAAAAACAACTAAAGCTGAACAAATAATTTTTTAAAACAATTTTTTGTTTTTGAACATAAGAACAGTAAATGTGAAGAACAGTAATATTGGGGCCGTTTTTGGGAAAAATGTGAAACCTAAAGTTAAAAAAATAATTTTTACAGTATGAGAAAAAGAGTTAATAATTTATTTTAATAATTAGGTAATAGAAAATTAATTTTTTTTTAGTTCACATTTTTCATTCTGTAAAAATTTTTAATTTTTTACTATCTAATTATTTACCATTTATTAAATTTCTTTTGCCCTTTTCTTTCTAATTATTATTATATTTGTCAATTGTCATAATTACTGTTTCACTTTGTTTTTAATTATCAATATAATTTCTTTTACTTATCATCTTTATATATTGTATTCTACTACTGGTTGTTATCTTTTGTTTTTTATACCCCTGAAGAAGGCCCATAATTTAGACCGAAACGTCGGCACCATTAAATTATGTTTATACTTAATTGTGTGTTCATTTGACTGCCCCCTCAACTAACTCTTATATTTACACACGGTCAACCATTCTCACTTTACTTTAAATAAAGTACGTTTGAACTATTCCACAAAAGGGTAATAATTATGATTTTAGGTAATTTAATGTCCTTATTCAACACATTTTAAAATTCGGTGATTGATATACAAAATTATACTTACTCGAATTAGATAAAATTTACTAATTAAAACTATGGTCATATCTGGTTCTAAAACATTTTAAAACTCAGAAGAAATGATAAGAAACCTGATTAACTCGTAGGTTTGGTTATTTTGCCGCTAAATTTGAAGAAATAAGCAGAAATTCTGATTGTATGAAAGTTTTATAAGCAGAACTCAGTCATAGAATTAGTAACTTTCAGTATTTTTTAGAATTCTAGTACGTCAACAGTTCTTTAAAATCGATTTATATTTGGTAGCATAAACGTACATTTTTGGAAGTTTTGGATTTTAACCTCACTTTCACTACTTTCTTACATTAAGTTTTTTATTTAAGTGAACAAAACTGATCTTTTGTCCTCATTTTTTTCAAGATATTTTTCATATATTTCTGTCTGACATCGTTAACTGCACAAATGATATAATTCATATATCATATATAATTCAACTCATTAACATACCCCCGAACCCTCTTTTTTTCTCTTTAACTGTTGGTTTTGCCGATAGGAACAAATGTAAATGTTAATAAAATCATTAATAGATAACTTTTTTTTCTTTTCAGGTCGCTGGAAATTTTCGAAAAAAGTCGGAAAAAACATAGTGATTTGCTCAAAGAGCAGATGTCTGCAGAAGGAGGTTCAGTATTAGGAGGTCCCTTGAGGTACCAGAACACTGCCATTCTGTGGGTAACGGCTGAGCAGGTAAGTCATCGTGTATAACATATTGTACGTTAAATATCATGTACGTAACATAAATATAGTATTGTTTACCATTTAGGGTTAGTGCCTTTTTAGATAAAAATCTTAAAAAATGGACATTCAGAACAAATTTGTAACCAAAGTTAAATGACAAACGGAATTGAGAAACAAATCAAAAGAAAGTATTTTCAAAAATTAATTTCAACATCACATGAAGCAGTGCTCATCACAGTAGGAGCGGTAGCTCGCGATCGATTGTGAAGAACCCACGAAATAGAAAATGAAGATCCAGCACAATATTGAGGAACGGAACCAACGGTGGATTAACACACCAAAGGGAATACTCTTTGAAAATACTCAAAATCATAGTTTCGGCCTGGATATCGATCCCCAATGCCCATCTTGTAAAGTTCCGGAAACTGCTGAATATTTGGTCTTGACCTGCACTTCATTTGATTTCCCAAGAGCCAAGCTAAAGGCCACAGGAACAATATAACAGGTCAAACTCCGGTAGTGTGTATCAGTGATGTAAAGTATTGATGCCAAATTTCGTTCAGCCTACTAGGCCAAAAAAGAATTTTAACAAATAAAGTTATTAAAATTATATCAATATATTCTAAACCACGGAAGATCACATATAATTATTAAGGTACATTTCGGGCTGAATAAATTCTTCCATAAATACTCAATTTTTTATTTCATCAGCATGACGTTTCCGGATATTCTCCCATCTTCAGAAGTCTACAAAGTATATTAAGCAATTACCATTACATTAAAAATACTATACTGAAGTGAATGGTTTAAAAAAATTTATAAATTAGGTGTCTATTGATAACAAAATTTAAAACTAGTAAATAACAAATTTAAAATCAGAAGGAGGCATTAAAAGCAAAAATTAACAATGTTACATAGTACTTAGTTAAATAAATATTATAAAATTACCTTGTTATATATTCAGAACTCCCAGTATTTTCACCAATACGCACATTCCCCTAGGTAAATTAGTAAAAATGAAGTCCATATTTAACAACATTACATCTGAGCAAGAGTATTGCTCAGATCTTTGTTCTCAACTGGATTAAAGATTAGACCAATTTTTGACTTGTATATGGTTATTGTTATTTCATATTGTTAAATTCTTTAAAACATTTTATTATTAATTATTTATATTATATTTTTTTAATTAAATCAGAATAGTGGTAAGTTAACTGTCTTGAGTCAGTTTTAAAATTCACGGTGTTATCTATATTTTTATTGATATATATAGCCTCTATGGTTTTTCTATTTTGTTAATTTTTGACTATTTCACTAAACAAGACAATGAATAACAGATAAATAAATGAAGAAGTTTTTCTGAGATCAAAAAAATCTTTTTTTTTTTGTTTTTTGTAAATTTATTTATTGAAATTTACAACTGTATGTTCATACATCAAGTAAATATGCTACAATGATAATACACATGAAAAAAAAAAACATGAAGAGAAACTGCCCATTGGCAGCACTCTAGTAGTGAATCTACACAAGAAGGTCTCGAGGCCATCTTCTTTTCAGACGCCTCGGCGGATTGAAGTGGAAGCAAGGATTGAAACTAGTAGATTAGAGTGGGAGTGGAGTTTTTCATGGAAGGAGTGATACCTGGTACAGGCCAAAAGAAAATCTAAAACCTAAAAGTTATAGCATGATATGTCGGAATATGACAAGAACTGCTTTCAGACATTTATCAGTAGAGTGTTTTTATAGTAAGTGAAAGTATTGCTCCAACGATTTTTTGGTATCTAGTTTTCAACGGAAATACTAAGATTTTTTTTTTTTTTTTTTTTTTTCAATACTTGTTAGGAAAAATGATATTTTTGAGAGTTGAACTCCTTTGTATATTTTTTTTGGAAGAGGCTTTTTGCATGAAAATGATGTCAATAAATCTACATTGTTATTGACAAGGTATTATAGAACAATTTCTACGCCTAGACAGTTTGAGTGATTTTAGTAGTTTTATTGCTCAACTTTCAAGCGTTATTGTATCAAAAAACTGTTTAAAAAATCAATTTTTTTATTTTTTTTTACACCCCTTGGATTTGCAAGGGTTTGAGTCAAAGACTCATTGAACCTGCTACACTCCCTCAACATGAGCACTTTACCGTACTCGAGGCGGATGTAAAATTTTTGTTAATGTATCCTTAAATAATTGCCGCAATTAGAGGGAGTAGTGTTGAGCGTGTGAATGGCAGTGAAAGATGGAAGAGGCTGTCGGGAGATTTGCGCCGTATCCGCTTCTCAATAGCAACGTTACTCGCATCTCCGTCTTATTAATATCCAAATACGGAGTGAATAGTTATTATTTTTTTAAATAAATATATATAACATAACTTTGTAGCATTATATTTATTATTTCTGTAGAAAACGTTTCTCTTTCTGAACCTAAAAGATTTTTAAGTAGGGTGTGTTGATCTACTTTAAATTTAGCAGCACGTACTTGGCAAATACATTAATCTTTCATTAACGACAATAGGGCTCGCTACACCTGTTGAACAAATCCGAAACCTAGTGTTCTATTTCATATTCCATTTGTCCTTGATCTCATCCCATCCAAATTCTCTGCCATCAGAAGCTTACTCACCTTCCTAATCCCTTGGCACACCCCCTATCTAGTTCCAAACATCCCTATAATCCTCCTCATAGGTTGAAGCGGCAGTGGCCCAGAGATCTCTTGTAAATATGCCATTGGAGTGCTGGCAATGGTTGACTTCTCCACTCATGCCCTGAGTGTATGTGGCTCTAGCGCCCTCGCTCAGCCTCCATTGGTTCTTAAGATCAGTGACGCGGCTGAGTGAGAGGCGCTGGGATCTCCTGGCATTGTGCCTCGGAATCCACTAGTGGATCTCGGGGTTTGATTCGGTGATCCCAGGGGCAGTTTGTAAATATTGTAAATAGATATGAATGAGATAAATGTTGTTATTATTTTCTTTATATATTTATATATATTATTTATTTTATTTTATATACATATATCTTTTCTTCTTTATTTAGTCTTTATTAATTATTCTTGTATTTTTTTATACATATAATTTATTTTATTCTTTTTATTTTTATTTTTTTACGATGTACATATAGCATGAATGGTTTCTTCTAGCTGTAATACTCATTGCCCCAGTAGGTGGCAGATTGTATTATCTCCAATAAAAAAAATAAAAAAAGTGCTCTATTTAAGACAAACGTCTTTCTTGGTACATTTCTCTTCTCGTATAAAATGTTAGCTGGATTCTCAATTTACAACTCCTTCTAAACCACTGGACGGATTTTGATACGGTTTTTTCCTATCATTTATGGAATTCTTTCCTGAAGGTTTATCAGTAAAATACATTGCAATTTAGCTTTTCTTTAGGAAGGAAAAATAAATTTTCTGTGACCAAGTCATAATAAAATTACAAATAATATACCTTTGAAAAGCACTAGGTTTTAGTTATATACAAATCAGATATTCGCCCGTTAATTACATACGCCTCGACAGTTTGAATCTCAACCTGCTTGACTTACCATAAAAAACTTGAAATGATTCAAAACCAATCAATGTGGATAATTAACAATTACATCACTACAATATCATCTATGCTCCAGGACTTGCAGCTTCCAACAATTAAACATTTTGTCCACACTCAAACAGCTTCTTACTTCAATAAAACACCAACCTCCGAAAATAAATTAAAAAAGGAAACAGGTAAATAAAACTTCTCTGAAACGCTACGAAAAGAATAAAAGAATTAAACATTTGTTATTAACTTAAGGTGGTTTGTTTTAATTTCTAAATTTTATATTTTCAATTATTTTGTCCGTTTTTTACTTTCACTTACTATATATAGTAAGGGGAAGTATTGCGATCGTGAAAATTTTCGAATTCCAGTTTTCAACGGAAATACACGTTTTAGGGTCCCCTGAGTCCAAATAACCAAGTCCCGCAAAAAGGTCTGTGTGTGTGTGTGTGTGTGGTAACTCCGGGCGGAAACGGTAAGTCCAATGAAACTGAAATTTCATATTTAAGGCAACTATACGCCCGAGACGTGACAAAACTTTTTTCATCAAAATGAGCTTACCAGAAGAGGCACTTTATACCATGCATTTTGCACCTTTTTTCGATTTTCTCAAAAACGGTTCCGACGATTTTGATTAAAATCGCTATATCGATGTAAAATTTAATGGGCTTTAATATTATGTAGGTTTTATTTGGATAGGTCTGACAGGGCTTAAATGCTGATTTTCCCCTAAAGTACCTTTAATTTTGTAGATTCAATAATAATAACTAGATTATCTTGTTAACGCTGATGAAAAACAGCTAAATATATAAATTTAATAAATTCGATACCCAACTAAAGGAGAAAACAGAAAAAATATTTTTTTAATACAATTTTTCGTTTTTGAACATAAGAGCAGTAATATACATGTATGATATACCGTTGGAAAGCTAAAGATTTTAGAAAAAATATCATCTCATACACAAGCTTTTAGAAGTTAATAGAGAGTGATGAAATTAACATAAAACTAACTGATTATTTTAGATAATAATATAATAGATTTTTTAATAAAAACACATGTTTCTATATAAATTCAATTTGATTAATTCCTTGATAGTTTCACGTATTTTTATCTCTAACTGTATTTGAAAATTCTTTTATTGATTTTAAAAATCGAGGTAAGTGAAAGTCGTGTGTTGCCCTTACCAGATTTTTTGTGTATAATTCTCATACAAATAACATTTTGTTTGTATAACACTCATAGTATCCTTACCAAACTCCAAAATCTTCCAGCATCCAACAGCGCTTTACGCTGGTTTCAATCCTTCCTCTCTGATCGCTCTCAGTATGTAGTAGTGCCAGATCAACCTCCTTCCAGTACTCTACTTCTATCGTGTGGTGTTCCTCAGGGATCGTCTCTATCTCCTACCCTATTCCCTATCTAAATTAATGACCTGCCTCTCCATATTAATCACTCTAAATACCACCTCTATGCTGACGATTTCCAAATATACCTCTCCTTCCCACCTTCCGACCTATTACAAGCTACAAAAAGATTACAAGAGGACATAAATCGAATAAGCCACTGGGCTGAAGTAAATAAGTTAAAGTTAAATGTTGAAAAAACAAAAGCAATTGTAATAGGATCCCATTACCTACTGAAAACTGTCCCTCATATCCTAAACCTGTTCCTCAATAGTAATTCTATAAAGTTCCACCCTACTGTCCGAAATCTGGGAGTAACCTTCGACCAAACTCTATCCTTCAAAAATCTTATTTCCGAAACCACTCGTCGTACCCTTTCAACCTTAAAGCGACTGTATCCCCTTCGTCACCTATTCCCAATTGAAACTCTAAAACTCCTCGTTACCTCTCTAATATTCCCCCACTTCGACTATTGCTGTACGGTATATGGTGGGGTGTCGGAGGAAAGCTTAATATCTGAAGATTGGTGAGAATAAATCTGTAAATTAACATTTTTAATCTGAAACGGAGATTCGGAATCGTTATCAATCAACCTGTCTTACCTCACTTATGCTAAACAAACACCAGACGATTTTTTGAGATGTCGGCTTGTATTTTTGTTTATTCGATTAACGTCAATTTATGCTACAGTGAATAATCGGACAATACTATAATGGCAGTCCTAAATTTTGTCTATCAAGGTTTAATTAGGATAATTCAACTAGTACCAGACACCACACTAGCTCAGGGCCATTGTTTCTTGCGACTTAAGCAAGGATTGTTTACTGCTTTTAAAATATGTTTGAGTCCTCTGCCGGATTCTGGACAGTGACCTTGGGCATAGAAGGCTGTTTTGTTAGTCACTACACTACAGGAGACCCACGTGTGACCTGTGTATTTGACCTCAGCTTTGATGATACATCTGATATAATAAATAGATAGATGTGACGTAGCGCCCTCACCTCCTGAGCGAGGAAGGAGGAGGAGATGGAGTTGTAAAGACGAGGACAGAGGTTGACAGGAGAAGGACAGCCTTATCTGTAAGTGCCTCTATCGCTCTTCCTGTCGGGGAGATAGTCTCTGTACTCTTCTCTATTGTGTACTCTTCTGGGGGTCCTCTACTATACGCTGTCCCGTCCAACAGTGTATATATATATATATATATATATATATATATATATATATATATATATATATATATATATATATATATAAATAAATTCTTTATTATTCTGGAACAAGTCCCTTTAGAATAACATCGACATAACATATAAATTGGGCTTTAGAGTCTTAGAGCAATTATAAACAATTTATCTAAAACTAATAGAAAACAGACATACGCAAATATTTTAAAAATAGAGTCAATTACAATTTTGTTATGACTGGAGGGTCATGAGATGAATTAATAAGCGGGATTTGAATGTAGGAAGAGAGTAGGAGTGACGGATAGAAAGAGGAATAGAAAGAGGAATAGAATCCCATAGGATTGAGGATCAGATAAGGAACGATCTGTCAAAATGTGCAGTTTGGTGTGCATTGTGTATAAACCTGAAGGCTTAGAGCGAGTACAGCAGGAATGGACAGAGGATTTGAATTGCAAAAGGTCAAAAATGTAAGATGGACGGCGTGATTGGATAACTTGGTACAGGAAATACTTGCGACGATTGGAAGGATAAGGCCACTTTAACTCGCTATAAAAGTCGAAGACGGAGGTGTGCCTCGGGACACCGAAGATAAATCGAACAAAGCAATTAATTAGGCGTTTTCTTTTTACTTCGAGACCCCCAGAAACACAACCGTATACGGTACAGCAGTAGTCAAAGTGGGGGAATATTAGAGAGGTAATGAGGAGCTTCCGGGTTTCATACGGGAATATGTGACGAAGGAAATTCAGTCGCTTTAAGGTGAAAAACGTGCGGCGAGAAATTTCGGAAATATGGTTCTTGAAAGAGAGGATTTGATCAAAGGTTACTCCCAGATTCTTGGCGGTTGGGTAAAACTTTATAGGGTTATCATTTAGGAAAAGGGTTGGGATATGTGGAACAGTTTTTAAGAAGTGATGGGATCCTATTACAATGGCTTTTGTTTTATCAATATTTAGTTTCAGTTTATATTTGATTATATATATATATATATATATATATATATATATATATATATATATATATATATAAGGTTCATTTAAAAACCCCTTTACCTCTACTATCCATCAAGAGGGTTTAGTACTTAGTGATTCGTACTGTTTCACGCCCAACGACCAAGTAATAATGAGTCGATCACGCTCAGCCGCCAGGTTTTCTCTTCTCCCCATTTTGGGTACCAATTTTACAGAGGCTGGGTGTGCCCCAGGAGGGTTTGCATATCCCAGAATCGCTGCACAGCTAAAATAACAGAATAAATAATTCTATGTTCAAATCCGGAATCCTGAGAACAATAGACCAGTACTTTATCCACTAGATCATGCCGCTCCCATGTTTATTTATTAAGGAAGAATACACTTTTGTGTGTCCTTAAAAGTATTTGCCATCCTACTGTTCAATAATGGTAATTAAATTATAGTTGTAATTGAATGTTGTGTTCTTTGAGTACTGGATTTTTATTTTATGGATTTTAAACTTTTGACAAGATGAGAAGATATAGAGAGGGCACTGTCTGAGCGAGGTGTAGACCGTGGAACAACCTTGGCAATGATGAGTCTCTATAAAAAGATGAGGAATGTGATTAGGACCAGAAATCACATTTCAAAAGAATTTGAGACTACACTGGGTATCCGACAGGGCTGTAACCTGAGTCCTTTGCTCTTCATCATGGTTCTGGACTTGGCACTAAGGAGAACCAAGCCTATAATGAGGAAATTCCAGCTGGGGCACAGGAACTTGCACCCTACCAGATATTCCCTGATGGCCTTCGCTGACGACATCGTCTTGCTGGCTGCCAACGAATGAGACCTCCAACACAACATAAATGTCCTCCAAGAGGAATTATCCGCAATAAATATGAAGATCAATCCGGGGAAGACGAAATGCAAGCGTATTGGAAAGAAACCCCGAAGGATAATGAGAGTAATACGGGTTGGAGGAGAGAGATTAGAGCAGGTTGACAGTTTTAAATATCTGGGAGCTCATCTCAATGAGAGTGGCTACATAGACGAGGAAGTGGCCCAAAGAATTGGAGCAGCAGGCAAGATGTTCTGTATGGTCAGGCGAGGTTTCCTTGGGAGAAGAGAAGTGACAAAGCAGACCAAGCTGGCAGTCTATAAATCGACATTCCTCCCTATTCTATCGTACTCCTCAGAATCGTGGACCCTCACCACAAAACACAGGAGTCAGATACAAGCGATGGAAATGAGGTATCTACGAAAAATAGAGAGGAAAACAAGAAGAGATAGAATAAGGAACGCCACCATACGGGCTAATCTCGATGTCAAACCGGCAGAGACCATACTGGAGGAGCAAAAACTGAGGTGGTTTGGACATCTTCTTAGGATGGATCCAGACAGAAATGCCAGGAAGACCTACCAGACGCGCACGGAAGGAAAAAGACCCAGAGGAAGGCCGCGCATCTCCTGGGAGGATAGTGTAAAGGAAGCATGCAGGAAACAAAGAATAAATTGGGACAGGAGAGCAGAGTTGGTGCAGGAGAGAGACAACTGGGCCAGACTCTATAAGCAGGACCCTCACACCCAACAGCGGTAGAAGGGGGAATGATTATGATGATGATGATGATTTTAAACTTGGATAAGACACAGGATTTTATTTCGTCCACAGTTTAAGATTGACGCATTAATTTGTCTGTTATTATATTTAATTCAATTATTCATACTTTTAGAATTTGTAGAGCGGTCTTTGCGTAAGATGTAAGTTTATCACCAGAGCTTAACGCATTACTTATTTTATTTATTTATTTATTTTATTTTTTTTATTGTTTTCTATTGAAGTGCTATCCCTGGGTAGTTTTTCACAAGACATTTTCAAGCCCATAATTGTTATTAGCCCATTTACTTATTGTGATTATTTTAAGTACAGTTGTAAATATCAATAAAATGTTTTTTAAAAAATTCTAGATTGTGTCCCTTTACATTTTGCTTTCATTTTTACTGTTATCATTTATTTCAGAGGTTAACACTTTACAGCGATTGTTGGAAATATTCAATCACAAAATATGTCAGTTTAAAATGTCATTTACTATATTCTAAGGTATTATTTTTTATGTTCTAAGATGGAGGCTATAATTATTGTTAATTATTAGTTTAACAGCTTTTTAGTCAAATTAATGAACGTACCTAATTCTATAATATACAGATTTTTAAATGAATAGTTATGGAATTATTATTTTCTTACAACAGTTGAAGAAAAATGTTGTTGGTATTGCGGGAACTGTAGCTACACAGCGCCTCAAGAAAGAAATCGGTAATACATCTATATGTAATAAAAATAAAATTTAATTTAATTGAGTATTTTATTCTTTCAATCGCGTTTTATTCTGTTAACAACATTTTACAATATCTAGTCGACGTTTCGGAGTTTTTTTTTAGTGAGCCAATAGAATTGTTTCTGATGACACCTACCAATTTCTTATAATAACGTTAGAAACATTAAATAGATATACCACCCAAATTAATAGTCTTGAAAATAGTGGTGGGAGGGAGGGAAGACCTCGTCAGCCATCCCATAGGGCATAGTGTGAGTGAAAGCCGACGACACTGCTGAAGAAGCGATGACATTATGTATAGAATAAATGTGCATGATAAACACTTGAGAATGACTCTGGAGGCCGAAACCTTTTAAATTATCAAATAAAATTAATGTTTGTTGGGACTGGCTAAAAAATATATCTTAAAATAGTTTGTTTTCTCATTTAACGCCATTTTGCATCGCTATGGCGGGAGTTCTAATTTTTTTTTTTTTTAATTTAATTTACAACTGTATTATATAACACAATGAGTAAATATGCAGGGTGAAAAAAAGTCGTGGAAATGTCTTGAGAAAAGAACTACCCATTTGTAAGCCCTTCACTAACTATTTTAAGGCAATAGGTCCCGAGGCCAGCTTCTTTTTAATCGCCTCGGAGGGTTATGAGGTATATCTAAGGAAGATGGATTACGGACAAGTGGGTTTGTGTGGGCAGGGATTTTAGAATGAAAATGGGATGTTGAGGTCATTATGGAGGAATTGATTTGTTGCAAGATAAGGGGCATTCAGGATTTTTTATTGTAAGGATATGATGCGTGGATGAATTAAATGGTTTAGTAGAGCTCCAAAGCTCGATTCCATATGCACAAATAGGTCTGATAACAGTGATGTAAATGAAGATCCGCTTAACATGATGGAGACCTAGGTATCGGATTTTTTCTACAGCAGGAAGTATGATGTTATTAAGGGGCTGGAAGTCATCGTTTTGCGAAGAAGGCTAAAGGTGATTTGGGGGATTAGTTCTAAATACAATTAGAAAGACCTTATAACTAAATACAAATACAATTATGATTTAATTAGCCCATTTGCTTGTTGTATATATAATATGTACAGTTGTAAATATCAATAAAATGTTTAAAAAAAAAAAAAGGATTTAGAAGGTTTAATTATAACAGGGATATTTAACGTGTACCTAACATAGCACAGGTTCGAGACCACCATTATACGTATTCACTGAAGTACGGCATAACCAAGGATTGGTACTCCCTTTAAAAAGGCTAGCAAGCAATCAGAACCGTGGTTACATTAAATTTCTAAAACACACCGCATTAACTGCAAAAGGGGCAATGATATAATCAGCCAATTAGAACAGAAATCGCAATTTTTATAATTCCAGCTAAAACATAGCGGGTGGACTTATATCTATACGGATGGATCCAAAATAACAGATGGAGTGGGCTCCGCTGTAATCTCGGAGGGCGTAAAAATGTATTCATTACCACCTTTTTTTGTTCATCATATCACGCTGAGTTGCTTGCAATAAATCGCGCGGTGCATGATTTCATTAGCAGCACTGGGAACGCATTTATCTGCACAGATTCCAAATCGGCTCTTAAGGCCATTTTTTAACAAATACATTTTCTGTGGACCCACTTGTGGTAGATACCTTAACACAATTAAAGGCATTGGAGAGGGTTGGTAGTAGAATAGAATTTATGTGGTCACCTGGTCACTGTGGCATAAAAGGAAACGAGCTAGCTGATAACAAAGCGAAACTAGCTGTCACAGAAGGTCTGTTTGTTCCGGGTGCGTCAACGCGGAAAGTAATCGCCCTCATAAAAGAAAAGGCTATAGAACATTGGAAAAAAAGGTATGTTTTTTTATGAGGGAGAATAAACTTAGAGTAGTAGAACTTTCAATGAAACCCAACCGAGCAGACCTACGGCTGTGCGGGAAGGAAGAAGTGGTACTGGCTCGACTGAGGATTGGCCACACAAGGCTACCTGATGACGAGGGGATCACCGCCTCAATGTACCTCCTGTGGGGTTATCCTCATAGTACCACATATACTGTTGGATTGCTTTTTCTTCGAAGCCGAGCGAAGAAGGATTGGCATGGAGGCTGACATTGGGACAATATTACAAAATACCCAGGAGTCAGCCACAAAACTGATGGATTATCTAAAAGATACATCAATATTTTACAAAATTAAAAAAAAAAATGTTCCTGTTTTTGATTTTTAATATTTTATATATATTTTTATTTTATTCTTTTCTTATCCTAGGGCCTGTCCTTTATACAGTCTATACAGCTGATATCCCAACCCATAGATAATGATCCATTTACTGCCTCCCACACTCTTCAATCCCACATCCGAGACCTTGAAGTATGGTGTCAGAAATGGAGGATTAAAATTAATTCTAACAAATCCCACCCTTCGCCGTAAACCAATGACTTCCTGCCCCACAGTATCCTTTAATGACACTCCACTAGCCCCTGTTAAACAGATTCGATACCTCGGACTCCACCTTGAAAGACGTCTGACTTGGAATCCCCATACAAGACTGAAAAGACAAGAAACTGCCCGACGTTTTCGACTACTCCAACACTTACTGGACAAACGCTCCAATCTTCCACTTACTTACAAAAGACTTATTTATATGACCATCATAAGACCGATATGAACTTACGGAGTAGAGCTATGGGGCTCTACCAAACCATCAAATTCTTCTCGTATCCAATCCTTACAACCCAAAATCCTTCGTAAAATCCTTAACGCTCCTTACATCGTCACTAATAAGCTCATCCATAAAGACCTTAATATCCCATATGTTACTGAATTAGCCCGAACCAGATATCAATCATTCCATGAAAAACTCCATTTCCACTCTAATCCACTAGTTTCTAGACTATCATCCTCTTCGATTCCTGATAATCTTCCGAGGCGTCTGAAAAGAAGATGGCCCCGCGAGACCTTCTAGTTTAAAATATTTTTAGAGTGCTGCCGATGGGTGGCATCTCTTCATGTATTTCATGTTAGATTACTATATCCATCACATTTACTTGTTGTATATAATTATACAGTTGTAAATATCAATAAATATGTTTAAAAAAATGTATATATATATTTTTATTTTATTCTTTTCTTATATGTAATTATCTTATATAATTGTTTGTATTTAACTTAAAATATTGTATTTGTATTATTATTTTAGGGCTAAAATAACCTTCATGGTTGAAAAGCCTTTATGTTACAAAATAAATAAATAAAAAGGCTAGAGCCATCAACCCGTTTTGAACCCGAGACCTTGGGCATAGAAGGCTGTTATGGTAGCCGTTACATTGTCTGTTTTCTCGATGCTTACTGTTATAAAGGAGAATGTTAAAAATGTTGATTAAATGAGCCCCAACTAAATCGTAGAAGACGAAGTTACATAAGAGTACATTTTGTTTCTTTTTCCGCTGGAGCTAAGAAGATGAAGATGTCACCTGCTAGCTCGTTAGGTCGGCCTCCAGTCCTAGGAACCGGTTCGCCTAAAGAATTCCTATAAAACCACATTCTTTTTCCATATATATAAGGCCTACAAGTCATCTTTTATATAAACGTGTACAACAAAAGAGTATAACGTATAAGTTCTATGTCATTCAAATGTATCAATATTATGTGTTTGAGAATATATGCTGGTCCAAACAGTTCCAAATAGGTGACGCCCAAGCTCGAATTAGGAGTTTTTTAACTCGCTTCTAGAAATATTATTTCTTTTAAACATCTTATCTGCTTTCTTTTTTTCTCAGTATATCACGTATTTAAAATATTATATTAATACATCAATCTATCAATACTTCTAGATCAAAAAATATATAAATTAATACTTTATTGGTACACTTTATTTTTATTTTTATCTTCACATGAAATATATAGTTAGGGAAAGTATTGCGAAAAACTCATTTTTACTTTCACTTACCTATATATGGAATATATAGTAAGGGAAAGTATTGCGATCGTGAAAATTTTCGAATTCCAGTTTTCAACGGAAATACACGTTTTAGGGTCCCCTGAGTCCAAATAACCAAGTCCCGCAAAAAGGTCTATGTGTGTGTGTGGTTACTCCCGTGCGAAAACGAAAAGTCCTATGAAACTGAAATTTCATATTTAAGACAACTATACGCCCGAGATGTTACAGACACTTTTTCATGAAAGTCAGCTGACCGGAAGATCTACTTTATACCATGCATTTTGCACCTATTTTCGATTTTCTCGAAAATGGTTCTCACGATGTTGATTAAACTAGCTATATCGATGTAAAATTTAATTGGCTTTAATATCATGTAGGTTTTATTCTGATTAAAATGGTCTGACAGGGCTTAAATGCCGATATTTTACATTTTTTTTTCCTGTGAAGTACCTTTAATTTTGCAGTTTTTATAAAATGGCCATATCATCTGATTAGCAATGCTAAAAAACAGTTAAATATATAAATTGAATGAATTCGATACCCAACTAAAGGAGAAAATAGAAAAAAATATTTTTTTAATGTAATTTTACTTTCACTTACTGTATATGGTAAGGGGAAGTATTGCGATCGTGAAAATTTTCGAATTCCAGTTTTCAACGGAAATACTCGTTTTAGGGTCCCCGAGTATAAATAACCAAATAAAAGTCCCGCAAAAAGGTGTGTGGTAACTCTAGCACAAAAACTAAAAGTCCTACGGAACTGAAATTTCATATTTAAGACTACAATACGCCCTAGGTGTTACAGAAACTTTTTCATTAAAATCAGCTGACCGGAAGATCTACTTTATACCATGCATTTTTCATCTTTTTACAATTTTCTCAAAAACGGCTATGACGATTTTGATTAAACACGCTATATCGGTATAAAATTTAACGGGCTTTAATATCATGCAGGTTTCATTCTGTATCATGTAGGACTCAAATAATCTGACAGGGCTTAAATGCCGATATTTTAAATTTTCTTCCCCTAAAGTACCTTAAATCTTGTAGATTTAAAAAGAAAATAAGGAACATTATCATATTAGCATTGATAAATAACGGGTCAATATGCAAGTTGAGCAAATTTGATAAACAACAAAAGGAAAAAAGTGCATACAATTTTTTTATGCATTTTTGAACACAAGAATAGTAATATAGATGTATAGTATACCGTTGGAAAGCAACTGATTTTAGGAAAAATATTATCTAATTCACGGAATTTTAAAGGCTAATGGAGAGTGATGAAAAGCCGCTAAAATTAACTGATTTTTGTAGATTAAAATATAATAGATAATTTAATAAAACACATGTTTCTATTAAAATTTAAAATAATTAATTCTTTAACAATTTATTTGTATCTTTAAATGTATTTTTAAAAAAATTAATTGATTTTAAGAACGGAGGTAAGTGAAAGTCGTGTGTTGCGCGCACCAGATTTTTTTTATTATTATTATATTGTATGAATGTGTATCACATCACTATTTCACTGTTCATTATGAAACAAATGGTAATATATCTCAATAAATAAATATAAAATTATTATTGAGACATGTGTAAACAATTATTTCTCACCAAAAATTCAGAATTAAATTACTTATGAAACATTTTTGGATAAAAAACTTTTGTTTTTCAAAACGCGCTCCAGGCTAACCCCAGGTCAGCGCTCTATGACGCTGTCTATTTAGCCACTATCGATCATTTTTTCTAAGATCTCACTTGTTCTGGTATTCTATAAGGATTTATTTTCGGGGAAAAAAATATATTTTCAAATATCTAAAATAATAAGTTTCTTAAAACGCTATTAAAAACTTAGTTTTTACTTGTTCTCATATTGTTCCACCACTTCAAAAAAAATTCTTTGCATAGAGGAGTGTAAAAGACATTTTCAGAAAAAAAAAAGAAATCGTTGATTCACACATTACTAACATTGAAAAAAAAATTGAATTTCGATTTCCTTTCTTTCCCTAAAAATCGGCTTTTAGTTAAAGAATCATATAATTTTTGCATGCATTAGACTCCTAAGAATCTGGGAAAAAATCATCATTAGTTAATTTCAAATTTTACTATTAAAAAAATAATAAAATCGAAAAAAGAGGTTTTTTGAAAAAAAAAAAAAAGCTAAATATTCAGGTGAATTATTATTATTATTTTTTTTTTTACGCCTAATTGATCCCCCAAGTTTGAATCAAAAAAGGCCCGAGGCAGATTTACCATACTTACCCGGCAATACCCTTTAGTTGCCGTAGTGTTGGTCAAATCATTCAGAGGTCAGACTTGTAAAACTATTTTTTTTATTAATTAATTAAGTATCATATAAATATTAACCGGAAACTAGACACTCTAAGCCGCAGGTGAGTGTTTGTATTGAGAATGATTGAAGGTGTAGCGGGCAAAGACCTCTCTTATCTCTCCTAGCTCTTATCAACAGTACCTGTATCCTTCTTCCTTTAGTCCGCTATTACCTATGTATCTATTATATATATATATATATATATATATATATATATATATATATATATATATATATATACATATATCTCGAAAAGTGTCCACGGACCCCCAGGGGCCGTAGACGGTGCCCAGAGGGGCAGCGATATACCATTTGAAAATTATTTTAAATTACCTTAACGAAAAATATAGGCGAGGCTTGTAACAATAATCACTCAGGCCTTGCACAGACACATAAAATTGCGTGTGGCAACTGATAGGAAAGATTGACATGGAACCCACATACAAGAATTTAACTCAACCCTCGATTCGGAAAATTATACTGACTACTCATGAGAAAATCTGATCTTACAGTTGACAAAAAATTATTAATCCACATGACAATACTCAAGCCTATCTGGGCATACGGACTTGAACTGTGGGGGACAGCTAAACGTTCTAACATCAAACGCATTCAATCCTTTCAATCCAAAGTCCTCCGAACAATAGTAAATGCTCCTTATTATGCAATCAACTATACCTTGCACCACGACCATAATATTCCAAATTCCATCGTTCATCATCCTAATCCTCTAGCACAATCCCTATCCAGCTCCAATCATCCATACAACCCTTCTAGAAGTTTGAAACGGCAGTGGCCCCGAGATGGTTTGTAAATACCTATGTTAGAGTTCTGACACTAGTCGGATTCTCCTCTCATGTGCGGTGTGTTCATGGCTCAGGGGCCTTCACTCAGCCTCCACTGACCACTCACCAGTGACGCGGCTGCAAGAGAGGCGCTGGGATCCCTCGTTACTGTTTGTCCTTCCACAAGTGAGGAGACAAGCCCGGTCTGGGGCTCTTTAGCAGATTGTAAATATTGTATATAAGTATGAAACACTCATGTTTTGTTCATTTAATTGTTAACCAAGTATTTATTTAATTTATAAATTATGTTATTATATAACTTTATTTATTTATTTTTTAATTTGACTTACCTTTTGTTTATACTGTAAATATTGTATGAATGTGATTTTATGGCAATATTATTATTGTCCATTGGGACAAATTTTAATATATACGAATAAATGAATGAATTAATTAATACCTTAAATGATAATAAATAGGTATCTATATATACATATAAAGAAAGAAGAAAACAAAATTAAATAAAAATGTATTATAAATGTTTATATGTATATCAATAAAAACTATTATTATTGTTATTAGGCATCCTTATTGTATATATAATTTTTATTAATACATTGTTTATTTTATTTAACGTCCCTTTCTTTATGCTGCTATGGATAATCGGACAATGCTACAAAGGGAGTCCTAAATTTTGCTTATCCAGGTTAAATTAGAATAGGGATCATTAACGAGTACCTGACATTGCACAGGCTCGGAACCACCTTTTAACGTCCCCTCCGAAAAACGGCATAACTTTTTACTCTCATTAAAAAATCCTAGGGCCACCTGCGGGTTTGAGCCCGGGACCTTGGGCATAGGAGGCTGTTATGCTAACCACCATGCTACAGGTAATCCCATTAATACACTGAGAACAGTGTTTAGTAGATTATAGTCGTTTTATATAGCCTGGGTCTAGCATATACTATATTGTATTGTCTTTAATAATTTGCTTCAATCGCAGTCTCTAAATGCATTTAAGTAAATATTCCGTATTTTATTTTCATTTGGCAGTTTCCACTGGATTGTGTTTCCATAGCCCAAAAATGTTTGGATGGCTTCTTTCCAAAATGTGATATCTAAGATCCATTATTCCCGTAGAATATGACCCATTATTGAATCCTCTCCATCGTCATCCTAGGTCTTCCTCGTCTTCTTATTCCCAACATTTTCCACAGCTAGACTTCTTTGGTAGTCTCTTTTAATTTAAATGTTCATTCCACTTCAAGTGTTTTTCAGTCTCTCTGTTATTTCAGCCGTGGAGGGTCTCTTGGGTATGGATGCCATTCTGAGGCTCACCAAGTCTCCTCTATAAAGTGTGTACCCGGAAATTGCGGCTGATCGTGATCAAGGCATAATCACATCCTTACAAAGCCTTTTGGCCGTGAAGCAGTACGAACATTATATGTACTGAAACCATGACTATAAATGGGCTATAGTACAGAATTTTTTTCAGATACGAGAAGATATTTGTTGATGTTTATTTCATGAAGTTTCATAAACAGCTGTAAGAAATGGATGTTAAACATTTTCACGATCGCATTACTTTCCATCACTATGTATAGTAAGTGAACGTAAAAATTAACCATGACAAGTCACAACTTCTTACATCTACCCTACGCTGAACCTGCCCCCCAGTTTATACAGACAATCATGCGATACCACAATCAAATACAGTAACGTACCTAGGACTTATTTTTGACAAGACATGGGGCCCACACGTCAAGACCAAACGTAAAACGCTAAACTTTCGACTACGACTTTTATATTCGATACTGCATAGACGTTCTAAATTACCCATCAGACAGAAACTTAATATATACACTTATTTATTAAAACCAATATGGACTCACGCTTGCCAAATATACGGACCTGCTAAAAAGACTTACAAACGATTTCACGACAAACTAAATGGGCACATAAACCAACTTGTGCAAAACATGGCTACAACTGACATACCCTGCATAACTCGGCGTGAGCTGAAAAGGAGTTGAATGAGGGACCTCCTGGCCTGAAAATAGTTGTGCTTGATGACAGGAGGATGCACCACTGGGTGCTGTCACCCTCATGCCTGCCCACGCCTTGTTTCTCTACATTTTTACAGATTTTTTTATTGTAATTTTTTACAGGTGTGAATAAAATGTTAAGTGAAAAAAAAAAAAGTTTCATTTACAGAAATATTACGTTTTCAAATATGAACTAAGAATTTTATTCAATTTTTTTTTTTTTTTTTTTGTGCGCCTTTGAAGGCTATACGGATGTTTCTCGGGCCAGGGGGTGAGAGCGGGGTATAAATGCTGAGATAAAAGCCCCTTCAGTATCGAGACTCGAACTCGTAAGTATTTTTTTCACAGGTTTTTTGGTCATCTGTAGTGGATAGGCACGCGCGCTAACCAACTCAGCGACCCCGCCCCTTAACACATTTTATTCAACTTTCTGCTTTATCGTTTGCAACAACGCCTTAATATTTACTATGCCTATGATAAGAAATTGAAGATGTTCTTGAATTTCTTCACCCCTGCAAAATGGTATACAGTGAATTTCTCAGCTATTCACCCAATCTTTTGTAAGGACAGGAGTTATCAAATTTTGAAGAGGGTAGGAAGCGGTAAGAAGACTCCATAAAGCCTTGGAGAATGGAGTATGGTGATGCTATGATAATTCGGTCCTCCCTACTCGCTCTGAATCCTAACGCGGCCGTCCCTCCCTCAACCGTCGGTCAACTTTGCATCATCCAAATCCTCCAGGCTTCGCGGGTAAACATTTTTATAATGGACGATCTCATCCATTTTGGAATACTTTTTTTCTTTTCAGATCGTAATATCTCAGCTGTCAACACTGGGATGACAATCGGGAAAATATAGTGGTATCGAGAGTGTATGAGGGATGGGGAAGGAGCAGTACTCTGCTGCGTTGTCAAACAATAATATATCCTCACATTTGCTTATACAGACGAAAACTTCAATAATTTTTACTTTCACTTACTTATATGTAAAATATATAGTAAGGGAAAGTATTGCGATCGTGAAAATTTTCGAATTCCAGTTTTCGAAGGAAATACACGTTTTAGGGTCCCCCTGAGTCCAAATAACCAAGTCTCGAAAAAATGTGTGTGTGTGTGTGGTAACTCCTGGGCAAAGAAGAAAAGTCTTACGAAACTGAAATTTCATATTTAAGACAACTATACGTCCGAGATGTTAGACATTTTTTCATCGAAAGAATCTTTTTCATCAGCTGACCGGAAGATCTACTTTTTTTTTTTTTTGCACTTTTTTACGATTTTCTCAAAAACGACTCCAACGATTTTGATTAAACTCGCTTTATTGACGTAAACTTTAATAAGCTTTATTATCATGTAGGTTTCATTCTGATTGAAATAGTCTGATGGGGCTTAAATGCAGATATTTTAAATTTTCTTCCTCTAAAGTATCTTTAATTTTGTATATTCTATAAAAATATCCACATCAACTTATTACCATTGTTAAAAACAGGTAAATATATAAGTTTAACGAATTTGATATCCAACTAAAGGAGAAAACTGAAAAAAATATGTTTTTAATGCAATAGTTTCACCGCTTGGCCACCGGACACTCTAAGTAGTTCTTACACAGAGTGATGGAAAACGAAAAAAAATTAATTTCGTTGATAATATTATAACATAATATTATTCAATAAAACACACCTTTCTGTAAAAATCAAATGTAAATAATTCTTTAACAATTTATTTTCGTTTCTAAATTTGTTTGAAAATTCTTAAATTGATATTAATAACAGAAGTAAGTGCAAGTCGTGTGTTGCGCGCACCAGATTTTTTATTAATAATTTATCGTTGTTCACAGGAGGTTCTGGACAAAAGATTAGACGATCGAGTGGACGACATGATGTCCAGAGGACTCTTGAAGGAGCTGGAAGATTTTCATAAGGACTACAACCAGAGCGGGTCCAAGAAAAAAGGTTGGTTATCAACTTAGTATTTAGTATAATTTTCGTGAATAGTTTGACTTTTACAGTAAAAATGCTTTTTTTCGGAAGTAGGGAAACCATATTATTGAATACGGTAGCATTTTTGGAAAATTATGAACTCGAGAAGAATCAGTTCCAGAATTGTCGGAGTCTATAATCCTGGAATCGCTAGAAATCTTGCAACGACATGAATATTAAGGCTATGCTGTATTTGTAAATTTCGAAAGGCCACTTTCGATATGAATAATTTACTATAATTTTTTATTGGGCAGTATATCTCCCTTTTTTTGTTTTTTCCTTTCCTTTATTGTTTTCAGGATTAATGAGGTATGCTGGTGTATTCATAGCAACTCAGCAAAGTTTAGCAGCCGATTCAATTAGGGATTTCTATCTTAAATTATGCACAATCAGGATTAAAAAATTAGTTTTCTACAAAACCGAGGCTGGAAATTCCGGTATTACCACTTATTATCAGAATTATGAAAAATATTTCTTACCTGTGTCAGCTTAGTTTTTTTTTAATATTGGGGTTACTGTACTAATGATTTATACGAAAATGTTGAATTTGTGAGTGTCTAAAGCAAAGCGGATTAGTTAATCGCAACAGCTGCCAGCTGCAATACGTGACGCATCCTTATCAACATTTAGGGGTCACTGTGTTAAAGTCGTTAGCATAATAGCTTTCTATGACCAAGATCGCGCTTTAAAATCCGGTAGTTGGTATTTTTTAATTAGGAGTAAAATTCAGTTAGGAGACGTAAAATGGCCGGAGCGAGCGATCTTTGGTGTTCGTTAAAATCTCTATTCTAATAAACACTGGATTGGCAAAATTTAGGCGTCTTCCAAGTAAAATTTTCCAGTTCTGAACAGAGTACGTTAAGGCTTTCTCTTAAGGTATCATCGTAAACACAATACAAATTTTGTTTATTGTCTGTGCAGCGGATTTTCTGTTCGTTATTTGATATAATATCTTCTCTTTCTTTATAATTTTATTTATTATAACATATATAAAACTTGATTATAACAACGTTTCGAGGTACTTTCTATGCCTCATCTTCAGATAATTAAAAACCATATATATTTCCATATTATATCATAACTATGAAGCAGTATTATTTAGCAGTGAAATGTTAAAACAATTTTATGTGGTAGTGAAGTAGAGATTATTTTAACAACAATTGAAAAAATGTTCGTATATAGGAGCTATGTATGAATAATAGTGCATGATTATATGACCAATATTATGATATAATATGGAAATATATATGATTTTTAATAATCTGAAGATGAGCATAGAAAGTACCTCGTTGTTATAATGTTGTTTTATATATGTTATAATAAATAAATTATAAAGAAAGAGAAGACATTGTTCCAACTAATATATTCATAATTACATTTACTCTTCTATAATAATAATTGATATTAAAAGTTTCTTTAAAATTATGCATTCCCATTTCGAGTTCCGCCATAAGGGATCTGGCAGCCCAGTACCATCCCCCATCTGTGATTTCACCTCTTATTTTATTTAATCGGGGGCATACTTCTAGATGCGCTGCATCCATTTCACTATTTGCATGACAAAGGGCAGCAAAGTGGAGACAGCCAATCCGATTCGATGCAAGTGTTTCGCGAGGTAGTAATGGCCAGTAATAATTTCGGAACTGTGTAACAGCATCTTTTCTCTTCAAATCTAATGTATCCGTTCTTCTTCTATAAGGAGTTTGGCCCAGTGCTTGTTGAACGAACCGAGCCTTTGGGAATTTGTTAGAAGAGCATAATATGCCCTCTTAACTTAATCTCTAGCTCTACGATAGGAAATTCGATTTTCCAACTGTTCCGAAGCTGCACCTTCTTTTGCAAGCTTGTCGGCTTCTTCCTTTCCATGGATACCACAGTGGCCGGGTACCCATTCGAAAACCACCTGCCTATCTCGTTGAAACAGCTGTTCAATTTTTAATTGGCAGTTCTGTTCGAAAATAAAATCATTAATGCAAATTGATTTTTTCTATTCCATTTTGAGCAAACAAAATACCACTTAAAGATAAGGAATATCGGTCAAAACTGGTCCATAAAAGCTCCTTAACTAATTCTATGTTAGAATTTGTAAACATTATTGATTGAGAACATAATTTTATAAACACAGAGAGGATTAAATTGAAATATTGAAAAGTGGTACGCACTAATTTTACTATCCAATAATTATATTATTTCGTTAATTACTATTTTTCTGAATACGGTATATCTTCTCAAATAAAGGTAGAACCTTCATATATTTTGGTTCGTAGTATGGTAGTAAAATGTATTACTGTAAAAAAAAAATTATTAAATGAGATTATGTTACTTGGTAATAATTGGGTAACGGGGATTTTAAGTAACACGTTGAGTCAATATTATATTTAAAACCGGAATATTTCTGCTCACGAGCTCTGGGGCCTTGCCCCGATAACACAGTTCTAAGACTAGCATTAGAGGGAGATTGTTATGAATTAAGGTTTGATTGCGGGCGATGCAAGAAGTGATGTAAGTCCCGAGGTGCTTGAATGAAAATGAGGAAAGTACGGTTTACTTTTGACCTCACTATCTCGGAATATAGTTTGCATTTCAATATAGTTAGTGGTTAAGTTACTAGTCACCGGATAGTTAGAAATGTCCTTGTAGCATTCCTTGCAAATATTACCGGCTTCGGGGTCGTGTATCAAATCTTCATTTGATTGCATAATTTATATTGACTAAGTCATTATTTTGGTATGTATTCTGATTGGAATGCTTCTGAATAAAATAACTCTTAGGTTTTAGTTGAGGTAATTAAAACCACAGATATTTCATAAAAAGTAAGAGTTTTATTAAACCAGGCAAGAAAATCCGGCCCGATTAATTATATGCTGAAAACCAAAATTCACAGTACGGAAACACCATAGGTTTTATTTTATTTATTTGGAGGGATGGGCCTTTTGTAGAGAGGAAAAAAGAAAAGGTTTAACGTTTTTATCAACTTAAATTAAGCAAAACAAGCTTGTTATCTTATATGAAGTGTAGTATAGTATATGAGGGAGAGAAGTTAGTTCATTGTGCAGTCAAAAGAATACACAATTAAGATATAAACTTAATAAACTGGTGCCAACGTTTCGGCCTAAATTATAGGACTTCTTCAGGCGTTTGAAGGAGAGCGTCAGAACAATGAAGCAATAATCTTCTGTGATAATGTGATTATAATTATAATTATATTATGTTATATTATAATTATATTATTATAATAATTATACTATATTATTATAATTATATTATATATTATTATTATTACCATTATATTATATTATAATTATTATTATTATATTATAATTTAGGCCGAAACGTCGGCACCAGTTTATGAAGTTTATATCTTAATTGTGTGTTCTTTTGACTGCACCTTGAACTAACTACTCTCACATACTCACCTCACTATAGTATAGTATAGTATTATTAAGAGAAAATATTGGGAAAAATTCAAGTTTTTATTTAAAATACACATTTTAGGGTCTCCTGAGTCCAAATGATTAAGTCAGGCAAAAAGGTCTGTGTATATGTGATCAATCTAGCTCCAAAGGAGTTGTATAGAATTGAAATTTGATATTTAAGACAACAGTAAACCGGATGTTACTTAAACTTTTTTTTATAAAAATCTTTTGTTTTCAGAGACGATTCCACTAAATTAACTTTTATCTTCACTTTCGCTTATATGGTAATATAATACTTCTTTCTTTGCTGTTTTACATATGTAATATATAGTACCAAATTGAAATTTCCTGATCTAAAACGCGAAAACCACTTCTAAACCGTGCTACCAGTAGTTTGATCGTTGCTATACACGGCACCAGTCTTTCTTGTAGTTCGTGCTTCGTTTTTTCCTGTTTTGAAAAAGAACAGGATAATATGGCGAAAATGAACTGAATCGTCTTAATGTTGGTTTGCAATAAACTACACTACTGAGCCTAATAAAGATTAATTCAGTGTGTAAGCATAGTTAATTCCACGAGGATTAAATGCAAATAAATAAACATTAGCTTTGTGAATCATTTTAGTAGATAAAATAAAAGGTAAGTTATATTTTAAAAATTTCTACGAACTTTTCGGACAACCCAATAATATCGCTTAAGATACATATCAAAGTATTTGCTGTAGGTAAGATGTTTGAAGTATGGGTCCAAGTATCTTGAGTAAAAGCCCTCAAGGCTATCGGAAATAGGCAATCTTTTGCTAATTGAGGGAGCGGCATCCTTTGTATTTATGGGAAATATTAATATTTTAAGAGACGAAGGGAATCTTAAGAAAGTAAATATGTCATTCTATAACTCACGAAAATACGGTTTAAAAGTTCATTGATATCTAGGATGCCGATCTATTACGTAATTTTATACAGATTGTCTTGTGCTATTGTATGTATATCCACGAACATGTGCATGCAAATACCTGAATAAATATATTTATGACTTGGAGACCGTTGCAATAGGAAATGCAGCGGTGCAGGGAACGTAAGCTGTGGCTCATCGGAGGTTGCATAATATTGAGGCTGGGCTGTACCATCTGTCCTTATCTGGCCATCTCTGTCTTCTCCGGGTCTCTCTTTTAAGTCCTATTTCAGTAATGTTATACAGCGTGTTTTGCATTCATTACAGAATGTATATTTATTATATGTGTTTTGATGACTTTAGCTGTTAATATAGAGTAGATCATTTTTGAGAATTATCTGCTCTATATTACCAGCAATAGTCTCAAAACAGGGTTTGTAGATCCTCTAAAATCCTACGAAGCATTATTACACTTAAAAGGCATTATTGAATTCAGAGGCTCAAAAGGATAGAGATAGCTGCTTTGTACTCTATTCTCCTTATTTGTTAAAAAAACGAATAAATTGACTGGTTTATTATTTTCCATATTGAAACTATGTAATCGACCAAAAAAAAAAAAAAAAAATCTGGTGCCCGGAACACACGACTTTTACATACCCTCTGTTGTTAAAATCAATTTAAGAATTTGTATGCACATTTTAAGAGATAAAAATAAATTGTTTAAGAATTAATTATATTGAATTTCAATAGAAACATGTGTTTTATTAAATAATCTATTATACTTTTATCAACAACAATCAGTTAGTTTTATCGGCTTTTTACCACTGACCAACAACTTTTACAATTTCGTGTATTAGATAATATTTTTTCTAAAATCTTTCTCTTTCCAACGGTATATTGTACGTCTTTATTACTGTTCTTATGTTTAAAAACGAAAAAATTGCATTACAAAATATTTGTTCTGTTTTTTCCTTTTGTTGGGTATCGAATTCATTCAATTTATATATCTAGCTGCTAATTATCAATGGTTACAAGAAAATATAGTTATTTTTATAGAATCTACTAAATTAAAGGTACTTTAATGGAAGAAAATGTAAAATATCGGCATTTAATCCCTGCCAGACCGTTTTAATCTAGATGAAACCTACATGAAGTTTAAGCATATTAAATTTTACATCGATATAGCGAGTTTAATCAAAATCGTCGGAACCGTTTTTGAAGAAAACGAAAAAAGGTGCAAAATGCATAGTATAAAGTGGCTCTTCTGGTAAGCTCATTTTGATGAAAAAGGTTTTGTAACGTCGTGGGTGTATATTTGTCTTAAATATGAAATTTCAGTTTCATAGGACTTACCGTTTCCGCCCGGGATTTACCACACACACACATAGACCTTTTTGCCAATAGACCAGTAAGTGAAAGTAAAAATCACCCCCTCCGAAAATTTGAGGACTTACGTTTCAAGATACGTAGAACCAAAAAAAAAAAAAATCCGTTTATCCAGGGCATTTCTCCGAAACTATTGAACCAATTTTATTGAAATTCGCCACAAAAATTCAAGGGCATTCAACGATAATCCTAACACCTAGACGTTGATATCAGCTGGTTATTTTAAAAATGGCGGCAGATTAAATGTGATTTCATTAAATAACTTGATTATTTTTGAAGAAAGAGATTGTGCTCAGATTAAGATTCATTAGCCATTAAGGAATGGTGTCAGAACTGGAGGATTAAAATAAATCCTAACAAATCCCACCAAATTACCTTTACCCTTCGTCGCAAACCGATGACTTCCTTCCCCACTGTATCCTTTAATAATACCCCACTCATACCTGTTGAACAAATCCGTTACCTAGGACTCCATCTTGAGAAACGGCTTACATGGAATCCCCATACGCGACTTAAACGACAAGAAACTGCCCGTAGATACCGATTACTACACACTTACTAGACAAACGTTCAAAACTTCCAATTTATTACAAAAAGCTCATTTATGTTACCATCATCAGACCCATCTGAACATATGGAATCGAGCTTTGGGGCTCTACTAAACCATCTAATTCCTCTCGCATTCAATCCTTACAATCCAAAATCCTTCGCAAAATCCTAAATGCTCCTTATTTCGTTACGAATAAAATCATCCATAATGACCTAAATATCCCATTTGTTGCAGAACTAGCCCGAAACAGATACCACTCTTTTCATTCCATACTCCCAACCCACACGAATCCTCTTGTACGCAACTTATCATTCCTGACAACCCTCCGTGGCGATTGAAAAGACGATGGCCTCGAGAACTACTTTAATTAAATTGACATTGAAGTGCTACCACTGGGTAGTTTCTTCACTAGATATTATCACGCCCATAAGTGTAAATCAGCACATTTAATTGTCGTATATATTATATGTAAAGTTGTAAATATCAATAAAATATATTTTTAAAAAAATTAAGATTCATTGAGGAGAACACAGTTTTTAAGAAATCTTATTAAAAGTACTATTTTGACTAGATTAGTTATATTTTCAGGGTTATTGTCCGCTTTGAAATAGGGTGATTTCGACACAAAACTTATTTTTCCATCTTTACCAAATGAAATGTCTTTTTGGCGCGCCGACGTTCCGTTTTATTCGCGATTCCCGGGGAGCATTGGCTCTCAATATTTTGCAGAGTCTAATAGTTCAATTTCTAGTTTTACCTGAAACAATTCATCAAAATCCATGAGAAACATCCTTGTAAGCCACCGTAGAAACGCTCAACAAGTTCTTTCATGAACACTATGAGCGTGATGGAAGCTATGCCGAGCGTGATTGTCCTTCGGTGAGAGGAAGATGTACGGTGTACACGGGCACAATGGCCAAGGGGTAAACTGATGGCTCTGAGAGCCGAGGCGTAAGCAGGACGATGTCCCGTTGTATTTATGTTCTTCACCTCCTAGTGAATGGTGCGCATTGCGTCCACACCTCAGCTACGGTCGTAGTTGTCCCATTGAGGACTTGATCGAAGGGTGTTTGCACTTCTTCATCCGCTGTAGAATGCAGAACAGGTTTGTAAGCGGTCGTTATGCACGTTGTAGTTAGTCGGTTAAAAGTCAATCTTTAAACTTTAGATTTATTTACCATATAAACTTATATTTTCTTTTAAGTAATTTATCAATATGCTATATAGTTCCATAGAAGGATAAGTCATTGACAGGATGATGGTCTTATGTATTGAGGATACTGAGGGGAGTTAATTATTAAATAATTTTAATATTAAACAAACTTCCTAGACACCAGGACAAAGGACCCCCGGCTTGGGACACTTCCTGGATCAGCCCTGCCCTAGGTGACGACGATGAGGAGAAGATTCTAAAAGGGAGTCTAGTTCGATTACAACATAAAATGTTGAGAAATAATAAAATAAATTATTTTCTAAACATAAGTGACTCACCTGTGATGCAAGTCGCCCCACTAGATAGCTAAGCGTGACCCACCGGTGGGTCACCCCGCCCCACGGAACAGACAAGTGTGACCCACCTGTGGCTTCTGTCAAGTTAGAGTCTACAAAACCCTTTTTTCTTCCCACCGTTGTGAGTATTACTTATCTGATTAGGTATATAATATTTTTATTATATTATATATATAATATTTATAGATGTATATATTATTTTTTCTCAGCGAAATATTCTTCAGGCGCGTTATGCGATTTTTGGCAAGGTAAAAGCTTTGATTTCGTAACCATGGAAACAATACCAACATGCTCTAGACTGGCGCATGCGCTCTGTGTATATCTATTAGATATATTAATATCGATTTTAATTTCCGTTAACGTTATAGATACCGGTGTAACATCGGCACAAAAATATCGATATTACTAATATTTTATTTCAGTATTTAATTTAATTAAAATATGTTTGCAAATGGAATTAGGGTGAAAAATTCTTGGCTATGCCGTTCTTCCAAGGAAACGTAAATGGTGGTGTGTCAGGTACTCCTTAAAGATAGCATCCTCCGATTAGCAACACTTCATATAAATAAACAACAACAAATATTGATTTCTCAAGGCTTATAATATTACTCTTTAAAAAAAAAAAATGAAATTCGTCCAAGTAATTCCCGAACCTAATTCGTAACTTGGTTTATGTCCCTGATACAGCAGACCCTCCCCTTGTTGTGTATTACTCTACGTGGTCCAGGAGGAAACAAACCGACATCAAAGGCTTCTTAACTCAGTTTGAGTATGTTGAAGATTGCGTTAGCGGACGGACCCAAGGGGAGAATGGTATCGACTTGAGGCTGGAGTTGATAACACAAAGCTAGGCGGTGAGGGTAGCAACATGTCACTGTAAGGCCTTACTCAGTAAATAATATGTTACTCCTAACGATATTGACTTTATTGAAGATGGTAAAAAAATTATGAAAAATATTTAATGTACAACCAAAATTATAGCCCCCTTTGCAAGTCTTAATCCGGCCTAAAAAGGAACGGTAAACAAATTAGGGGTTTATGTGATGATACATAAATGTTACTTCGAAAAATTAAAATAAAAATATTATAAAACGAAAAAATAGAGGTAAAAAAGTTGCCGAAATTCAGAGTCTCAAAAAAATTCTAAAAAAACTGGTGCTCACAATACACGACTTTCACTTACCTCCATTATTTATAAAAATTCTAGAATTTTCAACAAATTTATAAACGAAAATAAATTGTTAAAGAATTATTTAAATTGGATTGTAATAGAAGCATGTGTTTTATTAAATAATCTATTTTAATATTATCTACGACAATCGGAGTTTGTTTTATCGGATTTTCATCACTCTTCGTTAACTTTTACAACAGTATGTATAAGATAATATTTTTTCTAAAATCTTTAGCATTCCAATGGTATATTACTATTCTTATGTTAAAAAACAAATAATTGCATTAAAACTGTAAGGAATTAGTCCGGGTGGCGGTCATTAAAGGAAACAACTAAATAGTTTCAACTATTTATTGTTTGCCAACGTTTCGACCCCCTTTGTGGGTCATCATCAGGGCGCATGATGGGTGAATGGAAACTTGGTGATTTCTAATAATGACCACCATCATATTTTCTCCTCACTAAAATCGCGATTCCCCCAAAATAGACAAGCCTTTAACAATCTCTGCAACCTCTACAAACGACTTGCCAAAAAAACTGAACAAAATATTTTTTTATTAAAATGTCGAACCATTCTCTTTTTCCAAAATTCATTGAGAACTGCATTAGTCAAGTCCCTTTGTCGAATTCTCTTGCCTCCAAATTCACCTAGTTTCCATTCACCCATCATGACCCACAAAGGGGGTCGAAACGTTGGCAAACAATAAATAGTTGAAACTATTTAGTTGTTTCATTTAATGACCGCCACCCGGACTAATTCCTTCCAGTAATTCTCAACGGTCAACTAATTACATCCACAATTGCATTAAAAAAACATATCTGCTGTTTTCTCGTTTAGTTGAATATCGAATTTGTTTAACTTGTATATTTACCGGTTTTTTAGCAATGCTAATCAGAAGATATGGTTAATTTTCCGAATCTACAAAATTAAAGGTAGTTCCGGGGAATAAAATTTAAACTAACAACATTTAAGCTCTTTAAGACTATTTGAATCAGTATGTAACCTGCATGTTAAAGCCTGTTAAATTTTACATCCACATAGGGAGTTTAATCAAAATAACCAGAGCCGTTTTTGAGAAAATCGTAAAAAGGTGCAAAATGCATGGTGTAAGTGGCTCTTCTGGTTAGCTGATTTTGATGAAAACGTTGCTGTAACATCCCGGGAGTATAATGTTCTTAAACATGAAATATCAGTTTCATCCGACTTTTCGTTTTTGCGCTAGACTTGCCACACACACCCACACCGACCTTTTTGCGGGGCTTGGTCGTTTTGACTCAAAGGATCCTAAAACGTGGATTTCCGGTAAAAATGTGAATTCGAACATTTTCATGGAAGCAATATTTTACCTTAAAATATATTTTATTCATAGATAAGTGAAAGTAAAAAATGTTGTTGAATGTCAGACTCTCAACAAAAATTAAAAAAAAAAAAAAAAAAGAAGAATGACAGATTTTATGAACCAGAAGAGAGAAAATTATCCACAGCTGCACCTACACAAATTTGAAAACGTTCATGATCCCAATAATTTCCCTTCCTATATATTTTATATAAAGGTAAGGATAGTAAAAAAAAAAAAAAAAAAAATATGCAAGTATATCCTCGTGATATTTTGGCTTTCAGTGCCAGAGAAGCGGTTGAGAGAGAGCCACTGGGATTTCTTGGAGTCCTTCCTTGGCATCCACTTTTGCATCGAATGTATTGGGTTGTGTCACATGAAATGTCCGTTTTCAAGGTAAAGAATTTTTATTAAAAATACGATATGAAAACAAGATAATTTTATTCGAAGTATTTACCTTCTTTTTCTACACATTTTTCCCAACGTGACACCAACTTTTTTATCCCCGAACTGAAAAACTCTGAGCTTTGAAGTGAAACAAAATCTGAAAACGCACTTTTCACATGATCATCATTTTCAAAAAGTTTTCCTTTGATGAAGTTGTCTAAATTCCTCAACAGATGGTAATCTGTTTGAGACAAGTCTGAAGAATATGGTAGGTGCGGAATAGCTTCGTAGCCCAGTTTCTCAATTTTCGCAGGGTATGCTTTGAAACATGGGGTCTTGCTGCCGCTCAGTGAGATCATGAGGTACCCATGTATCGAGCTTTTTTACTTTTCCAATACACTTTAAATGTCTGGAAACGGTAGATGCACTTGCATTTAGTTGTGCTGAGAGTCCTATCATTGTTTGGTAGGGGTTTCCTTCTACTGTATGTTTGAGGACATCGTTGTCTATTACGGACGGAGGTCTTCCTCGTGCCAAGTTTTCCAAGTCGGTATCCCCAGATGAAAACTTACCAAACCAACGGCGAATGGTCCGTTCATTAACACTTTCTTTCCCAAATGCCTTGCAAATATTTCTAGCGGCCTCAGCTGCTGAATGGCCGAGTTTAAACTCGTACAAAAATATTACTCGAAAATCGCGTGTTTCCATGTTCATATTTGGAGGTATACTAAAAAGTGGGTAATTGATTGGGAAACTAATGTTTATAATACAAAGGTAGAGGATTAGTAACTGTTTACTTTAAATATGTAAACATTCGGAAGAAAACAACAGAGACCTGCAAAATCCTTTATGTATTTCAGAAACTATAAAAACGGACATTTCATGTGAAACAACCCAATAATATATGGCCCGAACCAGATACCCCTTCCATGAAAAACTCCATTTACACTTTAACCTATTAGTTTCAATCCTTTCCTGCTCTTCAATACCTGATAATCCTCCGAGGTGTCTGAAAAGAAGATGGCCTCGTGACCTTCTAGTTCAGAATATGACAGAGTGCTGTCGACGGGTAGCTTCTCTACAAGTCTTGTCCATGTCTGTTTTCATTTAGCCTATTTACTAGTTGTCTTATGTAATACAGTTGTTAATATCAATAAATAATTTAAAAAATGTATATTTATTTATTTTTTTATTTGCTGTTATTTATGTAACGAATCGTTCCTCAAAATCTTATTAATTATTGCCCTTGTGTATGGTAGATAGTGGTATGTTGTGAATTAAAAATAATAAATAAATAAATACTAAGTACTTTAGAATGATGGACTTTTGTACAGGATAACCAGACCTGTCAGGCTTGGTTCCAGTTCGTAAGAACCTAAAAACCACATTTCATCTACTGCCCTCGCCCCCATCTTCAAAAAAAAATCTCGTTACGTCCATAACTGTCCAAAAAATTACTTTTTCACCTTGATGTATAATATAATAAGTATTTTAAATTTTACTTTCGAGTCTCGCCCACTCCTAATCCTCTGCTTGGAGTATCCCATAACCCTAATTGATCCTCCCATCCTTCTGGTGAATGAGATCCTAAGAGGCATGAATGAGTTGCCTCCTCCGGAGACAGGACAGGATGACGAAGCGGTTACTCCTGAAGGCCCACACTTCCTGCCAAGCCTAGAAGTTTCCCAACCGAAGAGTGTGGGCCCAGCGACGGTGAACCCGAACCGCCCACAGCGCACGATGAGGTGTGGGCCGCGCTAATGCGCAAGATATACAATCAGACCTCGCTCCCTTGCGCATTGCGTAGTCTAGTTTCTCTGCTATCTGCGCATCGAGATCATACCCTTTGTGATGCCGATAATTTAAATGATCTTCTAAAGTCCACACCTGTTGAACTTTTAACAATATAACAGTTATGAGGCTCATGACGATTTTTTTTTTCGTTCTATAAAGGTCGAAGAAAGTAAGAAAACAATAATGCACAATTCACTTTATAATGTTCTTTTTTAGAGCTAAAAAAATTTATTCCTGGAATTAAATTTTATTTATCCGAAGATTACATCGTTTTATTGATTATAATCGGTATTATCTCTGAGCAGTTTCTTGACGTTTTAGAACACATTGAGTTTCAAAAGAAATCAATGAAATGACAAGCTGTTTTTTATTTTTTAAAAATATTTTAGGTTCTGCAACTGGCGTAAAATACTCCATAGACAGTTCTGGCAGTCCCCTCCCTCACATCCTTTATCCACATTTTACAGTGTCTTCCTCGTCTTCGGGGAGCGGCGTGGTCTAGTAGATAGAGCGCTAGTCTGCTGTGCTCCGGGTCCTGGGTTCGAATCCCGGCTGTGGCGGAATATTATTTATTCTGTTAATTCAGTCGGGGGGCGACCCTAGGGTATGGAGACCCTCCTGGGGCAGACCCAGCCTCTATAAAGTGGGTACCCAAATTTATTGGGGAAAAGCCTGGCGGCTGAGCGCGATTAAGGCCTAATCACCTCATTGCACTGCCGTTGGCCTTGAAACAGTACGAATCTCTATATGTACTGAGCCCAAGACCCTTCATGGGTTGTAGTGGTACAGGTTTTTTTTTTTTTTTTTTTCCTCGTCTTCGACGTCCTTAAGAGGAAGGATTGGTATATTCTTAGATTTATACAGTACGGCCCACCGACTACTCATTTCGACAGATCCATTCTCATTCGATCCTCAATCCTATGGAATTCTATCCCTCCTTCCATCCGTCACTCCAACTGTCTTTCAACTGTATGTCAATGAATATCCAGGCTCAATAGAATTGTAAATAAGCTTTTTTTTTTCTTTTCATTTAAATATGTCTATTTAATATCAGTAATTATTAACTTGTTTATATGTTATTAATTTACTCTAAGACTCCAAAGTACATTCTGTAGATTTTATTCTAAAGAGACATGTTCCAAAAATAATAAAGAATTTATGGTGTAGCTCCTGTTCGCTCCATAGTACCCCATTTAAGATGCCCTTGATTCTCCTACCATTTCTAATTTTATTGTCTATGTATTTTTCAAGTGCACTAAGGCAAGTAGAAAATATTTGAACTAGAATATTTTGGAAGAATTTTAAGTAGATGTTGTGGAAAGAATGCACCGAATAAAATTCGCATTACTGTGAATAGTGCTATTTGTCGAATTTCTTGCCCATTAGCCTCCGCTTCAGATTGCAGGAACTTACTTGTTTGCTTCATTATTTTCATTCGGGGTGTTCAAATGACATGTCATATTGTCGGTTTGGATTCTCTAAAACTCCTGTGTATTTTTTTTTTTTCAGTTAAATAGAACTTTGAATACATATACCTATTATGTATTCGGAAAAAAAAAAAGTTTTTAAATTCCTCTATCATTTTATATATATATACCTACGAGGCATGTTTTTTAAGTAAGTACCGTTTTGGAATTAAAAAAGTCGTGCAAAGATATCGCAATATTTTATTTTTACATGAAAGCCTGTACCTTAATCTAATTCTCTACATAATTTGAGACACTTGTCATAACGCGGCACCAGTTTTTGAAAACCCTCCTCAAAAAAATCTGCAGCCTGACATGTTAACCCCTGCATCACAAATGTTTGGACTTCGTTATCGTCTTGAAGACGCCGACCGCCCAGGTGTTTCTTTAAGTGCAGGAACTGGAACGGAAAATGGTAGTCGCTGTATGGAGGATGATCTAGAATTTCCCATTTAGATGATTTGATGAGATATTTGTTCCGATTAGCCACATGTGGACAGGCATTGTCATGCAGTAAAACTCAACTTGCCACGTCTTTTGTTCTGGATTGGACCCAAGACGATAACAAAGTCAAAACATTTGTGATGCACTGGTTAACAAGTCAGGCGGCAGAATTTTTTGGGGAGAGTATTCAAAAACTGGAGCCGCGTTATGACAAGTGCCTCAAAATTCATGGAAATTATGAAGAAGAGTAGATTAAGGTACAGGCTTTCATGTAAAAATAAAATTATTGTGATATCTTTGCACGTCTGTTTTTAATTCCAAAACGGTACTTTAAAAACATGCCTCGTATATATGAAATATTTAGGTACCTATGTGAATAAATTCTAATTGTGATCATATTCATCATTTTACGTCCCTTCCGAAAGACGGCATAACCAAGGATTTTTTACTTCCTTTAAAATCCTAGTGCCATCTACCGTGTTTGAACCCTCGAGTATTATTTTGGTTGTATTATTTTATCTAAAATATTTTTTACCATCGAAAGAATATAAAGCTTTATTAAACTTTAAATAAATTTAGAACTTTATTTCAAGAAGGGAGTTAAAGCTGTGTGTTGCACGTACCACATTTTTTTTTCATAATAGTAATACCGTATCGTCATTTTTATTTGGGAATTGAATGGTATAGGTGTTTCTTCCTATACCATTCTCATGGTATCCAGAATATACTTTAATAATAAATCAATAACATTTTTCTTAACTCCAATAAATATTGAATAGTAAAATATGTTCATAGCACTTTTTTATATTTCAATTTAATCCTCTCTATGTTTATGAAATTAGGCGAGCGGCATGGTCCAGTGGATAGAGCATTAGTCTACTGTTCTCCAGGTCCTGGGTTCGAATCCCGCTTGAAGCGGAATATTATATATTCTGTTATTTCAGTCGGGGGACGACCCTAGGGTATGGAAACCCTCCTGAGGCAGACCCAGCTTCTTTAAAGTGGGTACCCAAATTGGGGAAAAAAACCTGGCGGCTGAGCGTGATCAAGGCCTTATCGCCTCATTGCATGGCCGCTGGCCTAGTAACAGTAAGAATCTCTATGTACTGAGCCCGATATCCTTCATGGGTTATAGTGGTAGAGATTTTTTTATTTTTTGTTTATTTATTTTTTTTATGTTTATAACATTATCTTTACTTGGCCAATAATGTTTACACATTCTAAATATGCAAATGATTACACAATGTTTTATTATTTCCAAATAACTAAATTTAGGCATCTCTGTTTATAAAGCTATTTATAGACAGTTATCCAATATGACAGACAATCAATAATTCAAAGAAAAATGGCCTAAAATAGACCCTCACGAATGCTGACTTCATAACACTGTATATCTGCTATTTCTGAACCGATTTCAATGACTCTTTTTCCTAATTTTGGTATTATTCGTTTTTTTGGATTCTACGTAAAAATTCTACAATTTTGAAGGAAAAGAGGTAATTTTTTAGATAGATTAGAAAGGTTCATTATTAAAAATAATTAACGAAGATAGTTTATACTAGACTTCTCTAATGTTTGTTTGTTTATTTATTTAACGTCCCTTTATGCTGCTGTGGCTTATCAGACGATGCTACACTGGGAGTCCTAAATTTCGCCTATCCAGGTTTAATTAGGATAGGAATCTATAACGAGTACCTGGCATCGCACATGTTCGGGACCAACTTTTAACGTACCCTCCGAAGGACGGTTTAAATAAGGATTTTTTACTCCCATTAAAAATTCTAGGGCCACCTGTGGGTTTGACTCCGAGACTTTAAGCATAGGAGGCTGTTATGCTAACCACCATGCTACAGGCAACCCCTTCTAGACTTCTTTACTATTTTCTTTTTCTTGTTTTGAGGATCTAAAAACTATTATAGGTGGAATAATCAGGAGTCAGTCTTTTTCTAAATATTTTTATAAGAGTTTATGCTTGGACATGGCTCAGTAATGCCCTGATGATGGCTCACAAGCTTGAGCCGAAACGTTGGCAAAATTAAAATATTTAGAAAAAGACTGACTCCTGATTATTCCACCTATAATAGTTTCTACATCCTCAAAACAAGAAAAAGAAAATAGTAAAGAAGTCTAGAAGAGGTTGCCTGTAGCATGGTGGTTAGCATAACAGCCTCCTATGCTTAAATTCCCGGGTTCAAACCCACAGGTGGCCCTAGAATTTTTAATGGGAGTAAAAAATCCATGTTTAAGCCGTCCTTCGGAGGGGACGTAAGATAATTTTTTTTTTTAATCTTTAGCTATCCAACGGTATATTATATATTACATATAAATATATAGTGAAATCACAGCTCAATATGATCCCTGTTTTATTATATACATATCATAAAACAGGGATCATTGGAGCTGGGTGGCTAGCATAACAACCTCCTATGCCAAAGGTCACGGGTTCAAACCTAGGATGTGGTAGGAAGGTGGTCCTAGGATTTTAGGACCGTAAAAAGGTGCTAAATGCATGGGATAAAGTAGGACTTTCGGTCAGCCGATTTTAGTGAAAAAGTTGCTGTAACATCTCGGGCGTATAGTAGTCTTAAATATGGAAATTACAGTTTCTTACAACTTACCGTTTTGTCGCTAGACTTACCACACACACTCCTATGCCAAAGGTCAAGGGTTCAAACCCGCAGGTGGTCTTAGGATTTTTTAATGGGAGTAAAAAAAATCCTTAGTTATGCCAATCTTTGGAGGGGACGTTAAAAGGTGTTCCCGAACCTGTGCGATGTCAGGTACTCGTTAAAGATCCCTGATAGGCCTGCTGGAAACCTGGATAGGCCAAATTCAGGACTCCCACTATAACATCGTCTGATTAGCCACAGCAGCATAAAGGGATCTTAAATAAATAAACAAACATTAGATAAGTCTAGTATAAACTCCCTTCGTTAATTATTTTTAATAATGAACCTTTCTAATCGATCTAAAAAATTTCTATTTTCATTTAGACAATTCAAATACAATTTTCTGATTCAAGAACATTGTTTCTCTGTCACCAATAATAACTGAAATATCACATATATTATAAGTTGTGGCTTGACCATATAAAATTAATTTTTTATGAATAATTATCCGCGTTATCTTGGTTAAAAAACTTTAATAATTGTTTTCTCTACCTAAAAAAATAACTAATAATAAGAGTTATTGACTTAAACCACTTTTTAAAACTAATCGCCGTCATCTTAAAACTAATCGGCTAGTATCAACGTCTAGGTGTTAGGATCGTCGTTGGATGCCTTGATATTTTTGTGCTAAATTAAAAAAAATATTGGTCTAATAGTTTCGGAGATTTTTTATTCGATTTTCAGATTCTACGTCTCTTGAAAAATAAGCCCTCCAATTTTAAGAGGGAGTAATTATTATTATTATTTATTTTTTTTTTTGTCCTATTACAACCTTTTTTATTGAAAATAACAAACCAAAAGGATTAGTTAAGTTCCAAATAAAAGAATGGCAAGATAGGTATGCCTGTATGACTGGGAGTCACAATCAAAGGGTAGAGACTTCTATGGGGTACAACCCACTGTGAGCCTTCTTCCATGGTTTGCTCGAAATCAGCAGCTTACACGTACAAGTATCGTTCAAATCGTAGGACTGAAGACTAACCACGGTTGTAATAAGAAACATCTTGCGCTTATGAGGATAAAAAAAGATGAAAAATGTGAAGTTTGCAGATAGCCAGAAGACCAGCGGCACTTAGTTTTTAGATGCAAAAAATATGAGAGAGAACGCGATTTTTCACCGACTGCATTTTTAAAAAGTTTGGACAAAGTGAATATAAAGAAGATGGAAATGTTCTTTAAAAAAAATTCAAATTGTAAAATTTAGTTGGAGTAAATGCTTTCAATATGTGGAGGCCGTGGCGGAGTGGCTAGCGCACTTGTCTCTCATGCTAAAGGTTGTGAGTTCGAATCCCAGTCCCGGCGGCGCTTTTATAATGATATAATTAAATGGGGATTAACTCACACCCTCTCCCCCGGGTATGTGAGACCCGTCAGCCAAATGGTGGCCACTCACAAAAATGGGCGTAAGGAGTGATGACCCTACTCTGTAAAATATCATCGAGAATCGTGATTATATTCTCCCAGGAGATTATACCACGCGGCCAAGGGTCGATAGATGGCCTGTCGCGCCAGAGATGGAAGGAAGGAAATAACTCTATACTTGTTCATAATAATAATAATAATCGGCTTACCGAACCGAGGCCTGCACAGACTCGTCCAATGTTCACCGGTCAAGCCCAAGCCCCCGAGATCAGCCTTAACGCAATCCTCCTATCGATAGGAGGACGCTTTGGCCTACCTTTCGGACGCCTACCAGTCGGTTCAGTGAATACCAACTTTCTCGGAATCCGTTCCTCACTAAGCCCAACAATTTTACTCGCCCATTTGAGTCTCCGCGACGCTATCAACTCAATTATATTCACAGGGTACAAACTCCGCAATTCCGCGTTGTGCAACCTTCTAAACTCCCCAGTGGCCTCATCTCTCTTGGAAGAATAATAGTTTTATAAATTCTAACCTTTAAGTTTTTAGACTGAAGCCGTGAGCTAAGTAATTTAGCAACTGAATAATAACACGCATTTCCCACCTTTAACCGGGACTTTATTTCTTCCTGGATTTCATTTTTTCTTGTTATCATTGAACCTAAATACTTGAATTTCTCTACGTGTTCAAAAGTATGACCTGAAATATTAATATCATCAAGATCGCCCTCATTTCTGCAACTAATCATATATTTCGTCTTATCGGTATTTAATTCGAGACCTATTTGTTTACCGGTTGTTAACACTTGTATAGTTTCCGCGTCTTCACCTAGTAGAACCAAATCATCGGCATACCCCAAAACCGGAATCTTGTCACCCATATTTAAGCCTTTCTCGGTACACATCACCTTTTCTATAACATATTCTAAGGCTATATTAAACAATACAGGTGAAAGGGAGTCACCCTGTTTTAAACCTGATCGTACCTCAAATCTCTCGAAGTTATTATGACCGATTCTAACTTTATGAAATGTTTCCGACAAACACATCTCTACTAGGTTTACTAACTTTTTAGGTATCCCCTGTTCAATCATGATGTTATATAGCTTCTGACGGTCTATGGAATCATAAGCCTTTTTAAAATCTATATAAAGTTGATGGACTACACCGTTGTATTCCAGCTTCTTCTCTAATATTTGACGTAAGGAAAATATTTGATCAATAGTTGAGCGATTCCGCCTAAAACCACATTGGTAGTCTCCGATAATTTCCTCAGCGTCTTTCGTGATTCGGCTAGTTAGTATTGACGAGAATATTTTATAGCATACTGGGAGAAGAGAGATCCCACGATAGTTGTTACAATCCGTCCTCGGTCCTTTTTTGTGAATCGGAATAAGTATTGATTCTTTCCATTCTTCGGGTATTTTTTCATTTTCCCAGATCATTTTACCTAAAGCGTGTAATTTGGAAACGCCCGCTTCTCCACACGCCTTAATTAATTCACTCGTGATATTATCATTTCCTGCAGCTTTATAACGTTTTAATTTTCCTATCGCCATTTCAACTTCCTCTTTACTCGGTGCGTCTACCCATGGTTCAGCGCTCTGGTATTCAGAGGGAGGAGATTGATTATTATTTTCCGTATTTAGAATGCCGTCAAAGTGTTGTTTAAATTTATTTAATATCTCTTATTTAATATACTTGTTCATATATATCTTTTATATTGTACACTGACCAAATAGGATTTGTTATCAAATCTTGAGGGGCATTTGTAATATAAATCAATAAATAGTTAAAATCCTTTTATGCATCAGTTTAAACCAATATTCCTAATCTTTAAATGGCATTATGCTTGCTCAAAATGAAAGAGAATTAATTTTCGTCATTTAATGATTTTTTATTTCCCAAAAGGAATATCCGTTGCACAGACACCTAACAAAATTTTCAGTGGGTATGGCGATGATGCGTTAAGAGAAAGAACCGTCCGTAAGTGGTTTTTCTCTGTTCGCAACCGGAAATTTCGACTTATAAGTCTTATAAGCCTATATCCGATATAGTCGCAAATCGGATCTTCCTTCAACTGTTGATGAACAAATTCAAGCATTATTTTTAATTTTTTTTCCACTTTATTTATTGATTTGCACCTGTCAGCAGTATGTGACAATCAGCAAATAGGATAGAATAATAAACAAAATAAAGACATGTCAGGCATGAGGAAGCACGTCTTCTCGTCAGGTTTTTTTTTTATGTATGGTGTCCATCATTTTTTAAGTGATTGAAATCTTTATTTTACGTCGGATTGTTAATAAGGCTATCATTATACGATTAATCTAAATATTTAATTTTAAAAACCCTACAAACTTTTTTTACAACCCAATATGTATAAAGTGAGCTGAACAATAACCCTTTAGTGATGAGAACTGGCTAAGGAAGTGCATATTGTCCACAGCCCACTCAGATTATGTGACTGGCTCCACGCTATACCAGGTCATGGCCCATTACTATTATCCTTTATAACCAAGTTAATAACTTATTAGTTACTTTTTTTTAATACAATTAATTTTCTTCTGAAATGTTATGTGAAATTTCGTTGTCGATTACCTGTTTATGAAGTTCATTACTTTTATTTATTTTTTGAAGAACGAACAACCAACAAGCTATATTTTAAAAGAACTGATTAATAGTAACTATATTATATAATAATAATAATAGGCTTAGCGAACCCGAAGGTTCGATGCCGATACCACCAAATTCCGCCTACACAGACTCGTCCAATGTTCACCATTCAAGCCCAAGCTCCCGAGATCAGCCTTAACGCAATCCTCCCATCTCCGCTTCGGCCTACCTTTCGGACGCCTACCAGTCGGATCAGCAAATACCAACATTCTCGGAATCCGCTCGTCATCGAGCCCACAACTTTACTCGCCCATTTGAGTCTCCGCGATGCAATCAGCTCAATTATATTCACAGGATGCAATTTGCCGCATTTCCGCGTTGTGCAACCTTCTAAACTCCCCAGTGGCCTCATCTCTCTCTGACCAAATATTTTACGCAATACCTTATTTTCGAAAACCTTAAGCCGTTGTTCATCCTTCAAAGTAAGCGGCCACGTTTCACATCCGTAAAGAACCGTTGGAAGAATAATAGTTTTATAAATTCTAATCTTTAAGTTTTTAGATAGAAGCCGCGAACTAAGTAACTTAGCAACTGAATAATAACACGCATTTCCCACCCTTTAACCGGGACTTTATTTCTTCCTGGATTTCATTTTTTCTGTTATAATTGAACCTAAATACTTGAATTTCTCTACGTGTTCAAAAGTATGACCTGATACATCAATATCACCAAGATCCCACCGTTTACTGCTACTAATCATATACTTCGTCTTATCGGTATTTAATTCGAGTCCTATTTCTTTACCGGTCTTGTTACACACTTGTATTTAGTTGTATGTTTCCGTGTCTTCACCTAGCAGTACCAGATCATCGGCATACCCCAAAACCGGAATCTTGTCACCCATATTTAAGCCTTTCTCGGTACACATCACCTTTTCTATGACATATTCTAAAGCTATATTAAATAAATAGTAACTATATTGGGCATTATAAATAATATTCTGCCACAGCCGGGATTCGAACCTGGGAACAGGTGAACAGCAGACTAGTGCTTTACCACTTTTACACTTTACCACTCCCAAATCATGTAAATAATAATCCTTGCTATTTTGTGTTGAAAAAATTGTTTGAGTTGCAGGACTGAAAAATTCTGGTAAATTATTTTTATTCGTCACCAAAACGAACCCCCAAGTGCGAGTCAAAAAAGCTGCGGTGGCAGATTCCCATATTTACCCGCCTTTACAAGAGTGTGGAACTTTTCAGCTACACCTTCAACATACCTTTAGAAAATAATTGGGTTTCTAAATCGCGTTTTTAAGGACTTGGGTGTCCATTAGATAAAATTAAATAGAAGAATTTGATAAAACTAAATGATTAGAATGCGAATTGACCTAACATCAATTTCGTAAAAATGTTCTTTAGTGACTTTGGAAATCAACGTCAAAATTACAAATGTGTGAGAAGATCGTGTCGGTAACAAGAAGCAAGGAAGTAGTCGGCCAAGTGATAAAAAGCAGTAGTAATGGGCATCTGAAGATGCGAGTAGCCACTGGACAGGTAGTCGCTCGGGTAGTGCCATTGGGAAAGTTTTACCAGGTTCTATAAATAATTATTAATCCATGACGTGAGAAATAACTTAAATTTTTAATCAAAGTAGATTGGTCTAGATCTAGAAAGGAGTGTATCAAGCTAGCCGGTTGCACTTTCTACCTCCTTGAAAATACAAACCTCGTTACAAATATATCGCGACAAGTCATAACTTCTCGCTTAATCATTGGCCCGTCATCGGTAATCAAAACGCGACGGTAAATCATAACCGCTTACGGGTTGGTCGGTTTCGAAAAGCCCTCAGCCAATGGCTGGCCGCGATCCAAACTCTCTCCCTCTTCTCGGAAGGTGAAATCTCCCCTTGCTCTATTTCAGTGCACCCGTTGCATATTTAGAGAGTGCAATTTGCATTTCTCCGCAGCGTAATCATTGTAACGTGTTATTGGAATCGCAGGCTGCCAAGGAATCCGGGAAAGTGTTCTAGAATAATGGCGCCTAGTTCTTTAACTGGCGCTTCTGTGTAATCTTCCCAGGATTCATTTTCACTCGACCGCAGAATCTCGCGTGGGTTAGGAATGCAACTTGGGAATTCCAAAGGATAGTTTTAAAATGCTTAGAATACACAAGTGACTGATGATAGTTTATTTTATTTATTTAACGTCACTTCATGGTACTGTGGTTAATCGGACGATGCTACTATGGGATTCCTAAATTTTGCCAGGTTTAATTTAAACAGGGGTCGTTAACGGGTACCTGACACAGGCCCGTAACCACCTTTTTTCGTTATTTATTTTACCCCTATTAAAAACTCCTAGGTCTACTAATAGTTATTTTACTGTATTCTAAGACTTTTTTGTTCAAATTCAAGTTCATATTTCACGTGGTCCAAATCAGGCCGAAACGAATTATAAAAAAAAAAATAAAAAAAAAAAAAAAAAAAAATATATATATATATATATATATATATATATATATATATATATATATATATATATATAAGACACAACGATGCAGCGAAAATTATTCATCAAGCCATAATCTCCTAAGCAGCGGCGTGGTCTGTGGATAGAGCGCTAGTCTGCTGTGCTCCGGGTCCTGGGTTCGAATCCCGGCTGTAGCGGAATATTATTTATTCTGTTAATTCAGTCGGGGGACGGGCCCTAGGGTATGGAGACCCTCCTGGGGCAGACCCAGCCTCTATAAACGTGGGTACCCAAATTAATTGGGGAAAAACCTGGCGGCTGAGCGCGATTAAGGCCTAATCACCTCATTGCACTGCCGTTGGCCTTGAAACTGTATGAATCTCTATATGTACTGAGCCCAAGACCCTCCATGGGTTGTAGTGGTACAGGTTTACAATCTCCTAAGCACCCATTCTTCCTATTACAGATATAATCCATCACCAATTACTACCGGTCACAAAACTAAAATTTATTGGGATCACCCCTTCATTACGGACCACAGTTTTAAATAATCGTCCTCACATTTTAGTTATTGAATATAGAAAACTGGCCAAGATTATTGTGATAGGTCTCCCATCAGATGATATTCTTCAAAAAAACTGTTTCTGAAAAGAAAATGAAATACCAGGAGCTGGCGGAGTAGCTGAAGAAACTCTATGGATTGGAGAGCTGCGGGATTTATCCAATTATATTATCCTGTAATGGCCTGATTCCAGAAATCAAGCCAGCAATTAGAGCTACCTATCAAGATTCTAGTGAGGATCCATCAAGCATTCGTTTTAAGGTCAGTAGCCACTGTTCGACATTTTTTAAATATGACATAACTAACCCTTGACACATTCAGTCCGGGTTGGTGAAAATTCCTTGTGAAAGCTGAGGAAGTGCGAAATTCTGAAATAATAATGATAAATTCTTTATTTATCCTGTGAAAAATAAATAATATATTATATATATCCTTGGAAACGTTTATATTTTTATTGAGGATGTATATTCGACTGTAGAAACTATTATAGGTGGGATAATCAGGAATCAGTCATTTTTTTGAAAAAATTTAATTTTGCCAATACAAAGAAATAATCTCTCCCTCGTATACCAACATCTTCCGTCTCCTTAAGTTATAACTTTATTGTACAAATTGCTTATGTAATTTATATTTTATTTACTGTATATTTATCTTTTCGTTTTAAACACCTCTGTTTTTTGTTTTTGTTATTTATTTATTTTATTTTATTTTCTATTATATACCTCATGGATCTTCTACATACCTCAGATTCTAGTGTTTATAACTGTCTGTTAAAAATGTTGAGCCTTATTGTAGATACGAGTATATTATTTTGTTTTTCCATTCTATAATTTTGTAAAACTTTTTAAAAACAAAGATAAGCTGTAGTATTTACACTTAGAGGGGAAAACCTTCAGGGTTTTTACATGAACCCCTCCCCATACTACCTATGTTTATGGTTTTCCTCAGTTTATGCTTGGACATGGCTCAGTAATGGTAGGTTTATATATATATATATATATATATATATATATATATATATATATATATATATATATATATATATATATATATATATATTTTTTTTTTTTTTTTTTACTTCTATATTAAAGTCTAAAGTTTTGTTTTTATGCTTATCATCATCAGATTGTGTATCATATTATCATTATTTGTATCTATAATATTTAAGTATATTGGTATATTTTCTGTTTTATTTCAAATGTTATCATTGTCACTACATTCAAAAGAAAATTTTCATTATCTTATTAATATGTATCTCTATTGTTCTGATGTTTGTAGCCCTGATAATGGCTCACAAGCTTGAGCCGAAACGTTGGCAAAATTAAAAATTAAAAAAAAAATTACTAATTCCTGATTATTTCACCTATAATAGTTAATATTTAAAAAAAAAATGTTATTTTATTTACAAACTTGTGAAACGAAATGTAAAGAGACAAACATGGCTTAAACATAAGTGATAGTTATTGGTTATTTTACTGGGATTCTTTTTTATTTATTTATTTAACGTCACTTTATGCTACTATGGCTAATCGGACGATGCTACAGTGGGAGTCCTAAATTTTGCCTATCCAGGTTTTATTAGGATAGGGATCTTTAACGAGTACCTGACATCGCACAGGCTCGGGACCACCTTTTAACGTCCCCTCCGAAGGACGGCGTAACTAAAGATTTTTTACTCCCATTAAAAAATCCTAGGACCACCTGCGGATTTGAACCCGTGACCTTAGGCATGGGAGGCTGTTACGCTAGCCACCCAGCTACAAGTGATCCCTGGGATTCTTTTTTTTCTTTTTTTTTCATTTCGGAAAGAATGTAACGAAAAGTTTTTCAAATATTTAAAATCTCTAGCCAATTAAACTGAGAGTTTATTTGAGAATAACTTTCTTTTTTTCACTCATTTAGTGCATTTTCGCGCTCTGTAGATGGCGTTGATGAATTCGAATGCCTCTCCATTCCCAATCTCCATAAGCCACAGGAGTGCTGGAGAAAACATGTCGGCGATGAAGTGGGGATGCTGGAGGGAGTGTTTATAAATGAGCAATCCTGGACAATAAGCCGGAAGAGATAAATGGTGCTCCGTAATCCGGCCAAAGAGGTTAGATATTTCGTGCGGCGACCTCCCTGGCCCCGCTGAGTGCTGTACTGTATCTTGTGGGGAAAGTGAGTTCTGGCAGCCGTCTTGGAGTTTCTGTTTGATATCCCATTTCGGCTGGGAGGGATTGCTATATTGCCGGGTCTGTAGGATCATTCTCTCGTCGGGCCTCTCTCAACTAACGGCCTTGTTTCGTGAAGTATTTGGATTAAAATATAAAAAATATGTATTCTTGTCTCTGAACAATTTTGTTTAATAAACAATAAAATAAAAATCCATGCCAACAGAAACATACACTCACTCAAAAAAGTTTCCATACAGCATGCATTTATTTTGCTTAGCTATTTATTTTCAACTTAACAATTTCTTAATGTAAAAATTATTAACACTAATATTACATAAAAAATATATTTACTTATTTTCATTTTATCATTAATATAAAACGAGGCAGAATGTCATTTGTTAATGGTAGGTCAAAAAAGTTTTTATACACTTTCACTATTAATCCTATTTCTTGTACTATGACCGTCATTCCAGTGTTATCTGTATACATTTTATCTCTATCATCAAATCTTAGTTCAGTATTAACTTTACTTGGGTCTGGGAAACTGATTTCTTTTCAATATGCGCGTTTTTCTTGATTTGAGAGTTAGGGCTTATCAATTAGAAAATTTGCATATCTATTGAATGAAGCACATGCTACTGTACAGTATGAGCTACAAATACATAAAGAGTTAAAATCTTTGAAAGGATAGAAACGTGCTGGAAGACAGGAGACTGGAGAATCGCCAGGCGAGCCATCCTTGCTGAAGTCCACGCAATTCTTACATTACCGACAACTCAATGGCCACCATAATAAATAGGTACTATAGGATTCAATTTCACTCAGAAGCAGTCAAAAATATTTTAAGAAGGGAAGGGATGCAGTGGTCGAGTCGCAAGAATTTCTTCTTTCTAAGTCAAACCGGAAATAAGCGGTTGTAATTTGCTAGGTAGTTTGTAAATAAACCCAAAAAATCTCTGGGAACGTGTCATATTTTCTAGGAATCCACATTTAATATTTTTGGGCCAGATGAAGATCAAAAGTGCGGAGGAAACAACCCAGTTTTCAAAACTAGGATATTTATGTTATGGGTATATAGAGAAAGTTTTTTTGGTAGTCAAATTACGTACAATTTATTAATAAAGAAAGTACTTAATATAAAAAATCTGGTGCGCGCAACACCACGACTCCGTTGATAAAATCAATTTAAGAATTTTTAAATACTATTTAGAGATAAAAATAAGTTTTTAAAAAATTAATTAAATTGAATTTCAATAAAATCATGTGTGTTAATTAATTATCTATTTTATTTTTATAACAACAATAGTTATTTTGTTGGTTTTCATTACTCTCATTAACTTTACAATTCCGAGTATTAGATAAATTTTTCGCAAAATCTTTAGCTATCCAACGGTATATTATACTTCTATTTACTATTCCAAAAACACAAAAACTGCTATGAAAAAAAAATTTTGCACTTTTCTCGTTTAGTTTTTTATCAAATTCGCTCAACTTGCATATTTAGATGATATTTATCAATACTAACGAGTGGATGTGCCTAATTCTTTGAAATTACAAAATTCAAGGTAACTTTAGGAAGAAAAAAATATCGCATTTAAGCCCTATCAGACTATTTCAATCAGAATGAGACCTACATCATATAAAAGCCCGTTAAATTTACATCAATTTAGTCAGTTTAATCAAAATCGTTAGAATCGTTTTTGAGAAAATCGTAATTGATATTCCCTTTTGAATGGCCACCATTTTTAATCCACCCATTTGAGTTGCAGGCGTGTATTTTTTGCATTTACCATAATAGATGCTTTGTATTAACCATACTAAAAAGTTTTCGAAAATGATTGCATCTTCTGTTGCTGGCTCACGGCTATATATGAGGATCCCAAGTAATGCGTCCATCGACATCCAACTTACAAACATTATTTTAATATTTTTTTTTATGTACAATAGACTATGAATTAAAGTAATACTATTCAGTGATGACTTGAGGAGATCAAAAGGTTGCTTTGTGGGTTTACTGTTAGCATAACAGCCACCTTTGCATAAGGTCCCGGATTCAAACCCGCAGCTTGCTCCAGGGTTTTTTAATGGGAGTAAAAAGTCCTTAATTATGCCGTCCTTCGGAAGTGACATTAAAAGAAGGTCCCGAGCCAGTGCGATGTCATATACTCTGAAAGATCCTTATCCTAATTAAAACTAGATAGGCAAAATTTAGGACTCCCACTGTAGCATCGTCCGATTAGCCACAGTAGCTATAAAGGGACGTTAAAAAATAAACAAAGAAACAAAGGTTGCTCGTTTCTTGTGTAGCCTATTGGCACTAAAAAATATAATTGTTTTTTTAACATCATTTATTGAAATTTACAACTGTACTTCAAAGTACAAGTAAATGTGACAAAAGATAAATGGCGTGAAACAGACTTAAAGAAGAACTACCCAATGGCATGCACTCCTGTAACTTTTTAAACTAGAAGGTCTCGAGGCACATCTCTTTTCAGAACCTCGGAAGATTGTCAGGAATTAAGAGGAAGAAAGTATTGAAACAAAGGATTAGGGTGGAATGGAGTTTGTCATGAAAGGAATGGTATCTAGATCGGGCCAAATCAGCAACATACGCAACATTGAGGTCTTTGTGGATAAGGTTTGTTAGTGACAAGAAAGAGCATTGAGGATTTTACGAAGGATTTTGGATTGTAGGGATTGGATACGGGAAGAATTCGATGGTTTAGTAGAGCCCCAAAGCTCTACTCCGTATTTGTTGTTTTTAAAAATGATCTTTAATTTTGTCATTTTCTTGATCAGGTAATCAATCGACGTTCCTGTCTTAATAAGACATGTAAGCAATTGACAAAAAAGCTGTAACAAACCTGTATTCTTGATGGAGCTTAATTAAGCATAAAAACGTAGTAAAATATATATTTCTCATTAAACATTATATAAGAAAATCTAGTGCAATAAACCATAACCATTAGCAGTAGTAGTCGAGTTAATAACAGGCCAAGTAAGAGAGTTATTAAAATTAAATTTACCGAAAAAGAAATCGAGAGATAAAGGAGGCATTCAGGCAAATCCAATATTTATGAAAATAAGACATTCATCAAAGTAAATTTCTTTCGTATTAACCAAGGGGGCTATTTTTATGCAAATTTCGGTTTCCGCTAATAATACACCTTTCGCTGAAGCCATAAATATCGATTTATACCCCCTGAATGAATTATTATAGTATCGATATAAGAGGTTTTATCGAAGTTTGATTTACTCCCGAAATTCCTTAGGTGTTATTAATGGACTGGAACCACCCACGTTCGAAGACGTTCCAAATAACGGAAGTCATCATCATCTAATGAGCTTGATGGTATCAATATTTAAATCCAATCCGCGGCTGAAGGTCTGTTTTCGAGATGTTCTTATCGTTTGGGAACAGTTTGTAAATCCACTATATAATCATTTCCTTTTCCATTATGCTATCAGTACTCTACTCCGTACTACTGCAATGAGCTGATAAGACATTTCCACAAACACTGCTATTGCTGTAATCTATCGATAATTAGATATCGTCGTATTAGTCGTTCCATACCATGCGTCATCGAAATCATGGGCGCCGTAGATTTCCGCCTGAGGTAAAAATGTCATCAACACATTAGAACAGAATAACACACGAGATAATTATTAAATTAAATAGCCGTTAACTATTTTTACTTTTACTTACTTATATATGGAATATATGGATAACTTATATATGGAGCACAAGTCTGGGGTGGGGTTAGTCATGATGCCGTGGAAAAACTACAAAGATGTTTTCTTAAAAAACTATTTAAATTGCCAAAATATACTCCAACTCATTTTCTCCATTTTGAAACAACAATAGATCCAATATTTATGTTCACCCTAAAGATGCATTTCGATTATATTATTAAAATTTTGAATTTACCACCACATAGATATCCAAAGATATTAGCATTACATATATTAAGAAAAAAATAGCATGGTTCAAAAACATACTTTGTTTGAAAGAATTGCATGGATTAAATTTTTACTTAAATCTATTTAACTGTGATGATATTAAGTTATGGGAAAATAGTCTAGCAGCATTAAGGGTTCAAATGCAAAAAGATATTATACTCAAAATATTATTAAAGTTAAAAATTCTAAAACTTCTCCCTTTTATCCACATTTAACCACAGTAAATTACATTACTGACAAATGTTCACTGGCAGGTGATTAGATGGGTAATTAAAATCAGGGCTGATGTATTAAACCTGAATTACAAACATTTCATGAAAACAAATAATAAATGTAGTTTGTGCAATACAAATGAACAGAAGATCTTTTTCACTTTTTGGCTGCCTGTCCGATACTTACTGAGTTCAGAAAAAAATATTTTAATTCTAAAAATTTAACCTGGGATCAAATTTTAGAGTTGATAAATGGAAAAGATTGGCTGGCGTTAGTTAATTTCTCCAGATCGGCTTTTTCTTATAGAATGTTACTAACCAGAGAATTTAATTATTAGTGAATTTGTTAAATTAAATTTAACTAATTGTGAATTTTACTATTTGTGAATTAATTTTAGTACATAAATAACATGGGAAGTGTTTGTTGCTAATTTTGTTATTGATATTTTATATTGATAGATTAAGGATTAATTTTGTTAATAAACACCGACTCCACGGACGGTCAATAGACCATGTAGTGTGTCTGATTTTTATTATTGTATTTCGTAATTTGTTTATTTTTTTATTTTTTTTTTAATTTGTTATTATTGGCTATTTGATGTAATTTTGAAAAATAAAAACAGACTTTTTTATCTATATAACCTCTCTCTAATAAGGGAAAGTATTGCCATCGTGAAAATATTCGAATTCCAGTTTTCCCTGTAAATACGCATTTTAGGATCGCTTAAGTCCAAATGGAAGGCAGCTATGCTCACCATTACACAATTCAAGTATTTAGGTTCAATGATTACAAGAAAAAATGAAATCCAGGAAGAAATAAAGTCCCGGTTAAAGGTGAGAAATGCGTGTTATTATTCAGTTGCTAAATTACTTAGCTCGCGGCTTCTGTCTACAAACTTAAAGGTTAGAATTTATAAAACTATTATTATTCCAACGGTTCTTTACGGATGTGAAACGTGGCCGAAGGATGAACAACGGCTCTAGGTTTTCGATAATAAGGTACTGCGTAAAATATTTGGTCCGAAGAGAGATGAAGCCACTGGGGAGACTAGAACTAGGCCGAAGCATCGATGGGAGGATTGCATTAAGGCTGATCTCGGAGGCTTGGGCTTAACCGGCTAACATTGGACGAGTCTGTGCAGGCGAAGTTTGGTGGGATCGGCATCGAATCTTCGAGTTCGGTAAGCCTATTATTATTATTATTAAGTCCAAATGAGCAAGCCCCAGCAAAAGTTCTGTGTGTGTGTTGTTTGGTAAGTCTAGATAAAAAAACAACAAAAACTATGAATGTGTTATAACAACTTTTTCTTAAAAATAGGCAAACGTAAGAGAAACTTTATACCATGTGTATTTTGCACCTTTTTACGATTTTCTCAAAAACGGCTTACGATTTTGATCAAACTCGCTAAATGGATGTAAAATTTAACGGGATTTAATGTAATATAGGTTTTATTCTGATTGAAATAGTCTGTCAGGGCTCAAATGTCGATATTTTTATGTTCTTTATCATTCTATTCGTTTCTATATTTTCATCATTGATAAAAAAAAAAGTTGAACGCATTCGATATCATAGAAAAGGAGAAAATATTTTTTATGCAATTTTTGTGTTTTTTGACGTGCATAATATACCGTTTGAAAGCTAAACATTTTAGAAAAAATATTATCCTACACACAAAATTGTAAAAGTGAATAGAAAGTGGTGAGAAGCCGATAAAAAAAACCGATTGTTGTAGATAATAATATAATAGACTAGCTGTAGCCCACGACTTCGTCTGCGTCAATTTCTGTTATTATGATTGCTATTAAGAAGTTTTTAAAAGTATATATTTTAAAGTACTTCTGCATAAATGATATTTTTGGTTTTATTTTATTGTGGCAGAAGAACATACTGATTTTTCTTTTCTTTTTTAATTTTTTTGGAAGTCCTCTTAATATTAACACTTAAAAGAGCACACATCGACTTCCATTTGTCACTCAATCACTTTATTTCATAAGCCCTCATATCCGTCAACGTTTCGGGGATGTTTCTCCATTTTCAAGACTTATTTAAATAAGAAATAAAGTGATTGAGTGAGAAATGGAAGTCAATCTGTGCCCTTTTAAGTGTTTAAACTGATTTTAATCCCAACCCGATCTTGACGTAAATCGGTTCCTACGTGTTTAAATGTTTGCTCCTGTGGGTTATTAATTGTTTCGGCAAAAGATAAATTAATGGGAAATTGGATTATTTTAAAATTAAAAGGTCAATCATTTGGAATCAATGGAATGCAAGGTTAATTTCCCTCGTTTTTTTTTTCATATTTTCCACTGATTCTTTACTATTATTGGTCGCAGCGTAATGTAATATGGTCTAAAGCATTCCTCGATAAATAGATGAAAAGAATTTTTCAATTCTAACCAGTAGTTTCTGAGATTAACGCGTTCAAAAAACAAACAAACTCTTTAGCTTTATAATATTAGTATAGATTATTTAATAACACACATGTTCCTATCTAAACACAATTTTATTGACTTTGTTTCACCTCGCCAAAAAAAAAATAAATCTGGTGCGGGTAATACACGACTTTCACTTACCCCGATTTGTAAAATCAATGAAAGAAATTTCAAATACAGTTATAGTTAAGAATACGTGAAACTATTTAGGAATTAATTAAATTTAATTTATATAGAAACATGTGTTTTATTAAAAAATCTTTTATTTTATTATATAGCTTTCCAACGGTATATCATACATGTATATTACTGTTCTTATGTTCAAAAACAAAAAATTGCATTAAAAATATATTTTTTTTTAGTTTTCTCCTTTAGTTGCTGTTCAAATTCGCTCAACTTGCATATTTAGCTTTTTTTCATCAGTGGTAACAAGATAATATAGTTATTTTTATAGAATCAACAAAATTAAAGGTACTTTAAAGAAATAAAATTTAAAATATCGGCATTTAAGCCCTGTCAGACCATTTTAATCAGAATAAAACCTACATGATATTAAAGCCCATTACATTTTACATCGATATAGCGAGTTTAATCAAAATCGTCGGAACCGTTTTCGAGAAAATCGAAAAAAGGTGCAAAATGCATGGTACAAAGTGCCTCTTCTGGTAAGCTCATTTTGATGAAAAAAGTTTTGTCACGTTTCGGGCGTATAGTTGTCTTAAATATGAAATTACAGTTTCATAGGACTTACTGTTTCCGCCCATGAGTTACCACACACACAGAGACCTTTTTGCGGAACTTGGTTATTTAGACTCAGGGGACCCTAAAACGTGAATTTCCGTTGAAAACTGGAATTCGAAAATTTTCACGATCGCAATACTTCCCCTTACTATATATAGTAAGTGAAAGTAAAAATCATTTAATTCTTTCCTAATTTCATTTAAATATTCTTCAATGAAGTTTAACAACATAAGGGAGTGGAAGTTGAGCTTTGCGCTCACCAGATTTATTTTTTAAACCATTTAATGGTTTAATGGTCTGAGATTAAAATGAATGAAAAAAAAAAGTATAGATAGGGACTTTTTTACGATATTGATTCCATTGAAACATTAACAAATATAAATAATAATAAAAAAATAATTCATTAAATAAAATAATAATGAAGGAAAAATAAAATAATACAGATAGCATTGAACTTGAAAGGCCCTGACCGTGACCAGGAAATTCGGGTGAGGTTAGGGCGAGCCACGTGATTCTCACATGACTCCTTCATTCATAGTTTTTTTCCGTGTAGTTAATTTTACAACATTCATAAAAACTAAATGATTCATTGATCGAAAGATATTTCATCTTTTCCTGAGAAGTCGACTCTAATTAAAATAATGTTTACAAATATTTAAATTAGAAAACATGATTCCATGTACTTCATTCATTTACATAAAAAACAACAACATCGTATTACACAATTTATTCGTTTATTCCTACTAAATTATACATTAAATACATAAATCAAAGAAGCTTTAATATCGTCTAGATATTGTTCTCATTAAATTAATCTGACAAGGCTTAAATGCCGAATTTGTTTTTTTAAGATGATTCCTCTAAATTACCTGTAATATTTACTTTCACATAATTACATATGGAATGTATAGTCAGGAAAAATATTGCGATCGGGAAAAATTTCGAATTACAGTTTTACCGAAAATACACCTTTTAGGGTCCCATGACTCCTAATTACCAAGTCGTGCTGAAAAGTTGTTTTGTTGTTAGTTTAAATAATTTATTAAATACTTTTTTTTATTTTTCGATTGGATTATAGATTTAAAAACGGCTCTAACGATTTTAATTAAACTGAGTATATAGATGTAAAATTTAACGGGCTTTAATATCATGTAGGTTTCTGATTGAAATAGTCTGATGGGGCTTAAATGCAGATATTTTAAATTTTCTTCCTCTAAAGTACCTTTAATTTCGTAGAATCTATAAAAATAACTATATTATTTTTTTACCATTGATAATTAACACCTAATTATGCACGTTGAGCGAATTTGATAAACAACTAAAGGAGAAAACTGAAAAAAATTGTTTATGCATTTTTAGTGTTTTTGAACACAACAATAGTAATATAGATGTATAATATTCCATTAGATAGCTAAAAATTTTAGAAAAAATATTATCTGATTCACGGAATTTCAAAGGGTAATGGAGAGTGATGAAAACCCGATAAAACTAACTGTTTTTTGGGTTCCCGAAAAAGTAAATTCATGTTGAATTGATGCAACCTGAAGCACAGCGCGCCAATTTTGTTTTTTAACATAGGAACAGTAATATAGACGGATTATATAGCGTTTGAATGAGAAAGAATTTAGAAAATATATTATTTTATACACAAGCTTGTAAAATTGAATAAAGTATGATAAAAAGCCGATAAATATAACTGATTATTTTATAGTAATATAATAGAGTTTTTAATCAAACATACGTTTCTATATTAATTCAATTTAATTAATTCTTTAATGGTTTCACTCGTTCTTATCTCTAACTATATTTGGAAATTCTTTAATCGATTTTAATAACAGAGGTAAGTGAAAGTCGTGTGTTGCCCGCACGGGATTTTTTTATATAAACAAAGCTGTAATAGGTGATAGAGAAAGATGAAGAGTTATTTAGTGATGATAAAACTAACCGATCTGCGCAGATAATAACATTTTAGATTATGTTATGAAACACATGTTTCAATCGAAACCCAATGTAATTACCTTTTTTCTTCTCAAACTTTATTTGAAAGTTCTTAAATACATTATTACAACTGGGATTAATAAGTTGTGTGTTGCGCGGAATTATGTTTTTTTTTATTCGGAATAATTAACGTTTGAAAATGTTTTCGAATTTTATACTTTCCGATTTGATATTTGATAGTCCCTTTGCCCGAGTCTGGCACCCGAGATTGCTTTACAAGCTCCGTCTTTTCCTCACTCCTACCTATTTTCTTATTAGTCAGTCCTACCTCGCTGATAGATCTTTCAAAATAAATCACAATAGTTCCTATTCCTCCCTGTTTTCTCAATCTGCTGGTGTTCCTCAAGGCAGCATCCTAGGACCCGTTCTTTATACAGTCTATACAGCTGATATCCCAACCCATCCAAACACTTTCCTTTCTACCTATGCTGATGACATGTATGTGCTATCAGTAGATAATGATCCAGTCACAGCCTCCCACACGCTTCAATCCCACATCCGAGACCTTGAAGTATGGTGCCAGAAATGGAGGATTAAAATTAATTCTAACAAATCCCACCAGATAACATTTAACCATCGTCGTAAACCAATGACATCCTGCCCTACACTATCCTTTAATGACACTCCACTAGCCCCTGTTGAACAGATTCGATACCTAGGACTCCACCTTGACAAACGTCTAACTTGGAATCCTCATACAAGACTGAAACGACAAGAAACTGCCCGACGTTTTCGACTACTTCAATACTTACTGGACAAACGTTTCAACCTACCACTTAATTACAAAATACTTATTTATAAGACCATCATCACCCCGATATGGACTTACGGGCTCTACTAAACCATCGAATTCTTCTCGTATCCAATCCTTACAATCCAAAATCCTTCGTAAAATCCTTAACGCTCCTTACTTTGTCACGAATAAGCTCATCCATAAAGATCTTAATGTCCCATATGTTTCTGAATTAGCTCGAACCAGGTATCAATCATTCCATGAAAAACTCCATTTCCACTCTAATCCACTAGTTTCTATTCTGTCATCCTCTTCCATTCCTGACAATCCCCCGAGGCGTCTGAAAAGAAGATGGCCTCGAGACCTTCTTGTTTAAAATACTTATAGAGTGCTGCCAATGGGTAGCGAGCGTCTCTACGTGTATTTCATGTCAGTTTACTATGTCCATCACATTTACTTGTTGAATATAATAATACAGTTGTAAATATCAATAAATATGTTAAATAAAAAAAAAAATATATATATATACACATATATATTTGATAGTTAAGTAAAATTAAAAACGATTTGAAAAAATCTGGTGTAGGCAACACACGACTTTCACTTACCTCCATTATTAAAATCTATGAAAGAATTTTCAAAAACAGTTAGAGATAAAATTACATGAAACTATTAAGGAATTAATTAAATTGAATTTCTATAGAAACATGTGTTTTATTAAAATATCTATTATAATTATTATCTAAAATATTCAGTTAGTTTTATGTTCATTTCATCACTCTCTATTAACTTTAAAAAGCTTGTGTATGAGATAATATTTTTTCTAAAATCTTTAGCTTTCCAACGGTATATCATACATGTATATTACTGCTCTTATGTTCAAAAACGATAAATTGCATTAAAAAAATATTTTTTCTGTTTTCTCCTTTAGTTGGATATCGAATTTATTCAATTTATATATTAACCTGTTTTTCATCAGCGTTAACAAGATAATATTGTTATTTTTATTGAATCTACAAAATTAAAGGTACTTTAGGGGAAGAAAATTTAAAATATCGGCATTTAAGCCCTGTCAGACCATTTTAATCAGAATAAAACCTACATGATATTAAACCCCATTAAATTTTACATCGATATAGCGAGTTTAGTCAAAATCGTCAGACCCTTTTTTGAGAAAATCGAAAAAAGGTGCAAAATGCATGGTATAAAGTGCCTCTTCTGGCAAGCTCATTTTGATGAAAAAAGTTTTGTCACGTCTCGGCCGTATAGTTGTCTTAAATATGAAATTTCAGTTTTATAGGACTTACCGTTTCCGTCCGGGAGTTACCACACACAGACCTTTTTGCGGGACTTGGTTATTTGTACTCAGGGGACCCTAAAACGTGTATTTCCGTTGAAAACTAAAAAAAAAAAAAAAAAAAAAAAAAAAAAACCTGTACCACTACAACCCATGAAGGGTCTTGGGCTCAGTACATATAGAGATTCGTACTGTTTCTAGGCCAACGGCAGTGCAATGAGGTGATTAGGCCTTAATCACGCTCAGCCGCCAGGTTTTTCCCCAATTAATTTGGGTACCCACTTTATAGAGGCTGGGTCGAAAATTTTCACGATCGCTATATATAGTAAGTGAAAGTAATATGAGACTGTAATTATACTTCAAAATGAATAAAATTATCCAAAAAAAAAAAAAACGGGGCTAAAATTTCAAATGTCTAATGATATTTGACTTTAAATGTTCTCGACGTCTTTTAGAGCGTCACTCCTCAAATATTACGCCGAGTTGCAAATACCTTGAAGATTATTTATAATTATAACTATTTACTTGCGTCAGGTGCGTGACGCGAAGCTACGTCAGTTTTGACGTAGAATATAATGCTCATTAGGGATATTTAATTTATTCCGACCTTATTACTACGCATGTCTTATATTGTTCAAGGTCTAAGGCATATGTTTGTATAAATATGTTTCCATAATAAAACTTCGATCATCGACTCGTGATTCACAATGTATAGGCGTAAATAATTTCTTCAAAGGTACTATGTCATTCTATATTATAATATTATGCAATAGTACCTTGTAAAAGGTGTCCCAAAATTAAAGCACGATTTCAATAAATTAAACATTAAACAAAGTTTTTCGTTACTTTTGTTGATTGGTTTATTCATATAACGCCAATTTCTGTTTCCGTGGCTAACCGGACTAATCTACTTTAGGAGTCCTAAATTTTGCCTATTCGAATTAAATTAAGATTAGGATCTTTAACATGACATCGCTTTTACTCCTTTGAAAAAATCCAAGAGCCATCTGCATGGTTTGAACGAGTGGCCTTGTGCATACAAGACTGTTACGGCTAGTCACTACACCACAGTTGACACCATTTACAATATGCGGTGGCGTTTTAAAAAATGAATATATTAGTATGTACGATTTTCACTTATTTATCAATTTAAGAACTAATAAATAGAGTTAATGGATTTAAAGAATTTTAGTTAGTCTCTTTAGAAACATATGTTTTTGATTAAATAATATAAAATCAACAATAAGTTAATTTTCTACAACACTTAGTTAGTTTGTTTGCTTATTTATTTAACGTCACTTTATGCTACTATGGCTAATCGGGCGATGCTACAGTGGGAGTCCTAAATTTTGCCTATCCAGGTTTTATTAGGATAGGGATCTTTAACGAGTACCTGACATCGCACTGGCTCGGGACCACCTTTTAACGTCTCCTCCGAAGGACGGCATAACTAAGGATTTTTTACTACCATTAAAAAATCCTAGGACCACCTGTGGGTTTGAACCCGTGACCTTTGGCATAGGAGGATGTTATGCTAACCACCCAGCTACAAATGATCCCACTTAGTTAGTTTTATAGGCTTTCAACTATCTCCATTAACTTTTAAACCGGTGTGCATTAGGTAATATTTTTTTCTGAAATCATTACCGTAAAACGGTATATTATACATCTATATTACTGTTCTAATCTTTAAAGAAAAAAAATACATTAAAAAATATGTTTGCTTCTTTCTCCTTTCCTTTCTTTCCTTCCTTCCCCAGTGGCGCGACAGGCCGTTTAGGCCCTGGGCCTCGCGGTGTAATAATCTCCTCGGAGATTACATTCGCGTTTCTTGATGCATTTTGTAGTAGTGTAGGGTCATCACTCCCTACGCCTAATTTTGTGAGTGGCCACCATTTGGCTGACGGGTCTCACTTACCCGGGGTAGAGGCTGTGAGTGAATCCCCATTTAATTACATCCTTATAAAAGCCCCGTCGGGACTGGGATTCGAACCCACAACCATGAGAGACTAGCGCGCTAGCCACTCAGCCACGGGCTCCCATTCTTTCTCCTAATAATAAAAAATATGATATATCAAAACAATTAGCACTAATATGATAGATAACCATCATTCTGAATAAATGAAGATGTCTCAAATTCCTGTAATCAAACAGTACTAACCGTAATAGATTCAGGTAGAGAATATTTGTTTGTTTATTTATTTAACGTCACATTATGCTACTATGGCTAATCGGACGATGCTACAGTGGGAGTCCTAAATTTTGCCTATCCAGGTTTTATTAGGATAGGGATCTTTAACGAGTACCTGACACTACTAGGACCACCTGCGGGTTTGAACCCGTGACCTTTAGCATGTGAGGCTGTTACGCTAGTCACCCAGCTACAAGTGATCCCTAGAGAATATTTTATGTGCAATTTAATAATTCCAGTGCTGAATTTTTTGCAATCTTGGACAGAGTACAGATTAAGAAGATAAAACTTACTTCATACTAAATTGTAGAATTTAGTTTAAGTGTATGATTTTAATCAATCTGTAACTGTACATATTTATAATTTAAATTGTACATTGACCAAATTGGATTTGTTAACGAATCTTTAGGGTCATTTGATATACAAATAAATAAATAAGTAAAAAAAAAAAACCCTCAAATAATGAGCCGTCTTAGAATAATTGTATTTCGCGACATTACTAGCTCTCTTACTATCAGAATGAAGTGTAGATCGTAGGTGTGTGGGAGGAGGAACGCTGAGTCGGAGGTTGTGACTCCACTTCCCCAGTGAATGACATCTACGCCCTTGGGTCTCGGCCAGAAGTGGATATGTCCGCTGAAATATCTTCTTTTTTTTCTTCTTACGACCTCTTCCTTTTCGATTTCGTAGAGTGTTCAGTTACCCGGATTATTTTTAGGTCCGCTCATTGTCGCCGAGGCCAGATCTTGCGAAACTGGCGCCCACCTTCGTGCTCCGTCTTCTTCTTACTTTGGCGCATTTCGCTTCCTCTCTTAGGATTTCATCATTATCGTCTTGGCAACGAGCTACGCTTTGCGATATTTTTTCTACAAGTTTTTTATAATTAGAGTAATTCTTCTAGAATGTAACGTGCCAAATCTTATTTCGAACCAGGACGAGATATAAGCTCCAAGTCATTTAGTTTCATTTTGTGTGTTATATTTCACATTGAGACAAAATACCATTCTGTGTATATTTCAATCCTTGGAAATGAGAATAAAGACGAGGAAGTATGAAAATAGTTTTATATTGAAAATATAATAGTTTTAATAATTTTTCTTTATGAGATTCTTATTTCTGGTATTCACAGAAAATTCCGTTACATATTTGTAGTGGTCCTCATTTTAGAATGGAATATAACCATTATTCTAAATTTTTGTTTACATTTGTTTTTAAATAAGGTTAAAAGCCATTGAGGATTGTTGTCAGAACTGGAGGATTAAAATAAATCCTAAAAAATCCCACCAAATTACCTTATCCTTCGTCGAAAACCGATGACCTCCTGCCCCACCGTATCCTTTAATACGCCACTCATACCTGTTGAACAAATCCGATACCTAGGACTCCATCTTGACAAACGTCTTACATGAAACCCTCACACGAGACTAAAACGACAAGAAACTGCCCATAGATACCGATTACTTCAACACTTACTCGACAAACGTTCAAAACTTCCAATTCACTACAAAAACCTCATTTATATTACTGTCATCAGACCGATCTGGACATAAGGAATCGAGCTTTGGGGTTTTACTAAGCCATCTAATTCCTCCCGCATCCAATCCTTACAATCCAAAATCCTTCGCAAAATCCTAAATGCTCCTTATTTCGTCACAAATAAAATCATCCATAACGACCTTAATATTCCATTTGTGGCAGACCTTTCTCGTACCAGATATACCACTTTTAATTTCAAACTCCCAATCCATATAAACTCTTGTCCGCAACCTACCAACCTCACATATTCCTGACAATCCTCCGAGGCGATTGAAAAGAAGATGGCCTCGGGATCTACTTACTTAAATAAACATCGAAGTACTACCGCTGGGTAGTTTCTTCACAAGCCTTTTGCGCTTTTATTATAATTCATCACTTTTACTTATTGTATTTATGTAATATACAGTTGTAAACTTCAATAAAATATAACTTAAAAAAAAAATAATAAGGTTAAAGAAGATACTTTGCGTATAGAGGTAGGTATGGAATTCCAGATCGAAATGGCACGCAAAGTAAAGGATTTTTTAAAAGAAGATGTTCGATTAGAAGGAAAATGGAAGTAACATGAGAGATGAACATGTGATGAGTAGGTCAAGAATGTAGGAAGGATTTTTAGTTTTAAAAGTGTGAAATTAGAATACTCCCAGGAAATACTGACGCTGAGAAGTCAGTTTTTGGTTAGTTGATTCTGGTGAAAAAGATGTAACATCTAGGACGTGTGATGTTCTTAAATATGAAATATCAGTTTCATCCGACTTTTCTTTATTGTGCTAGACTTACCACACAATTTTTTATAACTTTTTTTGGGTAAAAATCACTAATAAAATTTTTCATCATATTCAAAGATAACTAAGTTATGGAATTAAATAACTTTTAGTGATTTGCCGCTATTTTAAAAATAACCAGCTGATATCAACCTCTAGGTTTTATCATCGTTGAATGCTGGCTGAGATACGGATTTTTTTTTCGTTATTCGGATTCTATGTATCTTCAAACGTAAAAACTCCCAAATTTTGAGGGGGAGTAATTTTTTTTTTGTACTACTACAAAGGTTCATTATTGAAAATAAGAAACCAAAAGAACCGTAAAGGAAAGATACAGGTTTTGAAAGAAATCTTTCCTTTAAATGCGACGATTACGCGGAGCCAGGTGAGAGTTCAAAGGGAATTCATCGGCGATAAACGGTTCCCAGGGATGTAGACTTCATTAGGCCCCGCTATTAATGACAATTACACCTTGTCCCACTCCATTCAGCCTCACCCACATTAGAAATTTCTAAACGCCTTGGGAACTTTTTCTATAGGATTTTCTTAGTGATTTGAAAAAAATAAAGAGTTCGTTTTCCTACAACAAAAAGTCTCAAATTTGAACTTCTTTTGAAGATGAGAGCCTTAATAGAGCTCGAATGGAGGTGGTCACGCAATCTCGAAACCAGTTAGTTGGGGAGGTCTTCGAGTCATTTAGGTAATCAATTTCATCTATAATTTTCCATTAGATTAAATTTTAAAGGATACGATCATAAATAATATCCGATTACATTCACGAAAAACCTTTATGCTCGGTTGTATCCTAACTGAAAATATGGACCAAGGGTCGAAAAACAAAATAAATAATCTGGTGCACGCAACACACGAATTTTATTTACCTTCGTTGTTATAAACAATTTAAGAACTTTTAAATAAAGTTAAAGGATTGCATTGAGTTTTGACACGAACATTTGTCTGAAATTAAAAATATATTTGTATACAATTTTGTAAGTTTGTTTTAAATATCTTTAGCTTTCCCTGCGGTTTATTATACATATATAGTACAGTTGCTGCGTTAAAAAAAAAATAATTTACATGTCAAAATATTTTTTCTCCTCCTCCTTTAGGTGGTTATTAAATTCGTCCACCTCATATATTTACTTATTTTTTTATCAATGATAGCAATATGTTTAATAATGGTTACAAAATTAAAGTTAATTCATTATACATCTATATTACTGTACTCATGTTTAAAAAAAAACAAAAAAAAAAACAGAAAATAGAAAACTAAAAAAAACTGTACTACAACCCATGAAGGGTCTTGGGCTCAGTACATATAGAGTACTGTTTCTAGGCCAACGGCAGTGCAAGGAGGTGATTGGCCTTGATCACGCTCAGCCGCCAAGTTTTTTGGGTTCCCACTTTGTAGAGGCTGGGTCTGCTCCAGGAAGGTCTCCGTACCCTAGAGTCGCCCTCCTGCTGAATTTAATTTTTTTTTTTAAATAATTTATTTATTGAGATATATTACAATTCGTTACAAAATGAACAATAATAATTAGTGATTTGAGACCACATTCATACAATATATACAGAAAATAATAATAATAGTCAAATTACATAAAATAGAAAATAAATAAATTCATATATATACAATAAAATAATAATAAATAAAAAAAAATAAAAAATCAAAACAACAACCTATAATTGAGATAAATAAAAATTTGGCAAATAAATAAACATCATACAAACAATCATAACTATATACACCTGCTGAATTAACCGAATAAATAATATTCTGTTCCAGCGGGATTCGAACCCAGGACCCAGAGGTCTAGTTCTCTATCCACTAGACCACACCGCTCTCCCCACCCCCCCAAAAAAATATTTTTTTGTTCTTTTACGAGGTACGGAGTATTTATGGCACATAGTTAAAGTTAGATTGAATCTAAAAAGATATTTTGGTTAAAAATCAGGTGAGGGCAACAGACTTAGAATTTTTTTTAGATGAAACTAGACATTAAGTATTGGACTCAGCAAAATATTAAAGACCAACGCTTCCCAGGAGTCGCGTAAAAAATCGGAAACTTTGCCACCGAAAAACACATTTTATTTAATATCTCTGGTTCTCGTGAAGGTATAAAATAATTTCCGTCTAAACATGGTTTCTTAAAAGCTGTGTTCCTCACCCCTAAAAAGGAATCTTTATCTGAGCATAGTTTTTGAGAAACCTTAGTAAAAGTACTATTACCAAGCATAAATATGAAATATTTTAATGCCTTATTTTTTAATTATTCCGATTTGAAATAAGGTGATTTTGACACCAAACTTATTTTTATATCTTCACTGGAACCAGAGATATTAAATAAAATGTGTTTTTGCGGGCAAACTTTCCGATTTTTTTACGCAACTCCTGGGGAGTGTTGGCCCTTAATATTTTGCGGAGTCTAAGGGTTTAATGTCTAATTTTACCTAAAAAATACTTCATCAAAATCGGTGAGACACATTTGGGATCACCTCTTTGTTATTTATATGTTTCAATCTTCAGGAGATTCACGGTTGTTTGTTTTAAATGTTGGTCTATTTCTGTTACTAGTGGTATCTAAAATGAGTGTTTCCTGAAATGTGACTTTTCAAATAGTTTAGGAATTTTCCAAGAGTCAATAAATAGATAGATGTTTTTATTTACGTGACCACCCTGAGAGCTACACGACAGAGCGAGATCTATGGAGCGCGGGTGACTCAGTCGCTAAGGGCCAAGTTTAGGGCGGCTGTAACTGAAGACTAGGGCCGAAATAGTTTAGCTCCAGTACTCTCGTCTTCGGTAACCCAACACCAGGCCCGGCCTCTTTTATTATCTTCTCCAGTTGGCTTCCAGTTAAGCTGGAGTATAGGCCTTAGGGCAGGTCCCTTTTGGTAAACAGTAGGCCTGCCGGGTCTGGGATCGATTCAGTTGAGGAAAAAATAAACGGCGATATAAAATAACATTTAATATAATTTTGCAAAGACTCAATATCAAATTATTGTAAAATTAGTTTGTAGCGTGTTTCAATATTTCATCTTAATCCTCTCTGTGTTTATAAAATCATGTTTACTTGGTCAATAATGTTTATATATTCTAAAAAAGGATTAATTGTAAGATATATTTTTTGGCCAATCACAAATACATTAATGTTAGTTCATAATTTACTACATTTCAGCCTCTATGGCCATCCTCAAATGTCTATTATTCATATTTATTCTACATATAAAGTTTCACTGCTTCATCAGCAGTGTCGTCTGTTGTCACTCATCAACACCTCATCGACCAACATATTGAGTTTCATGCACGACTGATGTGGTGTTGATCAGTGAAAGCTAACGACACTGCTGATTTAGTGTTGAAAAATTATATGCGAAATAAATATGAATGATAGACACTTGAGAATGGCCAAAAAATGTATCTTACAATTAATCAACCAAAAGAAAATTAAGATTGTGATCAAAAAAGGATTAGTTAAGGTGCTTTTATGAATAAGTTTCAAATTTCGAAAATTCCGAAAACAGTTCTTTATTGAGTAATATTACAATCAGTCCAATTTTGGACATTTTTAATAGTGATAAAGTACAACATTCATGCTACATTCACACGATATATACAAAACAATAATAATACAATATACATATATACAAAACAAAATCAATAAAAATATTATACAAAACAAAATCAATAAAAATATTATACAAAACAAATTCAATAAAAATATATACAAAAGTCACATGAATAAGTTTCAACCGAGATTTCTTATCTTAATGTAATATTTTGCTTGCTCAAATGGAATGATTTTTTATTTCTGAAAAGGGAAGTCCGCTGCCCAGACGCTTAACAAAATTAGCGGTGTGTATCCTTAGGAGAAAACACCGCCCGTAAGTGGTTTGCTAGGTTCGGAACAGGGAATTTTTACTTGGAAGACGCAAAGTAACACCTTCAACTGTTGGTGGTGACCAAATTCAAGCATAATTGATCAAAACTACTAAATAAAGTTAAAAAAGATTTAGAAAAAAGAAGGGGTTACCTGTAGGAGAGTGGTTAGCATAACGGCCTCCTATGCCAAACGTCCCGGGTTCAAACCCGCAGGTAGCCCTAGGATTTTTTAATGGGAGTAAAAAATCCTTAGTTATGTCCGTCCTTCGGAGGGGACGTTAAAAGGTGGTCCCGAGCCTGTGCTATGTCATATACTCGTTAAAGATCCCTATCCTAATAAAACCTGGATAGGCGAAATTTAGGACTCCCCAGCAGCATAAAGCGACGTTAAATAACTAAACAAACAAGATTTAGAAAAATATAATAAGTTTCTTTGGAAACATATGGTTTAGAGTAAATAATATAACAGTATAGAAATGTTATCGACGAAAATCAGTTTTATCCACTTTAAAAATAACAACAACAAAAAAACAAACCTAAGAAAATAATTTAGCTGTTCTATCCTCTTGGTTAGTTGTCGAATTCGTTCGACTTGTATATTTAGCCAATTTTTTTAATGTTAATAAAATAATATATTATTTTTTTCAGAAACTACAAAACTAAAGTTACTTTAGAGCAAGAAAATTTTAAATTTCGGGATTTAAGCTCTGTCAGCCTATTTCAGTCACAATAAAAGCTACACGATAGATGGATAAAAAATATTTATTTACATAATTATAATATACAAGAAATTGGTAATTATATTTGTAATTATTTCGGGTTTCCTTAAAATCAACAATTTAATTTTGCTCTGGCACTAATTGAACATGTAGTAGAAGAGAGTAAGATTAGTAGGAAAATATACACAAACCTACCCTAAATAAATAAATAAATAAATATAATAATAATGAAGTAAATAAATTTAAAAAAATAATTACGGATGAAATACATAAAAAGAATAAACAATAAAATACACTAGAATCGGATAAAATCATAATAATGATCATTATACAGTATTTCTATGAATAAAGCCAATCGAGATAGTAACATAAACACACACATACATATGGCTAAATGTTATTAAAGCCATTAAAGCTTACATTGATATAGCGAGTTTAATCAAAATCGTTATTCAAGTTTTTGAGAAAATCGTAATAAGGTGCAAAATTTACGGTAAAAAGTGGCTCTTCTGCTCGGCCAATTTTGATGAAAAATTTACTGTAACATCTACGCTTACAAAGTATAAAATTTCAGTTTTATAGAAATTATCGTTTTCAAGCTTGACTTACCAAATCACACGACCTTCTTGCGAGACCTGGTCATTTGGACTGGAGAGACCTTACAACTTTTGTGTGAGGTGAAACTGGAATTTGAAAATTTTCACGATTGCACTACATTCCTCGCTATATATTACTATTATACTATATTATATTATATTCATATATAGGTTAGTGAAAGTAAAAATAAATTATTTTTATTAAAAATATAATTTTATCTAAAACGATCACAACCTTCTGCTACTTTCCTGGATGTGTCATCACTTGAACTATCACTTTTTTTAATTATTTGTTGGCAAAACACACTTTACATTTCTTATTCGGTTTTAATGATGAAATTACTTGTAAAATTTTTTTAAAAATCAAGAATCGTCCTTGTTTTCATGTTTAGAAATCCTAGGTTCTGTGTCAAGGTTGGGTCGGCATACTAGACGAATCCTGCCCTAACCTAGACGTCATTCCCAGACTAAACAGGTCTCGAAATAGTCGAAAGCCGAATAAAATTAGATCAGCATTAGTTTATTCCGAGGCTAAACAGAAACCGTCAATTCCTTTTTCTTTTTTTGGTTCGGAGTATTTATGACCCATAGTTAAAGTTAGATTGAATCCATACTACATTACCGTTAAATGATCTTTAAGAAAAAAAAAAAAAAAAAACAATATAAAGAATGAAATCAGATTGGAAAATAAATAAAAGAATAGGTTATTTAAAAAAAAAAACAATTCTTATGCAAAAATGACTGGTAACGCGCAACACAGGACTAATCAGTTTAAAGAACTTTTAAATTAAAGATTAATGTTGAAAAAAATGTTAAAGAATTAACACCTAATTCTTGGATTTTCCTCTTACTTAATTCTTAAATGTACTCAAGAGTTCAGATGGAAACATTTGTTCCAGATTAATAATATAAGAGTATAAAATTATCAAATCCGTCCAACTTGTATATTTGCACGTTATTTATCAATATTTATGAAATAATATAGTTAATTTTTGGAATTACAAGTAATGTACTTCTTTTTTTTAAATTATCGCTGGCACGACAGGCTCTGTGTGCCTCCTTGCCGCGCGTGTAATCTACTGGGAGAGTCCACTCACGTTTCTCGATAAAAGTTTATATGGTAGGGTTTTCACTCCCTACGCATATTTTTGTGAGTGGCTACCTGTTGCCTGAACGGGTCTTCATACCCGAGAGAGAGGTTGTGAGTGAATCCCCATTTAATTATATGGTTGGAAAAGTCCCGCCGGGACTGGGATTCGAAAATCACTACCTTTGGAGTGATTAGCGCGCAGCCATCAGCCATGGTCCCTCCTCCCTCTCCCCCCCTCCCTAATTAACTTTAGAGAAAGATAATTTAATATATAGACATTTACGATATGTCAGGCATTTGAATCAAATCTACATGATATTAAAACCTATTAAATTTTACTCCGAGTTTATTCAAAATAGTTGGAGCTTTTTTGTAAAATCGTAAAAATGTGCAAATTGCATGGTATTGTGAACCTTCTGGTTCGCCGATTATGTTGTGACATCTAAGGCACGTCCGAATTAAAACATGACAGATAATTTAATTTAAAAAATAAAATCGCGACCTATTAATTTAAAAAAAAAAAATTCAATAACTCAGTTAGATAGATAGAGATAAGAATATAAAGTATATTCTAATCAGGACACCGCGATCAATCTCAGTTGTTGTTAATTGTTAATTAGGGCTTTAAGGCGTAAAACCTAAAAGGTCATCAACGCCTATACGAACGCACACATAATTGTTAAACTTTTAGAAGAAGGAGTAAATAAATAATAGTAATTATAAATAAACTGTATAAATAGAGAAATCAATTAAGTATGAATGACAAAATTAATTTATACAGATAAGTGGAAAGTTGCGAAGAGCTAATTAAGAATAAATAAATAAAGTTGTAACAAAAAAATAATTCTGTTTTTGGAATAAAGTTTCAATGAGGAAGATAGTAAAGTTTATAATTTAGGTAGTAAGGAATTTTTCCGGAGAAATTTAAAGATTAATTTAATTAAATCCTCATTATCTCCCAGAACTATCGGTGTATCTGGAATGAGTTCCATTCTGTAAAGCTGCGACGTATAATACGGGCATTCTTGAATGATATGATTAATCGAGAGGGCTCCATTGCAATATTGGCACAGGGGTACAGGCTCGCGAGCGAAAAGGTAACTCACCTATACTCATATATATATACTCATATACCTATATATATGTACTCATATACCTATATATATATATATATATATATATATATATATATATATATATATATATATATATATATATATATATACTCATATACCAATACTCATATAACTCACTCACTAACTCATCATAACTCAGTTGTTTATAAAGATAGAAACAAATGTATATAGAGTTTTTTAAAAATGAAAAGTTTGCTGGAGTCAGGAATTTTTATGTCATCGCTTTACGAATAAGTTGATCGCCTAAACAGCTATATAAATTGTTATACACTATTATAATTATTTGAAAACAATTTACGGTTATGTAATAATTTGGCGCGTTTTTTTTTTTTTTAATTAAAATTCTGCATTATTTTCTGAACAACCTAATTGAAATAACGCTGTAAATTATTACACTCCGGCTTATTGTTTCCAAATAACTTCATCTGGGTGTAAATGTTTATATAGATGTTTAAAGGCAATTAACTAATATCAAAAGCGATAAATTAATTAAAGGAAAGTGGCATATCACTACAGCTAATTTCAAAACGAAATATCTCTGCTCATTCTGAACCAATTTCGATGATTCTTTCTTGGTTTTGTAGAGAATTTAATTCTATCGAATTTCACTAACAAATAATTATTAAGTATTCATAAATTTGTACGACAGACAGATAGATCATTTAAAATTTGTTATTCGGGTTCTACATATCTTGAAACGTAAGAAATCAAATTTTGAGAGGAGAGGAATTTTTTTGTTTGATCGATTACAAAGGTCCATTAATGAAAATAATAAACCTGTAGACCAATCAGTGCGTCAATAAAACGGACCATTCATAAACAAACAGATCTTAGGACAAACTACGACATATTACGCAATTTTCTTAAGCCCAAGTTACCGAGATCTATTAATTATATTATAATTATTATTTTTAAGTACATTTACAATAAATAACAATCAATGATGCTATTAACAGTAATGTTGTACAAACAGCTGTTGTGACAGCCCTGAGTAGGCCATTGACGTAGCCCACTTCCGCGTGACGTCTTCTTCGTGACTCACTCTCCGCCCGCCGCCAACAGTTGGCCAACCTGATAGCGAGGGATTATATATCTCTCTCCAGATCTAGGTGGCTCTTCTTTAAGGAGCTATATACATATTGGGTCGTCATGCATGAAATGGCTTTTTGTGGGAATCGGGAATCAAGTTTTTTCACCTTTTTCGATCAATTCTGAACTTCGATCATTCGACATTTGGCGAAATCTTACGCAAGTTTTCTGAATGAAGTTTTCTTTCACAGCCTTCATAGAAATGATATTGGAAAACATACTCAAATCAAAGAACTCGTTTTTTTTAGCAATTCTGATCAATTTAAAGTCATTCGACCTTAACTTAAATACATCTTCAAACATAACTTAGTTATGGGGGTATAGCAAAATTTATTATTATATTTTTTACTTTCACTTTTACCTATATATGAAATATATAGTAAGGGAAAGTATTGCGTTCGTGAAAATTTTAGAATTCCAGTTTTCAACGGAAATACACGTTTTAGGGTCCCCTGAGTCCAAATAATCAAGTCCCGCAAAAAGGTGTGTGTGTGTGTGTGTGTGGTAACTCCCGGGCGAAAACGAAAAGTCCTATGAATCTGAAATTTCATATTTAAGATAACTATACGCCCGAGAAGTTTTTCATCAAAATCTTCTGACCGAAAGATCTACTTTATACATGCATTTTGGACCTTTTTATGATTTTTTCAAAAACGGCTACTACGGTTTTAATTAAACTCTATATATCGATGTAAAATTTGATGGGCTTTAATATCATGCATGTTTCATTCTGATTTAAATAGTCTGACAGGGCTTAAACGCCAATATTTTAAATTTTCTTCCTCTAAAGTACCTTTCATTTTGTAGATTTCAAAAAAATTGGAACATCACCTTATTAGCTTTGATAAATAATGGGTAAATATGCAAGTTGAGCGAATTTGATAAACAACTAAAGGAGAAAAGTGCAAACACATTTTTTAATAAAATGTTTGTGTTTTTGAACACAAGAATAGTAATATACCGTTAGATAAGAAAAAAAAAAAAAAAAAACCTGTACCACTACAACCATGAAGGGTCTTGGGCTCAGTACATATAGAGATTCGTACTATTTCTAGGCCAACGGCAGTGCAGTCTGCCACAGGAGGGTCTCCATAACCTACGGTCGCTCCCCCTCTGAATTAACAGAATAACCGTTGGATAGCTAAAGATTTCAGAAAAAATACTGTCTAATACAGTAAGGGTTAATGGAGAGTGATGAAAATCCGATAAAATTAACTGATTGTTGTAGATAAAAATATAGTAGATTATTTAATAAAACTCATGTTTCTATTAAATTCAAAATAATTAATTCTTTAACAATTTATTTGTATCTTTAAATGTATTTAAAAATTCTTAAATTGATTTAAACAACGGAGGTAAGTGAAATTTGTGTGTTGCGCGCACCAAATTTATTATTATTATTATTATATTATTATTATTTATTAATAAGATACTATGGTTATTTTTCCCAATGTACAAGATTAAAGGTACTTTAGAAGAATCGGTATCAGGAAACCTACATGATATTAAAACGTGTTAAATTTTACGTCGATATACGTTTAATAAAAATCCTTAGAGCCTTTATTGAGAAAATTGTAAAATGGTGTGAATCGTAAATGTTAAAGGGATCTTTAAGGAGTACCTGGCTTTGCACAGGCCCGGAACCACCATTTTATGTACCATCCAAAAGACATCATAAGGATTTGAACCCATTAGCTTGTGCATAGAAGGCTCTTGTTTTTTTTTTTCCCATCTCATATCAAGTTTAGGGAATGTTATTTATGTTAATAAAGTTATTATTTCTGGATATAACTTAGTTTATTTTTAATATCCCTTTTACATTTACATTTCATGTATATGTTGAATATTTCTCATACATTTATATACTTTTTGAATTCATTATCCTGAATTAATTACACATTTATTGCCAATTTTAATATATTCTGAATAATTGTTTTCTTAAAATATGCTCATAACTATTTGTATGTAAGTATGCTGTTTAAATCCACATGTCATAGGTTGAATGCTTAAAAATATATATATCCTTGCAGGTTTATTGCAATATGGAAAAATATGTAATAAAATTAAAAGTTGATTTCATTATTAAGTTTATGTCAACATTAACTTGAAGTATGTCTGCAAAATGAAAACTGAAACAGGAATATGAAAGACATAATAACAATATAGAGAAGAAAAAAAAAAAAAATTATTAATTGATGATTATAAATGTTAGTTGTTAATGTTGAATTTATTAAATTATTATATTTAAATTGATAAAGCTTAAATTTCCTACTTAACCAAAGCTTTATTCCTTTTAATTTTATATATTTCTGGAAATTTTGTGGATTAGATGCACAAGTTACAATATAAATCTATTTGAAAAAAATATGATATGATGGTCTGGATAATATTTAAGATAAGAACCTCAGAATAAAGTTTAAAATATATTGATAGATAATACTAAAGCCTAAGACCTACGGACTCAAACTGTGGGATACAGCTAAACGTTCTAACATCAAACGCATCCAATACTGTCAACCAATGTCCTCCGAACAATAGTAAACGCTCACCAATTATACCTAATTATAATCACCACCAATTATACGTATTGTAGTCACCAATTATACCTTGGCTTCTGTTCTATGCCTGATTCTTTTAAATACACTTTAATATTCCATAAGGGAATACATATTATTAGAAATATTTTTTTTTCATTTAAATAACAATAAAGTTTGTTTGGTTTTTTCCCCTAATTTCCTTATTATTAGGAAGTTATAATATTAACTAAAAAGAGCACAATTAACTTTCTAAAAACAATATTTTAATTGAAACACTATAAATATTAATTATAATTAATCAACCAAATATTAATATAAAATATTAATCAACCAACGATTGCGATGTTGATTTCCAAAAGGTGCTATATCCATTTTAGAAAATTTTACAGGAAAAGCTAAAATTTATTACTGTTAGGTAATTGAAAGACAAATTGTTATATGTCAGTGGAGCGGCATGACCTAGTGGATAGAGCGCTAGTCTACTGTGCTCCGGGTCCTGGGTTCGAATCCCGGTTATGACAGAATATTATTTATTCTGTTATTTCAGCCGGGGGCGATCCTGGGGTATGGAGACCCTCCTGGGGCAGACCCAGCCTCTATAAAGTGGGTATCCGAAAATGGGGAAAAACCTGGTGGCTGAGCGTAATCTCACCCTAATCACCTCATTGCACGCCCGTTGGCCTATAAACAGAAATCTCTATATGTACTGAGCCCAAGACTCATCATGGGTTGTAGAGGTACTGGTTTAGGTTAATTGTTATATGATTTGAAATGAAATTAAATGTGTACCTTTTGGGAAAAAAAAAAATTAAAATTTTTAAACATGTGATTTAGATGAAATCAGGCAAAGGATTTTAATAAAACTGAATGATTAGAACATAAATGTATTACAATATAAATTATGTGAAAAATATCATTTAGTATCAATTGGATAGATTTACTTATTTGTTTTTTTTTGGGAAAACCACCTTACAAACTGGATATAAACATATCAATTGTATATTAGAATGACTATCAATATATTATAAATATGCAGATGTATTCTATGAAAATAATGGTTTGATATTATATACATAAAAAAAAAAAAAAAAAAAATCAAATGTATCTATTACATAATATGGAATTTCAAACAATATATATATATATTCATACATCATCTATTTACAATTTTTTATGACACAATTATTGTGCTTGAATAACACAACAAGATGCTATGTATCAATTTTTAAAATATATTGGGTTGTTAAAGAAGTCTGTCGTGCTTTTTACTGTTGTTTTCGATAAAAACTTCAGACTATTGTAAATATTTTTAAACAATTGTATGATTTGGTTATTTAATAAAAAATTAAATATTTTTGAAGAATTATGATTAAATTTGGTCATCATCAACAGTTAAGGACAACATGAGAACTTTGCGTCTTCCAAGTCAAAATTGTTGGTACCAAGCAAACCACTTACGAATGGTATTTTCTCCTTAGGCATCATTTCCATACACACTGCAAACTTGGTTAACCATCTGTGCTGCGGATTTCCTATTTCTGAAACAAAAAATCATTAAATGACGATAATGAATTTTTTTCTCTTCCATTTTGAGGAAGCAAAATACCACTTAAAGATAAGTAATCTCGGTGGAAACTAATGCATTAAAGCACCTCAACTAATCCTTTGTTAGGATATTTAAACATTATTGACTGACCAGTAGAGTATCCCTTATATGTCTCACCAATTTTGATGAATTTTATAAAGGTTGAACTACACATTTAACTATGCAAAATATTAGAGGCCAACGCTTCTCAGGAGTTGTGTGAAAAAATCATAAAGTTTGGGCATGAAAATCATGTTTATTTAATATCTCAGGTTCTAGTGAAGGTAGAAAAATAAGTTTGGTATCAAAATTAACCTATTTCAAACCGGAATAATTTAAAAAATTCATTCATTAAAAATTCAAGTCATTAAAATATTTAAGTTAAATAACTGTCAATCATTAAAACCTGCCAACGAATTGTGAAAACTATTGAATTCGATTTTATGGCTGAACTGAATCTAGATTTCATAAAAATGTTTACCTTTTTGTTTTTCTATAGAGTTAAGCAGTATCATATACATTCATATGTTACTTCAAGGTTTTAAAAACATTCTGAGAATAAATATTCTGTAATCAATGAACAAACTTACATTTTATGTTTAAAATTTTTGATCTGTAGTAAAATATTGATATTTCTGTTTCAGCCCTTCTTACACTCAGGGTATATTCCAGTCCATCGGCCTCAAAGAGTTTCACAGCTACCTGACCCTTGAAGACAAGTCCTCTCCCAAAGCAGAATCCCTCCTCCAGGAAGGCCTGGTCATGCTGAAGACAGCAACTAGGCGCTACGCTCGACGTCAGATCAAGTGGATACGGGGCAGGTTCTTGAGATCAGTCGATCGTCAGGTACTTTTATTATTAATATTGTGTTGGCAAATAAGTCCTTTTGGTTTTCAGAGGTAAATAATTTAATCTAAAATATATTAATCATTTTTAATATGATTTTTTCCCATCTTTCCACTAACTGCATGCCATGCTCATAAAATTACTGGAGTTTATTGTTATAAACTGATCCAAGTAGATTTTTATGTCCTCTTCCTTTTAGAATTTCTTTCCATTCATGGAGTTTTGCAGAGACCAAAATAAGTGGTAGTTACTTGGAGCTAGGTGTGGTGAATAGGGAGATTAGGGTAGGGCAAAAGGTCCCATCCATGGCTCAATAATTTATTACAAGTGACCAATGAGGTGTGGGCCCTAGAGCGTTGTCTTGGTGGAACACTACCCCTCCCGATTTCCCAGTTCTGGGCATTTATTTTTAGTTGGTTGATACAAAGTTGTTAATTGTGAACAGTATAGAGTTGAATCAGTTGTTTGGTTCTGACGGCAATAGCTTATTGAAAATAATACCTTTGAAAACCCATCATATGGAAAGCATTATCTTTTTTGGATGATATCTGGATTTTGACATTCTTCCAAAAGGCTCACTTCTAGGTCTCCAAGCACATTCTCATAAAATATTCTCTTTCCATCTCCTGTTATCAACCTTTTCAAAAATGTTTTTTTTTTTTGGCCATTTCCGTTGTTAATCACAAACAGAACTTCATTTGACAATTTTGACAGGTGTGTTTGGTTAAGGTATCATCCACAGAAACACTGCAAATTTTTTTATGAGCTTCTGCAGTACGCATACTTTTTTTAAATAATACAACAAAATATGTCGATAAGGAATGATATTTTCTTTCATATTCACAGTGCAATAGCAAACACAACACTAAGCTAATTTTAGCAAGAGATATGAGCTATAGTTGTTCACCTATTAAAAACAGGATAAACAGTCCACTTTAGGGATTAATCCGTCAGATAAGAAGTGTATCACATTACTGATACAATGATACCTGTACCACTACAAACCATGAATGGTCTTAGGCTCAGTACATACAGAGATTCGTACTGTTTCTAGGACGACGGCTGTGCAATGAGGTGGTTAGGCCAAGATCACACTCAACCACCAGGTTTTTCCCCATTTTTGGGTACACACTTTATAGAGGCTGGGCTGCCCCAGGAAGGTGTTCATATCCTAGGGTCACACCCTGGCATAAAATAAATAATATTCTGTCTCAGCGGGGATTCGAACCTAGGACACGAAGAACAGTAGCCTAGCCTCTAGGACACACCGCTTCTACCTTAAATAACTTAAGCATAGAATAAAATGATAAAGTATGTGAAAAATATTAAAAGTTAATTTTTTTTTTTTTTTTACACAAGGACCAGGCGAATATCATATAAACATATTCTACAAAATCTCTGCCTTCTTCCTATTCCAATATTCTCTCATCTTCCTGGACTGTACCTCTCACTCTTCCTTGGTCTATTTTCTCTGTTGTACCTCCTTCCTTCTTGCAAGAACCCCAACTTCTTTTCTGAAAAACTCTCTATCCAAGCAGTCCTTATCCTTGATTTATTGTCTATCCAGCTCCTCTTTTATTTGTTTGACCTATCCATCTGTACTCTTATAACTGAAGACTTTGTCAAACATTTTTTATTCAGCCTCTTATTATTCATTTTGAACATGTGGCCATAGAAACTCATGTTTCTGTTCCTGATGACTGTTTCGAAATCTTTCATTTCTGTATATTTCTACATTGGATTTTCCCCCATACTCCTTGTGTTAGTTTGGTTCTGTGAATCTTCATCAGAATTTTCCTTAATCAACAGAAAGTTAATTTTTATTACATTCTAAAAATAACTAGAATGATTATATCTTGTTGACTGTTAGGTGAAGAATGAATGTCTTGTGATGTTAAATCAATTTTTTTTTTCAGCTCTATTTATTTTATGTTTTGGCTATTAATCATATTTTCTGGTTTATAACGATTGCTTAAAAAAGTTTTATTTTAAGCATTGTAAGGTTCTAAGATCTGAAGATGGTGTTAACAGCCAAAATGTAATATTAAGTATAGATATGTTGAAGTAAAATTGGCCTTCTAGCATTATAAGATTTTATTTTTCAAGAGTTAACATCACATTTATAATTTATTTATTCAATCTTTTTTTAATTAATGATTTGCAGGTTCCTCCAGTTTACGCATTAGATACTACTGACCCAAGCCAGTGGGATGAGAAGGTGTACAATCCTGCCGTTTCAATCGTCAAGTATGTTCTCGGTACAGGACCAGCTCCAGAGCAGCAGCCACTTCCCAAAGAGAAAGTCGCTGAAGTAAAGAGTTTGAAAGGAGAAAGGTTATGCAGGGTCTGCATGAGGATATTTATTGGTCAGTAATCGCGTATAAATTTGCCATAAAATATTGGATAGTTAAACATAAAATTCCTAGTTTTATAAACCTTAATATTTAGGTGGCATTAAATCTTCAGGGAAATAATAAGCATTTATAATAAATTAGTGCTAATCTTATATCTGCCAACTTGTACATCTACAATTGAGACGTTGATTTCCAAAAGGTACTGTATCCATTCTAGGAAATTTTACAGGAAGCGCGAAAATCTCTCATTACTATATTATTAAACTAGCTAATTTGGGTCTTTTTGCATTAAAATTTAGAATTATTTTTTTACTTTAATAATAACATCATATTAAAGTTATGAAAAGAATTTTTTTAGAATGATTTGGAATGAAAATAAATGCGTAATTAGTACTTTTAGAAAATGACCACATTTCTAAATCGCGTTTTTTAAGGACTTGAGAATTCATTAGATAACATCAAATAGAATATTTAGATAAAACTCAATGATGAGAATACAAATATGTAAAAAAAATCTATTTCGTAAAAAATGTCCTTTAGTACCTTTTGGAAATCAACGTCTCAATTCATGAAGGCTGTTGGTTCAGTACTTATTGAGATAAGTGTTTCTATGCCAACGGCAAGGAGGTGATCAGGACTAAAAAACAAATATATGAGGACCAGCAAGAAAAAAGGAGGGAACAGGCATATTGAGGATACTGGATATAGGTTCAGAAAGATATGTTTATAGACCACTGAGAATAATAAGATTAGAGACGAGGGATCACCTGTAGCAGAGTGGCTAGCATAACAGCCTCCTATGCCAAAGGTCACGGGTTGAAACCCGCAGGTGGTCCTAGGATTTTTGAATGTGAGCAAAAAATCCTTAGTTATGCCGTTCTTTGGAGGGAACATAAAAAGGTAGTCCCAAGCCTGTGCAATGTCAGTTACTCGTTAAAGATCCCTATTCTAATTAAACCTGGCTAGGAAAAATTTTAGGACTTCCACTGTAGCATTGTCTGATAAGCCACAGTAACAAAAAGTGACGTTAAATAAATAAACAAACAGATTACAGACAAAATTAAGGCTAGGATAACAGTATTGGTCCCTTAAAAAAATATTTCAAAACTGAGATACATCCAGAGCCCTCAAAATAAGAGTATATTGTACTGTCCTTCAGCCATTGGTTATGTATAGAAGCAAGTACTGGACACTAACATGCAACGATGAAAGGCTATTAACCCTTACCACTCCAATGCTTTTTCATATTAAATTTAAGAACCTCAGTGGTTTATAATGCCAAAACTTGAGACCCCCTTTATCTTTAGAGGAGGTAAAATTCATACCAATTGCATATGAGACATTGATTTCCAAAAGTATCAAGTATGAAGTATAAGTAAGACTAAAAAACATGTATTACAAAATTGATTTTTTTTACATATTTATATTCTCATCATATAGTTTTATCTAAATCTTCTATTTTATTTTATCTAATAACAACTCAAGGCCTTTAGAAATGTGATTTATAAATATAATTATTTTCTAAAGGTATTAAGTTACACATTTGGTTTCGTTCCGAATCATACTAAAACAATTCTAGATTTTAATGCGAAAATAATCAAATTAGCTATTTGATTAATATAGTAATGAGTGATTTTCATGCCTCCTGTAAAATTTCCTGGAATGGATACAGTAACTTTTGGAAATGAACATCTCATATGTTGCCTCTCCCAAGACATCAAAGTTACTTAAATATTCTCTATATAGCCGAAGCAGCACCAACAGAGTGGTAAGGGTTAAACATGTGGAAAAGATAAATCCTTAGCAAAATTTTTGGACCTACAAAAGAAGGTGATAGCTGACGATGAGGAAATTATAAATCTGAATGAGACACCTGATATATTGGGTTGTTTCACATGAAATGTACGTTTTTATAGTTTCTGAAATACATAAAGGATTTTGCAGGTCTCTGTTGTTTTCTTCCGAATGTTTACATATTTAAAGTAAACAGTTACTAATCCTCTACCTTTGTATTATAAACATTAGCTTCCTAATCAATTACCCACTTTTTAGTATACCTCCAAATATGAACATGGAAACACGCGATTTTCGAGTAATATTTTTGTACGAGTTTAAACTCGGCCATTCAGCATCTGAGGCCTCTAGAAATATTTGCAAGGCGTTTGGGGAAGGGAGTGTTAATGAACAGACCATTCGCCGTTGGTTTGCTAAGTTTTCAGCTGGGGATACCGTCTTGGAACACTTGCCCCGAGGAAGACCTCCGTCCGTAATAGACAACGATGTAACGGTGTCCTCAAACATACAGTAGAAGGAAACCCCTACCAAACAGTTAAAGGGCTCTCAGCACAACTAAATGCAAGTGCATCTACCGTTTCCAGACATTTAAAGTGTATTGGGAAAGTAAAAAAGCTCGATACATGGGTACCTCATGATCTCACTGAGCAGCAGCAAGACCCCATGTTTCAAAATATACCGTGCAAAAATTGAAAGAACTGGGCTACAAAGTTCTTCCACACCCACCATATTCTCCCGACCTGTCTCCAACAGATTACCACCTGTTCAGGAATTTAGACAACTTCATCAAAGGAAAACTTTTTGAAAATTATGATCAAGTGAAAAGTGTGTTTTCAGATTTTGTTTCACTTCAAAGCTCAGAGTTTTTCAATTCGGGATAAAAAAGTTGGTTTCATGTTGGGAAAAATGTGTAGAAAAAGAAGGTAAATACTTCGAATAAAATTATCTTGTTCTCATATCGTATTTTTAATAAAAATCCTTAACCTTGAAAACGGACATTTCAAGTGACACAACCCAATAGTTACCATGATTAAGGGTGCCAGGATGAGTAGCTGGGGCAGGTACAAATGACCTTCAGCTGATAAGTGTCAGCAGGTTAGGCAGGTCTGAGTGGAAGAGGTCATTGAGGAAGCCAAGGCCCTGCAAGGGCCATAGCACCGTTAGATAGGATAGAATAGGGTAAGATTCAATGTTTAAAGAAAATCTGAAAGAGAGGCAAAATATATATTTTTTTTATTTCTTAGTCAATTTTTTACTTGTTTCTTTTTCCTAAATATAGATATTTTATGCATGATCCTAATATACTCAATTTTATATTAATAATTATTTCACTCTCATAAAAGCATTATGAAATTCTTTTTTCAGGTGACCTCCAATGGGAGATTCACCAGAAATCCAAAAAGCACCAGGCCATGCTGAAGAAGAAACAGAAGCTGGAGGACAGAAAAATAGTTGATGACATTGCTAGTTGATAGTTGGCTCTGACATGGAATACTTTTACTATTTATGGTTTTTTTCATTGTATTTATCTATTTATATTGTGAAGATTTGATTTTTTTGGGGAAGAACTTTAGTATAGGATAATTTGGAACAGTGTTAATAAATTTTTGTTTTTTTATTTATATTTAGGGACTAACCTAGTCACAAATTAAATAAGTTAAGACCGACCAACTTTGAGTAAATAGCTGACAAGGAGATCTAGCCCTGAGAAGAAGATAAAATAATTTTTAATTATTCAGTAGAATCCCGATTATCAAGTTTTTATTAGACTGAGACATTGCTTGTTAATCATCAATGTATAATAATAAAAAAAAAAAAAATTATCTTAACTCATTTAACAGATTAAAATAAAAGTTTAAAATGTTGATATACTGATCATGTATATATAGTGTATTCTTGCCCACGTTTGTTATTGGAATTATGAAGAATTTATATTAGTTTCAGTTAAATTAACTTTTTAAAAAATGGGAATTAAGTGACGCAAACTTACCTCTCTTAAATTTTGTTAATACACTTCATAGAAAAAATGTGGTGCTGGCCATGCACAACTTTCACCTATATATGAACACACATAAAAAAAAAAACTTGTACCACTACAATCTATACAATCTGTTTCTAGGCAGTTTTCTTATTCATATTCTGAATAATAAAAATTAGTAAATAAGCACACCTTAACTTCCTTTTGTTAATTATTTATTTTATTTCATAATGTTTACATCATTAATCAACGTTTCGGGGTTCTTTCCCCATTCTCAAGACTGAAACAATTTTTTTAAATTTTGATTAGTGAATGAAAATATATTATTTAAATATTTGTCTTTGAAAAATTATCTTCACTAATTTGTCATAATTAATTTAAAACTTATTAATATTATTTAACTTCTTTGAAAACACTTTTACATATATAATTCATTATTTCACTTTATAGCTTATTGCTATTCGTCTACATGGGTGTTCATTGGTTTACTGTTTCTATTATTTTCCAAGTTTACACTTTGTACCTTTCCAGTATTCCTATGTAATCCTTGTGCTTTGTATTTATTTTTATTTTTATTTCTATTAATTATATGTTCCAATTATGGTTTTTGGGCTATTTTATATTTATCAAATGTCTACACTTGTTTGTTTATTCGTTTAACATCACTTTTATGCTACTATGGCTAATCGGACGATGCTACAGTGGGAGTCCTGAATTTTGCCTATCCAGGTTTTATTAGGATAGGGATCTTTAACGAGTGCCTGACATCACACAGGCTCGGGACCACCTTTTAACATCCCTTCCGAAGGACGGCATAACTAAGGATTTTTTACTCCCATTAAAAAATCCTAGGACCACCCGCAGGTTTGAACCCGCGACCTTTGGCATAGAAAGCTGTTATGCTAGCCACTACACTATGGGTAAGCCCACAAACCCTTGGGTTGTCTCACGGCTGAAATAATTATCCTGCTACAGTAGTCCAGTACTGTCCCATCCATAGAATTACTGAAGTTAAGTTTATCAAGATTATTTATAATAATTTCAGTAATATAATAATTAAAATTTATGAATGATCCTTCAATTTTTAATAATAATAATAATAAAATGGACGTTATATCAAGATATAATTAAATGGTCTATTTGCTAGGTTCATTGGCCCTCCATGAAATGGTCCAACTGGGCTAAAACAATAAATTTTAATTTTGAAAGTGTTATTCTTAATATCTCCTTACATGTTTCTGAAATTTATAGTAATGAAAATTATATCAATTGTAAAAAGAAAATTCATTTTTAAATGGAAATATGTGTTTTAAGCTCAGATAAGTCTGTCTTGGAAAATGGTATTTGCATTTGTATATGTCAGTCTCATCATTATCAGATGATAGATCAAGTTCACAAGCCTGACCTTGTGGCCCTTAAAATAGAACCGTGTCAGAAACGGTGATGGATTGTTAATTTATTGATTTATGAATGCTCCTCAAGCATTTCTGTTCTCCTTTAATACAAAATAAAATATTTTTAAAAAAATTATAAACAATATTATTTTTAAAGTTTTAATTATGGAACTTATAATGACTTGTCATATATTTATAGGCATTCAAGACTGCTGTGACATTCTGGACAGTTGGATCTCTGGATCAATGGAAGGCTCTATTACACCATTTCAAGTAAATTTGAACCAGGGAACATCTATTAATATTTTATATTATTTAAGTAATTTGTATTTTTTCTTGAGTATATTGTTAAATGTTATGAAAATCTGATTACAAAACAAGTTATTTTTGTAAATTTTGTATTGATTCATAAAATGTGACATGTAATATACTTAATTATTGTAAATCCCATTGTTAATAAACTGCAAAATAAAAGGTCCTTTCTAATGGTTACTCTGAAAGGGGAAAAAAATTAAAGGAAATATGTATATTTCTTAAAGATACAGCACCCAATTATCCATATTTTATACAATTCATTTATAAATATTTAAATTTGTTGACAAAATTTAGTTACTGGTCAACTGAAAAAAATATATATATTTGCAATAAGCAAATACGTCTTCTTCTGAAAGCTAATTAGCCAATTTCATGCAAAAGCTAATTTAAATCAGCGTAAGCCTCCATCTCAAAAGACGTTGGGATGCGTTGTATGGATTGGTAGTGGATTTAAGTGATGGGATGATAGATTTATATTTTGTCAATCTGTCATGGAAATTTTTATATTTCCTCCAGCTGTATCTGAAACTGTGAGCATGGCCAAGTCCTTGTAGAGTAAGCCATTCGTCACAGAGAATGGAGCATCCACAATTTTTCATAAAACTTTAAATTAGAAAAATTGAATTCTTCGGATGTGGGGAATTTTGGCAGAGCTCTATCCCATATGTACATAAGGGTTTGATATTTATTTGGTTGTCTGAAAAGTTCGTAGATTTTTCAAATAAAATTTACCTTTTATTTTTTCGACTAAAAATGAATCACAAAGCTAATGTTTATTTATATGCCTTTAATCCTCATGGAATTAACTATGTTTACACACTGAATTCGTCTTTATCAAGTCTCAGTAGTGTAGTTTATTGCAAACCAACATGAGAGACGATTCAGTTCATTTTCGGCATATTGTGCTGTTCTTTTTTAAAAAAGAGAAAAACACAGCCCTAATTGCAAGGAAGATTCGTGCCGTGTATGGCAGCGATTCAATTTCTGATAGCATGGTTCAAAAGTGGTTTGCGCAGTTTAGATCAGGAGATTTCAATTTGGAAGACCAACCCCGGGCTGGCTGGATTTCAACTCTTGAGATCGAGGATATTATGATGGTAATCGCAATTAATCCACAAATTACTGTTCATGAGATAGCTGTGGAATTAAGAGCCTGCAAATCGACCATTTTTGATCACCAAAGAAGGCCGGGTATGTCTGTCGTTACATTTGGGTTCCCCATGAGCTCAGGGAAAGGAACCTTATTGAAAGGATTTCATGATGTGATTTGCTGCTGAAAAAAAATATGGAGGATCCATTTCTGAAACAAGTACTGTACCTCGACAACCCGTGAAGGGTCTTGGGCTTACAACATATAGAAATTTGTACTGTTTCTAAACCAACGGCTGTGCAATTAGGAGACTAGGCCAAAATCACACTCAGCTGCCAGGTTTTTTCCCTGTTAATTCAGATGCCCTCTTTCTAGAGGCTGGATCTTTCCCTTCTCCATAACCTAGGGTTGCCCCTCGGCTGAAATAATATTGGGTTGTTTCACATGAAATGTCCGTTTTTATAGTTTCTGAAATACATAAAGGATTTTGCAGGTCTCTGTTGTTTTCTTCCGAATGTTTACATATTTAAAGTAAACAGTTACTAATCCTCTATCTTTGTATTATAAATATTAGCTTCCCAATCAATTACCCACTTTTAAGTATACCTCCAAATATGAACAAGCGATTTTTGAGTAATATTTTTGTACGAGTTTAAACTCGGCCATTCGGAAGATGAGGCCGCTAGAAATATTTGCAAGGCGTTTGGGGAAAGGAGTGTTAATGAATGGACCATTCGCTGTTGGTTTGCTAAGTTTTCAGCTGGGGATACCGACTTGGAAAACTTGCCCCGAGGATGACCTCCGTCCGTAATAGAGAACGATGTCCTCAAACATACAGTAGAAGGAAATCCCTACCAAACAGTTCAAGGACTCTTAGCACAACTAAATAAATGCAAGTGCATCTACCGTTTCCAGACATTTAAAGTGTATTGGGAAAGTAAAAAAGCTTGATACATGGGTACCTCATGATCTCACTAAGTGGCAGCAAGACCCCATGTTTCAAAACATACTGTACAAAAATTGAAAGAACTGGGCTACGAAGTTCTTCCGCACCCACCATATACTCCCGACTTGTCTCCAACAGATTACCACCTGTTCAGGAAATTAGACAACTTCGTCAAAGGAAAACTTTTTGAAAATGATGATCAAGTGAAAAGTGCGTTTTCAGATTTTGTTTCACTTCAAAGCTCAGAGTTTTTCGGTTCGGGGATAAAAAAGTTGGTGTCATGTTGGGAAAAATGTGTAGAAATAGAAGGTAAATACATCGAATAAAATTATCCTGTTTTCATATCATATTTTTAATAAAAATCTTTTACCTTGAAAACGGACATTTCATGTGACACAACCCAATAGGATAAATAATATTCTTCCACAGCCGGGATCCGAACCCAGGACTTGGAGAACAGTAGGAAAGTGCTCTATCCACTAAAACACCCTGCTGTTAAAGAGAGTAGTATCGAATAGGAAGTCGGAGTATTAATAGTATAATTCAAATTAATATTTGATTTTTACTTTTTTAAATTATTTTTTTATAATTTATTCTTCTTTATATTATCTCTTCTGATGCTGTGAGGTGTGAGAGAGGTTGCTTTGGATAAACCTAAATAGTTAAATCCTTTTTCCTAAAAATGCTAAATCATTTTGGACTCTAGACCTCATCTATGGAATACAGAGATAAAAGTATTTTATCTCTGAATCCCAAGTCTTTCTGAATTTTGTCTTTCTTTGGGTTGTGGTGGCAGCCTCATAAAGTCAGTGTGATAAATAGGGCAAGCCTCATCCCTCTTCCTTATTGAAATATTGTGTTGTCTGGAAAATAAAACAGGATTTTGAGTTTTTCTTTTTAAATACGCCTCTATATAATAAACTGTATACGTTCACTGGATTATTCATTTATATGAATGCCAACACTGATTAAACACAATTAAAGTTTGGTTGACCTTAGTGATTAAAAATAATTTAGTCTTTAATAAGATTTTATTTGTTTATTCATTGCAATGTCATTTGTTCACGTTCACGTCTCAAGCTGTTGAGTGTCCGTAAACTAAATAACCAAACCTAACCCTCATTCACTTTCTATTCCAATTATAACTCAAATGGCAACCATATGATTCCTATTAAAAAAATAAAAAATAAATGAAATTAAATTTAAAAAAAACCTATTACCTTCATTATAACTTGCATTCCACTAAATTAAATATAAAAAAAATCGCAACAAGATATGTATGAGAAACAATCTAATCCAGAAATATATATATTTTATTTATTAATTTAATTTTATAACTTCAGCAATATTGTGAGTGAAACGATCAAAATTGATGATAGAGGAGGTATATTAGTGTTTATGTAATTTCTTTTTTTTTTTTTTTTTTTTTTTTTATTTGATATGTGCAAAATATTTTCAAGATTTTTTTTTTTTTTTTTTCTTTTCTTTATTCATATAACTTGCATGAAAAAAAGGAAAATAACAAACAAAAAATCTTTTCAATTCAATATAACTCAAATGACAACCAGATAATTCTTATTATAACTTAAATTTCGTGAAATTGATCTTATAGTCATATATTTTTGTTCGAATTATGTAAAATTTGATGAATAATTTATAGTAAATCAAGTATAACAAAAATCCCAACAAGTTATGTATGTAAAACAATATAATCAAGGAATATGTATATTTTATTTATTAATTTAATTTTATAACTTCAGCAATATTATTAGTGAAACAACCCAAACTGAAGGGAGTATGAGTATTTGTAATTTTTTTTTTTTAATTTCATTATGTGCAAAATATTTCTAAGAGTTTTTTTTTCTTTATTCGTATAACTTGAATGAAAAAAAAACAAAAAAAAAAAAACCAATTATATATTATTCTCGTCAAAAGTTATTTTTTAAAAATATTTCTAAAGAAATTTGAGTAAACTGTGTTAAAGCAACCCAATTAATGGTTTTCTCTCTTCTAAGCATATGGGAAAAAATTAAATATGAGAGAGAATATCAATTTAAGGAGTTTAAATATTTTAATTGTAATTATAAATAAATCTATTTTTGAAGTGGAGCTAGTGTACAGAATGAAATGAAACTACGCACAAAGGAAAAAGGAGTGATAAGTGACCGCATTGTGATGAATAGATCTCCCAAGCATTGTTATTGTCTGCTAAGCAATGATAACAAATGATCTCAATATAAACTCCACTCAGGTCAAAAAACTACTAGGTTCTATAACCTTATTGATAAAGAGTCAGATACCTCAATATTCATTTTCAATGAGAAATATTGTATATAAAATATTCAAAGTGGAGTAATCCATATTTATTTATTATTATATAGTATATAGTAATATTATTATATAGTATTATTATTATATAGTATATAGTAATATTATTATATAGTATTATTATTATATAGTATAGTAATATTATTATATAGTATAGTAATATTATTATATAGTAATATATATTTATTTAGACGGGTTACCTGTAGCAAGGTGATTCTTAGCATGATACGATTCTCCTTTTAAAAGGATACATATTGAAATAATTCAGTGGTAACAAGGATTACCACACTTAAAGGACACTTTTTAATATAGAAACTCTCTCCCCGATGCAAGAATCGGTCCGAAATAGACAAAGCTCCTTTGTTGAGCCTATGTCCAGAACATCTAATGTTATCGTATAGTATTCACTTTTCATCACATGTAACAATTTTGTAAAGATAATTTTTCAAGCTTTTTTACCTTTTTAATCACTTTGATGATCAAATCGCTATGGTTAAGTTTCTCTGAAATTTCTCGAACAGTTGGTTTGAGGTTTTCTTCTCCATAGCCTTTGTAACACTGTTATCAAGTCTTTCCATCGTCTTCTTCGTCTATGAAGTGTTGAAATCTGAGTAAAGACCCTGGGTCACTTGTGGCATAGTGGCTAGCATAACAGCCTCCTATGCCAAAGGTCCTGGGTTCAAACCCACAGGTAGCCCTAGGATTTTTTAATGTCAGTAAAAAATCTTTAGTTATACCGTCCTTGGGAGGGGAAGTTAGAAGGTGGTCTCAAGTTGGTTCACTTGTGGTGTAGTGTCTAGCATAACAACCTTCTATTTTTTTTTTTAAGAAAGTAATAACTCCTTGGTTATGCTTTCCGACAAATGGTACATAAAATAGTGGTACAGAGTCTGTGTGATGTCAGGTACTCGCTAAAGATCCTTATCCTAATTAAACCTGGACAGGAAAAATTTAGGTCTCCTACTGTAGCACTGTCGGATTAGCCAGAATAATATAAAGTGAGGTTAAATGAAAAATAAATCTATTTAAAATTTAGACATGGTGTACATTTTTCCAAATATGTTTATAACAAGTAAAAATGCATCATAGCTTTAGTATTACAAGCTTATTCCAACCAGAACGTTTCTCAATCTGGATATTCCCCAATAATCCTGGTTGGGGAAAAAAAATCTGTACCTCTACAACCCATTAAGAGTCTTGGGTTCATTATATTTACATATCAATACTGTTTTCTGGCCAACAGTCATGCAAGGAGGTGATTAGGCCAAGAACACCATCAGTCACAAGATTTTTCTCCTAATGTTTAGGTAGCAACTTTATTAAGTCTAGATATGCCCAAGGAGGGATACCTTTCTCCAGGATCACCACACAACCAAAATAACAGGATAAAAAATTATTCTTCCACAGCCAGAAGATTTGACAAGGTTTGAAGAACATAGCACCCAGATATCAGTCGACTGTTGCTGTATAAACTAGACTAAGCTGCTCCTTTGGTTGGGATAAATGTAATAATAGAGCATTGTACACATTTTTAATTGTTATGAAAAAATTGACAAAATATACATCATGACTATATATATTAAATAGATCAATGTTTTTAATATATAAGAACCGAGTGCTTAAAGATGGGGATTGGGTCCTCTAAATATCATATAGGGCCTAATGTTTGAAATATATACTAATATAAAACTTTACAAGTCATTTGAAACAAATTATTTTTTTAAGAACATTTTTCTGATGACTTACTATTGAAAAATAATTAGATTCATTCGATAAGAAGATACCCTATTAAGAGTACATAAAATAATTAAACCCTAATAAATAATACAACAGATGGTTAAAAAGACCACAGTCATACTCCTGTCATTACATCAAAAAATTATTCTCTTTTATACGTTGATACATTTTGTATATCATGTAGACTTTCTTCTTTTCTAATTATATTATGTTTATATATAGATATGTATTAAATTTTAAATTATTATTCCTTATAAAAATAGAGAATTGGGAAACAAATAAAGTTTCTAGCAAAATCTGAGTGCAAACAGTGTTATTAAAAAAGCAACAAAAGGACTCACTTTGCACTCGTTAATATGACTCAAATAGCTAAAGATTGGTTGAAAGCAAAAAACAAATTAACAAAACAAGCAGGGAATGTGGGACTTAAAATATCTTTTGTAAAAACAACAAATTATTATAAAAAATTAAGAACTCAACCACCTTTTTGGAAATTAATCATCAGAAAATTGAGAAAGTAGAACACTAAATATCTAGGTAAATGGACCACTTGGAATTCAGGTGATAAGAGAGCCATGGAATCCAGAATACTAAAAATAGTCATTGCTTTCCTGTTAACCAAAAACACCTATAACAAAAAGTCACTATGTTTGAACTCAAAATTAAGAATGAGAACAGTTCGGAAGAATATGACACTGATTAAAATACAACCCCTATTCTCCTCGGATACAGTCAAAATCTATATTATTTATGGGGAACATAAGAAAAATATCCAAAAGAATCGATCATAAGACATCTAAAAAAAAAAAAAAGGCCCAAAAGTTAAGTAAAATAAATGCTTATCTTATTATCTAATAGTCAGATTAACAAAACAACTTGGATTTAAGGTGATATAAACAATAAATTATATAAAAAAAAGAAGTGTTTTATTAAACAAAACACAGTCAAATATCATAAACATGATTACATTTCAATACAATTAATCACTAACAAACCATTATTAAAGCTACAAACGATGATAAAAGACTTGATATAATCTATTGTTATAATACCTAAACATTTTATGGAATTTTTACTGTAATTAATAGATATATTTATGTATCGGAACATTTACCAATGAAAACTTTTTCTTCTATTTGACAAACCAATTAATATGCCTTAAAATATTCATACATATATAACCTGTATATACATACATACCTATGAAAGAAACTTTATCAATCATTAATACAAGAATAGCATTACTAGCATTACAAAATTTACTAAAGGTTTGCTGAATAAATAATTTATATAGTTATAACATAGACAAATGGTTTGCTGTAAGATTACATATCTGAAAGTTTTGTTATGAAATCAATTACAGAGATGATAACATAGAATTCAGATAAAAATATCAGTAATAACAAGTTATTTTGTCACAAATACAATTGAAAGACACGTTACATTAAAATAAAAAGTGAATCAACAAATGTAAAGAGAACCCATTTATGATTAAAATAAGTACCTTTACCTTTCAAACATTATATCCAGCACTCTATTTGAATGTATATGATGTTTGATGTCGAGAAAAGGTTTGAAGTCGGCAATTTAACATGAAAGAAGTATAAAAATAAACAAGATAACATTTGGAATTTAAACCTGAGTTTTTTTAAACCAGTAATATGAAGCTGGAAGAACAAAGGGCTCAAAACACAGTAAAAAAAGAAAAAATGCATTTAAAAAACCTAAAGGTCACATCAACAGAACGTTAACAGAGTTAAAAGCAGTTAATATTATTATTCAATTAAACTTAAAATCGAACTGTGATTAAAATAATTCAAACAGAAAAGGTTTCAATAAAAGTGAGATAAAATTATACCAAAGAAATTTCAACATTTATTTAAACATTTAGCTTAAAATCCTGAAGTTTCTACAGATTTTATAGATTCCTATACATTAAAAGTTAGTAGGATTTATCTAATATTTTTTGGCAAATGGTTAATGCAACCTTTAAATTATGACCTATATTGTTCTTCAAATACTTTACTAAATCATTTTAAGTTTTATAGACACACCTCTCCCTCCACATTGGAGTATAAGGTCCCATTCACGCTGAATACTCAAAACCAATCAGTATATTTAAAAGACATCACAACCCTGATAATACTACATCGGCTACAACAGGAATCAGATTAAGGTTAAATACTGCTAAAGCCTTTTTATCACAATGTATATATTATATTCAGTAAATTCACTTTAAAAATGTGCAAAAATTAATACTAAAAATCAATTTAAACTTAAACTATTCAAGAATCCAACACCCTATAATAAATTACATTCGGTTCTCTCATAACAATGTTCATAAACTTTCATTAACAATGATAAAGTAATCTCATACACTATAGGTCAACATATAACAATATAAAAATATAGTGAGTTCTTTTGGGCAAAAACAGTCTCAAAAAAAAAAGTATTAAGTATAAATAATTAAGGAATAAGACTTTGTCAGCCTGTTCTTTCATCGATGGTTGGATTTTCATGCTGACTTAGATTACTATAGTTATTAGGAGCATTAGTTTCATAAAATGTTCTTAAAGCTTCCCACTGAACCGAATGAAGAAGAATATGGGCTCTTTTATTCCTCATGAACTCCACGGCTTCTTCTGGTCCCCAGCCATTCTTAACCATGAGGTAGCATCCTACTAGCGTAGCACTTCGAGTCCTGCCTGCTTTGCAATGAACATAAACACTTTGATTCAAATCCCTGAATTTCTTTATGAACTGAACTCCTTGAATGATTTTATTTTGGCAAGGAGCTTCGAATATATCTCTTGTACTCAATTGCAGAAATTCCACATTTCTGCTTCTCCATTCTTCACCCGAATTCGAGAACATATACAATTCGTAGTCTTCATTCATGGACACTACTCCTCTGACATTCTCTTCATTTATCAACTGGTCGGTCATACTTCTAAATGGAAGAGCGCCAAGAATAACTGTTTCATCTATTCTGTCATACCAATTTCTGCTGGTAAACTTTTCCATCATTACATTATAAAACAGAGTGGGATAAAAAGAAATTCTGGCAAACATTTTGTGAAAGTTTCTTAATCAGATAACAATGCAAAAGGTATTCAAAGTTTTTTTAGACACACCTCATAAACTGCATACTATTCTGTCAGTAACAGATCTTCGGCAATTCAGTCAAAGGAAGCACAAAATATAATAGACTTGGTATTAAAAACACAAAAATCTAATTCCTACCTTAATTCTATATAGGGCAAAGTACCATCACAGTATTTGACACTTTCATAACCAATGCGATATCGATATCAAACTGATACAAAGGGAAGAGAAATAAATTATTATATTTAACTAAAAGATTATAAATGTTAATAAAATAACTAATAAAACTTAGAATTAATTTCTTTATGTGTAATAATATTTATATTTTACTTAATTATGAACAACTATTTTATAAATTTTATATATGTTCATATTACACAAAAAATATACTAAATTTAAATTTAAATTCAACACCACAACATTTTTATTTTATTTTCAGATTTTGAACAGTCAAATACTCATTGAAAAAGTTTGTTTTTTAAATAAAATGTATGGAGAGCATTGTTCAACTTACGTTGTTCTACTTATCATTCATGAAGATTTTAACAAACATAAAGACAGTATATAAAATTTTTCACAAATGATTAATCTATATACTTAAAAGTAATGTGGAAAATATTTGATTTTTAAAATTGCCGATCCGGTACGATCTTCTGCTGCGCAGTTGACCCCCCTTCTCTAAATTTTTCCCGAGACGCGGGAAATATTGAAATGAATCTGCTAATCACAGACTTTATAATAGTAACTTTCCCACTATCCTCTTCCATCCTGTATATACTTACTAAGTACTAAGTATTGCTTAGTATACTTTTGTCATTGTAACCGTTACTTTTAAGTCCTTACTCTCAATCAGTTGTATAATTGCTAATGATGTTTTATTTGCCATCTTTTGAAATACATTTATTATAACTAGTGTTTTTTGTTTTTGTCGAAACCTATTGGAATGAAAAAAAGTTTACAGCTTAAAAACAAGAGCAAGAAAATTTAGAACCATTTGTAAAAAAAAAAAAAAAAATTAGAGTTTACCATACAAAACTTTCAATTTTAAAAATTTTGAATTAGTTTTTTTAAATTTTTCACCAGGAAAACTAAGCATCACTACCACTTCCAAGTTATATTATTTTATGTTACTCTAATTTCTTATTATAACACTTTACCTACCTGCCCTCCTTCTCTGTAAGTTGATTTTATTACATTGTTACTAACTAACTTTACTTAGAGGTACCTGTTTTTACACTTATTCTTCTTTATCTGGATAAAATATATTTCAGATGAAAACCATTTTTTTTTTTTCATTCCTTTTATTTTTAAATCTTGCCTCCTCCACACTCTTCATTTTTAAGTTAATTAAAGGAAGAAGATTTTTTGTGACCCGCAAAATTTAAAACTTAATGGTAGAAGTTATTTTTTGCATGATGTTGTGTTACACTTTCTTTCCTATTTTCAGAGTTCGACTTCTTAACCTTCTGGGAAATTTTCTCTTCTTTCATTTGGTACCACAGTTATTTTTCTAGAGGAGCCTGTGGCTGAATGGCTAGCACACTAGTCTCTCATGCTAAAAGTTGTGAGTTCGAATCTCAGTTCTGGCAGCGATTTTATAAGGATGTAATTAAATGGGAATTACTCACAGCCTCTCCCCTAGGTATGTGAGACCCGTCAGCCAAATGGTGGCCGATCATAAAATTAGGCATAGGGAGTGATGACCCTACACTACAAAGTGCATCATGAAACTCCCAGGAGATTACACCAAGAGGTCCAGGGCCTATACACAGCCTGTCGCGCCACTGGAAGAAGGAAGTTATTTTTTTGTGCCTTTATATCAAGTAGATATATTTGAGTTTTTTCCATGAAAACAATGGATAACAGCAAAAACTCAAAATTGTATTTTCCTCTCTAGCCATTGAGAATCAGACTAATGGCCATAACAATTGTTTCGTTCTACTTGAGATTTAGTAGCTGTTCTCACAATGTATGTATGTAAATCCTTGCAGGAACAGGAATCTTGATTGGATAGGACCAAGGACTACTAATCTGTGAGTCCCAGGATTATACTCTGAGTACCGAGAAATACTACAAATCACTTTAATGTACTCAACACAAAACTCTTCAGGTGTTGTAGTAGTAGTTTTATTTTTTCTGGATTCTCTTTATGTTATTATTATGTTTAAATTAAGATAATATATATGAAGGATGTTGGAGGATTTTTTCAGGAGAATAAAATTAAAAAAAAAAAAAAATCTGTACCACTAGAACCCATGAAGGGTCTTGGGCTCAGTACATATAGAGATTCGTACTGTTTCTAGGCCAACGGCAGTGCAATGAGGTGATTAGGCCTTGATCATGCTCAGCCGCCAGGTTTTTCCCCAATTAATTTGGGTACCCACTTTATAGAGGCTGGGTCTGCCCCAGGAGGGTCTCCATACCCTAGGGTCGCCCCCCGACCAAATTAACAGAATAAATAATATTCTGCCACAGCCGGGATTCGAACCCAGGACCCGGAGCACAGCAGACTAGCGCTCTATCCACTAGACCACACTGCTCCCTTTTTCAGGAGAATAAAATAACATTAAATGTTTTTGTTTTTCCTTCGATCAATAATTTTTGTGTGTTAAAAATTACACATTTCTACTGGAAAGTCCACCTGATTTGTTTTACAATATTTTTTCTTTGTCTTGAGATTGTAAAGAAATGATTATATTTTATCCACTGTTAAATTTATGCTAAAGTTTCTGTCTTATTTCACTTCTAATTATTTTAATGTTTGTTGAACAGCACAGTTGTTTTCTGCAATTAAACCTTATTTTAAGTGTTGGGCAGGAAATCTGAAATACATTACCTAAATGAATATATCAAGATTTTGTTCCATTTAGTAGCTTAAATAATCTCCATCTGAAGAATATAGCATTTACCTTTTCATATCTCCTTATAAATATATACAGGTATTATAAATATAATACCGATAATACAGTATGCACATTTGAAAATTGAATGAATTATTACTACAATTGTGTATTGTAAATAAAGAGGAAAATAAATAATGAGAACTTTTAGGAAAAATTATATTAATCTAAAAAAATAATAACAATTTACAATTATAACTTTAAAAATTAAAATGTCAATTTCGAGGTGTTACAGTAATGTAAGGTCCATTTTCACAACGAAGAAGCATTTTGGGCTTGGTACGATATCCTTTTCAGATTTTATTTTGTAATTCAGCACCAAAGTGGAAATTATCACCTTCATATCAAGCATTGCGTATTTTTGACCTGAAATAATACAAAGGACATTTAATTACTGTTTTATTATTAATATAAGTTTTTTTTAATTCTTCGCTAAGTTGGTTTTATTTTACAAAGTAAATTTACAAAACATCGGCTCAAAAATTAATCTTCCTAAAATAATATTAATTCCACTAATTCACCCTTTAACCTCTCTTATATAATTGTATTAGAATAATACTGGTTTTGGGTGTTAAACTATTATACTTTAAAATCAAGTTGTCAAAATAATTGTTACTAATGTATACATATAATAAGCAAAGTTTGTATACAATTATAAGTTATAAAAAAATCAATTTCAATAAGTCTTGCTGTGGAAACACGGTATATTGAACGGTATTACTGTAGAATTAATATTGTCAGACTCAATATAAAACTGTATGAGTATGAAACGTTTTGATTTAGAGTTATATAATTATTCTTATTTTATGCTCAATTAATTGTTATTATTTTAAATGAGTGTTGATAATTTATATAATTGAAGGTCAAGAATTTGTTATACCAAGAACGTTATACTGCTTCACCACTTTTATTAAAAAATGTTTCATTCAGGAGTAAACAAATTTTTTATCCAAAAGGACACAATTATAATTTCTTTAATACATAACCATTCTAAATATGCTCAGAATATACAGCATTTAAAAATACATAATAAAAAAATCTGGTGCATGCAACACACGACTTTCACTTACCTCCGTTATTTATATCAATTTAAGAATTTTTAAACAAATTTAAAAGCAAAAAAAAATTGTTAAAGAATTATTTAAATTGGATTTTAAAAGAAACATGTGCTTTATTAAATAATCTATTATATTATTTATGAAAATTGTTTTGTTTTATTGGCTTTCAATCACTCTCTGTTAACTTTTACAATGGTATGTATAAGATGATATTTTTTCTAAAATCGTTAGCATTCCAACAGAATATTATACATGTATATTACTGTTTTTAAGTTCAAAAACAAATAATTGCATTAAAAAAATATTTTTGCAGTTATCTCCTTTAGTTGGATATGGAATTCGTTCAACTTATATATTTACATGTTTTTAGAAATGGTAATCAGATATTGTCAATTTCATAAAAACTACATAATTAAAGGTAGTTTAAGGCTATTTCAATCAGAATGAAACCTATATGATGTTTCTAGTGCACATTGTTGTTGTTTATCTATTTAACGTCACTTTATGCAACTGTGGCTAATCGGATGATGATACAGTGGGAGTCCTAAATTTTGCCTATCCAGGTTTTGTTAGGATAGGGATTTTTAACGAGTAACTGACATCGCACAGGCTCGGAACCACCTTTTAACGTCCTGTCCGAAGGATGGTATAACTAAGGATTTTTTATCCCCAATAAAAAATCCTAGGACCACCTGCCTAACATGACCTATATCATGTTAAAGCCCATTAAAATTTACATCGATATAGCGAGTTCAATCAAAATAGCTTGAGCCGTTAATTAAAGTGTCTCGTTGACTGCACCCCCAACCAAACCAACTTATCCTCAATTTAAAAAAAAAAAATATGTTTGTTCTGATCCAGGAAACCAAAAAATTATTTAATTTGTTTATTATCATTTAGTTTTATTTTATCAATTTAAGCAGTCGTTTATTTTAGTCCCATCATCAAATTTAATTGATATTGGTATGTGATACTTATCAATAATGGAAAATGGTCATATAATCATTCATTTAATTTCTTTAAAAAAAAAACATTTCAATTTGATATAGGTTAAGTTTGAAAGTTGAATTCTCGGTACTGACAAAATAATAATATTTTAGTTTATATATAAGATTACCAATGCAGTTTCTCGGTCCAGCTGAGAATGGTATGTAGGCGAATGGATGTTTTTGTGGCTCAAGGAATCTATCGGGATTGAATTTTTCTGCATCTGGAAACAGATCTTCTCTCCTGTGTAATGCATAAAGCACCATAGAGAGTTGTGTTCCTTTGGGAACCAGGTAGCCACCTGAAAAAAATAACTATTTGAAAAAGCTGAAAAAAAAATTGGAATCACAATATGTGAAACCAAAATATAACATGCTATGTAGGTATTCTCTATGAAAATTCAATGAATCAGGTATTCAACATTTTTATTTACAAGGAATAACTTTTTTTTAAATTATTTATTGATATTTACCACTGTATTATACTAGCAACTAGTAAATAGGCTAAAATAAAATAGACATGAACATGACTTGTAGAGAAGCTACCCATCGGCAGCACTTGAAAAATATTCTAAACTAGAAGGTCTCGGGGCCATCTCCTTATCAGATGCCTCAGAGGATTATCAGATATTGAACAGGGCGAAAAGGATTGAAACTAATGAGTTAGAGAGGGAATGGAGTGTGTCATAAAAGGAGAAGTATCTGATCCGGGCCAAATCAGTAGCATACGGAACATGAAGGTCATATATGGATGAGTTTGTTCGGGAAAAAGTAGAGAGCGTTAAGGATTTTGAATTGCAAGGATTGGATTTGAGAAGAATTTTAATTCCACAAAAAACCTAGTGCTGGCATCACACTACTTTCATTTACCTCCATTCTAAAAATTGATTAAAGAATTTTCAAATACAGTTAGAGATAAAAATAAGTGAAATCATTAAAGAATTAATTAAATTGAATTTCTATAGAAACATGTCTTTTATTAAAAAATCTATTATATTATTATCTAGAATAATCAGTTAGTTTTATAGGCTTTTCAATCACTATTTATTAACTTTTACAAGCTTGTGTATAAGGTATTTTTTTAATATAAAATCATTAGCTTTGGAAGGGTATATTAAATATGTATATTACTGTTTTTATGTTCAAAAACAAAAAACTTTCATTAAAAAAATATTTTTCCAGTTTTCTCCTTTAGTTGGATATTGAATTTGCTCAACTTATATATTTACTTGTTTTTCATCAGTGGTAACAAGATAATATAGTTATTTTATAGAATCTACCAAATTAAAGGTACTTTAGAGGAAGAAAATTTAAAATATCGGCATTTAAGTCCTGTCAGACTATTTCAAGCAGAATGAAACCTACATGATGTTAAAGTCCATTACATTTGTTATCGAGTTTAATCAAAATCGTTAGAGCCGTTTTTGAGAAAATCCTAAAAAGGTGCAAAATGCATGGTATAAAGTGGGTCTTCTGGTTAGCTGATTCTGATAAAAAAGTTTTTGTAACATCTCGGGCGTATAGTTGTCATATATATGAAATTTCAGTTTCATAGGATTTTTCGTTTACACCCTGCAGTTACCATACACACAAACCTTTTTTGCAGGACTTGATTATTTGGACTCAGGGAACCCAAAAACGTGTATTTCCTTTGAAAACTGGAATTAAAAAATTTTCAGGATCGCAATACTTTACCTTACTATATATTTCATATGTAGGTAAGTGAAAGTAAAAATTGCTGTAATGACTCGAAAAGAGTGCTAAATTGAACTTGAAAAAAAATTGTATTGACAAATGCAGGTTTTTTTTAATACTGAAAAGTGGATATAAGTTGAGCATTGGCGGGTATTATGTCATTGAGTTATCGAGAATACTGACTACCCTGGTTGTTTGTTTATTAATTTAATGTCAATTTATGCTACTATGGCTTATCAGTCAATGCTATAGTGGAGGTCCCAAATTTTGCCTATCCAGGTTTAATTAGGATAGGGATATTTAACGAGTAGCTCACATTGTGCTGGCCTCAGGACCACCATTTTACGTCCCCTCATAAGTGCGGCATAACCAAAGATTTTTAGGTTAAAAAATCCTAGAGGCATGTGCTGGGTTTGAATCCATGGTCTTGGGGATAGAAGGCTGTTATGCCACAATAACACACATGACCCTTTGATTACCCTGGTGTTTATCATAATATTTTGTTATCATAAAGACACTCACTTGAAGGAAGGAAAACATCTTCAATAGCCTCACGGGCTATGATTGGAACTGAAGGATATAGTCTTAAACTCTCTTTAATTACTCGATCCAAATAAACCATATTGTTATAATCCTCCATAGATGGCTCTTCTTTACCTTGAAGAATACTAGATACTTCTTCGTACAATTGTTCCTGTGGAAAATAAATTAAAAAGTATACATAATAAAAATAAAAATGTCATGGACGAATAATATTGTTTGTTCCAAACCTGAACATCTTGATGGACTCCAAGAAGCCATGTTGTAAAAGTTAAAGACATAGTTGTAGTATCATGACCCTAAAAATAGGTTAAATATTGTTAGAGCACTTTAAATTATTAACTATTTATCTTAATTTATACTGCTTTCTGTAAGGAAGCTAAGTTAATTTAATTTTTTTTAACTGTTCAAGTTTTTAAATACCAAATATAAAATTCTAGTGCACGCAACACATGACTTTTACTTACCTCCATGGTTAAAATCAATTTAAGAATTTTTAAAAACAATTATAGATGAAAATAAATTGTTAAAGAATCAATTACATTGAGTTGCAATAAAAACATGTGTTTTATTAAATATTCTATTATAATATTATCTAGGACAATCAGCTATTTTTATCGGCTTTTCAACACTCTTCGTTAACTTATACAATTTTGTGTATAAGATAATATTTTTCTGAAATCTTTAGCTTTCCAACGGTATATTATACATCTATAATACTGTGTTTTATGTTAAGAAACACAAAAATTGCATACAAAAGATCTTTTTGCTCACTTCTCCTTTAGTTGTATATCAAATTTGTTCAATTTACATATTTATCCATTTTTTATCAATGCAAAAAATATGATATGGCTATTTTTATAAAATCTACAAAATTGAAGGCCCATTAAATTTTACATCGATATTGTGAGTTCAGTCGAAAATGGTAGAGCCGTTTTCGAGAAAATAGTAAAAAGATGAAAAATGCATATGAAATTTCAGTTTCATAATACTTATCGCTTTTGCACTAGACTTACCCCATACACACACAAACACACACACGGACCTTTTTGTGGGACTTGGTCATTCGGACTCAGAGGACCCAAAAACGTGTATTTCCGTTGAAAACTGAAATTAGAAAATTTTCATGATCGCAATACTTTCCCTTACTTTACATTTCATACATGTGCAGGTAAGTGAAAGTAAAAATTTGAGTATGATAATTTTATCTTATATAATCCATTAAAATTTTGCAATAAAAATAAAATGAACCATATTTTTTTTACTACTGCTGCGTGGTATACGGTAACCTCTCCACTGTACTTGAGGATAGTCGAAAGTGAATTATGAACATATTTTTTATATTTGCTCTTGTTACACCAAAGAGGTCTGATGCGACCCATTTATACGGCAAGCTAAAGGGACTCCTTCCCTTCGCCCACAAACAATATTTCCTAGGATCATACCTTTACCAAACCATTAACTCCCAGCTACCTCCCTATATCCACAGTCTTCTGCAATTTAAATTGTCAGTCCACTCCCTCAAAGCAAGGTCGTGCTATTCTGACCTTTATTATGGTATATTCCTACCCATAGAACAACTTCTGATCATTCCTTTCTTAGCTGCTCTACTACTCTCAGGAATTCCCTATCTACTCATATCCACCATGCTTCTTCTCTATCATCATCAAAGTCCCAACTCTTACAGTACCTACTGTCATCCCAAACAGACGCTCAACAAGGCTGATATTCTAAATCAAATATCAATTCAAATAGTAAATTTATTATTTATTTTTCATATTCAACTTAGTTAATGGATCAATTTTTATAAATCAGTTTTAATGTGCAGTTTTGTTCAAAACATTAATCTATCAGAAGTTGTTTATTTATGTTACCCTTTTATTTTATTGTATACTTTCATCCTTTCTTTTCTTCTAATATCATTATAAATAAGAATTGATTATAATCCTTTGGTCTTTTGTCCAGTCAAATTGTAAATCATAATTGTACATATCAGCTGTTCTTAACGGACCCTGTCCCAGATTAATTTTTTTTTCTAAATATTTCTACAATATATTTCTAAAAACTTCATTGGTAAGAAACTTACCTCAAACATGAATGTAATAACTTCATCTTGAACATCTCTATCAGTTTGAAAAGCAGGAACTTTATTTTGTTTCATTTCGAGAAGGAGCTGTAAGAAAGCTGTCTTCTTTTTTATACCTGTAAATATTTAAAATCTATGTATATGTTTTCGAACATAAATTATACAAATAACCATGCTATATTTATTAAGATATAATAACACATTATGATAAATTATTTATCACTCACCAAAAGCTGCATCATCTGGTGAAGTTACACCATTGTCAATAGTTATGGAATCTTTTTTATCCCTTATCACCTATACATTCAAACAAATCTTCGTTAATTTATTGATATATTTAGATTTAACTAGACAAAAAGTGATATTTCGAAGGGAGAAATTAGGTTGTAAAATAAGTTAATAGCGTTTTTCACTGGTGATTTCAATAAAAAAAACTTCTGATTCTTGTATATATTTTTATATTAATTATATATTTTGATCTATTACATGTTTTCATCCTTCAGATAATTTTTTAACTCCTTCCGGAAATTCTCAGTATGGACCTGAGCGCATTGTGTCTTCCAAGTCAAAATTTCTGGTTCTGAACCAAGCAAACCACTTACTAATGGTGCTTTCTCCTATGGCATCATCGCCATATACACTGAAAGTTTTGTTAACCGTCTGTGCAGTTGATTTTCCTTTCGGGAAATAAAAAATCATTAAATAACAAAAATAATTTTTTTTTTCTCTTCCATTTGAGCAAGCAAAATGCCACTTAAAGATAAGGAATCTCGGTTGAAACTGATCCATAAAAGAACCTTAACTAATCCTTTTTTTTTAGGATTAAATTGAAATATTGAAAAATGCTACAATCTTATTTTACAACCCAATAGTTTGTGAAGTGGTCAACAAACAATAAAATAATAATAATATTTATTTGTTGTTGTTTATTTATTAAATGTCACTTGATGCTGCTATACCTGATTAGACAATGCTACAGTGGGAGTCCTTAATTTAGTGTATACAACTTTAATTATTAGGATACGTTTTTTTTTAATAATACCTGATATCACACAGGCTCTATATCACAATTTTATTTCCTCTCCAAAGGACGGCATAATTGTTTTTTATAATTCCCTCAACCCTATCAGTAGCCTTTGGGAGATTTTTCTTATTTCTTTCCTTTTTTTTTTTTTTTTTTTTTCTTGTGTGTTTATTATCCATACTTTTTGTACATGAATGTATATAAGTCTAGGTAGTGTTTAATTTTCCTTTTTTGCACATTTGTAGATAAAAATTAATTTTATTGTTTTCTTGACCAGACATATATATGAATATCTACTGTTCATTCATTTCTGTTATTCTTAAGGGACATAGTCCCAGAATAAAGTTTTTATTATTATTTTTAACTAAGGATTTTTTACTTCAGTTAAAAAATCTAAGGACCATCTGCCGGGCTTGAACCCATGATCTTGGGGATAGTAGACTGTAAAGCTATCTACTATATCTCAAGTGAGCCTTAACCTTTATTTTCCCCATTAGATACATACATCTGTTACTTTTGAGACAATGAAAAAGTTTTAAATAATTAATGCTGATGTTTCATCCCTCATTGTAGGTCTAAATAGAGATAGAAAAATACATGTAAGAAAAAACAGTTATATTATATGAACTTGGAAAACAGCATTGATATATGTAATACATTAGTATTGATATACATAATGCTGTTATGTGTAAGAATATTACAGCCTCCTCAATAGGCCAGATGTTATCAAGGTTGCCAAGGTTGGGAGACTCAGATGGGAAGGCCATGTGACAAGAATGGAGGATATGTCGATCCTCAAGAAGATCCTCTGCGAAGAAATTCATGGCCGAAGAAGAGTGGGGAAGTCTAACCTGAGGTGGATGGGTGCTGTCACAGAAGATCCTAGGACCTTACACTCAGCGTTAAGGACTGGAGAAATGCTGTGCAAGATAGAGCCAACTGGCGGAGGCTACTGGAAGTGGCCCAGACTCGGTGATGAGTTGTTGCCCCAGATGATGATGATACATAATGCTGTACCAATAGTATCTTAACCGCATAACAAAATAATCATAGGATACAATTTCTCATTTATAAATGAAAGAATATATAAACATAAAAACTTCTCAGGGTAATAGCATGTGTAGTATTATCATAATATGTAGTTAAGAAGAAGGAAAAATGTCAAAAGATAAAAATTAAAATTGATAGGTTAAGAATAATAAGAAATCATAATCCATGCAATGCACTGGTAAAACATAAGTAAAAGAACAGTTTAGTCCCATATGTTTTCATACTTTTATTATTTTACTTACTTCGTCTCTCAGATTTTTGCTTTTTTCAGCAAGAATTCGCTTGAGTTCAGTCTGGAAAACATCACTAGACCTCAGGAATACTACAACAGTGAATATTGGAGAAATTTCGGTAAGCAAAGTTATAATTTACTTTGTACAATCACGAAAAAGTGAAAGGAGGGTCACTGATCAGCTGATTGCCGCTAGCTCGGCAAGCTCGGGCTTGCTTTTATTTTCCTTATCTTTCTTTTATTTATTTTTTTTTCCTTCTTATTCTTATTCCATTATATATTTATTCCTATTTATTTTTTTTTTAATCAATGCGATATTTTCATGAAGTGATGTCCTCGAAAGTTACAAGTAAAAGATCTAGATCTGCAGGTTCAAACTCGTCTCCCACAAAACAGAGACCTCGCCGTGATAATAATAAAAAAATGATTCCTCCAGCAACTGCTTCAGCTATCTCTTTAGGATCTGAACCACAGCCTAGCACATCATCACAAGGATTATCTGAAGAATCGCCGTTTTTTACACCGAACCCATTTCAGATCCTTCAAATTGAAAAAGAAACAATGGAATCTTTTCCTATACCAAAAGAACCACAACCTCCACCAATATTTGTTAAAAATATTAAAAACTTTCAACTACTGTGTGCGCATCTAAATAAATTAACCGATCCTAACAGTTATTATTGTATAAGTAGAACCAGTGATACTAAAATATCCCCGACTACCGCCGAAACCTACAGAAAAATAGTAAAATATCTGACGGAGACCAAGCTGATTTTCATACATATCAGTTACGCCAGGAGAGAGCTTTAAGGGTTGTAATTAGAAACCTACACCCTTCGACACCAGCAGCAGCTATCCAAGAAGAACTGACGGAGATAGGCTATAAAGTGCGGCAAGTCACCAACGTCCTAAAAGATAAAATTCCACTGCCTCTATTCTTTGTGGATTTGGAGCCATCAGCAGGAGTCGAAAAAATTTATGACCTCAATAGATTATACTATACTAGTGTAAGAGTTGAAAAACCTTACACTAAGAAAGAAATAGTGCAGTGCCACAATTGTCAGGCATATGGTCATACTAGAAGTTATTGTCACCACATACCACACTGTGTGAAATGCGGTGAACAACATAAGTCAGAAGAATGTACAAGACCAAGATCAACACCCGCTGTTTGTGCTCTGTGCCTCAAGGACCACCCGGCTAGCTACAAGGGATGTCAAATCTACAAGAACCTCAAAAGCAGATACCAAACCTCAGAATTGGATGAAACAGCTGAACCCATCAGAAGCAGAAGACAACCTTCAAAAACAATTGATTCCAATGTTACATTTGTCCATCTACTTGGAGGTGGGAACCAGAACAAAGAGGCCGAGGCCCTGCCGGAACAACGCACACTTCAAAATCCTCAAACCGTTCCACAACCAGCTATTCCTCAAAATTTACCCAACCCTCAAAAACCTCATCCGCATCAAATTTCTCATATTCCTCCTCCATCAAATGTCTCAGACCTTACAAGTTTGATGACATCCTTCATCACTGAAATCAAATCCCTCGTTATGCCGCTAATATCTTATAACTATTCTAATAATTCTAATTCTAATAACTTACTAATCTTGTATCAAACTTAATCCCTTCCTTAAAAAATCCTTAAATGACTTCACCTAACTCCTTATCCATTCTCCTATGGAATGCGAATGGTGTTAGAAATCATACTGACGAACTTACAGCTTTATTGCAAGACAAAAACGTTGACGTAGCACTTATTACTGAAACTAGACTAACCACTAAACAGTTCTTCAAAATACCTTAATACGTAACATACCGTACGGACCACCCAGACGGCAAAGCCCATGCCGGTACTGCTGTCATTGTGCACCAGTCTCTCTCTCATCACTTACTCCCACTTCCTACCTATGATTTCCTACAAACCACAGCCATAGTAATCAAAACTTTTTCCTTTCTGGTAACCCTTACATCAGCATATTGCCCTCCCAAACACTCCATTTCCAACACCGAATTTGTATCCTTTCTAAATTCCTTAGGAAATCATTTCATTCTGGGTGCAGACTTAAATGCCAAGCATCAACAGTGGGGTTCGAGAACCACGAATTCTCGTGGACGAAATTTGCTGTCTGCACTCAACTCCCGTCATTTCAATCTCCTACCTCCTGATTCCCCTACCTACTGGCCAACCGATCCCAACCGTAATCCTGACATCCTTGACTTCTTCATTCACAGCGGATTAGGCTCCCTCAACTTATCTGTAACTCGACTTGATGAACTATCCTCAGACCATAGTCCACTGATCCTAAAAGTATCTCTCACTCCAATTCCAAAACCTATCCCACCGTCATTTATCCGAGGCCCTGTCAACTGGAACCTATTTCGCCAAATCCTGACCGATAATATTAACCTCAGAGCGACCCTCAAAACCCCAGAAGACCTTGACGATTCCGTCTACTCCTTCACCACCGCCATTCAGCAAGCTGTCTGGACTGCCTCCTCTCCTAAGCACTCCAATATAACTCCTCACCAAAACCATTTGCCCCAACACCTTACAGACCTAATCCATGCAAAACGCCGGGCCAGATCATTATGGCAGCGCACCCGACACCCAACAGATCGCCGCTTCTATAACTTCTATTGTAGACAATTGAAGCAGGAGTTGGCGACCTTCCGTTCCCAGTCCTTTAATTCCTACCTCTCCTCTCTGTCAGCTAGTGACAATTCCCTGTGGAATGTCACGAAGAAGATTTTAAAATCCCATCAAGTTTCCCATCCTCTCCGTGGTGATGACTCCTGGGCTGCGTCTGATGAAGATAAAGCCGAGGAATTTTCCACACACCTCTCCAAAGTATTCACTCCTCACCCGGAATCCCAAAGCAATCATACCTCAGCAGTACAAGACTTCCTTTTGTCACCAATACCTCTTTCCCTACCTCCTAAAGCTATTAATCCCTCTGAGGTTAAATATCTTCTCCAGAAACTGACCCTCCGTAAATCTCCTGGACATGATCTCCTTACCCCCCAGATCCTCCGTCAACTTCCGCAGAAAGCTATTATATTCCTAACCTATATCTACAACTGCATCCTACGCACCACCTATTTTCCTCTCTTGTGGAAACATTCCACAATCATTCTCTTCCTAAAACCAGGTAAACCTTCCAGCAACAGTTCATCTTACAGACCTATTAGTCTACTCCCCATCCTCTCAAAAGTCTTTGAAAAACTCCTTCTAAAACGAATCCTGCCTATATTAGAATCACAAAATCTTCCTTCCCATCAGTTTGGTTTCCGTGCTCATCATTCCACTGTTCAACAAGGACTCCGAGTTGTAGACCATATTTCCTCAGCCCTTGAATGCAAAGAGTATTGTTCTGGTGCGTTTCTGGACATAGCGCAAGCTTTTGACCGGGTATGGCACACCGGATTATTCTTCAAGCTTAAAACGCATTTACCCCAGTCTCTATACCTCATTCTATGATCCTATCTCTCAAACCGCTCCTTCCGAGTTCGCTGTGGTGTAGAATTTTCTAACTTTTATCCCATTGAGGCCGGTGTTCCTCAAGGCAGCGTCTTGGGACCCGTCCTCTACATCCTTTACACTGCTGATATTCCTAATCATCCTGACACCTTTCTGGCAACATTTGCAGATGACACCGCCATCCTATCATCCAATTCCGATCCTGAAATAGCATCCTTAATCCTGCAAAGACACCTTTGTCTTATCGAGGACTGGTGTAATGCTTGCCGTATTAAGGTTAATGAAAGCAAATGCATCCACGTCACCTTCACCCTTCGACGTCCAATGGTTCATTTCAATTCCATACCGCTTCCTTCCTCAGACACAGTCCGGTATCTTGGCTTACTACTAGACAAAAGATTGACGTGGAACCCACATACAAGACTTAAACGAAAAGAACTCAACAGACGATTCGGACAGTTATACAGAGTACTAAACAGAAAATCTAAGCTTACAATTGACAACAAATTATTACTTTACAAGACAATACTGAAGCCAATCTGGACCTACGGACTGGAACTGTGGGGGACAGCTAAACGTTCTAACATCAAACGCATTCAATCCTTTCAATCCAAAGTTCTGCGAATAATAGTAAATGCTCCTTATTATGTATCCAACTATACCTTGCACCACGACCTTAATGTTCCATTTATTTCAGACCTGATTCCATCTAAATTTTCCAAATTCCACCAGAACCTCATTCATCATCCTAATCCTCTAGCACAATCCCTATCCAGCTCCACTCATCCATACAACCCTCCTAGAAGGTTGAAACGGCAGTGGCCCCGAGACATATTGTAAACATCTATTCTGGAGTTCTGACACTGGTCAGATTCTCCTCTCATGTGTGGTGTGATTGTGGCTGTGGCGCCCTCACTTAGCTTCCGCTGGCTCTCACCGGTGATGCGGCTGAGAGGGAGGCGCTGGGATCCTTTGGGCTCTGCTTGTCCTTCCACAAGTGGGGGGACAAGCCCCGTCCGGGGTTCCCGAGCTGATTGTAAATATTGTACATAGGTATGAATAAGACATGTTTTGTTTATTTATTTGTTAACTTCATTTATTTGTATTTATTTTGTCTATAAATTTTGTTATTGTATACGTTTATTTATTTTGATTTTATTTTATGTAATTTGACTTTCCTTTTGTTTATATTGTATGAATGAGATCCTGTAGCACTATTATTATTGTCTATTATGACTAATTGTAATATATACGAATAAAAAAAAAAAAAAAAAAAAAAAGTTTTTGTATCTTCTCATCTCAGATGAAGGGAGACCTACAATTTGGGTCGAAACTGGCAAATAAACTATTCTTGTTCTGACTATTCCAGTTGTCAACAATTTATATTAATTATGAAGTTAAATTATTCAATTTTTTTACCTGGTTTGGCAGTTCAAAAAGTATTTTGAGAAGTTCCGTTTCTGTCTTTCTCCGACCTGATAGCGTATATATAGGTTCCAAACTTAACAAAGGATTAGCTATTTTCTCCATAAGAGCAGCAGTCATTCTGAAAATATAATCACAGTCTTCATTCGCATTATAAATTCTAATGAAAATTTATTCTGGCTTCTAAGTAATAAAATTAGATGAAGATGTAATGCTAAATAGGTCTTACTTAAATATACTGATTGGATATTCTGAATCTGGATTTTTTTGTGCGTTTAGCTCAGTCCCCATTGCGGTCTCTAAACAAAAAAATGAAGAAATAAGAGAAAAAAAAAAAAAAAAAAAAAAAAAAAATATATATATATATATATATATATATATATATATGTAAAAATAATAATAATATTTTTATCTGATTTATTTATAGATCTATCTAGTTCAAACTAGATATTTGAAATTGTTTCTTTTTTATTTTATTTTTTGGCTACAGCAAACAATAATACAATAAGAACAAATATAACACAAAAGAGAGAAATTCCCAACAGGATTGGCTCAACTTCGCTGAGTTAAAAATAGAAAATAATTTTTATTCTTGGACTGGGTCCCCTAAGAATAAGAGGTTTGTACAGTTAAACAGACAGAAGGAACATAATTAATTACTAATTACAATTATGGGTTAATATGCGTGTGTATATTACAATGATAAAATGAAATAAAAACAATTCTTAGAAAATTTTGTGTTGAACAAAACTAAAATAAATTAATAGATAACAGCGTTTAAATATAGACAGTGAACAAGTATTACTCTTCTTTCAAAGTGTGATGTCAGGAATATAAATATCAGTTTTTAAGTGTCTTTTTGGGATAATAAAAGGTATTGGAAAAGTTGGGATTTGAATGAGGAGAGAGAGAGAGAGAGAGAGAGAGAGAGAGAGAGAGAGAGAGAGAGAGGCAGCATGGCGGATATGAGCAGGTAGAGAATTCCAGAAAGTAGAGGAGCGGACAAGGAAGGAACGATCAAAAGTTTTAGGTTCTATGGGTAGGAAAATAAAGGTTGGAATAGCTTGATCTTGTTTCAAGTGAGTAGACTGAAGATTTAAATTATAGGAGACTGAATGTATGGTGTTGGGACTTAATGATTTGGTAAAGGTATGATCCAAGGTAATATTGTCTGCGGATTGGAGGAAGGAGCCACTTTAACCCGCCGTAAAAATGGGTCACTATGAATACATAGCATACTGAATCAATACTGGAGACATTCTTAAAGAAACAAAAATGGGAGATACTGCCAAATAAATATATATAGCTATATTATTTATATCGAAATTGGTTTAGGAAATTCCCAAATCCAGCCTAGCCTTAATATTTATGTTGTTGCAAGATTCCTAGAGAATTGCAAGAACTTACAGGGAAACAACATTAGAATATTGACCTGATGACAAAGGGAATTAGAAAACGCATTTTTGGAGTTCATCAATTCCGAAGATGGGAAATTCTATTCCGAGGGAATGGTAAAGTTACCAACACATTGGCAGAAATGTACTGATAGTAATGAAGACTGTTTTGATTAAATGGACAGTTGTAAATATTTCTTTTTAAACAAAAATCCTGCATTATTTTCCATAACAACCCAATTTTCACAGATATTTAAGGATAAAAATACTGAAAGACAATGAAAAATAAAATAATTATTTATGAATATTATAAAAATGAATTTCGAGATAAGATATGATTATTTACCTGCAATCGCGTCTAAGGCACAGTTGGACATATATTCCGTCAATTGGAATGGCCCTTTCCCGACCTTATCTTTAAAACAGTCTATAAGAACTTTGGCACATTTGTTAAAAACAGGAACAAACTCATCCAAAATTTTGAAATGAAATGTTGGTGTAATGGCTTTTCTTCTCATCTGCCACAGTTTACCTACAAGCAGAAAGAAATTTTCTTGAGCTACAAATATTTTCTTAAATAAATTTCTCTTGAGAATAATAGATATATTGTAAATAAAATATAATACAATCAAGTTAAACATAAGAGAAACAATTTTTGATTTATTACACAATGGTTAGTGGTCAGTCCATTGAAAATCGGCCATTTTTAATTAATTTTTCAGCTTAAAATTTTTGATTCCCATGATATTTTTACCATTTATTATCTATCTTTTCCTTGATTCAAAACCGCAGAAAAAAAAATTCTTACAAATACTTTTAGTTTGGTAGCCATTTTACATAAATAGATTAATGACTAAGCTGTATAAAAAAAAAATTATGAAAGCCGAGTCTCTTTTCTTTTATAAACTTTTAAGTCACTAAAAATAGTCTCATTTTTTATTCATCTTCAATAATTTTTTTAACCACTTTCTTTACAATTTAGGTAATGTATTGTGAGGAAAACAAATGCAAAACATATCCTTATCATATTGTTTGTTTTTGTTTTGATTTTATATCTTTAAAATTATTAAAGTTTGGGTTTTTTTCTAAAACATGTTTTCAGCCACAAAGCTGATTTTAAATGGCTACCAAACTAAAAGTATTAGTCAGAATTTTTTTTACTTGTAGTTTTTAAATTCAGGAAAAGATAGAGAATAACTCCTAAAAATTCCATGAAATTCAAAAATGTTGAGTTTTATGCTCTTGACAATTTCTAATGGATAGACCCTCGGTTATTGCCTGATAGTTGTAAAAAAAAAAAAAAAAGGTATATTTTAATTATAATAATTTGTATTAATAGTTATAGTTAAATATTATAATAGTTATTAAAAAAAAACATATTGATAATCTGAAACGGCTACAAGATTTGGTGGCAGAAAAATGCAAAAAATAAAATAAAAATAATTATAAATAAATAAAATTTATTACTAAACATTATAAATGAGAGAAAAATCATTTAATTTCATACCTGTGCTTGTAAGAAGTCCAGTTCCCAGCCAAGGAAGTAATTCTTGATAACTCAATGATTTTGTAATTAAGGTTGGACTTGTCAAAATTTTCTAAAAAAGGTTCAATTAAAATCAGAGGTTGATTAACATGTGTGATACAAGGTGAGTTCAGTAAACTCACAGGGAAATAATATTTTATAAGTAATTGTTCATATTATAAAAAAAAAAAAAAAAAAAAAATCAATTTCTAATTTGCATCAAATTATAAAATACCATAGTGAAGTGAGGAAGAAGAGGGAGAGGAAATAGAGATGGCCCTGGGGGAACTGGAGCCACCGGATATGGATGACATCTGCAAAGCCGCAGAAGAGCTGAAAAATAATAAAGCACCAGGACCAGATGGACTCTCTCCGGAACTCTTCAAGTATGGAGGTGAAGAATTAGTGAAATTCCTCTATGATCTGATAATCGTTGTCTGGAAAATGGAAGAAATCCCTGGGGAATGGTACAAAGCAATTATATGTCCGATTTACAAGAAGGGAGATGTGCTTGATTGTCAAAATTATCATGGTATATCCCTCTTACCATGTGCTGGTATACAAGGTGTTCTCTTGGATACTTTATGAAAAACTCCTTTTGCCGAGAAGAATATAGGAAAGTACCAGGCAGGCTTTATGAGAGGAACGTCTACCATAGACCAGATATTCTTCATCAGAAGCATTCTAGAGAGGTGCAGGGAGTATATCCACACATATCACCTCTTCATTGACTTTCCAATGGCCTATGACAGTATAAAGAGAAATGAACCATACCAGGAGCTTCTGGAAATGGGAATACCAGCGAAGCTGATACGTCTAATAAGAGCTACAATGAAGAAGATGCAATGCACAGTAGGTATCCTGGGTGATCTGACTGGTAGCTTTCAAACCCACAAAGGTCTAAGACAGGGTGATTGCATTGCTTGCCTTCTCTTCTATTTGGCCCTTGAAAGCGCGGTATGGAAATCTGGAATACAAGTTAGGGGTACTATATTTAATAGATCCTCTATGATTTTGGCTTTTGCTGATGACATAGATATAGTTGGAAGAACCCCATCAGATTTAGGAAGCGCTTTCAACAATCTCCGGATAGCAGCAGCTAGAGTGGGTTTAGAAGTTAACGAGTCAAAAATCAAATACATGCATGCAGGCCCACAGCTGAATGTGCACGAACCGTCGCATTTTATATCTGGGGGACATTTTATACAATTTTAAAAGGTGATGAGTTTGTGTACCTCGGCTCACAAGTCAACACAAATAATGATATTAAAGCTGAAATTCATTGTAGAATTATGTCTGCAAATAAATGTTATTTTGGACTTCTGAAGCATTTTAAGAGCAGAACCATTCCTCAAAACATAAATGTGGAACTCTACAAGAAGCTCATAAGGCCGGTTCTCACTGATGCCTCCGAATACTGGACATTGCCAAGCTCGCAGGAAGGAAATGCCAAGCTCCTGAGGTTCGAGAGGAAAATATTAAGGAGAATTTATGGTCCTATATGCACCAAAGGAGTCAGGAGGATAAGGACAAATGCTGAATTAACAAGACTATACAATAATTCAGGCGTTGTAAGGGTCATCAAAGAAGGCTGGCTTCGTTGGTCAGGGCGTTTAAGTAGAATGGCCCAGGACCAGATTCCTAGGATGGTCTTAGATGAAAATATTTATGGGACAAGCAGAGTGGGAAGACCTTGGCTCCATTGGATTGGCAGCGGATGCCTGGTCCATCTTGAAGGTTCTCAATTGTAGAGCGGTGGCAACGAACAGAGAAGACTGGTGGACCAAGCTGTAGGAGACCCTGACTTCAAGAGTCGTAGCGCCATGGATAATGATAATGATGGTGAAGTGAGAATGGTTTACTGTATGTATATATAGGGGGTAAGTTGATTCTGGGTGCAGTCAACAAAGCACCTAAATAATTATAAATCTTAATTTGTATGAGCCAACCTTTCGGCTTAAATTTTAGGCCTTCTTCAGAACGACTGAAGGAGGGAGATCACAGCGATCGTGAAAATTGTTTATTGAATTGAAAAAGAAACATGGCTATATAAAATATCATATAAGTGGGCATTTTCATACATGATAATTATAAAACTGGTGTGCCCAACACACAACTTACATTTAGTTACCTCCATTGTTATAATCAATTTAAGAACTTTTACATAAAGTTGTAGTAGCAGAACGAAGCTGAAAGAATACATAGAGTTTCCACAGAAACATGTGTAGATTAAGTAATCTATGATAGAAATTATTAACTACAACGATCATTTAGTTTTATCCACTTTTCATCAATCTCCATTACTTTGTATATAAGACAATTGTTTCTATATATGATATAAAGGTTTGATAACCAACTGAATAAGAAAGCTGCAGACTTTTTTTTTTTTTGCAAATAAAAATATTAATATTGACATAAAATATACCTTTGGAAAGTTACAAATTTTTTTAAAATGTTATCTAATATGCAAAGTTGAATAAAGTAATAAAGATTGACAAAAAGCAGATAAAAGTTAGTTATTGTTATAGATAATAATTTCACTGTTGTATTAGTTAATCTGAAATATCAGAGTAGAGCTGTGGGGCACTACTAAACCATTTAATTCTTTCCCCATCCAATCCTTACAATCCAAAACCCTTAACTCTTCTTACTTTGTCATGAATAAGCTCACCCATAAAGACCTTAATGTTCATTATGTTACAGAGTTAGCCCGAACCAGGTATCAATCATTCCATGAAAAACTCCATTCCCACTCTAACCCGCTAGTTTCTATCCTATCATTTTCTTCGATTCCTGGTAATCCTCTGAGGCATCTGAAAAGAAGATGGCCCTAAGACCTAGTTTAGTATATTTTTAGAGTGCTGCCATTGGGTAGCGTCTCTACAGTATTTCATGTCAGTTTACTATTGTCCATCACATTTAATTCATGTATTTTAATACATTTGTTAATATGTTTAAAAAAAAAAAAAATCTAAAATATATGTTTCAGTCAAAACCCAATGCAATTCTTTAAACTTTTTTCAACTCTTTCATCTTTATTCCAAAGTTTTTTAATTGTTTTAAAAAATGGAGGTAAGTAAATGTCATTTAGTGTGTAAAATAGATTTTTTTAATTATCCTTAATCCATTATTGGAATATATCTTTCCCATCAATAGTGATAAAATAGTAGAAAGATTTATTATTTTTTTTTTTCTCTGTGGCACATTATAATTTTATTTTAAAAATTGTTCTTATTTCTATTCAACATTAAAAAATGAAATAAATATATATATATATATATATATATATATATATATATATATATATATATATATATATATATGTTTTGGTTGGTTTCACATGAAACATCCGTTTTTATAGTTTGCGAAATACATAAAGGATTTTGCAGGTCTCTGTTGTTTTCTTCCGAATGTTTACATATTTAAAGTAAACAGTTACTAATCCTCTACCTTTGTATTACAAACATTAGCTTCCCAAACAATTACCCACTTTTTAGTATACCTCCAAATATGAACGTGGAAACACGCGATTTTCGAGTAATGTTTTTGTACTAGTTTAAACTCGGCCATTCAGCAGCTGAGGCCGCTAGAAATATTATTATATATAAGGCGTTTGGGAAAGGGAGTGTTTATGAACGGACCATTCGCCGTTGGTTTGCTAAGTTTTCAGCTGGGGATATAAACTTGAAAAACTTGCCCCGAGGAAGACCTCCATGTACTCAAACATACAGTAGAACGAAACCCCTACCGAACAGTTAAAGGACTCTCCTGTCGGTCTTCCTGCCGGCCGTCTCGACGCGAAGAGGTTGTGCTCGCGCGACTTCGTATAGGACACTCTAGGTTGACCCACGGTTATCTCATGGCCCGTGGACATCCGCCTCTCTGTCGATCATGTCAGGTTCCTCTCTCAATACTCCACATCCTCACAGAATGCCGACAATATACCGCTTCACGTATTCTTTTCAACCTCCCCACCGATCTGTCGCTTCTTCTCTCTGATTCCTCTCCTCATATAACTAACATCATTCGCTTCCTAAAGTCAAACCATCTTTACTCTCAGATCTAAACTATACTCTCACTCTACTCCTATAATCATGTAACCTGTGTCTAACGGTGTAAAGGCGAACATGACCCTGGTGGTTGTCGCCTCGAAAAAAAAAAAAAAAAAAAAAAAAAAAGGACTCTCAGCACAACTAAATGCAAGTGCATCTACCATTTCCAGACATTTAAAGTGTATTGGGAAAGTAAAAAAGCTCGATACACGGGTACCTCATGATCTCACTGAGCGGCAGGAAGACCCCATGTTTCAAAACATACCATGCAAAAATTGAAAGAACTGGGCTACGAGGTTCTTCTGCACCCACCATATTCTCCCGACTTGTCTCCTACAGATTACTACCTGTTCAGGAATTTAGACAACTTCGTCAAAGGAAAACTTTTTGAAAATGATGATCAAGTGAAAAGTACGTTATCAGATTTTGTTTCACTTCAAAGCTTAGAGTTTTTCAGTTCGGGGGTAAAAAAGTTGGTGTCACGTTGGGAAAAATGTGTAGAAAAAGAAGGTGAATACTTCGAATAAAATTATCTCGTTTTCATATCGTATTTTTAATAAAAATCCTTTACCTTGAAAATGGACATTTAATGTGAAACAACCCAATTTATATAATATATTTACACATATGTGCCTCTACTACCCTGTACCTCTACAACCCATACAGGGTCTTGGGCTCAGTACATATAGAGATTTGTACAGTTTCTAGGCCAAACGCCATGGAATGGGGTGATAAGGGGGAGATCACTCTCAGCCGCCAGGTTTTCCACAGTTTTAGGTACCCACTTTATAGAGCTGGGTTTGTCCCAGATGGGTTTCCATTTCCAGGATCGCCTCTGAGGGCTGAAATAAGAGGGAATCAGTAATATTCAGAACTATAACAATCGGGATTCGAACCCGATTCGAAACAGTACACTATCTCTCTATCCTCTAGGCCATGCCTGTTCACACACACATTTGTATCAGTGAAAAAAACATAAATTAATTTACTGTTTATTACTTACTTGAATGTCATCTGGATCAGCCAGAAAAACGTGTAATTGAGGGCCAAGCCAAACACGAAATGTGCTCCCGTAAATGTCCATCTGTTTTTTCCAACTCTCTGGAGCCTCTAATGAAAAAAAAATATATAACATTTCACATATAAATAACTAATAACAATTAGTATTAGTACTATATTAGTAATAATAAATATACTATTTATTGCAAATTTACTTTCCTAAAATCTTGTGCATTCCAACGTTATATTACTGCTCATATTGCAGGAATAGTTTTTTGATGAGTTGGTTACAGAAAATTTAATTTTCTCCTCTAAAGAAAAACTTAAATGTTTACTTAATTAACTTAACTTATCCCTTTCACTACGGCGAAGGATGATTTTTGCGACAATCACGGTACTGAGAGGCACGGCTGCCTCCTTGTCTCACTGTACTGCATACTTTTTTGCAAATTTTACATTCGCGTGCTCCTTCTTTCATTACGGCCCTCTCTACTTTTTGCCTCATATTTAATTGTTTCCATTCTCCTTTCTGATTCGGGCTTTGGACCGACACTGGCAGAGTTAATTTTTTATTAATTTTTTTTTTAGAAATTTAAGTTTTTGTAGTAATCTTCAAAACACCTGGAAAGGTAAAATGGTATGGAATACATAGTCCGTATTTACAAAATGGCACTCGGTTTTTGTTTCGAATATGTTTTTTTTTAACAATCAACACATCTTCTGTAAGTTTGTTTTTTCTATTTCTAACTAAAATATAACTTTTTAACTAATAAATAAAACTCACAAAATTAAATAATGGCTAAGGGCAGTAAAACAAAGAATTGATTCACGCTGAACACACAAACAAGAATAAATAGAAAGGGTGGAAACAGCCGGGAATAGGACGGAACAGGTAGTCAACCCTTACCAGGTATTAATTATCCTCAAGAACGGCTTTAAAGTGAATCCTTTTCACATCTGTTGGGCTGAAGAAGAAGCTTTAGTTTACAGAGGGGTTGATAGAATGAGGCAAGGCAGTGCAGGGAAGCCATGACATTAAAAAATAGAGAGGAAAGTGGGGTGTCGGCATATGCCGACTTTACTACCAGGGGCACGCTTTAGGCCCTTCGGCATATGCCGACATTAGTACCGGTGGCACCTAGCTGGCGCATCGGCATATGCCGACGTTAGTAGTTAAAGGGTTCTAGAAAAAATTATAATGTATCGTGCTTATAAACCGTCAGCAAATAATGTCCTAAATGATTGTGGCACGGTATCAAAATCTGTAGCGTGGTTTAGAAGTTCGCGAAATGTTAAGCTTTGGAAATTTTTAAGTTGAAAATGAACAGCCTTACAAGTTAATAGCATGATGCTGTATGGAAACTTTTTTGCGTGAGAGTATATAGAGATAATCAAATATAAAACAAATATTAATACTTATCCTTACTAGGTCCCATTACGACGAAATTAAAAATGTTGCCAAAAATAGGATAGGTCTTAGGACCTGGGATCTTCTTTGCCAACCTGCTTCTCCTGTCAGGGAACAGGAGCCATATAATGAGGCCCGCCAAGATGGCAGACAGCAACAGGAAATACATCGTGTGATACCTGAAAGCAGAACAAGAGAAAATTATATATGAATAATAACAAAAAACTAAATTTAAAAACTCTGATCCAGTCAACACACGACTTTCACTTACCTCGGTTTTTCAAAATAACTTAAGAACTATTAAATATTGCTAAAGTTTGATGAAATAAACTCATAATGATCTTAGATCAAAGGTTTAGCTGGAATAGCAATTTCGTACAGTAAATATAAATTTCAATAATCATGTCTAGCCGAGAGACCAATAAAATAAATTTTTATTCACATTTAAACGAATTATTCCATAACTCTAGGATTTTGGTCAAATAAATAATTTTGTCATACGTTGAAAGTAGGATAGTGAATTTAAAATTGTACATTTATTGTGCGTCTCTTTGGGATGCTAGAAGTTGTTGGAAAAGATGGGATTTGAATGAGAGAAGCGAAGAAACATGGCGAATATCATTATGTAGGGAATTCCAGAGGGCTGCAGAGCGGATATAAAAGGAATTATCAAAAGATTTAGTTCTATGGGTAGGAATGTTAAACCGAAACATAGTATTTTATTTAACTTATAAATTTATGATACCAATAGTGAATTGATAAATCCGTCCCCACAAGCTGGATGCAATAAAATACTATGTTTCGGTGGCATGAAGGGTAATAAAAGTAATTAACTTAAAATATACATTTATTTATAAAATAACACTTATTATTACAAATAAAAACATCTTACAGCGACGCATTGTTATTATCGAGAATACTGAGGTTCCGATTTACCACATAATATTACCTTTGGACATATCTGCATAATTTATTTATTCTCGATACATAGCAACTCAGTATTCTTAAGTGTATTTCTCATAACAATTTTGGAGCCGACAGACACACACTCCTAAAAATATATCATGTGGTAAGAAGAAAAATAGAACATGGCGCTCAGATCTATGGAACAGGCAATAAAGCGATTCTAAGAATGCTAGACCCTGTACACAATACGGCACTCAGCATTTGTAGGGAAGCTTTCAGAACCTCTCCAGTCGAAAGATGGTACAGGTTATTCTGTCAAAATCAAACATCAGGAACTCCTCTTCAGCTAAGAATGTTCTGTTTCCAGTGGAGAAGAAGACAGCCATCCTGGAGGCTCTCCATTGGCTTGCTAAAACTATTTTTAAAAAACTGGATCATTGTAACAGGCTCCAGAAGTGTACTAGAAGCCCTTGAAAATATTTGTTCCATCATTAGGGAAATACTGAACGCTTGGTCGGTAATGAAAAATAATGGCATTATTGTAGTCTTTTTCTGAGTTCCAGCACATTGTGGCATTCCCCTGTAAAACGTGTATTTCCGTTGAAAAATGAAATTAGAAAATATTCACGATCGCAATACTTTCTCTTACTATATATTTCATATATTGTTGAGTGAAAGTAAAAATAGAAATTGGTATCTACAACAGTCACTGGAAGGCCCAAGGCGTTCACTTGTCTTACATACAAAATTTAAGTTACGCACGATTATTGTTTTTTTAGCTATACTTACCGATTCAAGACACAGACCATTTTACAGGACTTGGATCTTTTGACTTAGGTGACCTTAAAAATGTATTTCCGTCGAAAACTCGTATTGGTAAAACTAAGCGAAAAATCACTCCTACGTCCCTAGCACGAAAAATAAATTGGTTTGAAAATAATGACCGGAATATTTCCCGGATGTTGGGGGAGGATGCTACAAATGATGTCATCAACTAATGGTATCTGATAGGTTTATCGGTAAATTGACAACCGACTCAAAAAAGGTGAATTTTTGACCTCCATGATGATATTATTATTAATGTTAGAGAAAATATATTACATGATAATGGTCAAATTCTCAATAACGGGATATTAACCAATCATAAGCTTAAAAATCTGGTGCGGGCATCACACGACTTTCACTTACCGCCGTTGTTAAAGTCGATTAAAGAATTTTCAAATACAGTTAAAGATAAAAATATGTGGTATTTATAAAGAATTAATTAAATTGAATTTCTATAGAAACTTTGCCATTTCGAAAAACCTAATAATCAAAAGTACTACGTTTAAACATAAGGACATTCATAAGTATACGTGGACATCGCCGGATGGACAAACTCGGAATCAAATAGATCATATTTTAGTACAAAACAGATGGCAAAGTAGCATAATTAACGTGAGATCGTATCGTGGTGCAGAATGCGGATCTGATCATGAATTAGTAATCGCGAAACTTCGACAAAAACTAAATACAAAAAAGAGAACACCGAACTATATTCATCCCGAGAATTTTGATGTTGTTAAATTGAACAACCCCGAAATTAGAAAACAATTCGCGATAGAAGTAAAAAATAGGTTCGATGCTTTAGAATCTTCAGACGAGGAACACGAAGATGTAAACAAATTATGGGAAGGGATCAGGGATAATATTAAAGAGGTCGGTAACTTATGTCTTGGGAAAATCGAAAATAAAAAGAACAAACCTTGGTTCGACAGGGATTGTCAAAATATGTGTGAAAAAAGAAAAACCGCTAAACTGAATTCCTTAAATAATCCAAGCGATAATAATGTGGCTTACTTTCGGTTAGTAAAAAACGAAACTTCAAAATTCTTAAAAAATAAGAAAAGAGAGTATCTTAAAGGCAAAATAATAGAAATAGAAAAACACAGAAGCGAAAATAACGTAAGAGAGATGTACAAAGGTATAAACAAATCGCGTAAAAGATTTGAACCTCTATTGAATGGGGTTAAAGATGCGAATAACAACATAATTGCGGATCCGACTGAGATATTAAATAAATTTAAACAACACTTTGACGGCATTCTAAATACGGAAAATAATAATCAATCTCCTCCCTCTGAATACCAGAGCGCTGAACCATGGGTAGACGCACCGAGTAAAGAGGAAGTTGAAATGGCTATAGGAAAATTAAAACGGTATAAAGCTGCAGGAAATGATAATATCACGAGTGAATTAATCAAAGCGTGTGGAGAAGCGGGCGTTTCCAAATTATATGTTTTAGTTAAAAAGATCTGGGAAAATGAAAAAATACCCGAAGAATGGAAAGAATCAATACTTATTCCGATTCACAAAAAAGGACCGAGGACGGATTGTAACAACTATCGTGGGATCTCTCTTCTCCCAGTATGCTATAAAATATTCTCGTCAATACTAACTAGCCGAATCACGGAATACGCTGAGGAAATTATCGGAGACTACCAATGTGGTTTTAGGCGGAATCGCTCGACTATTGATCAAATATTTTCCTTACGTCAAATATTAGAGAAGAAGCTGGAATACAACGGTGTAGTCCATCAACTTTATATAGATTTTAAAAAGGCTTATGATTCCATAGACCGTCAGAAGCTATACAACATCATGATTGAACAGGGGATACCTAAAACCTAGTAGTAAACCTAGTAGAGATGTGTTTGTCAGAAATATTTCATAAAGTTAGAATCGGTCATAATTACTCCGAGAGATTTGAGGTGCGATCGGGTTTGAAACAGGGTGACTCCCTTTCACCTGTTTTGTTTAATATAGCCTTAGAGTATGTCATAGAAAAGGTGATGTGTACCGAGAAAGGCTTAAATATGGGTGACAAGATTCCGGTTTTGGGGTATGCCGATGATTTGGTACTACTAGGTGAAGACACGGAAACTATACAACTAAATACAAGTGTGTTAATAAAAGCCGGTAAACAAATAGGTCTCGAATTAAATACCGATAAGACGAAATATATGATTAGTTGCAGAAATAGTGGCGATCTTGATGATATTAATATTTCAGGTCATACTTTTGAACACGTAGAGAAATTCAAGTATTTAGGTTCAATGATAACAAGAAAAAATGAAATCCAAGAAGAAATAAAGTCCCGGTTAAAGGTGGGAAATGCGTGTTATTATTCGGTTGCTAAATTGCTTAGCTCGCGGCTTCTATCTAAAAACTTAAAGGTTAGAATTTATAAAACTATTATTCTTCCAACGGTTCTTTACGGATGCGAAACATGGCCGCTTACTTTGAAGGATGAACAACGGCTTAGGGTTTTCGAGAATAAGGTACTGCGTAAAATATTTGGTCCGAAGAGAGATGAGGCCACTGGAGAGTTTAGAAGGTTGCACAACGCGGAATTGCGGAGTTTGTACTCTGTGAATATAATTGAGTTGATAGCATCGCGGAGACTCAAATGGGCGCGTAAAGTTGTTGGGCTTAGTGAGGAACGGATTCCGAGAAAGTTGGTATTCGCTGAACCGACTGGTAGGCGTCCGAAAGGTAGGCCGAAGCGTCGATGGGAGGATTGCATTAAGGCTGATCTCGGGGGCTTGGGCTTGACCGGTGAACATTGGACGAGTCTGTGCAGGCGAAGTTTGGTGGTATCGGCATCGAACCTTCGGGTTCGGTAAGCCTATTATTATTATTATTATTATTATTCTATAGAACCAAGAGTATTTTATAAAAAAAAAAAAAAAAAAAAAAAAAATTATATTATCTGAAATAATAATCAGTTAGTTTTTTCGGCTTTTCATCACTCTCTATTGACCTTTAAAATTCCGTGTATTATACAATATTTTTTCTAAAATCTTATCTCTCCAACGGTATATTATACATCGATATTACTATCCTTGTGTTCAAAAACACAAAAATTGCATTAAAAATATTTTTTGAGATTTTCTTCTTTAGTTGCTTGTCAAATTCGCTCAACTCGCATATTTAGCTGTAATTTATCAATGCTAACAAGATGATGTACCTAGTTTTTTTTAAATCTACAAAATTAAAGGTTCTTTAGAGGAAACAAATTTTAAATATCGGCATTTAAACCCTGTCAGATTATTTCAATCGGAATGAAACCTACATGATATTAAAACCCATCAAATTTAACATCGACATATAGAGTTTAATCAAAATCATTAGAACTGTTTTTGAGAAAATCGTAAAAAAAATGCAGAATGCATGGTATAAAGTACATCTTCCGGTCAACTGATTTTGAAGAAAAAGTTTCTGTTCGGGAGTTACCACACACACACTCACACAGACCTTTTTGCGGGACTTGGTTATTTGGATTCAGGGGCCCTAAAACGTGTATTTCTGTTAAAAACTGGAAAATCGAAAATTTTCACGATCGCAATACTTTCCCTTACTATATATTTCATATATAGGTAAGTGAAAGTAAAAAGAGGTACTTGAAGAGAATTTTGTTTTGAGAGCAAGTCCTCCTAAAACGATTGTAGATTTTACTACTAGTATTTATAAAACAATTAAAAACTAGATTTTATATTAATATTAGACCCGCTCTGCTTCGCACGGGTGGAATATGAATGAGGTGTCGTTTATGTTTAAAAAAGCTCTGTATTACCCATTTAAAGTTTATCGCTTTGACAGTATTAGTTCATCGTAACGAACAGTGCGATTAGCAAGAAAATATCTTTCATTTTATAACCTCTATTCATTAATATGTTCAAACATTGACAGAAATAAAAAACATAAATCATAACATAAATGGTTCAGTTTATTTGTTTGTTATTTGAAAGTGAAGTGTAGATAAAAGAAAATTTAATTTTCCCATAGAAAAAAAAACTTGATTGCAATTTATGTTTTCAAAAACTATAGAAAAACGACGGATCCTAAGCGTTCTAAATGGAAGAATAAAACTTGTACGATCCTGTACATTCATTTAATTATTATAACCTCACACTTTACCAATAAGATATGTTCATAAGTGTATGGGCTTACAACAACTTGATTTTAACTTGTACGAATTATTTTATTGTATATTAACTTTTCTAAAATCTTGCGCATTCCAACGTTATATTATACGCTTCTGTTACTACTTATATTTCAGAAATAATTTTTTGATGACTGTTACAGAATATTTATTTTTCAAATTAAAAAAAAAAATAGCTAAATTGCAATTTATTTTACTCGTAAACCTTCAGAAAAGAAAGCCCTTAATGATGGTGAAAACCGTATCAAAATCCGTCTTGTGGTTTAGAAGGAGTTAGCGGAAACCGGAAATCGGGTTATCATTTTATTTTTTTGTGGATGTAATTAGTTGACCGTTGAGAATTACTGGAAGGAATTAGTCCGGGTGGCGGTCATTAAATGAAACAACTAAATAGTTTCAACTATTTTATTGTTTGCCAACGTTTCGACCCCCTTTGTGGGTCATCATCAGGGCGCATGGTGGGAGAATGGAAACTGATTGATTCAGTTTCCATTCTCCCACCATGCGCCCTGATGATGACCCACAAAGGGGGTCGAAACGTTGGCAAACAATAAAATAGTTGAAACTATTTAGTTGTTTCATTTAATGACCGCCACCCGGACTAATTCCTTCCAGTAATTTTATTTTTTTATTTACTTATTTATTATTTTGGGCGCGAAAAAGCCTTACAGACCACGCGAATATCATGCTCAGGTTTGCTTCCTCAACTTCCTTCTCTTCCATACTTCCCTCACGAGCTCCGTATGTTTGCGCTTCCTTTCCTCCGACCACGCATAATCCCTTTTTTGGCGTTCTTTGACCACGAAGACCTTTATATTGTTCAGTGACCTTCTGTAGGTCTCTCTATCCACACAGTCTGAATCCTTCAGTTCTATTGAATCCATCTCGACCCTGATCTGCTTGAAAAAACCAGTCGTGTTCTTGCGCTGGTGGAATCATCGGAAAATTTTCCGGTTTAACCTTTTAGGGCTCATCCTCATCATTTGCCCATAGAATTTAAGCCTTCATACCCTGCTGTCGGTCTCCAGGCTTTTGACTTATCATTTTATATATATATATATATATATATATATATATATATATATATATATATATATATATATATATATAGAGAGAGAGAGAGAGAGAGAGAGAGGAGAGTAATTGGTATATTGATAAAAAAGGATTTAGTTTTAAATCTCAAAAGGTCATTTGTAAAGATTAAATTATTAAAAGTTATTGGATTTTTGTTTGTACGTATCAGAAGGGCCATGTGCTCCCCCCTCTAGAATTTTTAGGAGAGATAAAATATAAAAAAGAAAAACAGTTGTTGTTAAAGCTTGTTTTTACTAATTAATATATGATTAAATATTTTTACTTTCACTTACCTATGTATGAAGTACATAGTATGGGAAAGTATTGCGATCGTGAAAATTTTCGAATTCCAGTTTTCAACGGATATACACGTTTTAGGGCCCCCTGAATGACCAAGTCCCGCAAAAAGGTCTGTGTGAGTTTGTGGTAACTCTCGCGGATAAACGAAAAGTCCTATGAAACTGAAATTTCATATTTAAGACAACTATACGCCCGAGAGTTACAGAACCTTTTTCATCGAATTCAGCTAACCAGAAGAGCCACTTTATACCATGCATTTTGCACCTTCTTACGATTTTGATTAAACTCGCTATATCGATGAAAAATTTAAATGGGCTTTAATATCATGTAAGTTTCATTCTGATTGAATAGTCTGACAGGGCTTAAATGCCGATATTTAAAATTTTCTTCTTCTAAAGTACCTTTAATTTTGCAGATACTAAAAAAATAACAATATAATCCTGTTACCAACGATAAAAAAACAGGTAAATATATAATTTGAACTAATTCGATATCTAACTAACGGAGAAAAGTGCAAAAATATTTGTTTAAATGTAATTTTTCGTTTTGGAACAAAAGAGTAATACAGATGTATAATACACCGTTGGAAAGCTAAAGTTTAAAAAAAAAAATATTATCTTATAGACAAGCTTGTAAAAGTTAATAAAGAGTGATGAAAAGCCGATAAAAGTAACTGATTATTTTGGATGATAATATAATAGAATGTTTATAAAAACATGTTTCTATAGTAATTCAATTTAATTAATTCATTAGTAGTTTAACTCACTTTTATCTCTAACTATATTTGAAAATCCTTTGATCTATTTTAAAATCGGCAGTAAGTGAAAGTCGTGTGTTGCCCACACCAGATTTTTTATTAATGAAAATGCTAATTTATAAATTTATGCGTAAAATTAGAAAAAATATATAAGCTAAGGTAATGAAACAAAACAAAAACCTGAAGCTATACATCCTATGAAGGGTCTGCTTCATGGTCAACGGCCTTGCAAGGAGGTGATTAGGTATACTATACTTTTCACGCTCAGCTGACAGTTTTTTTTTTCTCAAATCCTTGGGTACCCAATTTACAGAGAAATCTTTATTGCCGTTTTCGAGAAAATCATAAAAAGATGTAAAATGCATAGTATAAAGGGGCTCTTCTGTTTCTTCATTTTGGACGACAGTGCTTTAACATCGCTTGAATATACTTTCCTCAATATGAATTTTTAGTTCCCTGCGACTTATCCTTTTGGAACTAGACTAACCACTCACAGACCTTTTTGCGGTACTTGGTCATTTGTGCTCAGGCTACCTAAAAACTGTATTTCCATTGTAAACTCGGATTCGAAAATTTCTGCGATCGCATAACTTTCTCTTACTTATTACATATGTAATATGTATGTATTTAATAATTATGTAATAATATATATGTTTTTTGTCTCTCTTCAATTATTTCAATCTTATCAATATTTACTAATGTTATTTCAGCATGAGAAAGTTCTATTTTTCTCCTGTAGCTGATTGTCAAATTGTTTTATGATTTATCTTTATCAACTTCTGACTGCTACTAATTATTCGAAATGACCAATTTTTTTATTTTATTTTTGTTTTATAGCCTCTTATTTTCTTTCTAATACCTCACCTTACGGAAGCTTGAGGTTTCCGGTTCCGGTGATGGGGCTCAGCTTTTAGTTTGATTTGGCCTTACTACTGAAATTAAACCTAAAATTTTTTTTGTCAAACAATTTTTTGACATCGCTGAGGTACTCCAGGAGGTGTAACCTGACAAAATAAGGGGTTCGTCACAAGCTTTACTTTTTCAAAAAACTTTCTATTCCTCTCTGTAATGTAGTTATGGATTTTCAATTCGTCGTGGATCATAGCTGACTTTATTCTTTGTAATGTTGTCCCTTTAACAATTCTCCTCAGTAATCCATTTCGTAGCGACAGAAAACATTTTGATGTTGACTTCGAATTGCATGGAAATAGTTGCGTGCAATATAATAGTATTGTTTTATATATTCAAGTTTTGAGACGAGTTTTGCTCAACTACTTCTAATGAACAAAGTTAAATTTATTTTAGGGGAAGAAATTGTGCGAGACTTAGGAAATTTTTTATTAATTTTGAACTTGATAGTAAACAATAAAAAGGATTAATGTGTAACAGAACTGACTGCTGTATAGAATGACTCGTTCCCGAATGTATTTCCGGTGCCCTTGGGGACTTAATCAAAGGGAGCAGACAGCATTATGCAACTTGGTATAGTCGAACAATGTTTATAGATTCCAACATTTTGGTTTATTATTATCAATAATGAACCTTCTCAAAATTTGAGGGCTTGGGTTTCAAGATCCGTAGAACTCAAATAACGATTAAAAATAAATCCGTTTGTCCACCGTCCGCGATATTTCTCCGAAACTACTGGACCAATTGTTTTGAAATTCGCCACAAAAACAGTAGGCCATGTAGCGATGTTCTTAACACCTAGACGTTGGTATTTTTAAAATGATGGTCGATTAAAAGTCATCAAGTAATTTAATAGCTCAGCTTTTTTTGAAGATAGAGAAAAAGTTATCGGTGTTTATTAACAAAAAAACCGCGAATAGTTATTATAAAGAGAAGAAAAAAATCTGGTGAGGGCAACACACGACTTTCACTTACTTCCATTTTTAAAATCAATGAAAGAATTTTCAAAAACAGTTAAGAGATAAAAATACGTGAAACTATTGAGGAATTAATTAAATTAAATTTATATAGAAACATGTGTTTTATTAAAAAATATATTATTAACTAAAATAATCAGTTTTATGTTCATTTCATCACTCTCTATTAACTTTTAAAAGCTCGTGTATGAGATAATATTTTTTCTAAAATCTTTAGCTTTCCAACGGTATATCATACATGTATATTACTGTTCTTATGTTCAAAAACGAAAAATTGCATTAAAAAAATATTTTTTCTGTTTTCTCCTTTAGTTGCGTATCGAATTTATTCAATTTATATATTTACCTGTTTTTCATCAGCGTTAACAAGATAATATAGTTATTTTTTTAGAGTATATAAAATTAAGAAAAATTTAGAGGAGGAAAATTTAAATAATCGGCATTTACGCCTTTTCAGACTATTTCAATCAAAATAAAACCTAAATTATATTAAAGACCATTAAATTTTACATCGATATAGCGTGTTTAATAAAAATCGTGGACACCTTTTTCGAGAAAATCGAAAAAAGGTGCAAAATGCATGGTATAAAGTGGCTCTTCTGGTAAGCTCATTTTGATGAAAAAGGTTTTGTAACGTCTCGGGCGTATATTTGTCTTAAATATGAAATTTCAGTTTCATAGGACTTTTCGTTTCCGCCCGGAAGTTACCACACAAACACAGACACACACACAGACCTTTTTGCGGGATTTGGTTATTTGGACTCAGGGGAACTAAAACGTGTATTTCCGTTGAAAACTGGAATTCGAAAATTTCCACGATCGCAATACTTCCCTTACTATATAGAATAGAATAGAATAGAATAGAAAAATAATTTTTATTCTGGGACTGGGTCCCTTAAGAACAATATGATATGTACAATTAATACATACAATGTGTCTGGCCACAAGACCAAAGGATTATAATTAATTTTTATTTACAAAGCTTTAAGAAGAAAAGTAGGAGACAATAAAACAAAAGAGTAAAATAACTAAAAGAGTAAAATAAATGAATAACTTCTGATATGTTGAACAAAACTTAACATTGAAACTGATTCATAATAATTGATCGATACAGAATCATGAACAATAAATAATAAATTTTCTTTTTGAATAGATATTTGATTTGAAAACTCAGGCTTGTGGAGCGTCTCTTTGAGATGACAATAGGTACTCGAACAGCTGGGACTTGAATGATGGTAGGGAAGAAGCATGGCGGATTTGAGTAGGTAGGGAATTCCAGAGAGCAGTAGAGCGGACAAGAAAGGAATGTTCAAAACTTGTTGTTCTGTGGGCAGGAATATAAAGGTCAGAATGGCGCGATCTTGTTTGGAGCGAGCTGACGGACGATTTAAATTGCAGAAGTTTGTGGATATAGGGAGGTAGCTGGGAGTTGATAGTTTGGTAAAGGAATGATCCAAGGAAATATTGTCTGCGGTTTGAGGGAAGGAGCCACTTTAACTCACTGTATAAATGGGTCACATGGGACCTCTGCTGTGTGCCAAGGACAAATCTTAAAAATGTATTCATAATTCGCTTTAGCCTGTCCTCGAGCACAGTCGAGAGGCCACCATATACCCCGCAGCAGTAGTCAAAGTGGGGGAAAATAAGTGAGGATACAAGGAGCTTACGGGTGGATAGTGGAAGAAAATGGCGGGAGCGATGGAAAAATTTGAGGGTACTTATTGTTCTTCGGGAGATTTGGGCAATATGGGGTTTCCAGGAAAGGGTTTGGTCAATGGTAATACCGAGGTTTTTGACAGAAGAAGTGAAGGTGATTGGCTGATCATTAAGGGTTAGACTCGGAAATGTAGTATGGGATCTGAGGAGGGAATTGGAACCTATAAGAATCGCCTGAGTTTTCATAGCATTTAGCCTAAGTTTATTCAGGGTTGCCCAGGCACAGATTCTATCCAGGTCTGCCTGAATATTGGCAAATGCTACATGAGACTCAGAGGGAGAGAAGGATAAGTAGATCTGGAAATCATCAGCGTATAAGTGATGGGAGCAGTGATGGATGGAATTGGGAAGATCATTGATATAGGAATTAAAAAGGATCGGAGATATGCTGGAACCCTGGGCCACACCTGCCGAAAGGGCAAGGAAGGAAGATAGAGGATGGTTAGGGATGGTGACGGCTTGAGTCCTATTAGAGAGAAATGATTTAAACCAATGAATAGAGCTATTGGAAAAGGATAAAGACCGTAGTTTGGAATAGAGGATAGAGTGATCAAGAGAGTCAAAAGCTTTTGAGAAGTCCAGAAGTATTACTATTGTCAGTTTCTTTTCGTCAGTGGCGGTATGTATGTCGTTAGTGATTTTGAGTAGAGCGGATTGAGTGGAAAAGCCGGGTCGAAAACCGGATTGAAGAGGATCAAGAAGTTTGGATTTTTCGAGGAAGTTAGACAATTGTGACTGGACTATTCTTTCTAAAGGTTTGGAAAGGTTAGATAAAATGGAAATTGGGCGATAGTCTTTAGGGGATGTAGGATTTGAGGTTTTATTTATAGGATGAACTAACGCTTTTTTCCAAGTATTAGGGAATACGGAAATTTGAAGGGAAAAATTGTATATAAAGAGAAGAATTGGTAGGATATCGGGAAGGCATAATTTTAGTAATTTGACAGGTATTCCATCAAATCCTATAGAGCTGGTATGGTATTTCATGATAGAGGATATAAGGTCAGTTGGTGAGATATCGGAAAAATAAAAATTATCAGGGTTAAATGATGGGATTGTTGAAAACTTGGGAGGAGATGGTGTGGAATTATCAGAGGAGATGGATGAGAAATAAGAATTTAATTCATCGGGTGAGACTTGAAAGACTGGTGAGGAATATGATTTGCAGAGTGATAATTTGCGAAGGAGTTGACATTTTGACTTGGAATCGGGAGTGGAGGAGAAGGCTGCGTGAAAGTAGTCTGTTTTTGCCTGTCTGATTGTCGCTTGAGTCAGATTGCGGAGTGCCCTGTACGCTTGATAGTCCTCTGTTAGTCTTGTACGTCTAAAGCGTCTGCGGGCTGCCTCACGCCTCTTTTGTAATTCTTTTATTTCTGGATTCATCCAAGGAGCGGGATGGCGTCGGAAGGTACGGGTTTTGAGTGGAGCATGTTTGTCTTGGATACTGAGGAGATTGGAAGTGAGAATGTCAACCATTGAATCAATGGCCGAACAGGTATAGATTTTGTTCCAATTCATGGTTTCTAAGTCGGGTGCAATATTTTCTCGGGTGAGATTATCTAGGTTTCGGAAAGTTGACGTTTTGGGAAGGAACGCTGATGTTTGGAAATTGTATGAAATTTGGATAAGATCGTGAGATGATAGGAACGGAACAGGCAGTTGAGAAGCGGAAAGAAGGTTTTGCGCGGAATCAATGATATTTAGATCAAGCCAGGTGTCGGAATGGTGAGTGTGATGAGTTGGAGCATATGGAACAATGAACAGGTGAAGAGAGAAGAAAAGGTTAACCAGGTAATTTCTATCAATGGAGTCAGAAAGGAGGTTGGTGTTAAAATCACCACATATTATGATATTGTCATATAGGGGGATGTGGTTGTATAGGATAGATTCAAGGGATGAATCAAAAGGTACTAAAGGGGGTCGGTACACAACAGCATAGAGGAGAGGGTTAGTATTGTAGGAGATTTCGACGAAAAGGAATTCGATGTGAGGAGAATCGGAATTGAAAGAGACATCTAGGACTCGGGATTTCAGGCTATTATGGATATAAAGTCCGACACCTCCGCCAGTCCGGCCAATCCGGTCATGGCGGATAAAAGAGTAATTAGGGAGGGAAACAGAAGAGGAAGGAATGTAGGGCTTTAGCCATGTTTCGGATACTGCGATAATGTGGTAAAAATTGTTGGTAAAATATTGAAGGAATTCGTCAAAATGGGCAGGTAAGGACTGGGCGTTGACATGACAGGCTGTCAGGACATTAGACATGTGAGAAAGGAAATGGGGAAGGAAATAGAATGTGAAGGGAAGACGCTAGAATCACTAAGTGATAAGTCAAATTATAAACAAAAAATTGAAATAAAAATAATATAACTACTATTAGGAAAAAGACATTAAAAATAAAATTCATATCCGTAAATATATAAAAACGAAATAAACCTGGCAAAAAGAAAATTATTAAATATATATGCCTGTATCGAGAAAAAAGGTGTAAGACAGATGGCAAAATCATTTCCAGTTCAGAGCCAGTGCGTAGACGGGAGCCTAGAAGTCAGCCGAAGACGTCCAAATCCTGTGCTTTGTCGATAAATATGACCGGGTGACCATCCTCCTTTCGGCAGCGCACTCTACCGCCAGCGAACCAGACATATTTTATTTTTTTCTCCGACCTCTTCTGCCTAGCGAACCAATATAAGCGCCTATTCATCGGAGACATCTCCTCGCTGAGATAGATCCGGTGGGAATCGTTTTCTTGCCACCCAATATCCCTTGTTGTGAAGTCTCTCTTGACTTTTCTGCACCTCACCAGCTCGTCGCGCATCGATTGCCTTACAAATCGGGCTATAATAGAAGGCGGTCGCGGGTCATCCTTTTTTGGCCGGCGTCTCTCCACCAAGTCCAGGTCCTCTGCAGTGACTTTAATTCCCAGGCCGGCCGCCACGCTGGTCACAAGGGCCGCGGGCGTTTCCCCCGGTCGCACTGGGATGCCTCTTATTTCAACTGATTTACAGAGTAGACCCTGCTCAGCCTTATTAAGGCGGACCTCTAGTTCGCTCACTCGTGATTTTAATATTTTGTTCTCACTTGTGACCTCCTCAAGGTGTTTTGTCTGACCTTCGAGGTGTTTTTCTATTTTTGTGAGGCGGTCATTGAAATATATATATAGTATATGAAGTAGTATATATATAGTATATATATAGCGGTCATATATAGTAAGTGATAGTAAAAATTGAAATTTTATCCATAAATACATCTATAACTCAGTTATTATTGAAGATAGAGGAAACTTTTTATAATGTTTTGGAATCAGTAAAGCAAGAAATAAACAAGAAAAACAGAAAGGAAAAATGAAAAAAAAATTTTTATCTTGCCCATATATACGCCCAAAACTTAGTTATTTTTGAAGATAGAGAAAAAAATTATTACTGCTTTTTAACCAAAAAAACGTGAATAATTATGAAAAAGAGAAAAAAGCAAAGAAAAAAAATATAAATTTTATCCATAAATACTCCCATAATTCAGTTTTTTTTTTATAATAGGGAAAAATATGTATAGGGTTTCAGAATCAGTAAAGTGTGACAAAAAAAAAAAAAAAATAAATAAATAAATGTTGGTCTGTATATTTAAGTTATTATTGAAGATGGAAAGAAAATCGGAAAGACTGTTGAGATCAAGATAACGCGGCGATGAACAAAGTGAAGCAGAAAAAAAAAAATCTTATAAGGTTAAGCCACAAGTTCTTCTAATTAACACATATTCTTCTAGTTTGTATTGGGTTGATGCAAAATTAATGCAGGTTTTTAGTAGGTATTGTAAATATGCCATATCTTTACTTTAACCATATATATTTAATCAAAATAATTTCCATCTGAATCAATGCACTTTTGCCAACGTTCAACAAGCTTTCTTATTCCACCAGAAAAAAAATCCGAATCCCTGGACTCAATGAAATCACGAAAAGAATTTTCAATGTCGTCCTGGTTTTGAAAATTTTTCTCCCTCAAAAAGTTGTCCAGATGCCTGAAAAAGTGGAAGTCTGTAGGAGATAGGTCAGGTGAATAAGGCGGATGTTGGAGAACTTCGTAGCCCAACTCGTGCAGTCGTCGAAGCGTTGGTTGTGCAACGTGTGGTCTGGCGTTATCGTGGAGCAGGATCGGCCCCTTCCGATTCATCAATGCTGAGCAAAGACGTTGCAATTTTTGAGTTCCGAGTTCCGCCGCCATTTCTCGTGTGGTTTTGGTTGGGTCTTCTTCCACTTTTGACCTCAGCTGGTCGTTGTCCAGAGCAAGATGACGGCCCCGACCTTCCTTGTCTTCGAGGTCGAAATCTCCTCTGCGAAACTTCTGGAACCAACGCTGCACCGTGCACTCATTAATAGCCCCCTGACCCCACACTTCATTAATATTACGAGCCGTTTGCGCAGCGCTGCGCCCTAATTTAAATTCGTAAAAATAAATTTGACGAAAATCGCACTTTGACATTTTCGATTCAAGACCTTTGAACACACTGAACAAAACGATTTTACTAAACAAATTCATGGTGAAAGAGAGGGTATTAGATAAGGTTTGTTTTGGTATAATAATGATCAATGTTAGGATTAGCTTTGTTTACACAATTGGAATTAAGATATTGCAATAGAGGAAACCTGCATTAATTTTGCATCAACCCAATACACTATAAGTGTTTCTGACTGATGTATTTTTTAAATAATATAAATACTTTTTATAATAAATAATAAGACTTGGCAAGGCAGCTGGACTTGATGAAATCACCCCGGAAATGATCAAGTACATGGGCAGCAAAGGCCAGGAGATGTTTCTCCATCTTTTAAATCTCATCTGGAAGAAGAAGGAGATTCCCAGAGACTGGGAAATAGCGGTAGTTGTGCCCATTCACAAAAAGGGGGACAATCGAGAGTGCAGTAACCATAGGGGAATATCACTCCTCAGTGTGCCGGCAAAAGTCTACTCTAGAATTCTAGAATCAATAGTATATTAATATTATGAGGATATATAATATTACTAGAATGAGGAAAATAGTAGATTGCCAACTAGGAGAAGAACAGTATGGCTTTAGGAATCAGAGAAGCACGCAGGATCTCATCTTCACGATGAGACAAATAACAGAAAAGACTGTTGAGAAGGACAAAGAGCTCTCCGTCTGTTTCGTTGATCTCCAGAAGGCTTTCGACAGAGTGAAGAAAGAAGATATAGAGAGGGCACTGTCTGAGCGAGGTGTAGACCGTGGAACAACCTTGGCAGTGATGAGTCTCTATAAAAAGATGAGGAATGTGATTAGGACCAGAAATCACATTTCAAAAGAATTTGAGACTACACTGGGTATCCGACAGGGCTGTAGCCTGAGTCCTTTGCTCTTCATCATGGTTTTGGACTTGGCACTAAGGAGAACTAAGCCTATAATGAGGAAATTCCAGCTGGGGCACAGGAACTTGCACCCTACCAGATATTCCCTGATGGCCTTCGCTGACGACATTGTCTTGCTGGCTGCCAACGATCGAGACCTCCAACACAACATAAATGTCCTCCAAGAGGAATTATCCGCAATAAATATGAAGATCAATCCGGGGAAGACGAAATGCATGCGTATTGGAAAGAAACCCCGAAGGATAATGAGAGTAATACGGGTTGGAGGAGAGAGATTAGAGCAGGTTGACAGTTTTAAATATCTGGGAGCTCATCTCAATGAGAGTGGCTACATAGACGAGGAAGTGGCCCAAAGAATTGGAGCAGCAGGCAAGATGTTCTGTATGGTCAGACGAGGTTTCCTTGGGAGAAGAGAAGTGACAAAGCGGACCAAGCTGGCAGTCTATAAATCGACATTCCTCCCTATTCTATCGTACTCCTCAGAATCGTGGACCCTCACCACAAAACACAGGAGTCAGATACAAGCGATGGAAATGAGGTATCTACGAAAAATTGAGAGGAAAACAAGAAGAGATAGAATAAGGAACGCCACCATACGGGCTAATCTCGATGTCAAACCGGCAGAGACCATACTGGAGGAGCAAAAACTGAGGTGGTTTGGACATCTTCTTAGGATGGATCCAGACAGAAATGCCAGGAAGACCTACGAGACCCGCACGGAAGGAAAAAGACCCAGAGGAAGGCCGCGCATCTCCTGGGAGGATAGTGTAAAGGAAGCATTCAGGAAACGAGGAATAAATTGGGACAGGAGAGCAGAGTTGGTGCAGGAGAGAGACAACTGGACCAGGCTCTATAAGCAGGACCCTCACACCGAACAGCGGTAGAAGGGGAATGATTATGACGATGATGAATAAATAATACTTTTTGCTTCATAAAAACGGCCATTTTATCGACATTATATTTAACCCTCATGCCTGAGTAAGGTCTTGATTCAACTCGACCTTGCAGTGAGGAACATGACGTAGGTTCCCACAGAGATCTTTATTTTTTAAATCCTGGACATAATGGCGGCCATGAGTTAATGCCTGTGTATCATTAAAAATATTTTTCGCAGTTACGAACAAACGCGTAAACGATGTACTTCTAACTTAAATGAATATTTATTGAAGGCGTTTAAAATGAATAGTATAAGCATTATTAATTCTTATGTATTCATTATTTTATTTATTTTTTGTATTGGTCGAGTGAGGAAATGATAAATAGAACCTTTCATAAGAAGGATAACCTTGAGATTTGCAATTATATTCCTGAAGATGAATGAAATTGCAAGACATAAAGAAAGAAAAAGAGCAGCGATGCTTAACTTCGTTTATTTAACATTTGAGTGTTTATTGTTTTCTCTCAAAGTATTTTAAGTGTTAAAGTAAGTGTACTATACTAGACATACGCTCGAAGATTCATTTTAATCACACGAGCCTTTGTGTCATGACTCATTATAAGGCCAATCTGGACTTACAAACCAATATAGATTCATACTTTTCCCTCCTTTTAAAGTGTTTATAGAGAATTCGATTGGAGGTGGATTCATCAAAACACTTAATTAAGGAGAAACGTTTCGGCCTAAATTTTAGGCCATCTTCAGGGCCATTGAAGGAGGGAGATCACAAACTTCTGAGCATTCGGCCTTTAAGCGATGTCAAATTGTGTAATTAAAAGTAAAAATACCACGTACGATATTCCTGGAAATAATATTGGGTTGTTTCACATGAAATGTCCGTTTTTATAGGTTCTGAAATACATAAAATATAGTAATATTTTTGTACGAGTTTAAACTCGGCCATTCAGCAGCTGAGGCCACTAGACATATTTGCAAGGCGTTAGGGGAAGGGAGTGTTAATGAACGGACCATTCGCCGTTGGTTTTCAGCTGGGGAAACCGACTTGGAAAACTTGCCCCGAGGAAGACCTCCGTCCGTAATAGACAACGATGTCCTCAAACATACAGTAGAACGAAACCCCTACCGAACAGTTAAAGGAATCTCAGCACAACTAAATGCTAGTGCATCTACCGTTTCCAGATATTTAAAGTGTATTGGGAAAGTAAAAAAGCTCGATATATGGGTACCTCATGATCTCACTGAGCGGCAGCAAGACTCCATGTTTCAAAACATACCGTGCAAAAATTTAAAGAACTGGGCTACGAAGTTCTTCCGCACCCACCATATTCTCCCGACTTGTTTCCAACAGAGTTTACCACCTGTTCAGGAATTTAGACAATTTAGTCAAAGGAATTTTTTTTGAAAATGATTATCAAGTGAAAAGTGCGTTTTCAGATTTTGTTTTACTTCGAAGCTCAGAGTTTTACAGCTCGGGGATAAAAAATTTAGTGTTACGTTGTGAAAAATGTGTAGGAAAAGAAGGTAGATAGTTCGAATAAAATTATCTTGTTTTCATATCGTATTTTTAATAAAAATCCTTTACCTTGAAAACGGGCATTTCATGTGACACAACCCAATATGAACGAAAACTTTATAAACTGCATTCCAATTTCTTCTTTGCAAGGTCGTAATTAAAATAATTGCTTGTTATTAAATAATCATTTATGGAATAAAATTGTTTTGAAAATTAGGCTCCATCATGCAACTTTAAACATAGTTCTAAATAATGATGCAGTGAATTGTGTTTTTTTTTTTTCGTTTTTTTTTTATGTTAATATCTTTATATAAAAAATTGTCCAAGGAAAAAACAAAGTAAGCTGTGTAATTAGCAACCCAATTAAGTTGGGCAGCACCACTTGTTGAATAAAGTGTATCTCTCTAATTTCTTACTAGTCACTGTTTGCCAAAACGTAAACGCAATATAAATATTGAGCAATAATTTTTTTTTTTTAATCAATAGTCTTTATCAATCGTTTCACATTTCGAGAAAAAAAAATAAGCAAATAAAAAATCAGCGAACGTTGTATGGCGTGAAAGAAATAACACATATTCATGAATAGATATTAATTCCATACAAAAAAAAACAAAAAAAAAAAACTAACAAACTAGGAAGGGTCTTGGTTGCTGTACTTACCCTTGTATAGAGATTCGTACTGCTTCTAGTCTAACGGCCCTGCAAGGAGGTGATGAGGCCGAAATCAGCCGCCAGGATTCGCCCTGCTATGTTCAGAAAATTGGAACGTAAATGGATGAAACTAATTGTGAGTTCGCGTCTTAATGCTGGATGCTTTTAACTCTGTATTAATCCTCCACCCTCTCTCTCTCGGGCCCGAGGAACCCCCTTTAGCCCTCTAAGGTAGATGAACCCCACACAAAAAAATCTTATTAAATTTTTTTTAAAAATTATTTTATTTGTATTTACAACTGTATTAACAGAAATACATCAAGTAAATGTGATGTGTTATATAATACAATGACATGATATACATGTAGAGAAACTTCCCATTGGAAGCACTCTAAAAAATATTTTAAACTAGAAGATCCAGGGGTCATTTCCTTTTCAGGCGCCTCGGAGGATTATCCGGAATTGAAGAGGAAGTAAGGATTGAAACTAGTGGGTTAGAGTGCAAATGGAGTTTGTCTTGAAAGGATTGATACCTGGTCCGGGCCAAATCAGTAACAAAGGGAACATAAGGTCTTTATGGATAAGTTTATTCGTGACAAAGTAAGGAGCGTTGAGGATTTTACGAAGGATTTTGGATTGTAAGGATTGGATGCGGTTAGAATTTGATGGTTTAGTAGAGCCCCGAAGCTCTACTCCGTAAGTCCAGATATTAAAAATTTAAAAATAAACAACCATTTATGGTAATTTTTATGAATTAATCATAGTAAAATTTGTATTGAATAATTACAAGTTCTCATTAATTTTTCTTAAGAATCTAAAGTTTCGTGAAATTTTAATATTTTCAATATAATAATAAAAGTAAAAAATTTTATTTTTTTATTTATTTATTTATTATAGAGATATTTACAACTGTATTAACACAAAAATACATCAAGTAAATGTGACTGTTCACACATGAGATATGGACATGATAGGCGTGAGAAGAATCTACCCATTGGTAGCACTTCAAAGGTTTTTCAGACAAGAAGGTCTCGAGGCCATCGTCGTTTCAGCCGCCTCGGAGGATGATCAGGAATAGAAGGAGATGAGATATTGCGGACAAGTGGGTTTGGGTGGAGTGGTAATTTGGAGTGAAAGGAAGTATATCTAATTCGGGCTAAGTCTGCAACTAATGGGATATTCAGGTCTTTGTGGATTATTTTATTGGTGACAAAGTAAGGGGCATTTAGGATCTTTCGGAGGATTTTGGATTGCAAGGATTGGATGCGAGAGGAATTTGATGGCTTGGTGGATCCCCATAGTTCAATTCCATATGTCCAAATAGGCCTAAGTATGGTAATATAAATTAGTTTTTTGTAGTAGGTGGGAAGTTTTGAACGTTTGTCAAGTAAATGTTGTAATAAGCGATATCTGCGAGCTGTTTCTTGTCGTTTCAGTCTAGTGTGAGGATTCCAAGTAAGTCGTCTGTCAAGATGCAGTCCAAGGTATCGGATCTGTTCAACTGAGGTGAGTGGAATATTGCCAAAGGATATAGTGGGACAGGCAGACATAGGTTTGCGGCGCAGGGTAAAGGTAATTTGGTGGGATTTAGTAGGATTTATTTTGATCCTCCACTTTTGACACCATTCTTCAATGGAAACAATGTGAGACTGAAGAGTTTGGGAAGCAATAGTTGGGTCATTGTTTACAGATAACACACATGTGTCATCGGCGTATGTAGTGAGGACAGTGCTAGGATGAGTAGGAATATCAGCTGTATATATGGTATAAAGGATTGGACCCAGGATGCTACCTTGGGGCACACCTGCGTTCTGAGGAAATATGGCGGAGAAGGAAAGGTTATGGTTTACTTTAAAGGTTCTATCTGTGAGGTAGGAACGGATTAATAAGAAGTAGGTAGGAGGGAGGAAGTGACGAAGTTTGTAGAGCAGTCCTGGATGCCAAACTCGGTCAAAAGCCTGTTCCACGTCGAGGAAGGCTCCAGTGCAATACATTCCGCGCTCCAATGTGGAAGATATCACATCCACCACACGGTGACACTGCTGTATAGTGGAATGGGATGAGCGAAATCCAAACTGGTGGTCAGGAATAACGTGATGAATGTCAAGGATTGGATATAGACGTTTTAGGAGGAGTTTTTCCAGTATTTTGCCCATGATGGGCAAAAGAGATATAGGACGGTAGGATGATGGATTTTCTAGAGACTTTTTAGGTTTAGGAATCATTTTGATAATGGACAATTTCCAAGGATCAGGAAAGTAGGTAGAACGAAGTGTGGCATTATATATGTAGGTGAGTAAGAGTATGGCTTTTTTGGGAAGCTGTTTCAGGATATGGGATGTGATGAGATCATGGCCAGGAGCTTTTTTGGATGGTAATCTTTGAATGATATTAATGATTTCGGAAGGGTGAAAGGCCTTAGGAGGAAGGGACATTTGGAGAGGAACAGTTAGTTCTGCTTCAACATGTTCACTATGGCTGGGATTAAGGATATCAGGGTGCGGATTAAACGTATTGAAAAGGTGTTCACCAAAGATTTGTGATTTCTCTTCATCGGATCTCGACCAGGTTTGGGATTTAGTGAGGAGAGGATGATTAAAGGTTTTAAATTTCAGCAGTTTTGCGGTTGTTGTCCATAAAGATTTGTCTGAAGTGGTCAAGTTCTCTGTAAAGTTCTGAAAGTTTTGTATTTTGAATTTTCTTATTTCTGTTTTTAATTTGTTTGTCAGGTGATTGTAATGCTTTTTGTCAGATGGATATCTTGTGTTGTGCCATTTTTTCCTTGCCCTACGTTTGTCAGTTAGTAGGAGTCGAATGTGATTCGGTAAGTTTGTTTTATGAAGATGTCCAATTTTGCGAAGCGATGTGTTGGTGTCTATGACAGTTTCTATCGACTTTGTAAGTTCTTGTATGGCGGAGTCTATGTCATGTTTAGTTTTTAACGGAATGTTTAAGTCAAGTTTGATCTCTAAATCATTACGAAAACAGTCCCAGTCAACGCGACCTTTAATCAGGGAAGGAAGAGAGGGTTTAATAACTGGTTGTGAATGCATGAGGAGAAGAACCGGACTATGATCTGAGGAGAGGTCATCGAGGGATTTGATTGTAGTTTGAGCGGAGGGAATTTGGGAACTAATAAAGATGTCAAGAATATCTGGACGTTTTTTAAGGGAAGTTGGCCAGTACGTGGGATTCTGGGGTGACAAGATGGAATAGCTATTGGAGGTTGTGACGTTGGAAAGAATCCTGCCACGAGTGTTGGACGTTCGACATCCCCACCGTTGGTCTTTGGCGTTGTAATCGCCCCCAGCAATGAAGCGCGGACCAAAGGATCGGAATAAGGATTCAAGGTTGGCATAGGTGAGAGAAGTAGCAGGAGGGCAATATACAGCTGAGAAGGTTATGTTAAATGGTAGGACGGATAAAGTAACAGAGGTCGACTGAATGGTGTCGGTTGGAGTGGAGGGAACCAGGGAGTGGGGTAAGGATTTGTGAATAAGGATACATGAACCAGCGTGGGATGTGTTGTCTGGGTGATCTGATCTGTAGGTAATGTAGTCACGTATGTAAAAGTGAGAATGAGTAGTGAAATGAGTTTCTGTAATCAGGGCTATGTCTATGTAATTGTCATGAAGAAATATGTCAAGTTCGTCCCGGTGATTATTCAAACCATTGGCATTCCAAAGAAGAAGAACTAGGGTCTTATTGTTCATTGTGGGAAACTAAGAGGGAATGCGGAAAGGAGTCTTGTAAGGAGAGTGATGAGGGGTCTTATTGTATTTTGTAGATCGAGAAGGAATGAGGAAAGGATAGACGTTATGTCAGATGGGTGTTGGCTGGGATAGGAATAATTGGTGGTATCGTGGGATGGAGTGTTAATTTGGGAAGGTGGTGGTTGAATTTTCCTTTGAGGCCGTTGTATAGGTTCTATATTTGAAGGTACAGCTGAAGAGGGTGGGAACTGAAAGGAAGGAAGAGAGGAGACTGGAACTTTGGGAGGAGGAATAACTGGAGGTAACTTAACCCGCTGGGAAGCGTTTTTAGGGGTGAGGTCCGTTTTCGGAGATTTCGGCTGAGAATGGGAGGTCTGGGGAAGGAAATGAGAGGTCTGGGGCTGTGGTTGGACAATCTGTTGTTGAGGATGATAGGAGGTTTGAGGTTGGGATGTTGAGTGTTGAGGCGGTTGAGGGCGAGGTAGCAGTATCGTTGAGTGTTGTTTTACAGAGCTATTGTAGGTAGCTGGTCTTGGGTTGAAGGTTGCAGTCCTCTGAGGAATAGGATCAGTTCTCGGTGAAGGACCGGGTATCTCTTCTTCTGGAGCGGTATTTCTCTGGCTTTGCAATTTATATGATAAGTTTTGAGCTTTTTGCCTAAACATAGTTTTATAGACTATGCAGCCTTTATAATTTGCAGGATGTTCTTCGTTACATAAAACACATTTTGCTGGTGTGTCTCGAGGTTTCTGGCAGGTGCCTGATGCGTGCGGACCTGCACATTTGACACATCGAGACTGATGATGACAATATGCTCTTGTGTGTCCCAAATGTTGGCAGTTAGTACATTGCACTATTTCATTTCTCCGTCTAGGCTCCTCGAATCGGATAACTGAGTATACCAAGCGATTTATTTCGAATATATCCTTATTGTTAGGTGCTGGCTCAAGGTCGACAAAAAATAAAGGAAGTGGGTACTTTTCTTGAGGATGAATCACACAAGAAATGTTCCTGACATTGTGTCCCAACTCTTCGAGGTCCCGCTTGATGGCAGCCGTAGGTGTTGTGCTGTGTAGTCCTCTTAGGACTACCCTAAATGGCTTTTCTTCTCTGAGTTGAAAACAATGAAAATCATAGTTGTTAGCAGTCAAGTGACTAACCACTTTTTTATAATTTTCTTTGCCGCTTGTGCAGATTTTGATGTCTTTGACTCTTGAGAAACATCTAAAATTTGTTTGTCCAATTAAATTGGCGATTTCCTTTCCGAATTTCATGAAGTCAACAATATTGCTGACAAATATTGGTGGTGGTTCTGGGTCCGTGAAGTTGCTGGGTACAGATGATTCAGTAGGTAGATCTTTGAGGACTTCAAATTTATTGCTAGTCGGTAAGGCTGGTAAGATTGGTGGATTGCTGCTGGTTGAAGGTAGACTTCGATTTTCAGACTGTTGTTTCGTTTTAGTATTTTTATTCTTTTTTTTGTTAGGCGATTTTGTAGGAGAACCAGGAGTCAGGTTCCTTTGGCGTTTTTGAAGAGTGCGTCTTTTGAGGTATTGTGAGTCTGTCTCACTCACCTCAGAGAAAGCGGTATCATCTTCAGTGTCCATGCACGAATTTTTTTCAGAAGACATTACGACTTATTTTTAAGAAATAAAATAAATAAAATTAACTCTCTGAATATTTACAATTATATACAATATAGAAAAATAAATAAAAGGAAAACATTTCTAGAGAAAAGAAAATTAAATAATTAAATAAAAAAAAATAAAATAAAATAAAAAAAAAAAAATAAAATAAAAAAAAAAAATCTTCTGGTTACGAACTCGCGCACGAATAGATACTGCGTACTGAATGCAGCGCTCCAGCCGACTGCGCTACCAACGATCTGATAAGAGATTGCTCTAGTGAGTAATAGCTTCAGTACGGAAGCGGGCAGGTAACGGGAAGCCCCACCACGTGGCGGACACTCTAGGCTAGGTTCACAACGTCTCACTATTAATAGATTTAATTAAGCACTCACCCAATCAGGAATAATAGAAATGTTCATAAACACTTAACAATAATGTTTATAAAATTTGGACGTAATCCGTAGGCTAACACCACTAAGGATTGAAAGTAAATGCGGATCGACAACAAAGTTGAACTACAGTTGCGGCCATTGCACTCGCACTTAAAGTAAAAAAAATAAATTAATAAACTAGATTTATGTTGAATTATTACATACTTTAAAAGGATGAATTGTTATTTTTAGCATTAATTTTAAACATTTTCGGCGTAACAACAAATAGATTATTATTGAGATAGTTGTTTTCATTCTACAAATAAAGAAATATTCATAAATTAGTGATGAATTCTCATTTTGTAGATCTTGTCTGGCCTAAAAAAATCAGTATGTTCTCAAGATCAAAGACTCATTAGAATACACTTAGACATCAGAAGAACTGTAAGTGGCTGCTGATGTAAAATATATGTAGTCGCAAAAAATTCCTGTGAGTTACATTGTTATTCATTTAATCAGTAATTATTTATTCATTCGCTTGGAGGCGATGACCCAGGAATAATCAGTTATCAAGCCCGATAAGAATCTTATTCAATTTTTACTTCCACTTACCTATATATGAAATATATAGTAAGGGAAAGTATTGCGAACGTGAAAATTTTCGAATTCCAGTTTTCAACGGAAATACACGTTTTAGGGTCTCCTGAGTCCAAATGAACAAGTCCCGCAAAAAGGTCTGTGTGTGTGTGTGGTAACTTCCGGGCGGCAACTCATAAGTCCTATGAAACTGAAATTTCATATTTAAGACAAATATACGCCGGAGACGTTGCAAAACCTTTTTCATCAAAATGAGCTAACCAGAAGAGCCACTAAATACCATGCATGTTGCACCTTTTATCGATTTTCTCGAAAACGGTTCCGACGATTTTGATTAAACTCGCTATATCGATGTAAAATTTAATAGGCTTTAACATCAGGTAGGTTTCATTTTGATTAAAATAGACTGACAGGGCTTAAATGCCGATATTTTAAATCTTCTTCCTCTAAAGTACCTTTAATTATGTAGGTTCTATAAAAATAACCATATCAACTTGTTAGCATTGATAAATAACAGCTAAATATGCAAGTTGAGCTAATTTGAAAAGCAACTAAAGGAGAAAACTGAAAAAATATTTTTTTAATGCAAATTTATTGTTTTTGAACATAAGAACAGTAATATACATGTGATGATATACCGTTGGAAAGCTAAAGATTTTAGAAAAAATATTATCTTATACTCAAGCTTTTAAAAGTTAATAGAGAGTGATGAGGAGAAGATAAAAATAACAGATTATTTTAGATAATAATATAATCGATTTTTTAATAAAACACATGTTTCTATAGAAATTCTATTTAATTAATTCTTTAATTGTATCACTCATTTTTATCTCCTACTGCACCTGAAAATTCTTTAACCGATTTTAAAAACGGAGGTAAGTTAAAGTCGTGTGTTGCCCGTACACGATTTTTTTTTTTTTTAACCCGGGTCAAAAAAACGGTCCTGCTTTTTAATATGGCTTCAGAAAACCCGAAAACCAATCTTTGGAATAAAGATTATAGATTGAAGTTAATGCTTTGGTCCCCAACACGTGATACTCGGACCCCTGGGGGTTCGCGAAGGGTCTTCAGGAAATAATTTTAAATGAATTTAACCCAAAATATTTAAATAAGTGCTAGTATTTAAATAAATAATTATATAACGTAAATCGAGACGTTACAACCTATTAACTTTTACTTGACTACATCTTTCATATCTACCTCTATTTACAAATTCTTAAATTGATTTTAACAACTTAAGTGAAAGTCGTTTGTTACGCGCACCAGATTTTTTTTTAAAGTATTTTTTAAACTTAAAATTTATATTGATACTTTCATATAAGCTCTAAACTTTTTTAGAATTTATTTTTTATGTTTTTTTTTTAATTATATATTTTAAATTTATTATCTCATTTTTCCTTCTGACGTTTGAAGGACGATTTAAATGGCAAACAAAAACTAAATTAATATTAATTACTTTATTCCATTTAGTTTTAACAAAAAGCATGAGAAACTAAACTTAAATATAAAACGTGTAAGAGAACATAATAAATACAGAACCTGAAAACGAATTTAATGAACTGTGATATTTTTATATAACAAAGTTATGGTAGAAAGTAAATTTGACAATTATATTTGAAATAAAACTCTAGATGCGTCTCCTTTAATAGATATATTTTTTTGAGTTTTCATAATTAAGTAGTAAACTTACTTTCAAGAGTACTAAGAAGTTAGAAACTTGTATTATATATTTAACTAAGAGGAAATTTTAAGATGAGAAGGAAAATATCCCAAACATGATCGTCCGATCAGCCACAGTAGCATACAAATGACATTAGAGAAAAATAATTTAAAACTTATACATTATAAGTAATTATTCAAATATTCATAAAAAAATCTAATATAGTTCATTATCTTAAACAAAGTTGTTAAAATCAATTTAAGAATTTGTAAATAGAGGTAGAGATGAAAGATATAGTCAAGTAAAAGTTAATAGGTTGTAACGTCTCGATTTACGTTATATAATTATTTATTTAAATAAGTGCTAGCCCAGCGGAGGGGAAGTGAGTAGTAACCATTTTTGACTTGAAACTTCTTTATTTTCACATCAGGTAATTGTACCTAAAAGGTTACAATACAATTTTATAATAAATCACATTTAGAACGTTTACTGTAAACAAAAAAAAATACTTAACGTCAAAGATAATCTTACCCCTACGGGTTCAATATTCATTAATATATCAAAATAAAACTAACATAATAAACATGTATCATAAACTGAACAAGACTAAGATACATAACCAATAACACTGTCAATGTTTTTGTAACCTTCCTTGATTTAAATACTTTTTAATTAAAAGATCAGCTGATTTAATCAGAGCGAGGGTTTGTTCCAACCCTAGTTTTTGTCAGCTGTGACAAGGTTACAGAAATAATTAAATTATGTTTTGTTATTTAAAACAAGCGTTTTATTACATATTCTATTATATTATTATCTACAAACATCAGACCCTAGAACGTGTATTTCCGTTGAAAACTGGATTTAAATACTTTGCAGGATTGCAATACTTTCCCTTACTATTTATTTCATATATACACGTAAGATAAGCCTTAATAATAGTTGATAAAATAAAAAAAAGAAACCGTGTTTGACCAAATATTGTATATAACATTTTAATAAAATTACTAAGAACTTTTTTAATAAAAATGAAAAAAAAACTTGTTTAAATAAAAAAAATATTTTTAAATGAATAAAAACAAAATGGTTTTCTACTGACTGAAGTAACTGAAGTTTCTTTATCCTGAAGTAGTATTAGTCTTGATCGGTGACTAGCCGTACCTTCTGGGTTATGAGTTTTCTGCATGTTTTTCAATTTCTCGGCATTTTGATTCCCAATATTTTCGTTCTACTGTTTTTATATGCCAAGATATTCCTTCTTGTTTTTTAATTTCATCTGATCATCTGTTGAGTTGCCCTTACCCGAGGGTCTATTCGGTAACTGCCTTGCTCCACCTGGGGTTCTTTATTCGCATTAAATGCCCAGCCCATTCCCATTTTAGCTTCTTTTTTTCCCGTAGGTTTAAACCACTTGGGTCATTTTCGTCTTAAATCAAGGATTAAATATTATAGTTTATTGTACAAGTCTGTCTGTCGTAGGAAGTCAAAAAGTATTGCAGTTGTCTGTATGTTGTCTTGTAAAACGGTTGATAAGTCAGTGTCAATTGCAATATGAACTCTTTGAGTATCATAAGTCCTACACTCTGTCAAAACGTGTTTAACAGTAACCGGGCAACCGCATGTTGAGGCGTCAGTAGGAGGTACCCGTGCCATGAGATGTCCGTGAGTTAGTCGGGTGTGTCCAATGCGCAGGCGCGCGCCAGAATAACCTCTTTCATTCGCTTTTGTCGTAGGGCCGAATGCCAATGGGAGATGTCCCTTCTTATTTCCCTTAACTTGTTTTATGTAGTGTCGTGCCAAATTTGTCCCCACTTCGACCGAATCCGATGCTTGATTACAGAAACATAGTCGCCAAGAGGCACCCCAATAAACGGAATGCCATCTGTTATTGCTTCTTTAGCTGCACGATCTGCGAGTTCATTGCCAACTATACCGCAGTGGCTCGGTACCCAGACGAAAAAAACTGAATTATTAGAAACTATTGTGGACTGCAATGATAAAACAATATTTTGAATAAGAGAGTCGGTAGAGAAAGGGTGTTTCAAGCTGAGCAGAGCCGATAAGGAGTCTGTGCAAATAATCGAGGTTGTTTTAGTAGGGTGAATAACATTTAAACTTTTATAAATTCCAACTAGTTCTGCGGTATAGTTGCTACAGAGTGGATAAGGGGAAAATAGATGTTATCTGCCCTCACACACGACCGATGCTCCCACACCTAAGGGACTCTTAGAGCCATCAGTATATACGTAATCAGCAACACCGAGTCTATCTTGACGTTTTTGAAATTCCTGCTTATATATGTAAGTATATGTGTTTTGTTTGAGTAATTTGGTAAGGGAAAAACATATGTTCGGAGAGGGAAATTGCCAAGGATAAATTGGAGATGTTTCTATTGTAAGGAAAGAAGGAAATTCGAGGTTAAGCTCGACCAGAAATTTAGAAATGCAGACTATAAAGGATGTTTTTTTGGATTAGGAGATCTGTTGTTGGGTGAGAAATTGTCTATTTGGGAATAAATGAAGGAGAGGATGATTGGGAGTGGACAGGATCTTAGCAGCAAGGATAAGGTCAAGTTGTTGCCTTCGTAATGTAAGTGGAGGTTCACCCGCTTTTACACACAAGCTAATAGAAGTGCTGGAACGGAAAGCACTAATAGCTATTCGAAGACCGGTATTTTGCATAGGATCGAGTAGATTTAGAGTTCGACTTGAGGCAGAGTTAAATTCACTGCAACCATAATCTAATTTTGTTCTTAAGAGGGCCCTAAACAGAGTTACCATGCTTTTACGATCAGCAACCCACCTTGTGTTACTAACCATCTTGAAGAGATTGAGAGAACGGAGGCAATTAGCTTTTAGTTGCTTCAGATGTGGAGACCAGCTAAGTGTGCGATCAAAGGTCACATCCAGGGATTTGATTGTATTGGAAAAAGTGAGTGGTTGGTTAGCTATCTTTAGGGATGGTTGTGAATTCCTGTCTTTTGCTGAAAAGTATCGCAACAGTCTTTTGGGGTGATATGGTAAAACCGTGGTCATTAAGCCAGCAACTGACGTTATCTAATGCCGATTGTATTTTGTCTTGTAAATCTGGCACCTGTTTCCCTGCAGTATAAAGTACAAGATCGTCCGCGAACAGCATACTCTTGACCGGCAAGTTGACTACTCTTAACACCTCATTTAAACATATACAAAAGAGTGTTGCACTCAAGACGCAGCCCTGAGACACGCCATTTTCTTGCTTATATTCCCGAGAAAACACATCACCGAGTCTAACCCTGAATCTTCTGTGAGAAAGTTAGAGATGAAAGCAAGGATATGCCCATTTCTTCCCATCCTAACCAAAGTATCGACGATGAGCCTTCTCCAAGTCCTGTCAAATGCATTTTCGATGTCAATAAAAACAGCCAACAGTTTTTCTTTTTGTTTGAAGGCACCTAATATGTCGCATTCCAGGCGAACCAGGTTGTCTCTCGTGCTTCTTCCTTTCCGAAAACCATTTTGCCATACTGAAAGAACATTTTTCGCTTTTAGGAACCATATCAAACGATTGCTTATCAGTTTTTCCAAGAGTTTTCACATAGAAGAGGTGAGAGAGATAAAGCGATTAACGTGATAGCTATTAACATTCATCGGGTCTTTATGTTTCTTGAGTATAGCAATCGTAATTGCTTTTTTCCATATATTTGGCAAACGTTCGGATAAAAACAGAGTATTTAAAACCTGTAGGATTACTGATTTATTATTAGAACTCAGGTGTTTAATCATACCAATACATATCTGATCTGGACCGGGAGAGGAATCTTTTCTTGAGTTCAAAGCGGTAAGAAATTCTGTCATTGAAAAGGAGTGATTTAGGGGATCTGATGGATCATATGGAATTTTTAGCTTCTTTATATAGCCCACAGCGTCCCTCACCAAAGTGGGTAGTATTTTTTACTTTATGCTTTAATTTAACATTTGCCATGCTCCTCTCCATTCTTCTTTGCCAAACATTAATTCTTCTTTTCTGAGCTTTAGTGAGGGACCATGTCTGCTTTCCATAAGTCAATGTTGGGAGAATACAGGCATTGAATGTATACACATATATATGCATACACACAGTGTATTTTGTTCTTTTGTTGCATTATCTTTGTTTTAGTTTATATTTTGTAATTTTCACCACTAATAATTATGTGCATTGGTCGGTTATTTCATATTAACAAAATTAGACTTATTACATTGAGTCTCGATTGAATTATGTGTTTCATTAAATGAGCTATTACATTATTGCCTGGAACAATCAGTTATTTCATCCTCTTTCGTGACCCTCCATTACCTAGTACAACTTTGTGTTTCGTAAAATCTTTAGCTTTACAACTGTATATTATACGTCTATATCACGGTACTTTATTTTATTTTATTTTTTTAAAATTATTTATTGATATTTACAACTGTATTGTACAAAACATCTAGTAATTTGGCTAAAAGAAAATAGGCATGAACAAGACATGTAGAGAAGCTACCCAGCGGCAGCACTCTAAAAATGTTCTAAACTAGAAGGTCTCGAGGCCATCTTCTTTTCAGACGCCTCTGAGGATTATCAGATATTGAAGTAGAAGGAAGGATTAAAACTAGAGGATTAGTGTAGGATTGGAGTTTGTAATGAAAGGAATGATATCTGGTTCGGGTCAAATCAGCAACATACGGAATATTAAGGTCTTTATGGATCAGTTCATTCATTACAAAGTAAGGAGCATTAAGGATATTACGAAGGATTTTGGATTGTAGGGATTGAATACGGAAAGAATTAGATGGTTTAGTAGAGCCCTGAAGCTCTACTCCGTAACTGTACTTATTATCAAAAACCAAAAATTACATTAAAAAATTGTTTTGCTCATTTCACCTTTCATTGGTTATCAAATTTGTTCAACAAGTATATTTAGCCGTTTGCTTGTTTGTTTATATATTTAACGTCCCTTTAAGCTGCTTTGGCTAATTGGACGATACAGTGGGTGTCCTGAATTTTTCCTATCCAGGTTTAATTAGGATAGGGATCTTTAACGAGTAACTAACATCACACAGACTCGGGACCACCTTGTAACGTCCCCTCTGAAGGACGGCATAGCTAATGATTTTATACTACCATTAAAAAATTCTAGGGCCACCTGCGGGTTTGAACCCGGCATCTTGGGCATAGGAGGCTATTATGCTAACCACCATGCTACGGATAACCCTTATGTTTAGCCGTTCTTTACCAATGCTAATAAAATGATATGGTTACTTTTTTAAATCTACAAAATTAAAGGTGCTTTAGAGGAAGAGAATACAAAAAAATCGGCATTTAAGAATGAAAAACCTATATTATATTAAACCCTATTAAGTATTACAACGATATTCTGTGATTTTTTTTTCAAAATGGTTACATTTGCAATACATTCCTTATTTTTAATACTAAAATATTTACTAGAAATAAAATCGATGTATTGGGAAAGTAAAAGAGCTTTCCCATACCGTGCAAAAATTGAAAGAACTGGGCTACGAAGTTCTTCCACACCCATCATATTCTCCCGACTTGCCTCCAACAGATTACCACCTGTTATGGAATTTAGAAAAATTCGTCAAAGGAAAACTTTTTGAAAATGATGATCAAGTGAAAAGTGCGTTTTCAGATTTTGTTTCACTTCAAATCTCAGAGTTTTTCAGTTCGGGGATAAAAAAGTTGGTGTCACGTTGGGAAAGATGTGTAGAAAAAGAAGGTAAATACTTCGAATAAAATTATCTTGTTTTCATATCGTATTTTTAATTAAAATCCTTTACCTTGAAAACGGACATTTCATGTGACAAAACCCAATAGATAATAATATAATAGATGATTGAATAAAACACATGTTTTGATCGAAAAACAATGTAAGTAATTCTTTAACCTTTTTACTTTCCCTAACTATATATATATATATATATATATTATCTCTAACTGTAATTTAAAAATTCTTATTTGATTTTAACGCCGAAGGAAGTAAAAGTCGTTTGTTGCGAGCACCTGATCATTATTCTATCTGAAGCAGAATTATCTTTGCACCAGATAGGTTTGCTTCTTATAAAAGTTTTATTTTTTTAATATTCATTTATTGGAATTTACAACTGTATAACAATTAATACATACACCTACAAGTAAATATCTTTTTTTTTCTTTTTTTTAAAGTAGATCTAATAACAGCGATTGAAAAATGTCGATAGTTCCTTTCCGTCTATTCATGGCCGTCCATTATTCTTCACCTTCAGAATTACTTTAGAGTGCATGTTGCTAACGAGTTTGTGTATTTTATAGCAAGTTCTTACACGATGAAATGAAAATTGGAATCTTACACGAACGTCAGTAGCAATTAAACTGGAAATAACTTTGTCATTGAGGGACGAATTCCCAATCACAAGTACACGGCGCTCGGATGATTAATGTAATTTAGACCCTCACAATCGGATTAAAATGGGCTGTTAACCTGAGTGATAACCCGTCATGTATACCATAATTAGAGCAGGAAATGACGTTAAACACACACGAAAACTTGATGTTTCTCAAACTATATAACAAAACGTGAAATCTCAATCTTATTGTTCGATTGTTTATTCAGTTAACGTCACTTTTTGCAACTGTGGATAATCAGACGTTGATACAGAGAGAGTCCTGAATTTAACCAGGTTTAATTAGGATAGGGATCTTTAACGAGTACCTCAAATCGCACAGGCTCGGGATCACAGTTTTACGTCCTCACCGAAGAATGGCATAACTGAAGATTGTTCACTCATCTTAATTAAATCTAGGGCCCATCGATTCTAACTTGTGTGTAGAAAGCTCCTATGCTAGCCACTACACCAGAGGTGACCCCATCTAAATCATATCACACATATTACATGAAATACGCTTGATAATACACAATGGATGGAGTTTAGTTGACCGTTGAGAAATTAGATGAGGAAGATGGTTGGGGGTGCGGTCATTAAATAGAAACACACATTAAAACATATTGTTTATTTTAATTGTGTGCCGACGTTTTGGCCTAAATTGTGGGCCTTCATAGGGTTGAAAGAAACAAGATAACAACCAATATCCATATTGAAATATCATCATTTCAATTCTGTTTACTTCCATACTTTATAACTGTCATCTTATTAATTATTTTTATTACTGTCATCCATACTTTCTATCACCTTAATTTTTGCTTACTTCCATACTTTATAACTGTCATCTTATTATCATTTTGACATTTAATTTTATGTTTGTTACCATATGATATTACTGTCACCATATTATTATTATATACCTAATGTATTATTAAGTCTGTAATTCCATTGGTTGCTATCTTGTTTATTTTAGCCCTGATGAAGGCCCACAATGTAGGCCGAAACGTCAGCATATTATTAAAATTTATTAATGCACACAATTAAAAAGTTTTAATGTGTGTTTCTCTCTAATTATTTATTTATAACATTTTTGTGGGCGAAAAACATCATAATCGGTTATCATCGTCCTATTTCAATATTTACATTGAATTGTACAAACAGAGTTCTTTTAGTGCATTTAGAATTTTGGAATTTACATCTTCACGGTCGCATAATACTTCTGTGAGGGAGCGTGGTACTTCATGCTTTGCCATAATTCTCGTGTAATTTGGACATTCTTCGATGATATGTTTAATGGTTAAATTGGCATCGCAATGCTGACACTTTGGTGCGGCTTCTCTGGCCATGAGGTAGCCATGAGTGAGGCGGCTGTGTCCCAGTCGGAGCCGAGCGAGGACCACTTCCTCTCTTCTTGAATCTCTGGAGCTAGAAGACCACTTGTCAACTCTGGGTTTCACCAATCTCAATTTGCTTGTTGTCTATTGATCCCATAGATTTTGCCAGTCGGTCTTGATTTTATTCTTTAGGGGACGGAAAATTTCAGCGCTGATTAGATAGGTAGGTTCGACAGTGTCTGATGAGTGAGCTTCTGCAGCTGCCTTATCGGCCATCTCATTCCCTGTTATACCACTGTGGCTTGGAATCCAGAAAAATGTAATATTTCTGCGTGAAGTACATAAGGTTTGCAGAAGGCGGTATATTTCATGGACAAGCTGATTTTCCGTGAAGGGGTTGCTAAGAGATCGAAGAGCACTTAAAGAATCCGAGCATATTACTATTGTTTCCTTACTGGTGGTTAGTGCTAATTGAAGTGCTTTTAGTATGGCAGTTAATTCGGCTGTAAAAATTGAGCATATATTACTCAGTTTATATTTTTTGGCTGTGTTATTGTAAACTAAAGCACAAGATGTTGATTCAGCTGTTTTAGATCCGTCGGTGTAGATGACTAGACTGTTTCGGTACTGATGAAAAGTAGCAGCAAACGTGTGATTTATTTTGTGGATAGATTTGTATTTCGAATCTCCTTTCCTTGTTAATTTAAGCAATTCTGTGTTAATGAAAGGAGGGGAGAGAGTCCATGGAGGTAATTTTTCTTTGTTAATCATAATTCTGTTATTTTTAAACTCATTTAGGAATTCGCGTGATCTGAAGCCAATAGGAAGAGATGGTTTTTTGCTCGCTCGTATAAAGTTTGGTTTTGAGGGTTGATACAGCAGTGATGAGAAGGGTTATCCGGCTGGGTGTATAGCTTAACTAAATATTTAACTCCAAGTTTCTGGCGACGAAATTTTAGTGGGAGTACTCCTGCTTCTGAACAAAGGCTTAGGGCTGGGGTAGTACGGAATGCTCCAGTTGATAAACGTAATCCAGCATGGTGGACCGGGTCTAATCTCGAAAGTACTGAGTTACTAGCAGAGCCATATACGAAGCAACCATAGTCCATTTTGGTTTGGATCATCGTTTCATATATTTTCAGTAACGTTTCCCTATCGGATCCCCATGATGTATTCCCTATTTTTTTCAGGAGCTTCATTTTGTCCATACACTTATTTTTAAGTTGATTTACGTGTAAGGACCATGTCAATTTGTGATCTAGGTGAAGACCAAGGAACTTAATATTATCTACGTAAATAAGAGGAGACCCATTTAACATAATATTGGGGAGAGAATCTACATTTCTTCTACGTGTGAATAACACGCATCTTGTTTTTTCTGTAGAGAAAAGGAATACAGTTCTGTGGGACCAATCTTGGAGGTTGTTTACAACAACCTGTAATTGATGTTGTATGTACTCCAGGTCTATAGAGCTACAGGCAATTGCAAGGTCATCTGCGAATAGGAATCCATGCACATTTGGTGTTAAGCATACAGGTAAGTCAGATAAAGCAATGGAAAAAAGGCTTAAAATTGATCCTTGGGGTACACCGCAGTCACTTGCTATCCAGTTTGACTGACATCCTCCAACGCAGACTCTGAAGTAATTGGTTCCGAGAAATCCTTTAATGAATTGAGCCAAGTGACCCTTTATTCCCCATTCTTTGAATCGTTTTAAGATGCCATGTCTCCACACTGTGTCAAAGGCTTTGTGGATGTCAAAGAATATTGCAACTGTGAACTTTTTCTGAATAAAAGAGTCTTGTATGAGGGTAGTCAATCTAGTCAAGTTATCGGATGTTGAACGATGTCTGCGAAATCCGCATTGCAGGTTGTCCATTAGCCCTTTGCTTTCTAGAACCCACACTAATCTTCTATTTACCATCTTTTCCATCAGTTTCCCAAAGCAGTTGGTGTGAGATATAGGGCGGTAGCTAGTTACTAAAGTTTTATTTTTACCAGCTTTCAATATTGGTATGACGTGAGATTCCTTCCATCCATTTGGGAAAATTCCACTGGTCCATATTTTGTTATAAACAATTAGTAGTTGGTTCATTGATCTCGAAGAAAGATGTTTAAACATCTCGTAGGTCAATTCGTCTGGACCTGGAGATTTACTTTTCAACATATGTAGAGATGTCTTGAGCTCTAAAGTCGTAAAAGGATAGTTGTAGGCGTCGGTAGAGTCTTGAGAGAAGTTCAATGGTTGCTGTTCTTCATTCTGTTTGTAGGACAGAAATTCTTCACTAAAGGTCATTCCAATTGAAGAGAAGTATCTAGCAAATTCATTTGCCAAGCATTCTTCATCACTAACTAATCTCCCGTGAATATTGAGGTGAATAGGTTGATGTACCCTTTTCCCCTCTATGGCCCGTATTTTTTTCCAGACGATTGAAGCTGGGGTAGTTGACTTCAGTGAGGATACAAATTCTTTCCAAGAAGCTCTCTTACTGTAAGTAATGATTCTTTTGCATTCGGCTTTGGCTTTTTTGTAAGTTATTAAGTTTTGGAGAGTCATATTTTTCTTAAAAATTCTGTATGCTTTCCTTCTATTTCGAATGGCATTTTTGCAGTCGGAATTAAACCATGGTAGAGGGCGGGGTTTTGATAGAGCTGAGGTTTTGGGAATTGATATGTCTGCTGCTTCAATAATTTTTGAAGCGATCAGCGAACAACACTCGTTTACGTCGTCGGGGAGTGAGAAGTCTAATTTTGCTAAGTCTGTAAATCTCTGCCAATCGGCTTTGTCTTGGATCCAGCGAGGTCTTTTCTTATTATTTGGATTTCTACCTCCGATTTCGATCAAAATGGGGAAATGGTCACTTGAAAATTGATCGGGCAGCACTGTCCAAGTTGTATCAGCAGCTGCACTATAGGAGCAGAAAGCGAGGTCGATGGCTGTTTGAGTTCCGTAGGAAGGACTTAGGTATGTAGTTTCACCACTATTTAAAAGAAATAGGTTATTCGTTTCTAAGGTTGTTTCTATTATTCTCCCTCGTTTATCAGTTTTGGACGAACCCCAGAGCGGATTATTGGCGTTGAAATCACCAACCACAAGTACCGGCCCTGGTAGTTGGGAGAAATTGGTATTTAATTGTTCCTCGGTGATGGGTGTCTGTTGCGGTATGTATAAGTTGCAGAGTGTAAAGGGTGCGTTGCCTTGGATCCTTACAGCAATCGCTTGAAGATCAGTCTGGAGATGAATAATTTGAAAAGCTAGGTTATGCGAGACCAAAATGATGACACCTCCACACGACCTGGCACCAGCTATGTTGTCCAACCTGTGGTGGTCATAATTTTTCAGGGTGAGGATATCAGAAGATTTGAGATGTGTTTCTTGAAGGCAAAGAATGGCAGGCTGATACTCATTGATAAGAATTTGGAGATCACTGAAGTGTAGAAATAGACCATTGCAGTTCCACTGAATAAGTTTTAAGTAGTCCATTTTATAAAAAGGGAAAGTTTAGGAGTAGAAAGAAAAAGCCTGTCATGATAAGATTGATAGAACTAAGATACAATTTATAGTAAATAGTGAAAGGAATGGGAGAAAAGGAAATAAAGAAACATGAAATAAAGTGGTAATAATAAACTGAAATACAACAGGAATGTAGAAAATATATAGTCATATTGGTTACTTAGTTTTATTGTTAATAACGTTTTGTTTTGAAATTTCTTTTTTTGAGTTTTCCTTTTTATATGTAACCTCGATAAATCCGTCATGTGTGTCGGGCGGATCTACCTCAATCCGCTCAATATCTTCTTCAGAATTGCCTTAACCTAAAGGCGAGGAAGAAGACGTCGCGGGGGTAAAGCTTTGAGATTTTGAGAATGTTGAGGGGAGAGGTGGGGAAGTGGACGAGGAAGAGAGGGATGAGGAGGGGAGAGAGGGGAGAAGGGATGATGAGGGGGGGTGGGAAAGAAAGGGGACTGGGGAAGGAGCGTGGACCGTGGCCGCCGCCACTGAACAAGTGACGATCGCTGGCTGAGGCTTTGGGCCTAGAGTAGCTGAGGCTGGGGCACCAGCTGGAGGGGAAGCTTATTTAGGCTTTGTTACTAGCTTTCGTTGGTCACTAATAGGGGCTTCGAATTGGAAAAAAATGTCTGTTTGTGTACCTGTTTCCTGGGTTTTAACTGTTTGCTGTGTTCTGGTTATTTCAGAGTATAATCTATTACAATTTTGAGGGTTTTCTTGTTGATACATTTTCCTAGCTATATTGTAGGGCACTTTTTTACAGAACTGAATACTTTTAATTTCTCTATTCATTTTATAGACGGGACAGGCGCGATCTAGGCTGTTATGGCTACCACCACAATTTACACATTTGGGTGCTTTAGTGCATTTTCCATCTGTGTGTTTTTCTTCTCCGCATTGGGAGCAGACAGTCTTATTTTTTGTGCATTTCAAAGTGGGATGGGAAAAGCCCAGACATTTATAACATCTCATGGGGGCTGGGATGTATTTTTCAACATTAATAGATTGATAACCTACTCTAAGTGTTTCTGGTGGGAATGGTGTGGGAAAGGTTATGATATAAGAATTTGTCAATTTTTCGTTACCATGTGTTTTTGTTTTTATTCTTAGTATATCTTTAATTTGACCATTAAATTCCGCTATTATTTCGTCCCTATCTAAATATTGTAAGTCACTACATCTAATAACCCCTTTGCTATAATTTAATGTGGGATGGGGCTTAGCTGAAATATTAAATTGATTTGCAAATGTTGTAGTTTCGAGAAGTTTTTTAGCTTGTTTGCTATTAGCTGTTTCTAAAAACAAATTTCCGTCTCGTAGTTTCTTTATGTTTTTAACCTCACCGATTAGATTTTTAAAAAAATTTATTAATCAAAAAAGGCGATACTTTTTGAAATCCTTCATCCCCCTCTCTACTTATTAACAAAAATGAAGGTGCACTTTCAACGACGTCATTAATTTGTAACGGGTCTGGAAGAGTTTTCATCCGTCCCCTTTTACGTTTCGTGTTTGAACTAAAAAACGGTTCGTCCATTTTAATTGGTTATAACCCAATTTTAAGAGTAAGAAGGAAGGAAAGTAAGAGAGATAGGAAAGATTAAAGGAAGGAAATAAATAGGAATATTCTTATCTGGGCGTGGCGTTGGTGCCCTAATGGCACTGTCACTAGGCTAACCTGTATCTTCTTAGGGCTAGGTAGTGGATAGCATACTTCAAACTATTGTCTATTTCTTTGCTTGATTCTTCTATTTAGCTTCCTTGCACTTTATACCTACACGGTGTGTATCTTGTACTATAAATGTTTCTCAAACACTGCAAAAATTACAATTTAAACTACAAAGAAATGTTATCACACTTAACGTTTCAATGCCCTCAACAGCTGTCCGTTTCTCTCTAATGACCGCACCCCCAACCATCTTCCTCACCAAATACGATTGAGAGTATCTTCATATCTATATAAAATATACCAATTTGTGTCCTCCAGTCCTTGGAACCACACCATAAAAATATATAGTGTTTTTCAGCACAATGAAGTAGAACCATATACTTTAAATATATAACTTCACTAAAATTGGATAGTTATGTTATCTAGTTATCTATAACATTTCATGAAGTGACAATGTTGACTGTGAGTATATATGAGAGAAGTTGGTTCAGGGTGCAGTCATTTTAACACACAATTAGGCGTAAACTTAATTTATTGGTGCCGACGTTTCGGCCTAAATTATAGGCCTTCTTCAGGGTGGTTGTGTGAGCTGAGAAGGCGTCAGTCAACAACAGTGGGATAATGATTATCCCATTAATATTGATTATCCCATTGTTGTTGACTGACGCCTTCTCAGCTCACACAACCACCCTGAAGAAGGCCTATAATTTAGGCCGAAACGTCGGCACCAATAAATTAAGTTTACGCCTAATTGTGTGTTAAAATGACTGCACCCTGAACCAACTTCTCTCATATAACATTTCATCTTTAGAATATCCAGGGACACCTCTGTAATCTAATTCTATGATGAGTTAAAGTGGCTTTACCCTTCCTTCTGTTCTAAGTGCTTCCTGGCATCCTTTCTCTTCTAAGTTCTCCAATTGTACATCTAAAATATATTTCCTTTTTAATCCTCCGTCCACTCTCACAACTCTCGTTCGCGGCTTTCAGACCTGTGTATAACGCCTATTGAACTGCAGCTTTCGACAGATCTTTTCTTATACGATCCTCCTCCGAATGGTATTCTATCGGTCATTCCTATACTCTTCCGACCTTCAAATTCCGTTTATTCAAACACTTCCCGTCTATCCAATTCTGAAATTCCCCTAATGGATTAGCAAATTTCAATAAAAATCAGTATATAGAGCAGAGAGAAACGACTAATTACCTAGTACTGTAATAAATATTGTTACAGAGAAATATATACATATTTAAACAGAAAAATTAACTTTTTCAAACACTTTATTATAAAATAAAATGTATACTATGGAGGCTAAAATAAAAAATCTGGTGCGGGCAACACACGACTTTCACTTACCTCCATTTTTAAAATCACTGAAAGAATTTTCAAACACAGTTAGAGATAAAAATACTTGAAACTATTAAAGAATCAATTAAATTGAATTTATATAGCAACATGTGTTTTATTAAAAAATCTATTATATTATTATCTGAAATAATCAGTAAGTTTTATCTTCTTTTCATCACTCTCTATTAACTTTTAAAAGCTCGAGTATGAGATAATTTTTTTTCTAAAATCATTAGCTTTCCAAAGGTATATCATACATGTATATTACTGCTCTTATGTTCAAAAACAAAAAAATGCATTAAAAAAATATTTTTTCGGTTTTCTAATTTAGTTGGGTATCGAATTCATTCAATTCATATATGTACATGTTTTTCATTAGTGGTAACAAGATAATATAGTTATTTTTATAGAACCAACAAAATTAAAATATCGGCATTTAATCCTGTCACACCATTTTAATCAGAATGAAACCTAAATGATATTAAAGCCCATTAAATTTTACATCGATATAGCGAGATTAATCAAAATCGTCGGAACCGTTTTTGAGAAAATCGAAAAAAGGTGCAAAATGCATAGTATAAAGTGACTCTTCTGGTAAGCTCATTTTGATGAAAAAGGTTTTGTAACGTCTCGGGCATATAGTTGTCTTAATTATGAAATTTCAGTTTCATAGGACTTACCGTTTCCGCCCGGGAGTTACCACACACCCACACACAGACAGACCTTTTTGCGGGACTTGGTTATTTGGACTCAAGGGACCCTAAAATGTATATTTCTGTTGAAAACTGGAATTCGAAAATTTTCACGATCGTAATACTTTCCCTTACTATATATAGTAAGTGAGAGTAAAAACAAATTAAACGAAATGCACCTCTTTTCCCTTGACACAGGTATTTAATCTCCGGTACCAGTCATCAATAGCAGCACGCAGAACTTCTTGAGGAAAACTGCTCGGACTGATTGTTTGAGGATTTCCAAGTTAGAGTATGCTCTGAGGCATGCCATACTTTCCAGTTCTGACCACAACCGGTAATAATGTGGGTTTAGAATATGATTTCCTGAGGACTAATCAGAGGCAGAGATGAACGCTGGGATGTATTGGGTTGTTTCACATGAAATGTCCGTTTTTACAGTTTCTGAAATACATAAAGGATTTTGCAGGTCTCTGTTGTTTTCTTCTGTTTAGTTTTTCTCGGTAGCGACAAACTAAACTTTGCCATTCACAAGTATATAGTAAATCAGAGTTCCAGGAGATCCCAAGATGCTATTGGAGATGCTATTCTCCAAAACAATTTTGGAGCAAATGAAAAAAGAATCATTGAATTTGGTTTACAACTAGCTTAGATATTGCGTTTTGAAATCAGTGGTAGTGTTATGATATGATGTTTGAATTAGTGCTTTTCATATTACTTAATTGCCTATCAACAGCCATATGAACAGCTATACCCCAATATTGTTATTTGGAAATAATAAACCATTGTGTAATAATTTGCAGCGTTTTTTATTCTTGTCTAGTTCGTTTTCTAAATTATTATTAGAAGCTACCTTTTAATTTATTACTTGTATTAATTTTCTTTGTAATTTCTGTTAATTTTGTTTGTATTTTTATTATTAGATACTGAACTTCTAATTTAATTTTTCTTTGATATTATTCTGAATGGACTTGTGTCCTAGAATATATATATATAAATAATTATTATTATAATAGAAGTTGACAGTTCAAGGTGCAAAGAAGAGTAACTCGCCCGTTATAATTAATAATCTATAATTATAATTAACTATCTTCGCTAAAGGTGTAAATAAAAAAACAATGGTAATAACAATATTGATGCCCAGGTCCATGCAATTCATTACCATTGATTAGGCGTCATTAATATTCAATTATTAGCGTCAATGTATGGTAGGTAGAGATTGGTAAACACTCAAATAATCAGACTTGAGTCGGTATATAGAAGTATGGAGACACTATAACGTGAACTTCATACGGTGACTTTGAAGTAGAAGAATTATAAAGAAGCTTTCTCACTTAATATTTTCGATTTTCCCCTTGTACTTTGAATTACTTCACTTCGAGTATTTGAGTGGTTTTACTTTCACTGAAGTTGAAATATTTATTTTATATATTACTTGCGAAACGCCCTTGCTTCGCATTGGTGCAATTTAAATATGGTGTAATTTATATTTAAAAAACTTCAGTTTTTACTAGTTAAAAATCCCTATCCTAATTAAGCTTGGATAGGTAAAATTAAGGACTCCTACTATAGCATCGTCCAATTAGCCACAGTAGCAGAAAGTGACGTTCAATAAAAAAAAAAAAAAAAAAATCACCTATGGGTTGTAGAGGTAACTATCATCTAAAAACGGTAAAAAATTGTTGGTATCACGAGCGGAATCTAGTAATTTTTTACTTTCACTTACTATATATAGTAAGGGGAAGTATTGCAATCGGGAAAATTTTCGAATTCCAGTTTTCAACGGAAATACACGTTTTAGGGTCCCCTGAGTCCAAATAACCAAGTCCCGCAAAAAGGTCTGTGTGGTAACTCCCGGGCGGAAACGGTAAGTCCTATGAAACTGAAATTTCATATTTAAGACAACTATACGCCCGAGACGTGAACAAACATTTTTCATCAAAATGAGATAACCAGAAGAGGCACTTTATACCATGCATTTTGCTCCTTTATTCGATTTTCTCGAAAACGGTTCCGACGATTTTGATTAAACTCGCTATATCGATGTAAAATTTAATGGGCTTTAATATCATTTAGGTTTTATTCTGATTAAAATGGTCTGAACAGGCTTAATGCCGATATTTTAAATTTTCTTCTCTAAGTACCTTATTGTAGATTCAACAAAATAACTATATTATCTTGTTAACACTAATGAAAAACAGGTAAATATATAATTGAATAAATTCGATACCCAACTAAAGGTAGAAAACAGAAAAAATATTTTTTTAATGCAATTTTTCGTTTTTTAACATAAGAGCAGTAATATACATGTATGATATACCGTTGGAAAGCTAAAGATTTCAGAAAAAATATTATCTCATACACAAGCTTTTAAAAGTTAATAGAGAGTGATGAAATTAACATAAAAATAACTGATTGTTTTAGATAATAATATAATAGATTTTTTAATAAAACACATGTTTCTATATAAATTCAATTTAATTAATTCCTTAATAGTTTCACGTATTTTTATCTCTAACTGTTTTTGAAAATTCTTTCATTGATTTTAAAAATGGAGGTAAGTGAAAGTCGTGTGTTGCCCGCACCAGATTTTTTTTTTCCCACAGTCCGAACAAAATATAACCTCTGTGATTAGTGATTAAACCCCATTCATTTCTGATTTGTGATATATTTATGGCCAAAAACATCACTCTTTTGTGACATAAAATAATACTCACAATTATGATGTAGGAGTCCAATTAAATAAATCCATCTATGTGATCAAATGTGGAATTTCCGATTTCTAACCGGGCGACCTAGACCCATTCCCAGCTGCTTCCTTGTGGTCGTATTTTTCTTCTCCGTAGATATCAGAGTTCTTATTAAACGATAGTGTCTGGTGTTATTTGTAGCATGGTGGCTAGCATAACAGCCTTCTATGCCCCAGGTCTCGGGTTCAAACCCGCAGGTGGTCCTAGGATTTTTTAATGAGATTATTGAGTTATGCCGTCCTTTGGAAGGAACGTTAAAAGGTGGTCCCGAGCTTGTGCGATGTCTGGTACTCTTTAAAGATCCCTATCCTAATTAAACCTGGATAGGCAAAATTTAGGACTCCCACTGTAGTATCGTCCGATTAGCCGAATCAGCATAAAGGGACGTTAAATAAATAAACAATTAAATATAGTGTCTGAATTGTCTAGACATTATTTGAAAGGATCTGTCAAATAGTAAGCCACTGGATGACCTTCGGATTCTGTACCCTAATATTCTGCCAAACTCCAGAATATTAATCCAGGGCCATATTAAAAAAAGATACGTGCAAGGTCATCTAGTCTGGAGCCTTTAAAATTTAAAATATCCAGAGACCTAGACCTATATCTCCTCAGTATAATCCGCCTTCTTAAATGAAGGAGATAGGAGAGAACACCAGGAAATCCTTGTCAACTCCTAAGGCAATTTTAATAATACAATTAGCCACTCTGAGTTATAATTAATATAATTTTATTTTATTAATTTGTGGATATTATACTCATAAGTATATGTTTTAGGTGAGAAACCAAAGAGAAAATAAATGCATGTTACGCGTGTTATTATTCAGTAGCGAAACTAATGACTTTTTTTTTTGTTCACCCCTACCCACGGGGGTTTGTCGGCCAGGGTGTGAGGGCGGGAGATAAATGCTGAAATAAAAGTCCCACAGGACCGAGACGCAAACTCGTATTTATTTGGTTACAAGTTTTGGTTAGGCAACGCGCGTTCCACCGCGAAATTAATGACTAGCGCCTAAAACCTGAGAAAAATTGTCGTTCTAAAGGTGTAAGCGGTATCTAACAAGGTGCTCCAAGCTTGTTCCCTTTTTACTTTCACTTACTATGTATAGTAAGGGGAAGTATTCCGATCGTGAAAATTTTCGACTTCCAGTTTTCGACGGAAATATCCCTTTTGGTCTCCTGAGTCCAAATAACCATATCCCGAAAAAAGTCTGTGTGTGTGTGTGTGTGTGTTGTGTGTGTGGTAAGTCTAGCGACAAAACGGTAAGTCGTACGAAACTGAAATTTCATATTTAAGACATCTATACACCCGAGATGTTACAGCAACATTTTCATTATAAACGGCCAACCAGAAGAGCCACTTTTCTATGCATTTTTCACTTTTTTACGATTTTCTCAAAAACGGCTCCAACAATTTTGATTAAAATCTATATATCGATGTAAAATTTGATGGACTTTAATATGATGTAGATTTTATTCTGATTGGAATAGCCTGACAGGGCTTAAATTCCGATATTTTAAATTTTCTCCTTCTAAAGTACCTTTGATTTTGTAGATTTAAAAAAAATAGGCACATCATTTTATTAGAATTGATAAATAACGCCTAAATATGCAAGTTGAGCAAATTTGATTAACAACTAAAGGAGAAAAGACCTAAAACAATTCTTTATGCAATTCTTTCATCGTTTCGCAGCTGGACGGCGCTATCGTCGCTGTGACCAGACGTTCCCGCTGTTGGCGGGACAGACCCGATTTACAAAATTTGTCCAGCGTACCGCGACGTTTTTTAAAAGTCCCGACTTTTACAATTAAGTTAAATTCTATATTTATGAAAATCATTGTTTTCCGTTCTAAAGAATCCTTCAATTTAAATCCATTTTATGTGTCAAATATAGTTTGGAGAATTCTTGTGAAGATTTTTACAATATTTTAAAAAATGACAATAATTTTTTTTTTTTTTATATGTATATTACAACAATTTAAAGAAACAAATTCAAGCAAATAAAAAATATGTCAAGGAATAAAATATTATACATTTTTGATATTTATAAATTGTACTTAGGTTAAAAATAAAGAAATATTAAGATATTATTTTTATTCCGTATGAAAATGTTTTGTTGATCCCTCCCCCCCCCCTCTCCTTCAGAGTTTTTCCGCTTTACCCATCTAAAAATCTGGTCACCTTATTCTAACACGGAGTGATGAAAAGCCGAAAAAATCTTACTGAATTGCGTTGATAATATTATAATATATCATTTAAAAAACATCTTTCTATAAAACGATATGAAAACAAGATAATTTTATTCGAAGTATTTGCCTTCTTTTTTTACACATTTTTCCCAACATGACACCAACTTTTTTATCCCCGAACTGAAAAACTCTGAGCTTTAAAGTAAAACAAAATCTGAAAACGTACTTTTCACTTGATCATTATTTTCAAAAAGTTTTCCTTTTTGCACGGTATGTTTTGAAACATGGGGTCTTGCTGCCGCTCAGTGAGATCATGAGGTACCCATGTATTGAGATTTTTTACTTTCCCAATACACTTTAAATGTCTGGAAACGGTAGATGCACTTGCATTTAGTAGTGCTGAGAGTCCTTTAACTGTTTTTGGGGTTTCCTTCTACTGTATGTTTGAGGACATCGTTGTCTATTACGGACGGAGGTCTCCTCGGGGCCAGTTTTCCAAGTCGGTATCCCCAGCTGAAAACTTAGCCAACCAAAGGCGAGTGGTCCGTTCATTAACACTCCCTTTCCAAAACGCTTTGCAAACATTTCTAGCGGCCTCAGCTGCTGAATGGCCGAGTTTAAACTCGTACAAAAATATTACTCTTAAATCGCGTGTTTCCATGTTCATATTTGGAGGTATACTAAAAAGTGGGTAATTGATTGGGAAGCTAATGTTTATAATACAAAGGTAGAGGATTAGTAACTGTTTACTTTAAATATGTAAACATTCGGAAGAAAACAACAGAGACCTGCAAAATCCTTTATGTATTTCAGAAACTATCAAAACGGACATTTCATGTGAAACAACCCAATAAAAGTTTTATAGAAAATATGATAATTGAATATATTGAACGTAATGAATACGTTGAAAGTATAGGAGAGTGTATCATAATGCACTATCACCAAATCTCAGGAATTTCCGCCTATCTGTTCTTTTAAGAACAGTACCTAACAACAAAAGTACCAATTTGTGAGAGCGATAATTTTTCAAATATATTTATTTTATAAAATGATCATTTTTCAACCAGATATTTCTATTGATATTTCTTGTATATAAAATACAATCAATACTCCATTGTTATTTACCATTATTTGCCACCTACTAGCCAACCGTTCGACACCACGCTGATACCAGTCTTTGGGAGGCTGTCAAAGAACTCTTGAACCGCAATTGCAACTTTCACAAAATAATCAAAAATTTTCCCTAGAAGAAAATTAGCCATGGGTCGAAATAAGTAGTAATTAAATGGGGCAAGGTCTGAACTATATGATGGATGTAGCAATAATTCCAACCCAAGAAGTTCTTCAAACTTTTCTTTCGTTCGGCGTAAAGTGTGAGGACGAGCATTATCTTGTTGCTTCAATAAAACTTCATTTTTGGTTGATCAAACCGAACAATTTCGTTTACAATCTTTCCAGTTGTTCGCAATAGAGTTTTAGAATTCATAGAGCATCCGTCAGATGAATAACATACATTCTAGTAGCGGCTAGGTTAGTATACTCAGTTGTATTGAGTATTACTACTCGAACTCAAATTACATACTCACAATACTCAAATAGCGAATTCTGTGTAAGAACACCGAAGAGTGGATTTAAGGTGCAAAGAGAACAACAGCACTAGAAAAACCTGCGCACACCGAAAGTTTCAGAAGAAATAATTGTATCTTTTTATTTTATTTTTTTTACTTTCACTTACTATATATAGTAAGGGGAAGTATTGCGATCGTGAAAATTTTCGAATTCCAGTTTTCAACGGAAATACACGTTTTAGGGTACCCTGAGTCCAAATAACCAAGTCCCGCAAAAAGGTCTGTGTGTGTGTGTGTGTGGTAACTCCCGGGCGAAAACGGTAATTCCTATGAAACTGAAATTTCATATTTAAGACAAATATACGCCCGAGACGTTACAAAACCTTTTTCATCAAAATGAGTTTACCTGAAGAGCCACTTTATAGCATGCATTTTGTACCTTTTTTCGATTTTCTCTAAAACGGTTAAAACTATATTGATTAAATTCGCTATATCGAATTAAAATTTAATAGGCTTTAATATCATGTAGGTTTTATTCTGATTAAAATGGTCTGACAGGGCTTAAATGCCGATATTTTAAATTTTCTTTTCTCTAAAGTACCTTTCATTTTGTTGATTATATAAAAATAACTACATTATCTTGTTACCACTGGTGAAAAACAGCTAAACATGCAAGTTGAGCGAATTTGAAAAGCAAATAAAGGAGAAAACTGAAAAAATATTTTTTTAATGCAATTTTTTGTTTTTGAACATAAGCAACTGTACTATAAATGTATGATATACCGTTGGAAAGCTAAAGATTTTAGAAAAAATATTATCTTATACTCAAGCTTTTAAAAGTTAATAGAGAGTGATGAAAAGAAGATAAAACAAACTGACTATTTTACATAATAATATAATAGATTTTTTAATAAAACACATACATGTTTCTATATAAATACAATTTAATTAATTTTTTTTAATTAATTTTTTTATAGTTTCACGTATTTTTATCTCTAACTGTATTTGAAAATTCTTTCATTGATTTTAAAAATGGAGGTAAGTGAAAGTCGTGAGTTGCCCGCAGCAGATTTTTTTTTTTAAATTAAGCGAACTTAGTCACAACTTTTTACTTTATATACTGAATGACTGAAAAAAGTACCTTTACGAGTAATATTCAGTTAACTGCAATTTTTTAATTTTAAATAGATTAATATATGATTAATCGCGATCAAGTCATTTTTAAAATTATTAAAACTATTGAGGCATTTTTGCAAACAACTACAACTTTCCCTTAGCCTATATAAATAGAACACTTGGTCTCAATGATGACCTTAAATACAAGGGCTGATGAAATCTAGCGAGGAGCTTCTTACGACATTCTCGAACGCTGGCCTCACTGACTCCATGAAGTTTGTCACATGATGAACTACTTCATTTTTCTTCAGTATTAGTTTTAGAAATTGTTATTTTTACTTTCACTTACCTATATATGAAATTTATAGTAAGGGAAAGTATTGCTGTCGTGAAAATTTTTGAGTTTCAGTTATCAACGGAAATAAGCCTTTTAGGGTCCCCTGAGTGCCAATAACCCGAAAAAAAGGTCTATGTGTGTAGTAAGTCAAGTACGAAATGAAAAGACCTAAGAAACTAAAATTACATATTTAATACAACTACACGTTCAAGATGTTGTAGAAACCTTTTCTTCAAAATCAGCTAACCAGTAGAGCCACTTTATATTAAGCGTTTTGCATTTTTAATTAATTTCCTCAAAAACGGCTGTAACGATTTTGATTAAACTCGCTATATCAATGTAAAATTAAAGCATTGACTTCTTCGGACACTTTCATCGTGTAGCGCGATCTTTAAAGAATACCTTAGCTTCACAAAGGCCCGTAATACTAAAAGTCAAGTAGACTAGATAAACTATACTTTAAAGTAAACTAGAAAATATTTTTAAGATTAGAAAAAACTCCCTGCCCATAAAACCCACTTGTCCGTAATTTATCTTCCTCAGATATCCCTGATAACCCTCCAAGGCGACTGAAAAGAAGTGGCCTCTGGACCTACTGTATTAAAATAGTTAGTGAAGTGCTACCTACATTCATTCTACATATTTACTTATTGTATTCTTTAGTACAGTTGTAAATTACTATAAATAAATAAATGAATAAAAAAAAAGATTAGAAAAATAAATTGACATAAAAAAATCTGTTAATTTGTTATCTTATATGGAGATAAGGCGGGTCATCTTTAGTTCTATATAGAGCTAGTTTTTATTTATTTTATACACTTTTTTGGAGGTCATAAATGGTTTTTGTTAACATAACACTACATTAATTAATAAATTGTTAAAACATTAATTAAATTGAATTTTAATAAAAACATGTGTTTTATTAAATAATCTATTATATGATTATCTACTACAATCAGTTAGTTTCATCGGCTTTTCATCACTCTCCATTAACTGTTACAATTTCGTATAATAGATAATTCTTTTTTCTACCATTTTGATCTATTCAACGCTATATTATACGTCTATATTACTATTCTTGAGTTAAAAAAACAAAATATTGCAAAAAAAATATATTTGCACTTTTCTACTTTAGTTGGTTATCAAATTCGTTCAACTTGTATATTCATCCGTTTTTTTTTTTTACAATGCTTTTCTATCATCTGCTTATCAGATGATATGGTTATTTTTATAGAATCTACAAAATTAAAGGTACTTCAGAGATAGAACATTTGAAATATTGGCATTTAAGCACTTTCAAAATATTTCAATCAGAATAAAACCTACATGATATTAAAGCCCATTAAATTTTACATATATATAGCAAGTTTAATCAAAATCGTAGGAGCCGTTTTTGAGAAAATCGTAAAAACGTGCAAACTATATGAATCTTCTCGTTAGTTGATTTTTATAGAAAAGTTTCTGTAACATCTCGGGCTTGTAGTTGTATTAAGTATGGAATTTCAGTTTCTAACAACTTTTGGTTTTACCACACACAGATCTTTCTGCGGAACTTGGTTATTTGGACCCAGGGGAACCTCAAACGTGTATTTCTGTTAAAAACTGTAATTTAAAAAATTTCACGATCGCAATACTTCCCTTACTAAATATTTCATAAATAGGTAAGTGACAGTAATAATGATGAACGCAAATGTTGATCCTATGATGAACACGAAGTTAAGATCTGTGATCGTTCAAAGTTTGATTACTGGCAAAAACCTTATCACAGCCTTTTAGCTAATCACTGTTAATGTCTGCAAGGATTTCGTTGAAGTGTTGTCATGACAACCGATGATGATGTAGCATAAAAGCGATATGGAAGATGATTGTTATAATAAGTTCATCATGAAGCGATAAGAGAAACATCGTATCATTGATCATGAGTTTGTTTACACATAGAGAAGGAGTTGTAGTGAGGTAATGATATTTGAAATGAAGAAAATTAATATGGCACCCACTGCGTTTATATATTTCAATGAATGCAAAAAATAGTTCTGTTTTGGTTATTACTAGAGACCGGATTTCCATGTCTTATTTTCTCGCGTGTATCAGCTTCAAACCCGGACAGCTATCAATTTAATGTAATAAGGAATAATAAATTAAATTTTTATATTGCAAGCTTTGCCATTTTTGGGCTAAATTGTACGTTTTTTATTTTTATTGCATCTTTTTTCCAGAAATAATGTTTATTGAGTAATATAAAAATCTGTCCTAATTAGGACATTTTTAATAGTGATCGAGTTCAACATTGATACAACATTCACACAATAAATACAAAACATAAATTTATAAAATAATAATACAATATACATATATACAATAAAGAATCAATAAGAATATGTACAAAAGTCAAGCATACCTATATACAATCCTCAAACATGCAGCACGCGAGTTGAGAATCTAGCCAATGCTAGAACTCCAATATACATGCAAGAGGTCTCGAGGCCACTGCCGTTTCAACCTTCTAGGAGGATGGTAAGGATGTGTGGGGCTGGATAAGGATTGAGCCAGGGGATTAGGGTGATGGATAAGGTTCTGATGGAATTTAAAGGAATTTTGAAGGTATAAGTCTAAAATAAATAGAATATTTAGGTCGCGGTGTAAGGTTTGGTTGGATACATAATAAGGAGCATTAACTATTGTTCGGAGAACTTTGGATTGGAAGGTTTGATGTTGGATAATTCGGCTGTCCCCCCCAGTTGAAGTCCGTAGGTCCAGATATGTTTCAGTACTGTCTTGTATATTAGCAGTTTGTTTTCAATAGATAGTTTAGAATTTCTGTTCAGTAGTCTATATAATTGGCCAAATCGTCGATTAAATTCTTGTCGTAATGGGAGTAAAAATTCCTTAGTTATGCCCTCCGAGGGAACGTTGGAAGGTAGTCCCGAGCATTTGTGACATCAGGTAATCGTTAAAGATCCCTATCCTAATTAAACCTGGATAGGCAAAATATAGGACTCCCACTGTAGCATCGTCCGATTAGCCAAATCAGCATAAAGGGACGTTAAATAAATAAATAAACAACTAAGTTAGTCTTTTGTCTAGAAGGAAGCCAAGATACCGGACTGTTTCAGAGAAAGGAAGCGGAATGGAGTTAAAGAGAACTGGAGGGCAGGATTGTCTTCGAAGGGTAAAGGTGACATGTTTGCATTTGGATTGATTGACTTTGATTCTCCAGTTGTTACACCAGTCTTCAATTTAAGAAAGGTATTGTATTAAATTGCATTTCACGCGTGGGGCCGGGTGGTCGAGCGTGTTAGCACGCGTTGCCTAGCGACAGATAACCGAAAAAGTTAAAACCAAATAATTACGAGTTCGACTCTCGTACTGGGGGGTTTATCTCGGCATATATCCCCCGCCCTCACACCCAGGCTCGGGAGTGCGGGTGCACAACCCCCGTATAGCCTTCAAAGGCGAGGTAGGGGTGGACAAAAAAAAAAAAAAAAATTGCATTTTTCGCACATTCGAGCTAAATTTTATTGTAAAATTTTAATATCTTTTTAATCTACTTTCATATAGTGTTTTCAATTCATTAGTCAGTAGAAGTGGATTGACATATGGCAGAATCAAATGATTAGATCATTTGAGGCGTTACAAAGATCATAGTAAATACTAGAAGATTGACTTGTGCCTTTCATGAACAGGAACTTTAGATTTTTTAAACGCTTCGTTTTGTAGTTAGGTTTACTAAAAACAGACTTTTTACAAAATGAGTGCTTTTTTTAATGTCTTGAAATTACAATAAAGCTCTAAGAGCTTATTAGTAACTTAAATACCAAACACAATTAATAAAATCTGGTGAGGGCAACACAAGACTTTCACGTACCTCAGGTGTTAAAAATTAATTTAAGATTTCTCTTTACACAGTTAGAAATAAAAAAGGTTAAAGAATTTACTATATTGAATTTTGATAAAAACACGTTCATTACTAAATAACCTATTATATTATCGACAACAATCAGTTAGTTTTTTATTTTCATTTAATGCCACTATATGCTGCTTTGGCTAATTGGACGATGCTACAGCGGGAGTCCTAAATTTTGCATATCCATGTTTAATCAAAATAGGAATCTTTAACGAGTACCCTGACATCGCACAGGCTCGGGATCACCATTTTAAGTCCCCTTCGTAGGAAGGCATAACTAAGGGTTTTTTACTCTCATTAAAAAATCCTAGGACCACTCGTGACCTTTGGCATAGAAGGCTGTTATGCTAGCCACCCAGCTACAGTTGATCCAACAATCAGTTAGTTTGTATGCTTTTCATCACTCTTCTGCAATAACTTTTACAATTTTGTATATAAGATAATATGTTTTCTAACATATTTAACTATTCAACGGTATATTATAAGTTTTTATTACTGTTCTTATCATCAAAAAAACAAAAATTACATTCAAAAATATGTTTTCTCTTTTATCATTTAGTTGGTCATCAAATTCGTTCAGCATGTATATTTAGTTGTTCTTTAGCATTGCTAATAAGATGATATGGTTAATCTTTGAAATTTACAAAATTAAAGGTACTTTAGGGAAAGAAAATTTAAAATATCGGCATTTACGGGCATGGACACGTGACCTTTGGTATAGAAGGCTGTTATGCTAGCCACCCAGCTACAATTGATCCAACAATCAGTTAGTTTTGTAGGACTTTTCATTACTCTGCAATATCTTTTACAGTTTTGTTTATAAGATAATATTTTTTCTAAAATGTTTAGCTTTCCAACGGTATATTATACTTTTTTTACTGTTCACATTATAAAAAAAAAATTACACTCAAAAATATTTTTTCTCTTTTATCATTTAGTTGGTCATCAAATTAGCGCAAATTGTATGTTTAACTGTTCTTTAGCATTGATAATAAGATGATATGGTTAATCTTTGAAATTGACAAAATTAAAGTTACTTTAGGGAAAGAAAATTAAAATATCGGCATTTTAGCAATGTCAGATTATTTCAATCAGAATGAAACCTGTATGATAGTAAAGCTGATTAAATTTTACATCGATATACTTAGTATGATCAAAATCCTTTCAGCAGTTTTTTAGAAAATCGTAAAAGGGTGCAAAATGCGAAGTATAAAGTGGCTCTTCTGGCTGGCCGATTTTGATGAAAAAGTTGGTGTAACATCAAGGGCGTATAGTTGTCTTAAATATAAAATTTCACTTTCTTACGATTTTTAATTTTCATGCTAGATTTACCCTGTTTTGCGGGACTTGCTAATTTGGTATCAGGGGTACCTACAAAGTGTATTTCCGTTGAAAACTGTAATTCGAATATTTGCACGATCGCAATATTTCAAATATTGGTAAGTGAAAGTAAAAATATAAACAAACCAAATATGCATGACACTGTTTCAATGTTTCCACTTATCTATAGTCTTTTGAACAGTCACTACATGGTCACACAAAATCTCTTTCGCACTAGTACATTTGGCTTTCGGCACTTCAATCTTTTCAATAGAACATCAAAGTTGAGGAAATAGATAAGCATAAGTGAATTGATATATGACAAAATAAATATTTGAATAATTTAAGACACGTTTAGATAACAATATTAAAATAAATAATAAAAAGTATACACTTGTAAGACAGACCCACCTTCAGATTCTATAAGCACAGACAGGCCTCACTAGCTCGGAGGAATGGCACTGACTGCTCTGTTTTGGTGATCAACCCCCCACTCTCATAATCCAGTCATCAGTCGTAAGAGTGGACCTTTTTTTGACAAATATTACATAATTACCATTTGTAAACATTAGGAGTGGAGTAGCTCAGTGTGTATGGCGCTGGGCTAGATATCTCAAGGTCAGGTTTTAGAGACCGGTAGATTATGTATTCTGTCATATCATTTGTAACTCGACCCTGAACTCGTGAGACCTTCCCGGAGGCGACTAAGCCAACCTATAATAAACTGGACATCCTCTGTAAGGGAAATACTACCTATTGAGCGTGGTCACGGCACAACTCATCTCCTAGCACAATTGTTGGTCTTCGGTCACTAATGTTACTAAATCCCAGACACCTTCATTAATTGCAGCAGCCCAGATTTCTTTTCTTGTTATAGTTTATTATTTTTAATATGAAAATTTGCCATGATTTTTGTTTTTTTTAAATGTGGTGAGTGCAACACACGATTTTCACTTACCTCCGTTGTTAAAATCAATTAAAGAATTGTTAAATGAAAATAAATTGTTAAGAAATTAAATAATTGAATTTCAATAGAAAAATGTGTTTTATTATATAATCTATTATATTTTCACCTACAATAAGTTAGTTTTATTGGCTTTTCATCATTCTACATTAACCTTTACAATTCCGTGTATTAGATAATATTTTTTCTAAAAACTTTAGCTATCCAACGGTATATTATACATCTATATTACTATTCATGTGTTCAAAAAAACAAAAATTTCATAAAAAAATATTTTTGCACTTTTCTCCTTTCGCTGTTTATCAAATTCGCTTAACTTGCATATTTAGCCGTTTTTTATCAATCTTAATAAGATGATGGGCCTAGTATTTTGAAATCTACAAAATTAAAGGTACTTTAGAGGAAGAAAATTTAAAATATCGACATGTAACTGTTAGAATATTTCAAGTACTGTTAGAATATTTCAATCACAATTAAACCTACATCATATTAAAGCCTATAAAATTTAACATCGATATATAGAGTTTAATCAAAATAATTAGAGACGTTATGGAGAAAATCGTAAAAAAGTACAAAATGCATGGTATAAAGTGGCTCTTTTGAAAAGCTGATTTTGATGAAAAAGTTTCTGTAACATCTCGGGAATATTGTTGTCTTCAATATGAAATTTCAGTTTCGTACCGTTTTATTTTTTTCGCTAGACTTACCACATACGGACACACATAGAGACCTTTTTGCTGATTTGGATTCAGAAGATCCTCCTGAACACTGTTCCTCAAATCCCAACCCTGTTTCTAAATAGTAATCCTATAAATTTCAACCCGACTCTCAGGAATCTGGGAGTAACCTTTGACCAAACTCAATCCTTCAAAAATCATATTTCCGAAATCTCTCGTCGTACCTTTTCAACCTTAAAGCGACTGTATTCCCTCCGTCACCTATTCCCGCTTGAAACCCGAAAACACCTCGTTACCTCTCTAATATTTCCCCACTTCGACTATTGCTGTGCGGTATATGGTGGGGTGTCTGGGGATCTCGAGATAAAAATAAAACGCTTAATTGTTATTTGTTGGATTGATCTTGGGGGTCCCTAGATACACCTCCGTATCCCAATTTTATGGCGAGTTGAAGTGGCTTAACCCTTCCAATCGTCGCAAGTATTTCCTTGCGTCATTCCTTTCCCAAGTAATCCAATCCCGCCGTCCATCATACATTTTTGACCTCCTGCAGTTCAAATCCTCTGTTCATCCCCGTTACACACGCTCCAGGCCTTCAGATTTATACAGCACGGCCCACAGAACTGCACATTTCGACAGATCCTTTCTTATCCGATCCTCAATCCTATTGAATTCTCTCCAATTCTCTTCCTACCTTCAAATCACGTATATTCGATCACTTTATGAATACCCAGGATCAATAGAATTGTAAATAAGCTTTTTTATTATTTTTATTTATTTATTTATTTTTTTTTCTCATTGAAAAATGGTTATTTTATACCAGTAATTATTAACTTGTTTATATTCATTTAATTTACTCTAAGACTCTAAAGCCCTTTTTGTACATTCTGTATATTTTATTCTAAAGGGACATGTCCCAGAATAATAAAGAATTTATTATTATTAATAAGATCCTGAAACACGTATTCTAGTAAAAACTCGAATTCGAAAATTTTCATGATGGCAATACTTTCTCTTACTATATATTTCATATATAGGTGAGTGAAGTAAAAACCTCTCTCAAAATTTGAGGTCTTGAGTTTAAAAATATGTGGAATACCAATAACGAATAAATACAAAAATAAATTTCGCCTATACAGGATGTCTCGTCATATTGTTATAGCAGACAATATACCTGAAATGGAACAAAAAAGTTCATATTACCCATAGTCCGATTCTCAACGGTTAGGGAGGAAAATAAAATATTGTTGTTTTTTTTCTGTTATCCATAGTTTTCATCGGAAAAATATCAACTCGGTGTGCACGCAAAGAACACTTATGATTTTCAGCCTAATTTAGGCATATATAAAGGTTGTCTTATAAATGTCTCCTCATATTTTGGATGCATAAAGAATTGGACATCCTGACAATTGAGACGTTGTATCCAAAAGGTACTATATCCATTCTAGGAAAATTTACAGGAAGCGCGAAAATCTCTCTTCTTCTTCTTCTTCTGGCACTACAGACCGAAGTGGTCCTTGGCCTGCCTCAACATTGTCTGCCACAGTCCTCTATCCTCCACCATACGGATGCCCGCGCGTCGCATATCCTCCAGGACCTTGTCTCTCCATCGCGCTCTTGGCCTCCCCTTTTTTCGCGTGGCTAAGATTGTTCCTTGGTAGGTCTTCTTTACCTGCCTGTCCTCACTCATCCTGTTCAAATGTCCATACCACCTTAACCTATTCATCCTTATGGCGTCAGATAAGCGCAGCCCATTAAATAATTCATAAATTTCTCTGTTTTTTCGCATGCGCCATCTCCCATCTCCCTCACACACGCCTCCATAGATCCTTCGCAACACCTTCCTTTCAAATCTATCCAGCCTTTCAGCTGTTGCCTTGTCAAGAATCCATGTTTCACTGCCATAGGTTACCACTGGTCTTATAAGGGTTTTGTACATGTGAATCTTGGTGGCACGGGAGAGCAGGTTACTCCTTACCAGGTTCCCTAGGGCAAAGTACGCTCTGTTACCTGCTAGGATCCTTCTTTTCACTTCCTCCACCTCCTCGAAAGGAACCTTATTTAAAGGATTACATGTTGTGATTTGCTGCTGCTGCTAAAAAAAAAAAAAAAAAAATGTGGAGGATCCATTTTTGAACCGAGTTGTTACTGGTGAAGAAAAATGGATTATCTACATCTACACTAGCTGAAAAAATTCTTGGGGGTTGCCTGGAACGACACCTCTCACAATACCGAAGGCCGGTTTCCAAGAAAGGTGATGCTCAGCATTTGATGGGATTGGAAGGGAACCATACATTTTGAGCACTTTCCACAAAACCAAACTATAAATACGGACTTTTATTGCGCCCAGTTAGATGGATTGAAGACAGCAATTGAAGAGAAACGGCCAGAGTTGGCAAATCGGAAAAGAGTGCTATTCCACCAAGACAACGCTAGGCCCCATGTGTCTTTAAGTACTCTTTAAAAGTTATTAAGCTTCAGATGGGAGGTTTCACCTCACCCGCAATACTCTTATGACATTGTTCCTTCGGATTTCCATGTTTTCCGTTCCCTCGAAAATATTCTACAAGGGAAATCCTACTCTTCAGAAGATGACGTCAAAACGGACCTTTTATTGTTCTTCAGGAGTAAGGACAGTGATTTTTGGAAAAAAAAGGATAATGGACCTTCCAAGCCGTGGGAAAAGGGTAATCGCTAATGGTGGTAACTATTTTGTAGATTAAATAGATAAATTTTAAGCTGTTCATCAATTTTAATTTTTACCTAAATTTCTCAACAAACTTTCCGGACAACACAATAATTAATATGACGTATATGTAAATATATGTGATGAAGTTAATTGGAAAGGTTAATGAATTCTTTGAAAAGAATAATTAAATAATATTATACATAGCGTAATTATATATTTTTCTGTCCACCATCACCACTGTTTTAGGATGCACTGTTATTGGAGGAAGTTCCAAAAATATATATATTTTCTCTCAATGTAATCAACAATAAAATTGAAGCATATATAATATATAAATTTATTTCCAACTATCTAACCGATCCTGAAGAACACAGAGACAGATCTTGGGTCTGCGTTTTAAAGAGTGCGAAAGTGATGAGTTTTGTGTCCATGCGCAGTCTTCTAACAATTGGGATGTTTTGTTGGAACAAATACCCGATTTCTTGATTTTTGGTCTAGGATGTATTGGAACAAAAAAATGTATAGTGCATGATCTGACAGCTTTCACGTGGTGTTGGAAATAAATCATGTATTTCATTATCTCACAACTTATGACAAAATATTTTTTAATATGTTGTATTTTTTAAAAATTATTTTATTTATTTATATTTTTGTATTTAATATTAGCAATAATTTTGTGTGTGTGTCTAGAAAGGGATAATTATTTATACCGTACATTTTTATTTTTACTGTAGAGTATCGTTGATACAAAAATGAAATGACTTAAGTTGAAAACATTAAATTCACTAGTCGTTTTTAAAACATTAAAGTCTTATAAGTCGTTAAATGCACGCGTTGTTTTAGATTAAAAAAAAAAAATATCATCCCGAAAATCTTACCAAAATAAGATGATCTAATACTTAATAATGAAAGTGATTTTAAATTACAGAAAGGATTTTTCTTTTAATTTTCAAAGATAAATTTGTTAGTTGTAAGGTGGCATATAAATACTGAAGAAATTAAACCTTCAGTTCAGGATTTCATGAAACTCTTAAATCAGAAAATAATCAAACAAATTATTAACTACGCGAATCACCCAGTTGATAATAAACGAAAACCCGAGAAATCATGTTGTGCCAGACTATCTTACAGTTAACATATACATGTATTCAATCTTGGGTAGGTAAAGTCTTCAGCCTTTAGCTATTCTTTAAAGAAAAACGAAGTTGCCCTAATAACCAAATGCATTTTTAACAACAATTAAGGCTCGTTCACATAGAACGGCTAAACAGATATTGATATAGGATATGAATAAGAGAGGTGGGCTAGTTACAGGAGGGACAATATGGCGGACAATCTTAATGGCGTCACTGGTCCATGGTCCTTTGTTTTGTTTATGGCTGTGTTTGGTCTGGGTAGTAGGTTAGTGCAATATGGAGGTGTTCAAAAATTGTTTTCTGAATTATTTAATTGTTTTGTAGTGTTCTTTGACAGTTTAAACTTAAAATATGTCTGTAAAACATTGCGCGGTTGCAATTTTTAAAAAGCATTACAAATCAACAATTAGAACATAAAATTAATGTTTATATTTAATTATGCATAATAATAGAAAATGTATGTAACATTATAGAAAATGTAAAGATGAAAACATAAAATTAGGGTTCAGAGGTTGATTTCAAGACTCTCTTAAAGATTTATACACTCACTTCTATCTTTTTGCTTTATTTATATATTTTAGATTATATTGTTAGCATAAATAAGTGCATAATTTGTATATCAGAACCTATTAAATGTAAACATAAAATCTATTTCAATAATCACTACTTCATCTGTGAAATTTATTTGAAGATCCATCCTTTATTACGCAATTATTTGTTCTAGTGGTCAAATCAGAAGTAAAATTCTGTATTCACTAGTAATGATAATTATTATATTTAACTCGTCTTTATATATTACTATTGAAAGTAGGTTTGAATATTAGTGTGACCCATAAGTTTTTCTTCACTGACTATTTTGTCAACAATTTTCGAAAGAGGGCATAATGAGGCTTTCCGATCGATAGAAGTTTATATAACAGATGGCTTTATTTATAGTACAGTAAGTCAATCTCAGCCAACAAACATTTCCTACTGATTTTGCAAAAAAAAAAAAAAAAAAATTATTGATGCGTATGTGAATTGAATAAGTAATGTATTATCAATTGAATTTATTATTTATATGTACATTCTGCTTTTGGCTAATTCATTTATTATGCATTTTTTCAATTTATAATAAACAGTTCTTTTTTATATCGTATAATTTTGATGAACCCAGTTCTTTATTTTTCCTTGTTTTCCCCCAATAATGTGACTAGTTTCTATTTATTTATTGATTTAGCATCTCAAAAGACTGGGAATACAACTATACAAATGATAAAACAAGGAACAATGACGTTGACCAAATATACTGTGCGGGTTTGCAGGTCAGAATGAGCCCATCTCTATATGTATGATATAAACACCATGATTCGCTCGCAATTGATCTGTTTGTTTTTTCTGTTCTTGATTTCAGCTGCCACTGTGGTCAGGCAGCTACATCGATGGTCAATATATATCTTTAATATTGTCTATTTCAGTTTGTGAAAAATGCAGTTAAAATGTTAATTATTGAGATCAGAGAACGAGAGTTATTACACAATAGTGCAAAAAAAAAATTCTGTTACTAAAACTAAAAACAAAAAGCAAAGCTAATAAAAGTAAAAAAAAAAAAAACCAACAAGTTTATTTATTTTATTTTTACTTATATATAAAATAAAGGTATAGTTAGGGAAAGTATTGCGAACGTGAACATTTTTTATTTCTAGTTTTCACCGAAAATACACGTTTTAAGGTTCCCTGTGTTCAAATGACTAAGTCCTCCAAAAATCTCTGAAAAAAGTAACCTAGTGTATTTTAGGAGCGTATATGACTGAGATATTATTGCAACTTTTTCAACCAAATTGGAAAACCAGAAGAGTCACTTTCCACTATAAATTTTGGACATTTTTATGATTTTCTGAAAAATGGCACAAAATATTTTGATTAATTTCTCAATACATGTATAAAATAATATAATGTACTATATTGAGGCTGTATAGCCGACTGTTGAAATTATCGTAGGTAGAAATAATCGGGAGTCAGTCATTTATAAATATTTTAATTTTGCCGACGTTTCGGCTCTAACATATGAGCCATCATCAAGGCATTAGTGAGCTATGTCAAGCATAAACTCAAGTTAAACTAAGTTCTTGCTTAACATGGCTCACTGAGGCCTTGATGATGGTTTACATGCTTGAGCTGAAACTTCGGCGAAATTAAAATATTTTTAAACGACTGATTCCCGATTATTTCTACCTATAATAATATAATGTAGGATTCATTCTGATTGAAATAGTCTGATAGTGCTTAAATGCCGATATTTTAAATTTTCTTCTTATACATTATCTTAAATTTGGAAACCTGATTGTGATATCTACCTAATCACCTCATTGTAGAGCCGTTAGCCTAGATACAATACGAATCTCCACTGAGATAAATACGAATCTCTACTAAAATGAATCTGTACTGAAAACTTTTAAGGGTTAAAGAGACACACGGTTTTTACATTGTAGATTTGAAAAAGTCATAATTTCTAATTGGGAAGAAGTAGATTCCGAGTGCAGCCATAGAACACTTAATTAAGTAGAAAACTTAATTTATTTCTGCCAACATTTCGGTCTAAATTGTAAGCCTTTTTCAGGGGAGGAGGGAGATCACAACGCCCAATGATTGTGATCAACAAGATCACCATGGCTGTGATCTCCCTCCTTCAATCGCCCTGAAGAAGGCTTACAATTTAGACCGAAACGTTGGCAGAAATAAAATAAGCTTTCTACTTAAGTGTTTTGATGGCTGCAATCTGAATTAACTTCTTCCCTACACATACACACAGTAAACCATTCTCACATCATAATTTCTAATGTTAAGAGAAATAATAACTTATCTAATTTTTGATTATTTCAGTGCTCAGGTGGTAAAATGGTATAAGTCGCTTTTTCTATAAATGAGAGCTTCCACTGCTATGTATCGAGAATACTGGGAGGAAAAGAAATATTTTAAAAATAATAGTATAAAATTAAACAGTTTCCGGACTACTAGCAGGGAGGTTTCTTAGAAGGGCTATGCAAAAAATACAGCCCTCCACTCCCAGAGCAGGGATAATCCTCTACCTGGGGAGTCTTAACCCGGACAGGTAGGAAGCGGAAGTCCAGACACGGACGGAGGAAGTCGGTGGTCAAGCCAGGGAAGAATTACGCAGTTATGTCCGAAGGTACCCTTTTCATGTTATATTATGTGGCGAATCTGAACAAATCTCAATATCCTCGATAATAAATAATGTTTGTGTATTTTTATGTGTAATAATATGTACTATTTTATAAATAAATGTGTATTGTAAGTTAATTACTTTATTTCCCTTTATGCCACCTGATCCCAATAATGAATTTATAAACACGATACCTTAAGAAAAGAAATCCCGTTGTTTTATAAAATAAGAACCGAAAATTTATATATTAATCAATACAGTTTCGGAGTCACAGCTGCCTTGCATAGTACCACATTCTGGAGTATCCATTCGTTTATGTTTAGAATATATATATATCATTTATTTGTAAAAGGTTGAGTTTGTTTACCTTCTAAACATAAACGAATGAAAAGTTTAGAACACCACCAGTTCATCGCCTCAGCATAATAAGTTCATGTAAAATTGATGGGAGTGAAGGGATTTCATACGCAATTACGTACGAAACTCCTTGCAATGAATTTTTGCTAAATCAACCGAATACTAAAAACGAATTAATACAAATTCTTTCAATATTAAACTTTATTATTTAAAGATTTTCTTCTTCCTAAAACATACCCCCTTCTTTTGTTTATCCTCCTTCTCTCATATCCCGGGGATCCTTCCATTGCAATGTCCTGCTGGCAGATCCTGGTGCAGACCATGTAGTTGCTGTTGAGGATTCCGTGCGGGCGGCTGCTGATGGTAGAGAACTTCCTGGGAACCACGGACATCCTCATGATGTAGGACACCATCTTCGGCACCCAATGAGATATGTAATCCAAGTCTACGTCTCCGAAAAGCAGGTTAGAGTCGCCGTCGAGTGTGTCCGGAAGCATCAGCAACCTTGCATATTAAAAGAGAGGTATTACTATCTCAACATCAATACTTTATAATAATAATAGGCTTGGCGAACCCGAAGGTTCGATGCCGATACGACGAAATTCCGCCTACACAGACTCGTCCAATGTTCACCGTTTAAGCCCAAGATCAGCCTTAACGCAATCCTTCCATCGACGCTTCGGCCTACCTTCCTTTTGACTTTGTCTTTGGACGGCTACCAGTCGGATCAGCGAATACCAACTTTCTCGGATATAAATATATAAATAACAGAGGTAAGTGAAAGTCGCGTGTTGCGCTCACCAGATTTTTTTATATTTCAAATGAACTATTTAAATTACATTTTAGAAATTAAATTAAGTATCCATTTCGTTTACAGTGAAACATCCGTTTTCATGAAATAGTTAATAAGAATGTTAGTTTATATATTTATAACAACTCATTATTTATGCTAACAACTTAATTACCATTCGGTACGTAATGTTGTTTCTAAAATCTTACGTACTTATTGGAATAATATAACTTGCACGATCCTTTACATTTAACTATTATAACCTACCGCTTTACCAATGACATATGATCGTAAGTTTGTAGGCTTATAACAAGTTCAGATTAGCTCCTATGATTTATTTTACTGCATATAAACTTTTCTAAATTCTTGCTCTTTCCAACGGCATATTGTACGTCTATATTACTACTGACATTTCAGGAATAATTTTTTGATGTCTTGGTCACAGAAAATTAATTTTTCCCGTTTAAAAAAAGAGCACAATTACGATGTATTTTACTTATGAACCTTTAGGAAAAAATGCCCTAAATTATGGTGAAAACCGTATGAAATCCGTCTTGTGGTTTAGAAGGAGTTCGCGGAAACCTAAATCGCATTATCATTTACATACATATATATATATATATATATATATATATATATATATATATATATATAAAATTATAAGAGAGAGAGAGAGAGAGAGAGAGAGGGAGATATTGCAGAAATATAATACCTAGAAGGTATGAAGTTGGTCGACTCCACAGGCTGAGTACTAGTGAAGAGGTCATTGCAAATTGATTGGATCCTGTCGTACTTTGGACAGTACAAGTACAGATCGACGATAGTGAGCAAGTTGATCAAGCAAGGTAGGGAAGAAGTCAAGTATTTGAGGGACTGCTCAAAGCTGTCAACGAATTCCACTTCGGGGAAGACGTAGTAGTTGAGCTGTGGAAATAATGCAGATTATAGATTTATTCATACAACAGAGATAAAGGAGAGAATAATTTTTAATAAGTGTATAACGATTTTGTTAGCTTATATTTACATTAACATATTATTAATATCCATGCTGATTCCCGTGAAATACGAACCTGATTTGTCAGAGTTGTGAAGACTTGCGAACATTGATGATGAAAAAACTTCGGCAAGAACGTCCTTGAACAATGGAAACAGAAGTTCATGAGATCGTCCACAACCGATCCTAAAGGTAATCCTGCAAAAAAACAAATAAATAAATTTCAAAAATTTAATTAGGAATTAGTAAGTTACGAAAAAAAAACAAATCTGGTGCGGGCAACACACGACTTTCACTTACATCCGTTTTAAAAATCGATTACAGAATTTTCAAATACAGTGAAAGATAAAAATTAGTGAAACTATTAAAGAATTAATTAAATTGAATTTCTATAGAAGTATGTGCTTTATTAAAAAATCAATTATATTATCATCTAAAATAATCAGTTAGTTTTATCGGCACTTTTTTTTTTTACAAATATCATAATCTAACTTAAGTAGAAATAAAACGTTAAACAATTCTTCATAAATGTACTCCTATAAAATTAATTATATTAAGATAAAAAAAGAACAAAAGATAGAAAAAAAATAAAAATAGAGAAGTAAATAATTACAAAATCGTCTCTTTACTAACTTTTACAAGCTTGTGTATTAGATAATATAATTTTTTTTAATCTTTAGCTTTCCAACGGTATATTACACATGTATATTACTGTTCTTATGTTCAAAAAAAAAAAAATTGCATAAAAAAAATATTTTTGCAGTTTTCTTCTTTAGTTGTTTTTCAAATTCGCTCAACCTGCATATTTAGATGTTATTTATCAATGCTAACAAGATAATATGGTTGTTTTTATATAACCTACAAAATTAAAGGTACTTTAGAGGAAGAAAATTTAATATATCAGCATTTAAGTACTGTATGAAACTTACATGATAATAAAGCCCATTAAATTTTACATCGACATAGCGAGTTTAATCAAAATCGTCGGGATCGTTTTTGAGAAAATCATAAAAAAGTGCAATATGCATGCATAGTCGCTCTTCTGGTTAGCCGATTTTGATGAAAAAGTTTTTGTAAAATCTCGGACGTATAGTTGTCTTAAATATTAGATTTCAGTTTCATAGGGCTTTTCGTTTCCGCCCGGGAGTTACCGCACACGGACACACACACATATACACAGACCTTTTTGCAGGACTTGGTTATTTGGACTCATGGGACCCCAAAACGTGATTTTCCGTTGAAAACTCGAATTCGAAAATTGTCACGATTGCAATACTTTCCCATACTATATATGGCAAGTGAAAGTAATAAATAAAATTAAGGGTTAAATATTCATAGCTAAAATAATTACGAATTAAGAATCCTTGAGTTTGTGTTGGAAGAGCATCGGACTCGGCATCGAATTGTTAAGTCATGAGATGAAGAAACTATTGTTTCTAAATGATTTTATGAAACTATTTGAAGTATTTAATTTAGGCATCGGCGTTTTAAATTATAGTAATTACTTGTTGGCCAAGAACCTTGTATTTTTTTTAACATGTATACTCTTTTTCTAGCAAAAAAGGTTTTTTGTATAGTTTGCGTTACAGTAAAACTAAATAAAATAATTTATATGGGTCAGTTTTCGATTAATTTTTACTTTAGAATAACAGATTTCTTAGCGACAGCGCAGCTGAAATTTCAATTGGGCTCAAAATAAAATAACCACACAAAATAAAATAACAACTTTAGTCCACACTTTAAAGAGATAATATATAAGCGAAGAGTCAGGTCACTCTAAAACAAACCTACTGTTGAAAAGAACTCGTAGAAAATGTGTACCCATTAGTGTCCTGAAAGATTAGTGCTGAAAACTAAAAGCTGTGCATAACAGCCTCCTATGGAAAAGGTTCCGGGTTCAAACCCACAGGTTAATGGGAGTAAAAAATCCTTGGTTATACCGTCCTTCGGATGGGACGTTAAATGGAGGACCAGAGCCTGTGCGATGTCAGATACTCGTTAAAGATCCCTATGCTAATTAAACCTAGACAGGCAAAATTTAGGACTCCCAGTGTAGCATCGTCCGATTAGCCACAGCAGCATAAAGGGATGCTAAATAAATAAAAGCTGAGCAGCGCTAAAAGACAGGACATTGAAATTTTAAACCCCTTAACTAGTAGTGGTAAGAAAGTAATAAAAATAAGGCCTTTTTTTTTTAGAAACTCTCATTCCTTAAACAACTGAAGTTTTTTAAAAGAAATGAACGCCGTATCTTTTTTGTTTTTCTATAAATATAACAGAAAAAAAGAAAAGATAAGTATTTTAGACTATTATTTATATTTTATCAAATACACGTAAACTGCATAGCCTTATTTTTTATTTTTGGCTCAAGTCTTTTCGACAAGGTCTTGGTGAAAGGCAACTTTGGGTAAGAACTAATAGTATTTAAAAACTAAAAAAAGGCCTCGTAAGTATGTATTATTCCAACACAATTTCAAGGGAGTATTTAACTTTCAAAGAGATATGTGGGCATGCGCAAACTGACGAAAATCTGCAATGAGCATGTTCTCATAAGTTTCTAGTCTGAAAAGATTCAAAGTTGGAACAGACATAATTGCAGAAACAATTGCAGCGTGGGTAATAAAACAAATTTACTGACACTTGTTTATTAAGGAAATTCGATGGTAACCTCCCGATTTTTAGCACATGTCTGAAACATGGTCTTGTTGGCCTTTTTTCAAGTCTATTAGATACAGTTTTAATTTGTGAATAAAATAAAAGTAAAAAACAAAAACAGTCAAGAAAATACATCAAGAACAAAGATATGAGAATGATTAGACTAAAATGGCGGACAGAATCATTTAAATTTGATAAAATAAATCGTTTAAATGATCCTTTGCTAAGGAAAATTCCTACTTTGTATCATTCAATACATTGATACATAGATTTTTTTTTTATAAAGAATAATTCTAACGTTTTATATGCGACAATAATGCCATGTTTCCGACAATTGTAATTAACTACTTATGTCAGAATTTATACCTCTAACGTAACTTATGAACCTTGCTTTCCCATTTTCGTTTCGCAAATTTTCACTCAAAGATTTGCAAACTTTTCTTATAAAAATTATAAATTCTTCGACATGAATTGGAGTTATACGTTCGTTTTCAGGGGAAAGTTGAATTTTTTTCAAACTAAGAACTTCCAACTTCTTCTCTAGTTGGCTGTAAAGTTGATCAAACTGTTTCTGCAAGCCAACATAACACTGTTGTAATTTGAACAGTATTTGTAAATCGTGAGCTAAAGATTGAATCTGAAATACATAAGATTCTAATAAATACAGTGAATTTAAAATAACAAATAAATGTTTGGTAAGATAAAGCTTACATCATTGTTCAATCTGGAAACTATATCACAACACCAAATATAATTATTCTGAGGAACAATGCAAAAATTGGCCTCCATCCTATTTATAATAACCTTATAAAAAGATATTATCAGTAAACTCACCCTAAATTATTTGTTTTTATGGACCTTCTGTAAAACAGCATTTGATGATATATTTAGTCGCCCCATGTGTTGGTAACAAAACGTAACCTCCCTTCTAGTAGGTTGAGTGTTTCTGGTGTAACTTGATTTGTAGTTGTTTACCACTAAAATATTATTAAAATGGCTAAGTTCGATTTAACGCCAGTAATGGCACCTTATTTAGACGTCCATTTGGTTTTTCCTTTGATGGAATTCATTTCAGGAAAAGAGGTAAGTTGTGGCATATGCCCGTGGTATGCACACTTGATTGTTTTTAAACTTTTTTCTTACTGACTCACAATCCTATTTTCTTTGTTTTAATCACTTTTTTAGTCATTTATATCAGTTTTTTGTTTTGTACCATCTTCATTAACTCCTTGAAATGATGTTTCTTATATGTTGATTTTGTGCAAATCTTTTTTTTTTTTTTTTATGTTAAAAGTTTATTTTGACAATCCTTCCGTGATTAAAACAATATTGCAAACCATGTTTTTATTTTATTACTATCATAGTCTCAATTATTTAAATTTCAGTGTATCTTATCAATGTTCAACATTGTGTAGCTGTGCTTTCCCCATGTTTATAATGATTCTTTAAGTTATCTGTCAAGAAAATGATTGTGTGATAACACTAGATTTATATTTGTTGCCTTCAAGTACCACACCCCTAAAGAGGTTTTGTGGATTTTTCAGCCAATAGCAATTCCGTTCAGTTAATGTGTTGTATATGTAAAATGCCAGATTAACAAGTTATCTTTAAATTTTTTCTAACTTGTTAAAGGTGTTACAACCAATTGGCTCAACAAGATAGCCATCACCATAATGAATTATGTTTAGAAAAATATCTTAACTACTTTGATATAGAAAACAAACTGTTTCTTTTAGTTTTGCCTAAATTATACTCTGGGAAATATAACGTATAACCAAAAATCCAGAAACCCAGTTATATTGCTGATAAATATTCTAAATGTATACCTTAGGTTTACCTTGACATTTAACTATGTTATCAGCAAGGCAAGGTGTTAGTTTGGAACCAGGAACATAGTTTCTTGTTCCCTAGGAATTTTGACTCAAATTAAAGCCAGAACAGTGGACCTACTTCCATATTGTTTCTTAACTGATACCACGTCTCATCGCTCTCTGATATCTTTATTTCTTGCTTTTTCTTTTGTTCATATAATGCATTCGTATTATTAACAATTTTCTTTTGAACAATCCTTTAAGCTATCTCTATATAATATGATGTAAAACAATATTGTTTTATATATTACTGATTTGGTGTCAATATCGATTTCTTATTTGCTAAATATATGTTACTTTGTAATCTTTATCTATTGAATATTGATTTATTTTCAGATTTACAACAAGCAAGAATTACTTCAGGCGAAGTTGGATATTTTGAGTAAAACTAACATGATAGATTTTGACATAGATATAAGGAAAATACTTTATCCAGATGAAGGCGTACCTGAAGTTAGTATATCATTTTGTTTTTTATTCCATTTATATTTCTATGTTGTATTGGCATTTAAAAAAAAAAATTAAAATTGTTTTTAGTTTTTGAAAATCAAAAGGGAGAAAGTTATCACTGAAATGCAAGAATTACAAGATGAAGTAACTTCACTCCTAAAAGTAATTACAGATGACAGTAGTGCAGCTTTAGAAACGATGAAGGACCCCAAAGCTTTAACAGCTTATTTAGCAAAAGAAATTGACGTAAGCTTTCATTTTATTTCTATAAAAATCATTAAGTTATTTTATTATTATTAATCTTTTTATCAATGTATTGATTTTAATTTTTAGTTCAATATTGAAATGATGGAAAATATCTACAAAATCGCTAAATTCAAGTATGAGTGCGGTAATTACTCCAGCACAACAGGCTATTTGTACTTTTATCTGCTTGTCATGCCACCTACTGATAAGGTATAGTAATCTTTTAAATTTTTCATATTTCTAATTATTTATAAAACATATCTTTATGAATATCTATTTATTCCATGTATATTTTTGAGATGAGTTATCTTGTTTTTTTTTCTTCAGAATTACTTAAGTGTCCTATGGGGAAAACTGGCTGCCGAAATTCTCATCCAGAATTGGGAGACAGCTCTGGAAGATTTGAACAAGTTACGAGAGTTCATAGATTCTACAACTTTCAGTTCTTCGTTGCAGCTCCTTCAGCAGAGGACATGGCTGATCCACTGGAGTCTGTTTATTTTCTTCAATCATCCCAAAGGAAGGGATCTCATCATAGACATGTTTTTATATAGACCTCAGTGAGTTAATGATTTTATTTGATTGTATATATATATATGGAGTATTAGTGAATTAACGGTTATCATTTATAGGTACTCTCAATCTTTGTTTTATCTTGTTATTTGTCGAGTTTCTTATATAACAGACCCACTATAAGAAATCTGATTGCATGTTGTTTTATGGGCAGTGCTACCTTGCTATTGTCTTAAGTGTTGTTTATATCTTAGGTATTTCGTTGTTACTGCTTATCAAAACATATTTGATTATAGTTATATTCTATAACAGCTATTGATAAAGAAATTAGCTACAATAGAAACAAATGGTTTCATCAACGTTGTAGTTACCAATAGGTTACTGTTTGTTAACACCTAATCTTTTAATATATATATGATAGAACTTGCACTGAGTCCCTAACAAGCTTACATTTAATATTATGAGTTAACCCTGTGAAATAACATAATGAGTATCTGCTAAATATATTATGTGTGTTGGTATTTTCATCATTATTAAGTCAAATCTAATTTTAAGTGATCGATTGTATGAAACCAATGGGAACCAAGAAACCAAACTCTAATATTAATTACTTTGTTATTAATATTAATTACTAATTTTAATAGTTCTTTCAACATTTATTTATTTTTTAAATGATTATATTTATGTTTTTTCTATTTATTTCAGCTACTTGAATGCTATTCAAACCATGTGCCCTCATATCTTGAGGTATCTGGCGACCGCTGTAATTATTAACAGATCTCGAAGGAGTGCTCTTAAAGACCTTGTTAAAGTTATTCAACAGGTATGCTTTTTTTATCTTATTATTCAGGAGATTTTTTTGTTATGTATTTTATCTTATTATTGTATTATTTTATTTTAGGAATCTTATACTTACCGAGATCCAATCACTGAGTTCTTGGAACATCTTTATGTCAATTTTGATTTTGAAGGCGCTAGACAGAAACTTCATGAGTGTCAAATGGTAGTGTTTTATGATTTCTTCCTCGTTGCCTGCTTAGATGAATTTGTTGAAAATGCCAGGCTTATGATTTTTGAAACATTCTGTCGAATTCACCAGTGCATCAGTATAGGGTATGTATATTTAAAAATGTAATTATATGAAGTATTATTGTTAACACTAGATTTACAAAAATTATTTATTTAGAAGGATAAGTTTTATGCATTTATAAAAAAAAAAAAATCATTATCATATTATGAATATAAGTAATTAATTACATATTTAAACTAATTTCACCTGATAATCATTCATTTTAATAATCAAATGGCATTTTTCCTTTTTAGTGTGGTAATCCTAGTTACCAGTAATTTATTTCGATTTGTGTCCTTTTAAAAGGAGAATCGAGTCAAAAATGGTAGTTCTCTTCCATTTTGAACCGTATCCTAGTTACAATAAATGTCAATTTTTAAGAATCCTTTCAACGAGAATGGCGAATTCAACTTAAAATAAAAAAAAATCAAATTAAAACAGTCCTTAAAATATAAAAATCGGGCATATCCTTTGAAATAGTAGAATTAGTCCTTTTCATGCGTTTACATAATCAATTTTACATTTATATTTTAATGTTTACATATAAATTAGGTAATAAATATAGCAAAATAATCTTTTTATGTACATAATGATATAATATACAAAATACTCGTAGTATATTATAATCAAAGGAATTAAAATAGACTAGTCCAAATCAGATGTGACTAACAAAATCTTTTGACATTTGTTTTTGAAAACATCAGCACTGTTGCTCAAGATTTCAGTGTTATTAGGCAACTCATTAGTGGTTCTCATCATATGTGGGATAGTTGCGTAATATAAATAATTAGTAGAGAGGTGTTCCTCAAAGAAAGCTTATTTGATGTAAACACAAAATAAAATATTCACGATCAGTTATGGCTTGTATAAAGATCAAAAATCTGGTGCACGCAACACATGATTTTCACTTACCTTTGTTATTGATATCAATTTGAGAATTATAAAACAAATTTAGAATAAAAAATAAATTATCAAAGAATTATTAATATTAGATTTTTAAAGAAACATATGTTTTATTAAATAATCTTTTATGTTATTATCTACGACTATCAGTTTATACGACAGTTAGTTTATCGGCTATTCATCACTATCCGTTAACTTTTACAGTAGTATGAATAAGATAATATTTTTTCTAAAATCTTTAGCATTCCAACGGTATATTACTGTTCTTAAGTTAAAAAACAAAAATTGCATTAAAAAAATATTTTTCCAGTTATCTTCTGTAGTTGGTTATCGAATTTGATCAACTTATATATTTACCTGGTTTTTTGATTTAATAATCAGATGATATGGTGAATTTCATAAAAACTACTAAATTAAAAGTACTTTAGAGGAAGAAATTTTGAAATATCGCCATTTAAGCCCTGTTAGACTATTTCAATAAGAATGAAACCACTGACAGCGGCATCCAGTAGCCAAGCAGTGAAACAATTGCATTAAAAAATATTTTTTCATTTTTCTCTTTTAGTTGGATATCGAATTCGTTCAACTTATATATTTACCTGTTTTTTTATCAATGGTAATATAATATGTTATGGTTATTTTTATAGAATATACAATATTAAAGGTACTTTAGAGGAAGACAATTTAGCCCCATTTAAGCTGCATTTAAGCCCCATCAGACTGTTTCAATCAGGATGAAACCTACATGATATTAAAGCCCATTAAATTTTACATCAATATTGAGAGTTCAATCAAAATCGTTAAAGCTGTTTTTGAAAAAATCGTAAAAAGGTGCTAAATGCGTGGAATAAAGTAGGACTTCCGGTCAGCCGATTATAGTGAAAAAGTTGTTGTAAGATCTCGGGTGTATAGTTATCTTAAATATAAAATTTCAGTTCCGTATGACTTTTCGTTTTTGCGCTAGAATTACCACACAGACCTTTTTTCGGGACTTGGTTATTTGGACTCAGAGGATCCTAAAACGTGTATTTCGATTGAAAACTGGAATTCGAAAATTTTCACAATTGCAATACTTTTCCTTACTATATATTTCATGTATAGGTAAGTGAAAGAAATAAAAAAGGAAACATTAACCTGCATATTTTAATGCAGTGGCTATTGTTTTTATTATAATTTAGGAAAAACATTATATGAATTAAAAATAATTGTTTTAATGTTTTCTTTTACAGGATGTTGGCTGAGAAACTTAACATGAACCCAGATGAAGCAGAATGCTGGATTGTGAATTTGATCAGAAACGCTCGCTTAGATGCTAAGATTGACTCGAAACTGGGCCATGTCGTCATGGGAACCCAACCCCTGTCACCTTACCAACAGCTGTTGGAGAAGGTTGATTCTCTGTCTGTGAGGTCCGAAGCCCTCCAAGCGCTCATAGAGAGGAAGCTAAAAGCTAAGAATCAAGATGTGAGTTTGTACTGAAAATCTGTTTGTCCGCTAGGATCTTTGTTGTGTTAATAAAAATCGTCTTTATTTTATTTATGAAAGTTTATGTAAATAAATAATTGTTAACTTTGATTTCTTCAATTTTTTAGTATATTTAGCTTAATATTTTAAAAAGGCTGTAATTATAGTACTCCAGAGAAATTAGGTCATATCAGTAAGTCCAGTAGATGTTTTTATGGTCTGCATTATAATTTTATAGCTGACTGTTTTTAAGATCAATGAAGGTAAGATTGAATAAACCTTTAATCCATCTATTGTTCATCTATGGCTCCGAGACATGGACATTGAGTAAGACAGATGAATTAGCTATTTAAAATCATGAGAGAAAAATCCTCAATTTACGTCAGTCTACAGTAAAATTCTGAAGGATCAAGAATGACGTCCGAAAGGACCGATAGATAATTGATAATATATATTGCAATATTCCTTTGACTGAAAAGTTGGTGGAGTCCATCCCCCCAAAACTGCTTCTAGAAGAAATTCATGAATCTTATCACAAACAATCCAGGAGTGGAACTGGATGGTGACTGAACACATGGTGCAAACTTATTCAGAAGGCCTTGACTTAATAATGAGTAGTTGCAGTGATAATAAATAGATTCTTATATTACAAATTAATATAATAAAAATATCGATTTAGTAGTTATAAGTATTTATTTAATGTTATCTACAGAGGAATAGTAGAAAGTAGGTATATTTTTAATTTCCTTATTCTGCCAGTATTGTCATCAGATCAACATTTTGATGTCCGCATTTATCAACAATTTTTTTTTCATTTGAGAGTCCCATCAGTCTATATAACCAATTTTTAAAATGTGCAATTAATTACCTTTATACATTATTATGGCAGTCATGAATCAATGCTTACTATATATTATATCACTTTTTTGATACCTAGCTTGAGTTTATTTATATTAGTTATGTTCCCTTCCACCTATTTCCCATACTAAACCTTTAATGCACAATAGGCGGTGAAATCGGTTTGAATGAACAGACCTAATATACATAAATGTAATTATAATATATATGAATACAACAATATAAAGTAATTATATCATTTAAAATTAAATAGTTAATAAGAAAACAAATCAAATTAAGTGTAATATAGAACAACAATTTTTGTTATTTCTTATATTTGATATTCTTGAGCATTATGAATTTTATGATAAACCTGAATGATCATGAAACTTTGTTTTTTCAGATGCGGTGGGGTACCCAAGCCGAACAATTCAGCTGAACACAGCCACTTCCATATAAAAGTGTAAAATAATAAATACATTTTTTTGTAATATAATTAAATATTTTCTATGTGAATTAATTTTCTTACATTGCCTTTATATTTCCTTAAAGTATTATTCCTAATCCTTTCCATATTGCCTATTTTCCTGAAAGTCTCCACCTCAATTTATCAAAGAATTAGTATATGTCTCTTTCTACGTCCAAATCTTGATGAAATTAACCTCAGAGTTTCATTCTTATGTGCCATGATACAACACACTGCTTAAAATTCATCCCAAAATGAAGAGATTCTAATATATTTATTATTATAAACTGAATAGTTTCTACCTACCTTCCTTTTTTATGTACATTTCAATAGGGTTTCTCAGTTGTTGACAATTTATCCTCTGCTCTTAAACAATATTGATTAGAAACTTTTCTGGACTTGGTTAGTTGAAAGTTTTGTGTGGGTATGGCACTGCCTTTCAAGCTCAAGACCTTATTACCCCAAGTGGCCTCAGGTTTTATTCTCTACACTATCAAGCCTTGACATATTCCCAGCAAAATTTTAAGCAATTCAGCCAATTTTGTGTCATGTCTGATTCTGTTTCCCATCATATATCCATCCATTTCCCAGATGGAGCAGTAATAAAACTGATGGCAGATAAAAGTTAATAAGTTAAAATGCTTCCAAATGACAACATCCATCCTGAAGATTGGATAAAAATTTTACATGACGTTAAACACATGTGTATTATTCATAAGAACATAATTTGCAAAATAATTAAATTCAGTTTCTACTGAGCTAAATTCTAAGGAAGTATGTTTTTCAAGTTTTCGGAGAATGAAATGTGTAGTTGGTCAATGAGAGAGCGATTTGACATTTAAAAATGTAAAGCTGAATTTAGTTACGGTGATATGTTAGAACGATATATAGATTCATGATTCATAAATTGAAAAGGCGAGACTAATTAGTTTTGTAGGCGATGGAATGTACTCTGCAACAAAAAGACAAACTGGCATGAAAAAAAAAATGGCAGAAGTTATTCAATTCAATTATCTCAACTAACTCAAATTCTACATTCAACGACTGAGAAATGAAGGAAAACCGCGAACAAAGAGACGGCTAGTAAGGTAGAATCGTCTCTTCTTTACTCACAAAGACATTTCTACCGATTTCAGCACAAAAAGAAAAATTAAATTAAATACCCTAAAATTTGATTATGTATTTATACTTCTATGGATATCTAGAAAAACCTGCGTGTTCAGCTGTTTTTGTATAACCTGTTGCTTAGTCTTTATTTGATTACAATAACATTGTTTTGGTTACAAACAATACAAATATAATATAAACAGAAGTTTATTTCTTTAATTCGTAGTCGTAGAAACGCATTTTCTCAAATTATAATCTCATCACGTTTTACTTGCTAGAGGTAATGAGTAAATGGTTGATGACATTTTAGATGTATGTAGTACCCTTTAGTATGTCATTATTGTTGACACTTTTTTTTGTCAAACTATTTGAATTTAGGATTTATAAGTAATATTTTTTCCATTAAAACTATTAAGTTTATATCTGTATATATTTGTTGGTAATTCTTGTAAATTATCATACTTTAGCACACAGTATTCTTTGGTACATATGGCAACAAATTAAATACTTGAAGACCATTAGGTGTAGAAGTCTTTGTTTAAAACTTATTTAAATATTATTTCATGGTATTTAGTCACATAATGATAAAAAATGCCTCTTATTGTGTGAATAATACAATGAATGATTATTAAAAGTATTGACTATCTTAGCAACCTTTGAACGAACCTAATGAAACAATATGTTTTATATGTATTTTCTAAAAGTAGTTAAGATTCTTGAAACATGTAAACTTTGGTGACAGTAGACTTCTTCAGAGGTAATTTGTGTGTTGAGTTTTTGTTGACAAACTTATTTAAATGTGTTGTTTTTTATGCATTAATTAGCAAAATTCTTCAAGGTTTTCGCTATTAGCTTGGAAAATATGAGATCAAATAGTTACATCCAAAATTAATTATCATATAAGTCAGAAAATACAACACTCCATCTCTAGGTTCTTCGGTAATGAAATATAAGATTCATGAAAAGTTAACTGTATTTTTCCATGCCATGCAAGTACTTATTTTTCTTGTGTATCATTTTAGTAATAGTTGATTACATTTTTTCCAAATATTTGCCTAAACAATAGATGTACTACTTATTGCCTTACTATATGGCCTTTCTGGTCTTTGAGAACCTACTATCAGTCTTGTGGGACTTCTTGTCCTCCAGGAATCGCAATAATTAGTTTGTAGAAGATTCATTGAACAGATTTGTGCAAGTTTCTATTGAAGTTTGACTTATAAATCAAATGTGCTTGACTTAAAATTACATGGTCTATTCAACCCATTCTTAACAATTCTCGCTTCATTTAAGTACCTTTCCTTGGCTTTGTATACGCATTTATAGTTCTGAAATTCTGGCTGATTTTAACTAGCATATTGACAATTGAGATGCTGATTTCCATAAGGTGCTAACGGAAATATTATATGAATTTGATATTTTGTCATATTTGTAAACTTTGTCGAGTTTTTTTTAAATCCGTGATGGGATTTCATCTAAAGAACACTTGAAGTCCCATAACTATTTTTAAAAGGTAGTTATAATGCATTTAATTTCATCACAAATTATACGTTCAATTCTTTCAAATTATACGTCTAAATTCCTAATTTTTTTTCCAGTAATGTAAATACAATGTTATTTATTAATACAGTAAAAAAAAAAAAGAGAGATTTTAATGAAAAAAGAATCAAATAAAATGGTTTAATAATAAATTTTCGAGATTTTGTATCTCGTAAAATTTTCCTGAATCCTGAATCCTGTAAAATTTTCTAGAACAGATATAGTACCTTTTGGAAACAAACATCTTCATTGTAGGGTAAGGTAAAACTTGAAACTTAGGTCATTTGTATTGATAAGTTTAAGAATAGCATAACACTACTAGTTCCTTGCAGTGAGAAGAATATGGATAGGAAATATTACTTCTTTTGTCATCAGTTTACTTATCTGTCCTCAATTATTTTATTAGTAATTTGTAACTGGAGTATCTTGCTGTTTATACAACATCATTAGAATACTGAAAATTAGAATGATTACCTGCTCTAGAAAAACTCTTTTTGGCTGTCAATGGACTTATTTATTAAATTTTAGTTTTTCAAAATTTCAAATTACTGTTGTTTTTACAAGAACTATAGGTAAACAAGTGAAGGAAGAAAGTTTTGATTCATATTGACTCAACAATAGCATCATAGTGAAATTTATATGAATTAATGCGTTAGTTTTCATTATTAAAATGATGTAAAAAAAATCAAAATATAAAAAGTAACAATTCAAGGTTAGTTCTGAAGTTATTCTAATAGCTTAGCAAACACCATTATGGTTCTCCTTAAGTTGTTTGCCTGTAGCTCTTCAGAAAAATTGAAAGTCTTGGGTGTCGCTATTTTATACAATTTTCTTTTAGGGATGATCGCTGGTGATGACTACGATTACCTCATAAAGTTTCTCTTCCTCGGTGACTCTGGTGTTGGAAAGACTAGCGTCCTGTATCAATATACCGATGGGGTCTTCAGTTCGAAATTCATTTCTACTGTTGGAATCGATTTTCGGGTTAAGAAAGTGGTAAATAAATTTTTTCAACTTTCCTTATTTGAAAATTTATATACCTCTAAAATTATTATTATATTATTAAATATTGAATAGTTTGTCATGTTTATACAATGAAGGATAAGATGAATATTTATAAAAAAAGTAAAAAATATTTATTATGAATCCAATTTTTCGACTTATTTTGTGGACTTGCATCAGGGCTTAACAATTAACAAGATACAATGTATAGGTTCGTATAGAGCATTTAATAAACCAATGAGTTGACTCATTTATAGAAAAAATAGTAATTTATAACCTAATATAGTTAAAGTTCTGATAGAAAAGACGAGATGAGATAAGAATCTTATTTTTTATATTACCTATAATATTGCTTCTTTTAATTTTTTTTCTCTACTTCTAGTTCTTCTGAAATATATGAATTTATAATCTATATTAATATTTCAACATAATTAATATGGTTGAATATGTTTATTTTGAAATATATCTCCCTTTTTTTGTTTGTTAAAGAATGCCATCAAAATTGATTAGTATGCTATGTACTAATAGCAACTCAGAAAAGTTGAGGTAGCCAATCCAATTGGGAATTTCTTTTTCTAGTTAAATATTTGTGTGTTATACATCAATTTGAAGGCGTTGATGACCTTGAGGTTTTACGCCTTAAAGCCTTAACAAACAACAGCAACATCAATTTGCGATCTACTTTCTTTCACTTACCATTGCTATTACTTTGGCATCTGTTGTTATCTTAATGTTTATTTACTAACATTAATTCAACCTTTTAACTTAAGTTAACTATTCTCATTTTTTATTTAAAACTTTTTCATGTGTGTTTCAAGTCTCTCTCTGTTTTCCTTCTTATTACTGTTTTTCACCTATCACCAAGCACATTTAATCCTTTTGGTTTTAAATTACTTCTTCATGACAATATTTGTTTATCTTTTCAAACCTTTACATTATATATTGGTACTTTTTATCTGTTGTCCTAACGACCAGCAATATAGGCGAAAAATTGGTTTCACAATGAATCTTCTTCTCTTCTAACTTCTTCATGGGAGCTACAACTCATCACTGAGCCTTGGCCTCCTCAATTAGCCTTAACCATTGGTCTCTCTCTCTCTTACAGCTGTCCTCCAGTTAGCTAGTCCAAGAAGAGCTTCACCATCTGCTTCGGGTCGATCCATGGGGTCCATCTATCCAGTGTAATCTGGGTCTTCCAACTCTTCTTTTTCTTTCTAAACGCCTCAGCATAATTTTTCTAGTTGGGCTACTCTCATCTATCCTGGCTACATGATCTGCCTATTTTAAGCGCTGTATTTTGATGAACCGGACTATGTCTGTATCATTATATATGGCAGCCAGTTTTGCATTACTTTGCCTTCTCCAATCGTTACCTGTGTGTACTGGCCCATAAATGTGACATAGTACTTTTCTTTCAAAGAGCAGCAGCTTACTTTCATCAGTTTTGGAGAAGCTCCACGTTTCCGCTCCATATGTGAGAACAGGACGAATCAGCGTCTTGTACAGAATCGCTTTTGTTTGCCTGGAGATTAAGCAGTTACTTAAATACCAACCTAGGCTAAAATAACATTTACCTGCCACCAGGATCCTCCCAGTTATTTCCTCTGACACATCGCTGTCGGCATTTACTTAGGAATCCAGATAAACAAATTGTTGGACCATTTCAATCTTGTAGTCACCTATCAAGATCTGTGGATGTAGTGCATTTGCCAGCAACCATATAATTGGTTTTAATCTCATTTATAGACAGTCCCATCTTCTATGCAGACTGTTTGAGAGCCACTATTATTTGTAGTCATTCATTGATTGCTAACTGAATCTTCTTATCCTGCATTGTATATTTACTGCTAACTGTTCAATATTTACTATAACATATATATATTAAATACAACTCAATATAAGTCAATTTTTACTTAGTTCAATTCTTCCAATATATTCATTGTTTTGCAAATAATGTTAAGGCCTACAAGATCCATGGAAAAACCAAGAGAATCTGCTTGCAGCTGTGGGATACTGCAGGCCAAGAAAGGTAATTTTGTTCATATATCTAACTAATTTAGAACTTAATATTTTCTTTTTGACTGATTGATGAAAATATTAAGCATGCTTTAGCTCACTGAGGGTACTCTTTGAATCGGGTAGCGTTTTAATTCCATAGGTATTTATATAGTATGTGTAAATTTCTCAAGAGAATATGAGAAAGAGTCAAAAACTTTGAATTTTAAATATATGTTATAAAATGTTCAAATTAAATATTTTATGAGGGTTTATTTCACATAATTTTTACCATGGTAAAATACTAAAGTTAGTAAAAACTAAAGTTAGGTTTTATATGTCTATTGAATAGAACAGAAGGATGACTTTCATATACAACAGAAGAATGACAATTCTGCGGTGTACAACATTCCGTTTTTTTACTAAATGCCCATTTATTACAATGTATGCTCAATGAATTGTACAAATAAGATGTTTTATTAGGATTTATTGAACATTAAATTTCATTTAAGAAACAATGCTTGAGTGAATTGTAAAGGTATAATAACTCTTATGAAAAGGGTTATCTAAAGGCTTAAAAAAAAAAAAAAATTTATTATCTTCTAGATCATGAAGATTTGTAGAGAAAATATTCTGAAATTTGAGTTGTTTTTAAAAAGTATGTATCTAATAAGCTTAGAACCGAGAAGGCATCTTGTTGAATGTCCAGTTTATTAATGCTTTTTACTTTAAGCTAGAATAGCTCTATTTTCTACAGTAGTTGATTAATATCGATTAACAAATTAATAATAATTTTCTGTGGTAATGTTCACCTATTAGAAATTCAAACACACTTAGATAGTTTATATTGATTAGGCATGAATTATTCACATTTAATAGATACTGCTTTGCCAAGGAATAGCTTGTTTGTGCTGGACTTAGTTGAAAATAGGAAAACAGCTGTATTAACGCAATATAACGATGCTTCTTTGCAGTAAAACGCAAAGCAAATAATAAATGAAGGAAATCGTTATCACTTTTAATCAAATTACGATAAGAAAAAAAAGTGATGCAGTATTAGGCAATTTATTGACATTAAGACAAATTGGAGGAACTGCAAGTTGTTAAATGTTGTTTTTGTAGAACTTATTAAATAGAATAAACTGTTTATGATTTCTATTAGGCTTCAAATCTCTGAACCATAAAGACTAAAATAAAATGGTGAGATTTTTTTTTTTCATATAGTAAAACCTTGATTACCTAAAGAATTGAAGTAAAGATTATGCAGCGTGTAAGGTACCTGATATGTGCTGAAGTGAGAAGTTCAAAAAGTTTTGTTCGAGATTATTAAAAAAAATATGGTGTATGTTTTTTGTATAATTTCATCTTAAGTGTGAAATATATTTGTAAATATAATGGTCTTTAAATAAGTTTGTAGTGTCATTCAAGCGAAAAATAATCAGCGAATCGAAACATTGTTTGCAAATAGTTTTGCGGGATTTTGGCTAGATGCTTAACAAGTCTTTTACAAGCGTCTAGAAACAACATGTCAATATCTTTTTTATGGATATCTCATAGCTTGATGAAAAAAAAAAAAAAGTCAGACCGCATTTCCGATTGCCATTTTCTTTTTAAACACTGTGCAATAACCCATTTTGAAAAATAACTTTTACTGGAGATAAAAAATGGTTCCTTTACAAAAATGTTTTAAGGAGAAAATCCTAGGGTAAAAGGATTTACCCACCATTAACAACTCCAAATGCAGGATCACGGTAATGCCTGTCTGTATGTTTCTTTATAAATATGACAACCATTATTAGTGTTTTGCTGGAATATTGTACCGCAATCACCTGACCTGTCCCCATCCCAACAGATTACCACTTATTTCACTCCCTGTAAAACTTCCTTAGTGGAATACAATTTGATTTGTTTGAGGACTGCTGAAACCATTCAGATGAGTTCATTACTCAAATATTGGAGAAGCTTTAGAAAGAAAGAATTAAAAAACTGCACGAAAGCAACATGTTATAAAAAGTAATGGTTTATACAATTTAATTTATTTACTAACATCTGAAGTTTTTATCGAAATCACCAATAAAAATGCTATGAACTTATTTTACAGGCCAGTACTATTACTATTTTGTTAAAATGTCTAAACTTTTGACTTATACTTTGTTAGGTATTTCCACTGCATTAAATAGTGTATTTAAACCTTTGAAAATCAAGTTATAACTTACATAATGTAATTATAGGCAATTTAAATTTGGATAATCGAGGTTTTGCTATATTTTTAAATTTTTTTTTATATTTATAACATACATTATTATTTCTTCTCTTCACAAGGAATATAAATAGTTGACTGTTGGAAGATAAGAGGAAAATAGTCTGGGTTGTGATCAATAAGAAAACTATGAAATAGTATAAACCAATGGCGTGTAAAAAAAAAAAAAAAAAAAAAAAAAAATATATATATAATATATATATATATATATATATATATATATATATGTATATAAAATACAATTTATGCGCAAAATATAATCCTTTGTTATCTACCATGATTAGTATGATCCCACGCTGATACCATTCTTTGGAATGGCTGTCAAAGAACTCTTGGACCACAATTTTGGCAAAATTATCAAATTTTTTCCCTTAAAGAAAATAGGCCATGTAAACCCATGGTGACTAATTAAAGGTAACGAGCTCGCTGACGCAGCAAACAGGCACTTGCGATCCTGGGCCGAGGTACCGCCACCATCATAAGCCATCCCCTCAAGTAGGAAGTAGCAGCCAGCTGGCACTCCATGTGGAATGAGAGCCTACCAAGCAAACTCAAAACTATTAAAAAATCTGTCAAACCTTGGGCCACATCTAGCTGATCGAACCGTCGAGAGGAAGTCATTATTGCTAGGCTTAGAATAGGACATAAGAATCTAACCCATGCCTACATCATCAGCAAACAGCCATCCCCCAAAATGCCAACACTGCAATAATATGCTCACGGTCAAACATATTTTCCAAGAATGCCCCTTTTACATTTCGAGTTTGACTACATTGGGACTTAATCCTGACATTTCAATTAGTCTAAGTGATGATATAGCCAAAATATCCAAAGTGCTTAATTTTTTAAATATAAATAACATATCAAATAAACTTTAGTACTTACTGTAATTAGTATTGTATATCTGCAATGAATATTAGTGATATTTTCTTTTTTTATATATAATTTTTATTTGTTAATTTTTTCTTTTCATTTCTTTGGAAATCTTTATTAATATTTATGTATTTTTCTTAAATTTATGACAATTATTTTATTTTATTATTTTTTCTCTGATTTTTTTTTTTATGTATACCTTTTCTTTTCTAATATTACCTTAGCGATTAAAGATGCACAGGCGTTGATGATCTTGAGATTTTACGCCTAAAAGCCCAAACAAACCCATGGTGAATATTTGGTGCATGGGGCCTGAGTTCGAACCAAAAAGTTCTTTGAACTTTTCTTTGGCTCGACAGTAAGTGTGAAGACTAGCATTATCTTTAATAAAACTCCTTTCCTGTTGTTTAAAGCAGGATAATGCTCGTAGAACTTTGCATACAATTTTTCGTTTTGTTTGCAGTAGGGTTCAAAATTCATAGAGTATCCATCAGGAACAAATTCATGAAGACTAGCACCTACGAAAATCAAAACAAAACTAAGCGTGGATTTTTTCCAAATTGTTCCAGTGCAGCAGAGTCCTTCCATGCCAAGTGGTCAAGAAAAACCTATGACTTCCTGCCCACCAGTATCTTTTAATAACTCTCCACTAGTCCCTGTCGAACAGATTCGATATCTAGGACAAACGACTGACTTGGAATCCTCATATAACACTGAAAAGACAAAGAACTGCTTGAAGTTTTTGGCTACTTCAACACTTACTAGACAAACGTTCAAACCTTACACTAAACCATAAATGACTCATTTACATGACTATTATAAGGCCAATCTGGACGTATGGAGTTGAGATTTGTGGCTCTACTAAACCATCTAATTCCTCTCAAATCCAATCCTTACAATCCAAAATTCTTTGTAAAATCTTCAATACTTCCTACTTTGTCACAAACAAACTCATCAATAATAACCTTAATGTTCCCTATGTTACTGATTTGGTCCGAACCAGATACCATTCCTTCCATGACAAACTCCATTCCCACTCTAATCCATTAGTTTCAATCCATTCTTCCTCTTAAATACCTGATAATCCTCTGAGGCATCTGAAAATAATGAGCCGGCCTCGAGAGCTTCTAGTTTAGAATATTTTTAGAGTGTTGCCGATGGGTAGCTTCTCTACAAGTCTATTTTCTTTTAGCCTATTTACTAGTTGTGTTATGTAATACAGTTGTACATATTAATAAATAATTTTTAAAAAAAGGGGTTAGCGAAAAAAATTTTAGGGAAGTATGTGTCAAAATGGGCCAAAGTTAATGACTATTTCATTGTTTTCTTTTTGACGACCACACCAACTATTCTCATCTAAAATTTCTGAACTTCATCAGATTTTTTCATTCTTCGACATAAACTGTAACCACACTGCACACTTTAATTATAGGCATCACTTGATCTCACCATAAACATTTCTCATATAGACTCTAGTAACAATGAATGTTTAGCACGCCTATATAATGAATGAGGACTGTTCTGATTTGACCTATTAGCCCTAACTAACACTGGCTGTAGATTTCGTAGCTTGACAACCTCCTTCTATCGCGAGTCGATGGGGTTTTTGCTCCTGTTCGACCTCACCAACGAACAGTCCTTTCTCGACGTTCGCGGGTGGCTCGAGCAGCTCAAAGTAAGTACTAATTATTTCTGTGTTGAAGTATATTTTGTTTCCTCTGCGTTTTTAATTTTCTTTCTTTTTTTTTTAATACTGATATCAAAATTTTTGCAATTTTATTTCCTGCTTTTTATTAGCAATGCTGTGTTTTATTGATTTTGCATATTTTCAATTATTATTTTGTTTGTTTTGGGGAAGTGTTTCATTTATTTCAGAATTTTTTTCTTTTAAATTTTTTTAGAAACTTGTATATTCCAATTGATTATTCATTATCTTTTAGCATTCTTTAATCACACTTAATATTTAGTTAACAGTTTGCATTTACTTATCAGATTATTATTTAATATTTAATATTAAATAGTTGATCGTGTAATAAATATGGAGGATGAGATATTTCAGGTGGCAGTAAAAAAAAAAAAAAAAGATTAGAAAATAGTGAAGAAATATTTAATAACTAACGTTTTTCAAGGGGATCACCCATAGCGTAGTGGCTAGCATAACAGCTTTCTATACCTAGGGCTGCGGGTTCAAACCTGCCCTGGGTGGCCCTAGGATTTTTAATGGTAGTAAAAAATCCTTAGTTATGCCATCCTTCGGAGGGGACGTTATAAGGTGGTCCCGAGCCTGTGCAATGTCAGGTACTCATTAAAGATCCCTATCCTAATAAAATCTGGATAGGTAAAATTTAGGACTCCCACTGTAGCATCGTCCAATTAGCCATAGTAGCATAAGAGTGACGTGAAAACGAATAAACAAACATTTCGATCCGCAATATGGGTTAATAAATAATTTTCACTATTTTTTAATTTTGTTGGCCATCACTTCCTTCATTTTATTTGAAATAATAGTTTATTTACTTGTATTGTTAGAAACAATTTATTTAATTCTTTTTTGATAAGCATCACCTTTCTTTTTGTGTAACTGTATGTATTAATATATGTATACTAGTGCTAAATTTGATCTTTTAATATAAACAATTATGAAAATCGTCTAGATATTTATTAAAAAAATTGTCGAAGTTGGTTTGGTTATATTCATACGATGTATTGGACTTAAATTACCCATTAGGGGCTGTTTATATTCTAAAAACATTTTAACTGTTAGACGCCTCATAATTTTTTTTTTTAAAGATGAGGTATTTGGAAGGGTAGCTGTTTTAAGAAATCACCGGTTTTAGATTCAACATTAATTAAATTAAAATTTAAAAAGAGACTTTTTGAAAGATTTAATTCACCCTATCAAAATGCTTAATATATCTTAAGTAATAGAAGAATTAAAATTGTATATAAATCATTAGAAAAAAATCCTGATCTTTACAACTTAAGAGACTTGGATTCAGTCAACAATAAAGGTCCGTACTGGTTCAAGACCGTGGACTGTGCAAGGTGGTAATTAGGTCGAGATCACTCTTAACCACATAGTTTTAGCAATTTTTGATTACCCACTTTATAAAGGCTGGGTGAGCTTCAGGAGGATTTCCATGAATAAATAAAAAAATTAATGAATAACAGAATAAATAATAATCCTATCCCAAATTTATATCTGATTACAACAAAATTAAAACTGTAATCCAATCTGAAACTACGATGAAAAAACAAAAAAGAAACTAATGCTGAAATAGATGGTGGAGATATGTTATTAATAAAATAAACTTGATGTCATTACTGCACCAAGTATAGAATCAAATACAGGTGCCATGGTTACTGGTATGGTAGGGAGGGGGTATGGTTACTCCTAGGGCGCAACATAACAACATATGGCTGTGAGAGCTGGACCTTAACCAAAGCAACCTAGAAAGCTCTGCTCAAGTTTGAATGGAGAATTTTATGACTCATTTTCAGAGGGGTCCAAGAAACACTGCAAAATTGGAGAAGGTGAACAAACATTGAAAGACATTGTTTAATGACCTGAATGTGAGCCGATTTGTCAGACTTGCAAGATTTGGCAGGACATATTGCAAGGATGGATAACGATTCACCCCTATGGTGTGAGTAATGGGTGAGACGTAATATGGAAAAAGGCAAGTGGGAAAACAACGTTTGTGCTGACTAGGTTGTGTGGCTGTCAATGTAAGAAGGCAGGTTGGTGTCAGGCAATCTATGCTTGAGCAGGCCAAGTCATAAATCATTTTGATGTTACACTATTCGATAATCATAATAATAACCAGTACCTGACAACACACTGGTTTAGGACTCTTCTCTTTAAAGGACGGCATAAGAAAGTATTTTTACTCACTCATGAGTACCTAATCACACGAAAAAATCCGCTTCAATGTAATCACTGTAAAGTGACTCTCATAGTGAATCATATTTTTGAGGACGGTCCACGGTGCAAGAGAGAAATTGAAAAATGTGGTGTACCATGCCAGGTCTCTGAGGCTTTGAGCAACAATGAAAGAACTATTAACAGTACCATCAAATTGATAAAGAATATTCGTTTGTTTCAGCAAATATAACTTGTCTTTTTTTTTTTTTTTTTTTCTTCAATATACAGTTTAACCTAAAATTTTATTTTGTTTATTTATTTTTTAAAATTATTATTATTCTCTATTTTATTATTTTTATTTTTTTCCTTTCTGTATTTTATTTGTTTACTATTATTTATTTATGTTATTATATTAATATTTTATTTTTTATTTATTATTACTATTATTATTATTTATTTTTTATCATTATTATTTATTTCATTTATTAATTATCTATGATATTATGTTAATATTCTATTTTATTTTTTAAATCTCTTATTTATTTATTTTAATATTTTATTTATTATTTCTTTTCTTCATTTCTTTCTGCTATCTTCATTTTGGTCAATAATTTTTTTTTTTTTTCTTGTTTTTGTAATGGTATGAGGGCAATAATAAATAACCATAATCAGTTTTCCCCTTTAAATTAAAACAGCAACAAATTATTTTTTACTCTCTTTAAAAAATCCTAAGGCCATTTGTAGTTTATGGTATGGTGACACGTTGCCAGGCTCTTAGTGTCTCTTCTGTCTAATTATATACTCTGTGAAGTACTAATTTAAGAATATTTTAATTTTTTATTTATTTATAAATAAATAGGATAAAATTATTTAGATTTTCTTTTTGTGTAGCGTAATTTTATCCTAGATATCGAGTTCTCTATATATTTGAAGACGAGTGTGGAACGGCTTGATGGACAAGACCGTCCCTTTTAGTACTAAAGGTTCATGGTTTGTATGCTACCTTTAGATCATATTCCTTCGATAAAATATTTCTGTTTCAGTCAGCTTGAAAAACTTACCGATACCCCGTTTTAGTAAAATGCATGTTAGTTTTCGAGATAGACATTGATCTTATATATTTTGAACCTTTTGCTTCTTGAGAAGTAGCTTTACCCCACATTTTAAATTCTTCCTTGACAGAATAATATTTCCATATTTTGTATACAGATAGCGAGTAGTATCTGAATAATCTTAATATATTTTTTTTTAAATATTTGCTTGATAGCACAAAACATTCACTACTATACATTTGACTCTATCTATTTGAAGATTGGAAATGTTTAAAAAATAGCACACAACTTTTTTCTTTTTTTTTTAAATTAAACAAAAATAATATTTGTATTTAATAGTGTTGTAATGTCAATACAATTAATATTAGAATAGTGGAAAAATATTTAACTATAGAAATAGTCGCTGAATTTGGTAATGAAAAAAAAGTAATATAACTTTTTATGTGTCAAAATTTTGTCCTTCATCAGTGTTAAAATAGAGTTATTGTCTGTGGATACTCTGCAACAGCTGCACTGATTATGAACTAAATATTTAATCAGAATGTTTGTTCACATTAAAATTAAAAAAATGAAATAAATAAATGAATCTGCTCCTCCTGTGATATCGTTTTCAGTACATACAGACTGTTTATAAACCGTGTGACCATGGCCATGATTATGTCTAGTTCTTAGTCATGCTCAGCTGCCAAGTTTTTAGTGCTAAGGTAACCTACCCTGGCTGGAATAACAAAATAAATAATTATCGTTCAAATATTTTTAAAATATTTGTTTCAGATTAGCTAACGCTCATTAAAATTTTATAATACTTGTATGTTAATTTTAGATTCTATAAACATATCTTTATTTTGGAAACAATGATTTTAAGGACTCTTTTACCACTTTCTAAATAACCCTAATTTTTTTAACGAATAAAATATGTACATTTAAGCTCATTATTGAAAAGTAACTGTGAATATGGACTTGAGTTTAAGAAGTGTTTATTTTAATGATTTTTACTACAAGTATAACAAACTTTTCATGTTTAAGTGCTTTAATAGAAATTATTTTGGGAAAAATGTTTTAATACATTATTTTGTACATAATTTGTGTTATATTATTTTTTATATATTTATTCTGCAATTATTTATTTTGCTTCTGTGGCGTTAGTTAATTTATTAAGTTAAGCTTTATTCAGCCTGTGCTTTTATATTTGTTTTGTAAAACTTCTTATCAATCTGTAATTTATGGATTACAGTTGTTTTCTTATTTATTTTTAAATTTAAGTAATGAATTCATCATCATTGATATTTAAATTTACATGTACTTCATCTTTATTCTTTCATTTAATTTAATTATATTCATTTTTATATGAAGTTTCGATTTTATTAATATTTTGATGTATGATGATATTAACAAGTTCAGTGCGGAAGGAGAAATCCGTAATTATCCACAAATGCAACATGGGGTCAATTGACCCCGTGCAGTAACTATCCACAAGTGCATTGCGGAGTCAATCGGCCCCATATTCTTTCCTTACTTTAAATGTATTCAGCCTCCTGAAAATTGAATAATTTAGGCAAAATCATTCGTTTTCCGACTCCATAGGTTTAGGTGAGTATAACATGGCAGCAGGGCATTAATTGATTCATTCAAAAGTTCATGAACATCATGGAAGTTGTATTTATAATTTTTTTCTTTTTTAATCAAAAACTTTTTCACTTCATAAAATTAAATTTTAATTTTTTTGTGAGGCCCAGTCTTCGTACCATCCCTTAAACATAACCTTTTTCATATTTAAGAAAAAAAAAAAATAGAGGCTCCCCTCCCCTCATCATCGAGTGACTTATCATTTTCCATCATCTTTCCTGAAGAATAACCCCAACTTTTTACCCCGTTCTATTTTTTTTATGAGAATATGCGAGATTATTGAAGTTTAAAACATATAGAAATTATTAGTTTCAACTCTTGGAAAGGTCCAAAGCTGAAAAAAGGTTAGAGCATTTTTGAAAGTTTACCTCTTACACGCTCAGCAATAGTGGAAAGTTAGATACGGGGTTGATCTCCTATGGCACTGAACGTGTTAATAATAATTTGGTTAAAATTAGGCTGTGTGAGGTTTCTGTGGAAATAGACAAAAAATGAGAGAATATGCTCATCACTTATTTTACATCAAATAAAACTAAATTGTTTGGTTGGTCCATTAATGTGAGTTTAGTTATACCTTTAAAACACCTTCTTACTTACTTTTTTTTTATATTATTATTACTTTATAACCCTAAACTCTGCTTTTCAGCAAAAACTTAAGAGTCTAAAAATTTAATGTTTTTAATGATGTTACAGAAGTATTGACTGACCATACAAACCAATCATACTTTTTTTCATGCCAAATAAAGTCATCAAAACTCATCTACATTCTTGCATTTATTTCCAGGAAAATCTTTATTTTACTGGCTTAATTTACTAATTATATATATATATTTAGGATAGTAATAATTTTTATTAAAATTTTCAAAATGGTTATTATAGATTTAAATCATTTGAAATAAATAAACAATTAAAAATTGTATTCATAAGTATAACATATAAATGGTTGTTAACATAATTTGTGAACCTAACATACTTTTATCAGATAATAGTTTGAAAAAATTTATAAGTATAATTTTTTGTATTATGCTGAATTGTATCTACTTTTAAATAGCATCTATAAGTTAAAACTACATCGGTTAATGTGTATATTGAACATTACTCTGATTCAACAGGTTCATGCCTATTGCGAGATGCCCGACATAGTTCTTTGTGGAAACAAAGCTGACCTTGAAGAGAAACGAGTTATCAGCCCGGGCAGGGCTAGGGAAGCTGCAAAACAATTAGGGTAAGTGATAGGATAAGGAATGTATTGGTTCAACTCATGTTAAATTAATATTACTTATAATAAAATTAAACAGCTAATCTTGAATAATTATCAGGAAATATATAGCCTATTTATTGACAAGTAATCTTGGAGGCTTTAGGAGGAATATCCTTCAGAACTCTACCTACTCTTCCTATGAAATCCAGAAATCTTTCCAAAGATAGGTAGAAAGGAAGAGAACGCCATTTAAGTAGCCATCTGTCTTTATAAAAGAGAGAGAATTGTAGTATTTCATGAGTGGTTCATCCCATGTTTAACCTCTTCCTAATTAAATCATACTTTTAGTACTCTACCTGTATGTGATTCCACATCTTGAACAGTTAGGGGCTTATATTACAAAGTTAAACTTCTTTGCCGCAAATTTTCCTCATTAATGATTAAAATATAGATATAAATTTGAGAACTCGCAATAACATATCCTGAGAAGACACAAGACTACTTCCTGCTGCTGGTCATCCAGTTCATAATATTATCTTTTACCTACAGTAGTTTTTAAGTACTAAACGTAAAAATAAGTTATAGTTTATTTAAATGTTTATAGTTAATTTAAAATTTACTTGATCACTCTATTCTTTTCCAAACTACAGTCTTTATCCTTTTTCAATAAAACTATTCATTGGTTTAAATCATTCCTTTCTAATGGGACTCAAACTGACACCATTCCTAACTATCTTCCTTCCTTCCTCCACTATCTTCCTTCCTTGCCCTTTCGGCAAGTGTGGCCCAGGCTTCAGGAATATCTTCTCTCCTTTTTAATTCCCTCCTCAGGTCCAATACTACATACTATCTTGCCTTGATGGCTATACAGGGGTTTCTCTGGCCAGGGGGTAAGAGCAGAGGACAAATGCCAAGATTAAAGCCCTCCAGCACTGAGACTTAAATTCGTAATTATTTGGTTTCACAAGGTTTGGTCATCTGTAGTAGCTAGGCAACACCTATTCAAAGCAACACCCATTAACTCACTCAGCCACCCTGCCACCCCATCCCCCCCCAAAAAAAAAGATAAAGCGAATCATGAATATATTTCCGATCATGAACATACGATTCCCACCGGATCTATCTCAGCGAGGAGATGTCTCCGATGAACAGGCGTTTGTATTGGCTCGCTAGACAGAAGAGGTCGGAGAAAAAAATAAAATATGTTTGGTTCGCTGGCGGTAGAGTGCGCGAAAGGACGATGGCCACCCGGTCATATTTATCGACAAAGCCCAGGATTTGGACGTCTTCGACTGACTTCTAGGCTCCCGTCTACCCACTGGCTCTGAACTGGAAATGATTTCGCCATCTGTCTTACACCTTTTTTCTCGATACAGGCATATATATTTAATAATTTTCTTTTTGCCAAGTTTATTTCGTTTTTATATATTTACGGATATGAATTTTATTTCTTATGTTTTTCTCCTAATAGTAGTTATATTATTTTTATTTCAATTTTTTGTTGACTTATCACTTAGTGACTCTAGCGTCTTCCCTTCACATTCTATTTCCTTTCTCACATGTCTAATGTCCTGACAGCCTGTCATGTCAACGCCCAGTCCTTACCTGCCCATTTTGACGAATTCCTTCAATATTTTACCAACAATTTTTACCACATTATCGCAGTATCCGAAACATGGCTAAAGCCCTACATTCCTTCCTCTTCTGTTTCCCTCCCTAATTACTCTTTTATCCACCATGACCGGATTGGCCGGACTGGCGGAGGTGTCGGACTTTATATCCATAATAGCCTGAAATCCCGAGTCCTAGATGTCTCTTTCAATTCCGATTCTCCTCACATCGAATTCCTTTTCGTCGAAATCTCCTACAATACTAACCCTCTCTTCTATGCTGTGGTGTACCGACCCCCTTTAGTACCTTTTGATTCATCCCTTGAATCTATCCTATACAACCACATTCCCCTATATGACAATATCATAATATGCGGTGATTTTAACACCAACCTCCTTTCTGACTCCATTGATAGAAATTACCTGGTTAACCTTTTCTTCTCTCTTCACCTGTTCATTGTTCCATATGCTCCAACTCATCACACTCACCATTCCGACACCTGGCTTGATCTAAATATCATTGTTTCCGCGCAAAACCTTCTTTCCACTTCTCAACTGCATGTTCCGTTCCTATCATCTCACGATCTTATCCAAATTTCATACAATTTCCAAACATCAGCGTTCCTTCCCAAAACGTCAACTTTCCGAAACTTAGATAATCTCACCCGAGAAAATATTGCACCCGACTTAGAATCCATGAATTGGAACAAAATCTATACCTGTTCGACCATTGATTCAATGGTTGACATTCTCACTTCCAATCTCCTCAGTATCCTAGACAAACATGCTCCACTCAAAACCCGTACCTTCCGACCCCGTCCCGCTCCTTGGATGAATCCAGAAATAAAAGAATTACAAAAGAGGCGTGAGGCAGCCCGCAGACGCTTTAGACGTACAAGACTAACAGAGGACTATCAAGCGTACAGGGCACTCCGCAATCTGACTCAAGCGACAATCAGACAGGCAAAAACAGACTACTTTCACGCAGCCTTCTCCTCCACCCCCGATTCCAAGTCAAAATGGCAACTCCTTCGCAAATTATCACTCTGCAAATCATATTCCTCACCAGTCTTTCAAGTCTCACCCGATGAATTAAATTCTTATTTCTCATCCATCTCCTCTGATAATTCTACACCTTCTCCTCCCAAGTTTTCAACAATCCCATCATTTAACCCTGATAATTTTTATTTTTCCCATATCTCACCAACTGACCTTATATCCTCTATCATGAAATCCCATACCAGCTCGATAGGATTTGATGGAATACCTGTCAAATTACTAAAATTATGCCTTCCGATATCCTACCAATTCTTCTCTTTATATACAATTTTTCCCTTCAAAATTCCGTATTCCCTAATACTTGGAAAAAAGCGTTAGTTCATCCTATAAATCAAACCTCAAATCCTACATCCCCTAAAGACTATCGCCCAATTTCCATTTTATCTAACCTTTCCAAACCTTTAGAAAGAATAGTCCAGTCACAATTGTCTAACTTCCTCGAAAAATCCAAACTTCTTGATCCTCTTCAATCTGGTTTTCGACCCGGCTTTTCCACTCAATCGGCTCTACTCAAAATCACTAGCGACATACATACCGCCATTGACGAAAAGAAACTGACAATACTAATTCTTCTGGACTTCTCAAAAGCTTTTGACTCTCTTGATCACTCTATCCTCTTTTCCAAACTACGGTCTTTATCCTTTTCCAATAGCTCTATTCATTGGTTTAAATCATTTCTCTCTAATAGGACTCAAGCCGTCACCATCCCTAACCATCCTATATCTTCCTTCCTTGCCCTTTCGGCTGGTGTGGCCCAGGGTTCCAGCATATCTCCGATCCTTTTTAATTTCTATATCAATGATCTTCCCAATTCCATCCATCACTGCTCCCATCACTTATACGCTGATGATTTCCAGATCTACTTATCCTCCTCTCCCTCCGAGTCTCATGTAGCATTTGCCAATATTCAGGCAGACCTGGATAGAATCTGTGCCTGGGCAACCCTGAATAAACTTAGGCTAAATGCTATGAAAACTAAGGCGATTCTTATAGGTTCCAATTCCCTCCTCAGATCCCATACTACATTTCCGAGTCTAACCCTAACTGATCAGCCAATCACCTTCACTTCCTCTGTCAAAAACCTCGGTATTACCATTGACCAAACCCTTTCCTGGAAACCCCATATTGCCCAAATCTCCCGAAGAACAATAAGTACCCTCAAATTTTTCCATCGCTCCCGCCATTTTCTTCCACTATCCACCCGTAAGCTCCTTGTATCCTAACTTATTTTCCCCCACTTTGACTACTGCTGCGGGGTATATGGTGGCCTCTCGACTGTGCTCGAGGACAGGCTAAAGCGAATTATGAATACATTTTTAAGATTTGTCCTTGGCACACCGAGGAGGTCTCATATGACCCATTTATACAGTGAGTTAAAGTGGCTCCTTCCCTCAAACCGCAGACAATATTTCCTTGGATCATTCCTTTACCAAACTATCAACTCCCAGCTACCTCCCTATATCCACAAACTTCTGCAATTTAAATCGTCCGTCAGCTCGCTCCAAACAAGATCGCGCCATTCTGACCTTTATATTCCTGCCCACAGAACAACAAGTTTTGAACATTCCTTTCTTGTCCGCTCTACTACTCTCTGGAATTCTCTACCTACTCAAATCCGCCATGCTTCTTCCCTAACATCATTCAAGTCCCAGCTGTTCGAGTACCTATTGTCATCTCAAAGAGACGCTCCACAAGCCTGAGTTTTCAAATCAAATATCTATTCAAAAAGAAAATTTATTATTTATTGTTCATGATTCTGTATCGATCAATTATTATGAATCAGTTTCAATGTTAAGTTTTGTTCAACAAATCAGAAGTTATTCATTTATTTTACTCTTTTAGTTATTTTACTCTTTTGTTTTATTGTATCCTACTTTTCTTCTTAAAGCTTTGTAAATAAAAATTAATTATAATCCTTTGGTCTTGTGGCCAGAAACATTGTATATATTAATTGTACATATCACATTGTTCTTAAGGGACCCAGTCCCAGAATAAAAATTATTTTTCTATTCTATTCTATTCTATTTTTAAGATTTGTCCTCTGTACACTGAAGAGGTCTCATATGACCCATTTATACGGCAAGTGGCTCCTTCCCTCTACCCTCATACAATATTTCCTGGGATCATACATCTACCGAACCATTACTTCCCAGCTCCTTCTCTACATCCACAGTCTTCTGCAATTTAAATCGTCAATCCACTCCCTCAAAACAAGGTCGCTCCAATCTGATCTTTACATTCCTACCCATAGAACAAAAACTTTTGATCATTCCTTTCTTGTCCGCTCTACTACTCTCTGGAATTCCCTACCTATTCATATCCACCATGCTTCTTTTCTATCATTGTTCAAGTCCCAATTGTCTTCCAAAACAGTTTGAATGATAAAAAGTTATCATTTATTTTTCATATTTAACATAGTTTATAAATTGATTTATAGTTTTAGTTTTGTCTGACATTTATCTATCAGAAGTTATTTATTTATTTTACGCTTTGTTATATTGTAAACGGTAATCTTTTTTTGTCCTCCCATATCATTGTAAATGAGAATTAATTATAAACATTAGGTCTTTTGGCCAGACACAATGTATATCAATTGTATATTAATCGTATGTATCAGTTGTTCTTAAGGGACCCTGTCCCTGAATAATTTTTTTTTCTATTCTATTCTATCCCATTCTAAATATAAAACTAATAATAATAATAATAATCTTTAGATAATTTTAATTTTAATTGATCTGATCAGTTTGTATATAACTACTTTTACAGTATCCCATATCTTGAAACCAGCGCCATGACGGGCCAGAACGTGTCTACATCGATTGAACTCCTCTTGGACCTGGTGATGGCTCGCATGGAGGCGATCGTGGACAGGGCTCTGCAGCCTAACAATGATGATGATACTGTCGATCTTGTCGAGCCCAAAAAGCAGAGTCGCTCCAAATGTTCCTGCTAGTAGTCTCTGATCGTTAAAAGATTTAGCATTTAATGTTTTTGGGTGTGCAAAATAGAAAGGTTTTCTCAATGCGGTAGTTGTAATTTTAAAAGCTAAGTGATTTATATAAATTAAAATGACTGTTCATATTTAACATTATATTTGTTTTATCCTCCTAAATGGAATAATGACTTAATATTATTTAACTGTTATGATCAGGAAAAGATTCAGGTTACATAAAAACATGTGCCAATAATCAACAATTTATTTATCCCCTTTAAAATACATAATTTATTTTGCCTTATTTTTTGGACGTGAAGCGGCCTTATAGACCAGGCAAATATCATTTCCTCCCAACTTTGCCCACATATTCCTCTCTCTTCCTCTCCCCCACCTCTTCTTTCTTCCTCACTCCATACTCTTCCCTCTTCTCACCTCATTGTCGCCCACAAGGACCTTCATCTTCCCTAATTTTTCCCTATATCCATCTCTATTGAGACAATCCTGATTTAAGATTCCCAATGTCACCATTTCTTTCTTTATCTGCTGAATGTCCCTTTTATATTCCCACGTTTTCCCAAAGATATCCTTACTTATTCTGCTCAGGTTCAACCTTACCATATGACTAGAAATGCAGCCTCCTTAACCTTATGTCCGTTTCCAGGTCATCCATTTCTTTGTATAATTCTCTGGTGTGCCTCAGTCTATATCCGGTAACTTTACTGGCACATAAATCCTCCTCTAGATCTTCCTCTCAATTCCCAAAAGTTTCCTTAAGCTAGGAAGAGAAGTGGTCTCCATTCCATACACAATAACCGGTTTGACAACGGTGTTATAGTGTCTTTTTTTTGCTCTTATAGAAAGACCCTTTTTACAGAATAGGCTACGGGTGGCAAAGCTTGCTTGGTGCTATTTGCCTTATTTTATAGTTAATAGTTGTTGTTTTTTTTTGCATTTTCGTTTACACTGATTTAGTGCCTTGCTTTAGAAAGAATTTAAATACAGTTGGGTTCTAATTCAACTTAACTGTTTTCCCCAATAAATTAATTACTTGCCCAGAAATATAATCAAAAAGTTTTTATTCAGGTAGGAAATTAAACTTAAATGAGTATTTTTGGTATTAGCGGATTGTAATATAAATCATGAATGACTGAATTTCGAGTAGAAAGCTCTTCAAAAAGCGTATATTTTCCATTTACTAATATTTTGATTCTCATTAGCTTTTATTTGTCCTAAAATTTCATAATTTTATCAGTTATGTACCGTGATGTTTGAATCTCAAAAGTACTGTTAATAGGAAGGCCTATATTTCTCAATTATCTGATGGAACAACAAAATTTTATAATATTTTGCCTATTTTTATTAATTTTCGCTGAAAATGTGCCGAGGGAGCTGAGAATCTATGCATAGGAATATGAATAAATATTTAACAGTAGATGTTCTAAAAAATAAAGGCGATCAAATCATTAGTTGGTTTTATTATATAAAACTGGTTGCTCAAACTTAATTGTGAAACTAATGAAGTTGTTCCTACCATTAAAAGGTTGTTTACAAACATTGACACCTAAATGTACCTATATATTAAAGAGAAATAAACAATAATATGAACTATAATTAAAGAGAAATAAATTAATTATGATTTTTTATAAAGAATATAAGTTATAAAGTACTCAGTATTAAATGGATCTTCGATGCATTTTTTATATGACTTAATTATGTTGTACTAACCAGTAGAGGATCCAAAATGTGTCTCCCCTGATTTTGATGAAATGTTTTTAGGTAAAACTGGAAATTTACACGTTCATGCCAGTGCCAATTTTCAATGTCTGCTCTGAGTCACTCGAATTTATGCCTCGTTTCATCGATTATTGCCTGTTCAGACCTGTATATGAGTTGTGCCTTTGCTAATAGTCCAGTTCGTGCTTATTTTGAAAATTTTGTTATTCGTGCGATTTCTTTATCTTAAGCTCAGATTTCTGCCAGTAAGTATAACTCCAAAGGCAGTTAAAATGTTTTATTATTTTGCCCTTATAAATAATAGATAACATGGATATGGAAATCCCAGTAAGTACACAAGTATAAGATAATACAAGTACAAGTGGGTATAAGATAATATTTTTTCTAAAATCTTTCTCTTTTCAAAGGTATATTATACGTCTGTATTACTGTTAATATTATTAAACAACCAAAATTTACATTAAAAAATATTTTTGCTTTTTTCTCCTATAGTTGGTCATCAAATTTGTTCAACTTGTATATTTAGCTGTTCTTCATCAATGTTAATAAGTTTTTTCAAATGTACAAAATTAAAGGTACTTTAACAGGAGAAAATACAAGACAGACTAATGCGGGCCACTGGTGGTACGATTAAACATGTTAAACAATTAGATTCAGCAAAATATTATGGGCCTACGCTCCCCAGGAATCGCATTAAAAACTGGAAAGTTGCCCTAAAAAAACATTTTATTTAATATCTCTAGTTATAGTGAAGGTAGAAAAATAAGTTTAGTGTCAAAATTATTCTATTTCAACGCAAAATAATTTTTAAAATAACCCATTAAGATATATAACTTTTATGCTGTGTAATAACCCTTAAAATACAAATTATTTCGTCAAAACTGTCCTTTTAATAAGGTTTATCAAAAACTCTGCTCAGATTAACATTCATTTTTAGGAGAGAGGAATAAAGTTGTTAAGAAACTTTTTTAAAGTACTGTTTTGACGAGATTATTTATTTTTTTAGGGTTATTACCAAGCATAAAACTTGAATATTTTAATGGCTTATTTTTTTTATTATTCTGTTTTGAAATAGGATAATTTTGACACCAAACTTATTTAAAACTGCCTTCACTATGACCAGAGGTATTAAATAATATGTGTTTTTTTGGGGGGGCACAAACTTTCCAACTTCTTTATGTGATTTTATGGGGAGAATTGGTCCCTAATATTTTGCTGAGTCTAATGGTTTAATGTCTAGTCTTACCTGTAAAAAACTCATCAAAATTGGAGAGAAGCAATTGGGATTCTCTTCTTGTAAGTGTTTGAAGTATAACAAAAGTTTTCTGAATGTTTCTTCCATTTTAAAAACTAATTTGTATTGACTTAAGAAGATGTAATGATCACTGTTGTTGTGGAAAGATTTTTTAACATGATGGCACTAAAATAAACTGGAAACATGGCCTAATTAATTTTTTTAAAAATATGTTTCAGTTTTTTGACTTTATAAAAAATATTTCACCAGTGTACCACATTATTATTAAATTTATTCCATTTAATGAATAACATTTATTTTTAATAATGCTATTGTCAGCTAGAGGACCAAACTTGATTGTTTTAGAAACATATAAAATAATGATTTTATGGGAATTAATATATGGCAGATATGAATGAGAATTGTATTTTTCTCCTATGATACAACTATTTGGTGCCTTCTCCTTTTACTCAAATTTTTTATAAACACCATTTTAAACAAAACATTACATAATTCTAACTTAAATTTCACTTGATATTGACTTGTAAAGTATTATAAATTTTCATAATCAACAAAGAAGATTATGTTGTATAACACAAAAATATTCAATAAAGATATATTTTCCATTAAGATAAAATTGTTAAATTTGATAAAAGTTTACATATTTGTATTTATTCTTTTATTTAGTAGTAGTTTTATCTTGAAGAAAGCTCATCATATTAAATATTTTTATGTATTTCCTTTCTAATTTGCACGCAGTTCTATAGGGTGCCTGTATACTGGAGAGAAAAAATTTAGTTAACAAACCTTGTCTTTTTATTATTAATACTATTTATTCATTTACTTTTAATATTATTTTATAGTACCGTGTCTAAGGTTTAAATAGGATAGAAATCTTTAACGAGTACCTCACATTGCACAGGCTCGGAACCACTATTTTACATCCGCAACGAAGGATGGCATAACCAATGAGTTTTTGCTCCCCTTAAAAAAACCTTTGGTCTATCTTCTGGTTTTGAACACGTGACCTTCGACATAGAAGGCTGTTATACTAGCTATCATTAGTTTCTGAAGGCATCTATAAATTTATTTGCCATTAAAGTTTGTTGAAATCTACTTTATTTTTGACATTTATTTCAGAAGAACCAATCCATACCTCACCATAAACCTGCCTTTTTCCATAGTAAATTTTTAATAAAAGTCTTTTATAGATCTTTTTATAATATATTTTTATTCTTATATTTGTTTATATACTGTATTTTTATTCTTAATTCTGTTACATACAATTCTATGTAGTAATCTTCAGTGTACATGTACCTTGTGTGATTTTTAGGAAAGTTTATGTCATGTTATGGAAAAATATATAAAAGACCAAATTAGAAAAGTATTTATGTAGTTATTGAAAAGACACTAGCCATTAAAATAGTTTGACTTTGTGATCATATGGCCTCTTAACTGGCTCTTTGTTTGTTATTTTAAGTAAAAATCATATAATGAAAAACTTGTAAATTTATTTTTTCATAAAGAGTACATCTGGATATGTGAAGTATATATATTATTGTCTGTTAAATAAATATTAAATATGATAAAAACTGTTGTATAATGTGTGTTAATATCCTCCACTCCACTTTTATTCCATTATTTAAGATAAAAGGTTTGTATTCTCATTAAATTTATTTTAAGTTAAAAAAAAAAATATATGTATGACGCATACAACACACGTATTTCACTTATCTCTGTTGCTAAAACCAATTTAAGAATTTTCAAATATAGTTAGACATGAAATATATTGGTTATTGAAAGTAAAAAAGTTAAAAGAGTTATTTAAATTGTTTCAATAATAGCATACATGTGTTTTATTAAATAATCTATTATATCTATCAGGGTCTTATTTTTAAATTAAAACCCATTCTTCCAAGCACATATTATTTAGTTTTACAATCTTTTCTCTGTGACCCATTCTTCTCTTTCTGACAGGGTATAGAGAACTCATCAATCAAAAAATCTCTGCAGGGGTTCCTCAAGGTTCTATCCTGGTTCCACTTCTGTACTTATTATACACATACGACGTACCAATAAACAAAAGGATCCTAACTGTGACATATGCGGACAACACTGGAGTTATAAAGAGAAACACAGGCCAGTATGACTTTATAACACCACTTGGACAATTATAAAACTGGTGTAAGAAATTATAATTAAAAAGTAACCATGACAAGTCACTACATGTTACATTTATTCTTAGATGTGGAACCTGCTCTCCAGTTTACATGGATAATAATCACTCAATACCACAATCAAACAAAGTAACATACTTGGGACAAATCTTTGACAAAATACTGACAAGTGGGCCACACTTCAAGACAAAACATAAAATTTACAAAACTTAAAACATAGACACTCTAAATTACCCATCAGACAGAACTTAATGTATATACTCGTACTTATTTGCTAAAATCTATATGTACTTACACTTGCCAAATTTACGTACCAGCTAAAAAGACACACATTCAAAAAACATATACCTTTCAATCTAAATTTTTAAGACTAGCAACGAACTCACCACCATATGTTTCAAACGATACTCTCCATACCGACTACAAAAAACCACATTTGATTGACTTACAAATGATTTCAAGACAAACTACATGGACACATTAATAAATTTGTTAAAAAAATGGCTTAAAATGACATCCCTGATATACAGTGAGGGAACAAATTATTTGCACATCATGTTTTTATGAATAAATGAGTTAAAAGAAACAAAAAACTTCACGTTCCTTATCAAAAATGAAAAGTACATTTATTAAAAACTGAGAAAAACCTATTGTTAAAAAAATGACAACACTTCACAATGAAATAAAAAAAAATTAAAACAATAAAAGTGCTTGGAAAAAAGTATTTGCACACTTGGTCTACTATGACTCACAAACTCTGTTTAGTTTTGCATTAATCCGGGATCAGTATTATTTCCAGCAGAACAACGATCCAAAACATACTGCGAGGAGAACCAAGGAGTGGTTAATATTCAATGTTCTAAGACAGCTCCACACTCCTCCTCAGGCACCAGATATAAATATAATTGAAAATTTATGGCACACCCTTGACCAAAATTTAAGAAAACACCTTATCACTAGTGCACATCACCTTAAACAACTTCTTGTTCAAGAATGGGAACAAATAAACCTAGATTTAATTAAAAACCTGGTACATTCAGTGCCTAGACGTCTACAAGCAATTATTGACGCAAATGGCCTATTTACAAAATATTAAAATTGCGTTTTTACTTGTAAATGTGGAAGTGTGCAAATACTTTTTTCCAAGCACTTGTATTGTTTTAATTTTTTATTCCATTATGAAGTGTTGTCATTTTTTTTACAAAAGGATTTTCTCAGTTTTTAATAAATGTACTTTTCATTTTTGCAAATAAGAGCGAAGTTTTTTGTTTCCTTGAACTAATTTATTCATAAAAACGTGTCGTGCAAATAATTTTTTCCATCACTGTAACTTGGCATAGGCTGAAAAGGAGTTGGATGGGGGACCTTCTAGCCTGAAATAATAGTTTATTTATAAATGCCAGGAGGATACACTTCTCGGTGCTGTCTCCCTCATGCCTAACCACATCAAGTTTCCTTGTTTATAAAATAGAACCCATTTGCTTATAGTATATATTTTACAGGTGCGAATAAAATCATTTTTAAATTTTTCTCACTGTGGTAAGGCTATGAAAAGGTTATGGTGGAAAGATATGAAAATATTACAGAAAAAATATATTCGTGGTGAAGGGCCAACAATACAATGAAATAGTCTTAAGCTATTTATTGATTTTTTCATCATTGTCGTAATTGTTCTTTATTTTGAATATTTGTTCGATAAATATTAGGCCGTTTAACAAAAGAATTCTTGGATATATTTCTTTAAAACAATTTATTTAATTTCCAATCATCGCTACGTTTCAGCCTCTAGGGCCATTCTCAAGCTTCTATAATCAATTAAAGTTTCATTGCATTTATACATTTTCAACAATCTAATTACAACACATAATAAATTATTTTTAATAATTATGTCACCTACCATGCATATCCATGTTAATATCATTTCATTTCACCGCTTTTCAGCAGCATCGTCATAATTTTTAAAATATCAATTTTTTCAAAAAAACCTGTACTCAAAAATATCATATTATATTTCATCATCAATTGAAAAAGGGATCTATTTATTCAAAAAAGAAAAGAAACATTTTTATTAACTTACTCAACAGTTTTCGGCCGTCTTATAGGTGTTCTCGTGCGCGACTAAACTTGGGGTGGGGATGCCAAAGGCTTTATATATTTACTCTGTCAATAGCACTTGCATAAAAGGTGTTCAGGTCGTCAACGTCTGTTTGCTGGTTCACTGATTTTTCTAAATTTTTTGTTATATAAATCAATTCAATGATCCTCATTTTATTTATGTTTTCTTCCTTATGTAGGACCGAGATATTATCAAAATCGAAATTATGTTTATATTTATCCAGTGTTATGACAGACCTGTAGCCAATTTTGATTTTGTGCATTTCGAGTTACAGTTTTGTTTATGTTGCTGTATTCTCTTATGGAGCCATTGTGACGTTTGTCCATGATATGATTTATACAAATTTATACAAAAAATGACAAATGTCATATATAAAATAGATTGTAAAAATAAATCATATTATGGATAAACGTCACAATGGCTCCATAAGAGAATACAGCAACATAATGTAAAATGTATAAATGCAATGAAACTTTAATTGATTACAGAAGCTTGAGAATGGCCCTAGAGGCTGAAACGTAGAGATGATGGAAATTAAATAAATTGTTTTAAAGAAATAAATCCAAGAATTCTTTTGTTAAACGGCCTAATATTTATCGAACAATTATTTATTGATAATTTTTCAACCCACAATTAATGTATTTATCAAGGCACCTGAAGACAGCTGCACTTTGAAGTGTCACGAAGAAGACAGAACTACATTGTGGGTTGAAATTTTGGCAATAAATAATTAAGAATGTTTCTTTGTTTTTTTTGATCGACAACCAGACTATCTTCCTTCAGAATTTCTTAACAGTAAACTCTTTATATTGATCAAGAAACATGAAAAATTTCACCTAAGGTAACTTCAAATAAAATACCCAACATTGAACAATAACTAATATATTTATGGATTATACAATAAAAGACTGACTATATTACATATTAAATTTGTATTTCAACTGAACTTGAGTTTGTATAAATTTACAATCAGTGATGATGGTCTTCTTTATAGAACCTGAGACCGCAATAGCCACAAGAATGATTTCCTGGCTTGTCCTGTAAATTATAATTCATAAAACATCAGTAAAAATATATGAACAAATATATAAATATAATATTAAATAATTATGAATGATATAAAGTAGAAAAAAAAGATCTGAATCATACTGATCTATTTGTATCTTGCCAGTAGCCATCCTTAGATAGTTCTGTTATTAAAGAGCTAATTGAGGTGAAATGACACAACAAAATACTTTTGCTCTTTTCTCCTTCAGTTGAACTTGCATATTTAGACGTTATTAATCATCAATGCTATCAAGAACAATGGTTAATTTTTTCAAATCTACAGAATTAAAGGCACTTAAGAGGAAAAATAAAGTATCAGCATTCAAGCTTTGCCTGACTATTTCAATCAGAATGAAACCTACAAGGTATTAAAGCCCATTAAATTTAACATTGATATAGCAAGTTTAATGAAAATGATCGGAGCCATTTTCGAAAAAAAAAGTTGCAAAACGTATGGTATTAAGTGACACTTCTAAAAAGCTGATTTTGTTCAAAAATTGCTGAAATGTCTCAGGCATACACGCTTTTAAAATATGAAATAGAAGTTTTATTTCCGAGCTATACTCTACAGACTTAAACCTTTTTTCAGGACTTAGTCATTTGGAATCAGGAGACCGTAAAAGACATATTTCTACAGAATATTTTCATAACCGCAATACTTTCCCTCACTATATATTTCATTTGTAGGTAAGTAAAAGTAAAAAAAAACTTTCATGCCTGAAAGGATGAAAACAAGGAAGTTTATCAAACCGTAACAGTACATAATATCATGAGCAGCTTTGAAAAGGCGAATAATTCGACAAAATACCTACTATACAAACAATTATCATATACTTTAGATGACAGTTACTTATAGGGTTCACAAACATGACTGATATCAAATGGATCATAAAAGCCAGAGAACTCTTAGATTTGAACTATAAAATTTATAAAGAAGAACATAATAAAATATGTTCTCTGTGTAATAATAAAGAAATTGAAAATGCAGAGCACTTTATAGTCTCATGTCCAAGTCCAATATTATCTGAAATTCAAAGATGTTCTTTTAATAAAAACTATTTAGGAAATGATGAATTAATATATTATTTAAATGGAAAAAATTGGTTCAGATTAATTAAGTACTGTAAAATAGCATGGAAATATAAGAGCTTAGCTTATTAAGGAATTTAATTATTGAGCTATGAAATGTTTTATGTATTACAATTAATTAAAAGTATCAAGTATAGTTTATAAGTATAATAAATATTATTTTTCCTGTTTTTCATAGATATTTTTCTTCCTGTTTTTTTTAAATTTTTTTTATGTGTATTGAAATCACTTATTTTATTAAGGTCATAGTTTTCATATATTATGTACATATGGATGTAAGAGTAGTTATTATGTTATCTTGTTTATGTATAGGAATAATGAAATAGATTAAGACGGACTCCGGGCAAACGGTCAATAAGACTAAGCCCTAATAATGTAAAAAAAATGTAAAGTAATGATGCATATATATATATTTTATAATAAACATTATTCTATTCTATTTTATCATGAATGGCTACTATGGAATCTGAATTTTACTCTGACTTACAATACTACTGTACTAATGTAATATTACTGTGAGCTATCAATCTGTATACATGAAATAATTCTGAGATTCTTGGTTTCTGTGATAAACTCTAAATCAGTCAAACAGTGCATTTTTAAACATGAATGACACCACATTCCAATTGTACCCCAGCGAAGCAGTTACTAGTTAATAGATAAAATATAACAAAAATAAAATGACAAAAACAGAAAAAAACATACCAGGTTTATGTAGACCTTAGGATGACCAGTAGGTCCACCACCTCCATCACACCATACTACCCTTTCCTGCTTAGCTGCCGGCGGAACTTTAGCGATGAGGTCAATAGCAAATTGCTTGTTCACCATTTTTCCTTCCTTTCCAACAAAGCGGACTAGTCGGTAATCGTCTTCCTCAAATTTCTGCAAACCAATTGGTATTTGGAGATGTTACAAATTATTTGATAGCTTAAAATTATTTAAATAAACTTACTGAAGGCACAAAAAGTATTGATACAAATATTTTTTCATGAAATATTACTAATTAATTAAGGATTCGATAGCATACACTATTTTCACAATTATTATTTTTAAAGAATTTTCGCAAGTAAAAAAAAAAAAATAAATACCTATAAATCCTGATTAAAAACAAAATTAAAACATTTATTCTTAAAAAAAAAAAGTTTAAATGTTTAATTTTTGTTGTTGAATAGAATGTATAGGTTTCTAATTTTTTTCTTTAAAAAAAGTATACATACAACTATTGTTATCTACTGAGCTTTCATGAGAATAACTCAGTTCGATATCAGCTCAAATTTTTCACTCAATGCGTAATTCCTTATTTAGATACATACCCTAAATGAGCTAAACTCAAAAACAATACTAAAATAGAACATAAATCTTAAGAATTAAGTTTAATCTGCAAAAATGAAGTAATTAAACACTTTAAATGCAGATGAGTATTTACATTACAATCCATTTTGATAGTATCATCTTGAATTTTTTATTATTTGAATTCTCTACAAATATTTTTTTGTCTCCAGCAGATAAATCTATCTGATAAACCTATAATGAAAGAAACCTTCATGAAGTTTTGAAAATTACATCATTAATTAATCTAACAGAATAAGTTATTTACATCAATGCCAGTACTTGGTGAAACTTGTAAACTTACAACGAATTTTTCTAAATGGGTCAAAAATTCATGGCTTAAAATAACATAATAGAGAATTAGATATAAACATTGAACTAATATATCTTAATTTTTTCTTCTATCATCAAAATATTAAATACATCTAAAAAACAAGAATATAGCTTGATTATCTCAAGAAAGTACAATAAAAATCTGGATTTAGTTTAATAATATTTAAAAAAGGAATTAGTATTTATTTCGAACATTACTAAAATATTACTTAAGTGAAATAATATATCTTAAAGAGCAAAAACTGCAAAAAAAATGTAACAGAGATACTCGAATACAGTTTTTTGAGACTGATACTTGGTATAGGTTGGGTTTTAACTAGCTATTTACTACTCCATTTTCTGCTTAGATTAATTAAATTTTGAAAATTGTTGCAAAAAGTATAAAATGCTTTAACTTTTTGCATTATATAAATAGTAATAGTAAGTTCAGCAGAGGAATGATATCAGATGCAAAAATGATCTGTAGATAAGGGAATTTTTAAGGAATTACTTCTCAATATGGATTTTTTTGCTCCTTAGATTACAAATACAAAACGATGATATCATGAAAGCAATAAATACTTCTAAATAATGAATAAATAAACAACTTCTGAAGGCACTCATATTTTTATTTAATTATTTTTTCAAACTATTAAGTTTGAATTTCGATCTTTATGAGGAAAATTATTATTGTACCTGGCCAGTGTGCGTGGGAACATCACTCGAAAAGCTTCGAGAACCCCTAACCGCTAAAATGGAAAATATCCGAGAACTCAACTGCTTTCCAGCCATTTATGAAAAAAACATTCTTTCCCTGAAACCTTCCGATAAAACAGCTGGTATAACCTCAATGCAACCAACCTCCTAATAAAAAATATTTTGTAACTAAAATTGTTTAAGATATTATATAAAGTTGTCTTGGATTTTAATTTTGTCAAAGAAATATATTTTGCATTAAATTTAAAAAAAAGTATTCATTGGTCGTTTACATATGACCATCCGTAAATGATTAAAATTCATTAACAATAAACTGAGTTAGTTTTCTTTAAATCGTTATAAAGAATGTTCAGATGCAAAAATAATGATAATTTATTTGATAAACAACCAGTATAACATGTCCAATTATTTTAAATGAAGTTAATTGGTTTGCTTTGCCGAAGGACGATAAAGGAGGCCAGAAGGGTAGGGGAGAAATGGAAGAGAGTGACAATGTTATTTCACTGCAAATTATTTTCTACAAATAAATTTATTGTTATTTAGTTCTTAAAACATTATTTTACTTTGATAAGGAAACATAATGATATCTGTAATAAGGGACGTAAAGGAAATCCCGAAAAAAATGGGATATTGAAGGCATAATGATTAATTAAATCTATCGGAATTTAAATGTATAAAATACGCAAGCGAAAAAAAAAAAAAAGGTTACTATTGAGAGTAAGGCGGCTCAAGCCTTCGCGATGCTCCTGACAAAGTTATTCTGTACGAATTAATCCAGAAGGTCTTTATGGAAGAACATATCTATTGAAATCGACTTATTTAGAAATTTAGATTTTTTTTTCGAACTTACGCATACTTCTTATTTAAAACTCTATTATATTTTAAATACAACATCACACGTGTCTCATTTTTCTTCTAAATTACCTTTGATTGTGGAAGGAGGTGATGGAAGTGTAGGAGAAAATATAACTATTTAATAAAAGGAAATCCATACAGGAATATGTATATTATTGCAAACATATGGTTACATAATAATATTTGCTGAATAATCATCTCCATTAGTAGGAAGTAGCTACAAGAATAACAATGGCCGATGATGACAATGAAGAAGAATTGGGGGAAGAGTTCGTTGAGGAAGAAGAAATCATAGAACAATTCATTGAAGAAGATATAAGTTTAACCGAATCTGAACTGTACAATAAAAGATTGAAGGAGGTTAGGAATTTAATAAAACTCCTGGACCCCATTCCAAAACGAACGATGCATGAGAGATTGAGGTATAGGCACAATTCGCGAATTAACAAAATGGTAACACAGTTAATGAAAGAGAACAACCTTAGAGGTCTTGATTATTTTCAATTGATAAAGAGAATGTTAATGCATGCCCTCGCTAGAGGAGCAATAACGCAAAACAAAGAGGATAAGAATAAGTCGGTAGGGAAGCGGTCGTTAAAAAATATGTTTGCTAATGACCAGTCTTCTTCAAAAAGTTCTTCTTCCGGAAGTGAAATGGAAACGGACAATCCATGCATGGAATATTTGGAAGAAATAAAGAAGGAATGTCCGGAATTGATCGAGAGTGTGAAACGTAAAGAACAAATGCGGAAGGAAAGACACTTGTTAGACGAAGAGAAAATTAAAAAAGCAGTCGATGCATTCTTCGAAGAAAAGTATAAAAGGGAGTCTGAAAAAGAATCCAAAAGAATGTGTTACTTGGAAAAAAAGAACTCAGCTCCAGATGATAATATTAATTTGGGCGATTTCTTGAAGAAAGAAGGTTTCCCAACTCCAAGTCCTAAATTAGTCCCCGATGAGGTATTTACGAAATTCGAGATGGATAGGGAAACATTTGAGAGAAAGTTTCCGTTAATGGATGAGGAGGATATGGCGAAATTTCATGAGAGTATATTACATCATGAAAACGAAAATGAAGAAGAAGAAGATGAAGACATTTTGGGGAAGAGAGGTAGGTTCCCCTTTAAGTTTCCCTGGAATAATGTGCATGGTGAGGAAGAAGGATTCGATATAAACCTAGCCAAGTGGGAGCAGGAATACTGGCGTCGTCGGGAAGAGATGGAGGGAAAGACACCTGAGAAGAATAAAGAAGAGGATCAGGAATTGGAGCTTTGTCAGTTGATGTTAGTGCGAAGCGGCACAAGCTGGAAACAAGAACTAGGCTATACCGAGGGTTGGAGTGACACAACGAGGCTTGGCAAGCAAGGCAGAAAAAACATGGAGGAGGTGGCAGCGAAGCTCCTGAAGAGAGGGTACAAGTTTGATTACGTCCTCGTCTCGACTCTCGGCAGGGCTTGGAGGTCTGCGGATCTACTGCTTTCTGGAGCGGGCCAGGAAACCTTGGTCAGGTAATAACAAGCCATATTTGAGTAGGTATTTTCGATGTGAAATGGTTAGTTTCTATCTTCGTCATTATCCACTTTACACTAATGACTGGAACGTAGTTTAAAATTACATTATAAATAAACCCTTGAGTTAGCATGATTATACTGATATTTATAATGAAAGAAATGATGCCATTTTACAACTTTCAAATGAAATATAATACATACATAAAGACGCCTGTAATGTTGAGGGTGATGGTCCAAGAGCTACTCCTTAAAATTTGCATAACTCCGTGCTTTACTAGAAGAAAACAGAAAAGCATAATAACTTCTAAAGACTGGGATGTTACATGGCAGAAGAGCTTAGCGTGAACTGCTCTTGCCCGAGTTGCAGTGAATAAAGAAGAGATGGCCTGGTACAATGCCATATACCAATAATCCTCGAACGTTGACTAGTTTTTTTATTTCGAACTCAAGGAGTATTAGTACTATTCTAATCTACGATGGGGAAGACCAGATTGGATTTTGAAGACAATGGAATTTGAATTCAAGAGACATTTATCGGCCTATACTAGGATTATTAATTTTTTTTTTTTTTCAATTTTAAACTCTTGATTGACTTCGACGAAAAAGAGCTTGAATAAAATATGATTTATCGGATGCCAAACTATTTTTAGTCAGATAGTAAGCCTCTAATTTCATCCTCTCCCTGTGCGTTACTAACGACAGACAGTTCTCCATTCACGTCTGATAAAGACTCAAGTTGCCAAGGTCTACTGAGCTTATTACCTGCTGACATTGATTCAGACCATAATGCGACCAACGGTTCACCCCTACTACGCCACTTTCACCACTTTCAAGGTGAATATGACCAGAAATTTTTAAGAGGAACGTCAGAGATACCAATTTCCAGGAGGTGAAGAGTAATGTCATCCACAAAGAGTACATGGCAACTACATTAGTTTGAGGCACACCAAATTCTTAGATAGGCCGAAGACATGTGCGAACCCACTTTTCAAAGACATCACCCATCCCTGAGAAATGACAACGCTCTGTCCCATTGGTCGATTTACTCAAGGAGAGAAATGGTTCTGTCCGAGACAACATATACATTAATGCTCGAAAATGGTCCTTCCAATCATTGTAAATGAAACTTAAAATAACTTCGGGTTATCGAAGATTCCTGTTCCCTGTAAATGTTATAGATATTTTTTCCAGAGTTTTGGGAATAAACTTATTTCATTAGCACACATAGTTCTTATCTTCATATTTACAATTCCTACAATTTTATACACTGACATAATCTTTTTTCACGGATGGTATAGAAGATTGGTTTGGCAGAAATGCCTGCTGGGAGCTGAATCCCAGGCACCGCGGCATCCTGGAGGGTGGTACTGACCTCGGTTCCGCCTCGAGATGGGGATGGCTGTCGCTGGAGTGGTGCGCCTTCACGACTCCTCCACCAATCGGACCGCGGGATACGATGCCGGACAATATCGCCAGGGCGGATCCCAGTCTACCCGACACCTTACCCAGGGCCGAGAACATCTTCCACGTCCAGCTTAGAGTCGAAGGGATCTGGAACCTCATCCGCAATATGTTCATCAAGGGAGGTCTGTACTGCTTCAAAGGAATCATATTCTATTATTCTCAGCTTAGCTTATTCGTATTTACATAACTATATTTATTTGATGAACTAAATTTGATCCTAAGGAAATATTGGGTTGTAACGCATGAAATGAAGGTTTTTAGAATCAAAAAGGCAAAAAATATAAAAATAAATAAATGAGTCAAAATCTAACATAAGTTTTATTCAAATTATTTACCATCATTTTCGACAAACTGCTACAATTTTGATAGACTGCTTTCCTTAGCATTTTCCTCGCAAGAAGCCTTCCGAATTCCGAAAAAAGATGGTAGTCTATAGGGGATAGATCAGGGAGGCAGGACTTTATAGACCAACTCCTTTAGTTTATTCACCGCCTGTATTGAAAGATGAGGTCGGGCGTTATCATGAAGGAGAATAGGTCCTTTCCTGTTTACCTGTGCCGGCTGTTGCTTGATCGAATTTTGATACATTTGGTCAATTTCTTGGCAGTATGAATCAATTGTTTTTTCCATTGGTAGAAAATAAAAAATCTGGTGCGGGCAACACACGACTTTCACTTACCTCGATTTTTAAAATCAATGAAAGAATTTTCAAATACAGTCAGCGTTAACAAGATAATCTAGTTATTATTATTGAATCTACAAAATTAAAGGTACTTTAGGGGAAGAAAATTTAAAATATCGGCATTTAAGCCCTGTCAGACCATTTTTATCTAAATAAAACCTACATGATATTAAAGCCCATTAAATTTTACATCGATATAGCGAGTTTAATCAAAATCGTCGGAACCGTTTTTGAGAAAATCGAAAAAAGGTGCAAAATGCATAGTATAAAGTGCCTCTTCTGGTAGGCTCATTTTGATGAAAAAAGTTTTGTCACGTCTCGGGCGTATAGTTGTCTTAAATATGAAATTTCAGTTTCATAGTACTTACCGTTTCCGCCCGGGAGTTACCACACACACACACAGACACACAGACACACACAGACACACACACACACACAGACCTTTTTGCGGGACTTGGTTATTTGGACTCAGGGGACCCTAAAACGTGTATTTCCGTTGAAAACTGGAATTCGAAAATTTTCACGATCGCAATACTTCCCCTTACTATATATAGTAAGTGAAAGTAAAATGAATGAATGCCTCGACCATAGACCACAATGCAGTAACCATTTACCATTAAATTACATACCATTTAAATAATGAATTGTTTTTTGAGATTTGTGTTCGGTACCTCGAGACAGTCCCATGTAGCCCACCTCTACGACGAGTTAAAGTGGTTATCCCCCAGCTTTCGAAGACAATATTTCCTTGGATCATTTCTCTTTCAAATCATTAACTCCCACCACCCATTTTATGTTTACAGCCTTCTGGTATTTAAATCCTCAACCCATCACTAGGAAACAAGATCCCGTCTGTCCGACATCCGAACTCCTGTCCACAAAACCAAAAAATATGATTGCTCCTTTTTAGCCCGTTCCACTTCCTTATGGAATACTCTCCCGTCAAACATCCGACATGATCCTTTCCTATCATCGTTTAAATCCCTCCTCTTTCAATACTTTTATTGTCTCCAGTCCGGTGTAAGCCAATTTTTATTATACTAATTTATGTGAGGTGATTTGTGTATCTACTTTAATGAGATGTAAAAGTTATATTTTATCTTAATTCTTATTTATTTATTCCTAGAAATGTATATAGAGATGTCATAATGACCTTTTATTTTATTTTCTCCTTCTTTCTTCTGTTATTTAAGGGGAGCGGCGTGGTCTAGTGGATAGAGCGCTAGTCGGCTGTGCTCCGGGTCCTGGGTTCGAATCCCGGCTGTGGCGGAATATTATTTATTCTGTTAATTCAGTCGGGGGGCGACCCTAGGGTATGGAGACCCTCCTGGGGCAGACCCAGCCTCTATAAAGTGGGTACCCAAATTAATTGGGGAAAAACCTGGCGGCTGAGCGCGATTAAGGCCTAATCACCTCATTGCACTGCCGTTGGGTTTGAAACAGTACGAATATCTATATGTACTGAGCCCAAGACCCTCCATGGGTTGTAGTGGTACAGGTTTTTTTTTCTTTTTTTTTTTCTTCTGTTATTTAAATGTTGTTAAGTGTAAATTATATATTGTTTTTGGGCAGATATAAATTTTTATTTTGTTCATTAATGTTATTCTTAAGGGACATCGTTCCAGAATAATGTTTCTTTTCTATTTTATTCTATTCTACTTTCCCGGATGGAGTTCTGTTTAGGGATGTGCCCAGGAGTCTGATCGGAACGGCTTCTAACCATTGAACTGATCGGCGAGATTGTCATACATGATCCACTTTTCGTCACAAGTTACTAGATGCCCGGGAAATGCTTAGTTTCTTCGATGCTTAGGCAAAGAAGCACATGAAACTTGATGTTTCAACTGCTGACGATCGTTGAGTTCGCGAGGGACCCAGGAATCGGGCTTTTATGCTTTTCCGATCAGTTTCAAATGCCTGAAAACTGTCATATAACTTGTTCCTGGTTCAGACGCAAGTTATCTGACTGTCCTATGAGTTCTTTCTTCTTTTTTATCTTTCTTAAGATCTTTCATTCATGTTCGAGGCCATCCACGGCATCCAAAGTCGTATCTCCTGAAAAACAGTTTGTAAATCAACGTCGAATGGTTCATTCATTAAGTCATGGAATGAGATCAATCTCATGATTAGTCAACTAATCAATAATGTATAGTAATATTTAATAACTTCCTTTGTCTCCGAAAATATTTATACCTAAGACTACCACCGATAGCTCTGAGCTACCTGACATACCATCAAAGGAACCCTCACCAGTACTTAAGGCAACCCTATACCGTGAGAATTAGGGTATGTGTAGGTGAGGTGAAATTCGTGACATTTAGTGAGAATGAATTACCATACACTCTTTCTCACATACTTTCAACATGTTATAATAAATATTCAATTACCGAATTTTCTCTATTACTTCATCATTTTTTTTTTTATCTTATAATATAAATAATGTTTAATTTCTTAAAATATAATTTCTACATTAAAAAAAAATATTTCAATGATGTGAATAATACACTTGTTTGTTTTGATATAACTTTATCATTTGGTATATTTTTTATAAAAAAAAAAAATTTAATGATATTATAGGATGTTTTAAAAAGTAATATTTGATGTCATTATCCAAATTTATTTTTTTAAAATAGTCCTTTCCCCTCTCCTGCTACTTTCGTGAACTCACACAAGACCTCGCTTTCACCTCACCTACACCTACCTGTATTCTCACCGTATAGCGCGGCCTTTTGATCACAATACCAAACATCTGCATTCACTTGCTGTGACCAGCCCTGCCGCCTTATTATCCCCTCTACAATCCCTTGTCATATCTACCCTCGGATCCTCAAGACTAATCACTCTTGTTGTAACATTACTTGTGTCAAACTCATAGAAGGATACCTCAGAATTTACACTTGTAGTCTCCCAAACTCCTCAGCACATTATATTATATTCAAAAGATGTATTATTTTCTCATAATGAAAGCAGTATCTAAATATCTTCACTAAGTGTGATTCATTAACTATTAGAACTTCCTTTAGCAAACGCTTGATTAATATTTCATGCTGTCTGGGCACGATTAAAATTATCTTAAAATATGTAAACCTACTTGGGGAAAGAACAAATACAGTTTGCAACCAGAAGATTAACGCTTTGACCTTCTATAAATTTTTAAAACATCGGAAATTTCATGTGTTACAACCTAAGAAAATATTATACCTTTTATAATAAAAACACTATAAATTATATTATTTGTTTTCCTGGCATTTTATTTTCTAGGAAAGAGGACCATACTGGTTTGTGCACACAAGGACTCCATTGAAGCTCTGCTCTTCCAAATCTACGGTTTCCTTCCGACAGACTTCACCGCCTGGGAGCCTTCCTACACCACACCCATCATCCTCATGTGGTACAAGTGCGGCGACAAGTTCTTCCCCGCCTTCATCGACTTCTTGTGCGGCGTTAAAGAGGCCGATCGTCACAGCGAGAAACTCACCATCTGTTGGTAGGTATTAGTTTTGTCAAGGAAATCTTTCCCACTATTTTTACTTTCTGTTACATATAGTCAGGGAAGGAATTGCGATCGTGAACATTTTCGATTCGACTTTTCACTGGAAATACTTGTCTTAGGGTCCAATGATTCCAAATGACTGAATCCCTTAAAAAGCCCTGTGTGTGTGTGGTAAGTATATCTCTAAAACGATAAGCTAGAAGCATAGTTGCCTAAAATGTCACTTTTTCAACAATATAGGCGAACGAGAAGAGCCGCATTATGTCATACACTTTTACGATTTTCTTAAAGACGCCTCTTAAGATTTTGATTGGACTCGCTATATCGATGTCAAGTTTAATGGACTTTAATATCATGTAGTTTTCATTTCTTGTTGAAATAGTTTGATAGGGCTTCATTGTCGATATTTTATATTTACTCCCTTTAAATTATCTCTAATTTTGTATATTCGAAAAAAAAATACCATATCATCTTGCTAGCATTGTTAAAAAACGAGAAAACTGATATACATATACAAACTGAACGAATTCGATAACCAAATATAGGAGAAAGGATATTTGTTTAGGTAATAACAAAATAATAATTTAAATATATCAAAATATTTGTTGAGGTAATTTTTTTTTACATGATTGTAATATAGAAAGCACAAGCACAATGTTGGAAAGCAAAAAATTTTAGAAAAAAAAGGTTATCTAATGTACAAAGTTGTATAAGATAATGGAGAGTGATAAAACGCGGATAAAACTAAATTAATGTTGTAGATAATAATTTCTTTTGTTAGATTATTTAATCTAAAATAAAAGTTTTCACCGAAATTTGGTTTAAAGTCTTTCTACTTTTTTTTTTAATATAAAATTATCCTGCTCAAGCAAGTGCTTTAGGAAAAAAAAAAAAAAATTAAAAATTTATTTTTTACAGAATACGAAACATGTTGATTTTTAATTCATCAGTTGTGACAAACCATATGTATTTCTGCTTGTTAAGATTATAAATGAAACAATATCAATTCTTTTATGCATGTATTAGGTATATATACATTCAGTTTTCTATTTTGGAGTTCTGCTGCACAATTTTAGGTTTTAACTGCACATTTTTCGTTTTTTATTTTTTCTGCAAGGAAATGCGGTCTCTAATTATAACCATCATTGCTGCTTAACTCATAGCTGAGTATTTTCGCTCACTCATAAAAAAAAAAAAAAAACTGATTATGGTTATAAAAAAAAAATATATATATCAAACGATCGTTTTGAATGGATGTCCGAACCTTACTTTTATTTAAATTAATGTTCACTGTGCACATTTATATTCGCTCGCGAGTGTGGACTGGTTTAAGTTATTTTTTTACGAGTATTTTTACACAATTAGAAATTCAAAGAAAAGAATTAGCTTTAAAGCTATACAAAAATTAATAATATAAATATGACACAAGAGACATAACCTGGCTTACAGAAATAACTAATTGGTTAGCATTAATGACACAAAAGGTCACTGGGGTATCAGTAAAGGCAGCGCTAAACGGTGAGAAATAGGGTATGTGTAGGTGAGGTGAAAGCAAGTAATTGATGAGTGATTAAGTGGTTTTCTGAATCATTTATTCAAAAAACACAAAAAATGAAGCCGATAAATATTAATTTAAATTCAAAATTCTATTTCATTGAGTGGTGTGATAACCAATTCACATTAATTCATTTCAGGTTGCAAAGATTTGTCGATCAGAAACTTCTAGATAACAAAACATTAACTGAAATAAAGAAAAAAATGGACAATGGCGAAGAGGTTCCTGATTTAAGGGTCTTATGGGAAGAACGCTTCGTCGAATCATTGCGAAACTTTGAGAAAAACGCGGAGACTATCGGAAAAGAAACGAGGATGATGGAGGAGTGGTTACAGCGAGGATTTATTGTCACACCAGAAGAGAAGTTGAATATAACGGAAGACAATACAGTTTTCAAGCAGTTCATGCAAGATATCGAATGGGCAGAGAGCGCCAAGCACCCGCTGTCTGACGTCCTCACCATCGGCGAGCAGGTTGAGTGGATCATCAACCGCGAACAGATGCCTCTAGATCGGAAGATCACCAATCTGAAGAAACTTCAGGAGCTTATGCCGGAGAATACCGACCGCGATACGAGGGAGTTCCTGGCGAAAGTGCTGGAAGAATATGAAGCGGCCATGAATTCAGAGGACTTGTTTATCAAATCGATAAACGATTCTAACAGGCCACCGGAAGAGAAGTTCAAGGATAAGGGACCGCAAAAGTGGGCAGATTTGAAAACGTTGGACGATTGGCATTGGGCCGTGGTGAACAAGAAGTTACCGGGTAGGGTACACATCCCGAGGAAGGAGCTGCTCGACGATTGGAATGAAAGCTCCGTCGAGGAAGCAGAAGTAGTAGCGGAGGAAGGGCTGGAAGAGACAGAAGAGGAGAGTATTAACTGATCAGCAATAAAATGAAACTTATAAATTCATAGCTTTTTTTTTTTTTTTTTTTTTTTTTTTTTTTTTTTTTTTTTTTTTTTTTTTTTTTTTTTTAACCGGTTAATCTAATGCACTGCAGCCTTATTAGGCTTATTGTGCGCCGTCCAATCTACTGTTAATACAGGGCTAGCGCCTTGGTGAATCTGACTAACCTGTAGGGGTTAATCAGTTCACGCAACTTGGGATCAGGGATACGGTCGACGCCAAAGTGGTAAAACCGTATCCTGGCAATCTCTGGACAACTGCATATAACATGAAATGCAGTTTCATCCTCCTTCTTGCAGAATCTGCAAGTCGGTGAGGCCACGAAACCCATATTGTGGAGATGCTTATTAAGTTGACAGTGTCCTGTGTACAGTCCTGTTATCCTCCTTAGGGTTGTCCTGTCCATTGAGAGTAGAGTGAAACTTCTCTCTTTGCAGGGTCCATCCAAAAACATCTTGGAGTGATGCTGCTTATCAATATAACTCCAGTATTGCCTGGATCTATTATCAGCAGCCACCTTAACCAGACCTTTGGCATTGCTGAGGCTAATTCCGCACACAGGTTCAGATGTGGGAGGTGGCTGAGCAGAACCCCTCCTTGCGAGGCTATCAGCTCTCTTATTTCCTAGGATGCCTGAGTGACTAGGCACCTAGTGTACCCTGACTTTATTTAGTAGGGAAAGCATATTAAATTGGTAGCTTATTTATACTTTCGCATTTAATATTTATAGGTAATGAAAATCTCCTGAATACATGAACCTATTATTATTATTTTTAGTTTAGTTAACCCGCCAGTAAATCTCGGCTTTCTCCAGCAGAAATTGCTATTTGTTCCTTTTCAGTGCCTGTTACTTGTTATTTGTTACCTTCCGACACAGTTCGACCACAGCCTGGGTCTTTTAACTCTGTGTTGGACGAATACCTGTTTCGTTAATATTTACTTCAGGATTGACTCATCGTGCATTCCTGTAAGCTGTCTTGCTCATCGAGACATTTCCACTTCAATAATTGCAACAATATTAGGCGCGCATTTATAGTTATATTTCGACGCCTTTTCTATTGCCCATTCTCACAGATGGGTGGGACCATAGATTCAGTGAAGGACTTTCCTTTCATAAGGAAGAGCCTTTGGAAAGCCCTATCTGTTAGGAACAGAAGTCAAAACAAGATGGTTGGGAGTTTTGCAGAAAATGACTTTTGTGAGTTGCGATTATCAATATTACATACAACCTAGCTACCCGAAAATCCTGGAAAAATATGAATTGAAGTCTGCCAAACTGAATGGAACTTTCGTTGCTCACCCGTTACCTTCTGCCCTACAGTATCCTTCAATAATGCACTACTAGGATCAAGGGATCTTGGTTAACAAGCTTCAAATCTGATCTCTAGGGGAAAACCTGACTTATTTTATATATTTTATTCTTGACATTCTAACTTCAACTTTACCCTAGTAGTCTAGAAACATTTCAAGGAATGTTGATGAAATACTTAAATTTATCGACATTTTTATACCTAAGTCATGGTTATGGCCGGAAAACTGGTATTACTGTTCAACAGCGAAACTACTTAGTTCCTAATTCCTATCTAAACGTAAAGGTTAGAATATACAAAAATATTAAACTCCCGACGGTTCGATACTAAAGTGAACCATGGTTGCTTACTTTCTAGGCTAGGAAAAACCTCAAGGTTTACGAGAATTGTAGAATTGCAGAATCAAGGTTCTACGGAAAATTGTTGGTCAGTAGAGAGATAAGGCCACTAGAAAATTTAGAAGGCTACACAACGCGGAATTACTGTATAATAAGTCTGTACCCCACTAGGATTGCATAAACGAATTTTTAGTATCGCGGCTGCTCAAATGAGTATGCAAAGTTGTTAGGTTGAGAGAAGAACGAGAGGTAGGCCGAGACGTAGGTGGGATGATTGTTTTCCGTCGGATCTCGTGGAGTAGACAAGAAACAGGAGAGCTGGTGCACTTTTTTTGAGCAGCCTTTGGTTACATTACCTATGACGTCATTGTGGAGAGAGATTTTAATTTTAATTTAGACCACAACCGTACATTAACCATCCTATTTCGCGCCGTTAACCTAACCTAAACCATCAGACCACGCCTATTTTTAGTCACGTGATCCCCTTTTTACCTAACATAAACCATCATGCCCCTTTTTAGCAAGGTGTCCACTGTTTACTACGGTTTGAGAGTATTACGCCTTTAAAGAGGCCGAGTCTACCTGGCAGCCATTTTGTTTTTTGAAGCCACAATTTAAATAAAGCCTGAGTTCACCAGGTCACCATTTTGTGTTTATGCATTCACAATTTTACTTTAATTGTGACGTCATAAAATCAAAATGTCGGTCGGGTAGATTCAGCCTCTTCAAAGACTAAATACTCTCAAACCGCAGCAAACAGTGGTCACATCGTTAGGTTTAGGTTAGGTAAAAAGGGGATCACGCGATTAAAAAGCGGCGTGTCTGGTGGTTTAGGTTAAGTTAATGGCGCGAAACATAGTGATTAAGGTACGGTCGTGGTCTGAATTCAAATCTCCCGCCATGATGACCACTTATGATGACCAGCTTGGATTGTGGTTATTAGAAGGATTTTTCCGGACGAGGGTTGGTAGTATAGGCATTGAACCTTCGGGTTAGCTAAGTAACATCAGTGACGAGACTCACCCCTTGTTTCTATGTTTATTTTGTGTTTTATATATATATATATATATATATATATATATATATATATATATATATATACATACACACACACACACACACACACATATACATATACATATATACATCGTTTACAGGTTCAAAATATTCCGGACAATCTGATAAAATATGATGAGAAGGTATAATAAGAAAGTTAAGAGTATTATGATTTTGTTTAAGGATTAGAATAATTAAGTAGTACTTTGCGGTAAATGTACTTCCCAAGGGCGACCCTCCAGTAACTAAATAAAGGCTTGATAAAAGAACAAACAAGACCCTTTCTTCTGAAATTATAACTTTTTGTGAGGACAAACTTTTAATCTGTTCGTTGGGAGTTTAGGTGAAAGAAAAAAAAAAATTCTTTGTCCTTTTCTCTCGACAAATTTAATGAACAGGATTAAACACACAATCTCTTCCATTTAGTCTCAGACGAATGCTGTGCTCATATTTACACTTATTTATTTATTAAGGTAAAAAAATATGCCACGGATGCATTGTTATTTATAATATTTTTGATTGGAAAGTATGAATAAATCTCATGGCCACAATCTCAAAATTTCTGAGAGTGGGTTTTAACATTCGTTTTGAACGTAAGGGTGTCTTGAAAATTTTATATACTAATGCTGTTTCTGTAATGGCACAGGTTCTTGTGGAATAGATAGCTTTTCACATGGTATGGTTTCATATGGTTATCATGATTTCGTAAATATCTTGACTGAAATAGATGAATTATTTGTAGGTTAGATGTTTTCTTAGAACCCAATTTTTCGAGACCTCGTTAAGTTTTAATAAATTTTAAGTTTACTATAATTTGAAGGTTATGTAAAAGTTTTATTTTTCTCTTTATATTTTTATTTACACCTGTCAGAAGCTATCTGACAATCAGCAAATATGTTGGACAAATGTGAGATCAGCCATGGGGAAGTAAAGTGCTTAGCAGCACCATTTCCTGGGCTTTAATTTAGCAGAGGAGGTCTCACATCCAGCTTCTCTTTAGTCTTCTCCTGGCTGGAACTTCAGCTATTGACATGCCGTTAATCAGTTTATTGTCGTGTACGATAAGTTTATTGTGAAAACGAGAATGGTTAAAATAACTGTTGGTTATTGTTAGTCCATATGTAGGGTTCTGTTGTTTACGTACCAAGGAGCTGCCGGTATGAGTCTTACAATTTTTGATTGAAATGATTGCAGTTTATTATGTGAGTCATTTTTGCTTAAACAAAAATCTGTGAGCCGTAATTCCTTGTGTACATCTTCAGTTTCTGTCTAATTTTCAATTGTGACGATTTTGATAAAAGAGAGTATAGTACTTTCAGTCGACGGTTGAGAGTCAGTCTTTTCATCTTGACATGTGGACCCCAAGTCATCCTTCGATCGAGTGTCAGTCCTAGGTAATGTACAGAGTTGGTCTAAGGAATTCGGTTGTCGATAAAAATTGGTGGGCAAGTGTTTTGTCGTAGTGTGAACGTTACATGTTTTAATTTGTCGTGATTTAAACGAATTTTTCAATTCTATTGTAATAGTACATTTTTAAAAATGTCCAAAACGTTAGTTCAGTTGTTTTATTTTAAGTTTAATGTGAGTCGTCCATTTTATGGAGGAATCTTTGACAAGTATGTAATATTAAATCCTGAAAATGAGGTTAAATCTTCAAATGTTTTTGCAATGATGTATTTAACATAATAAATAAATAAGTAAGAACGTGTTTTTAAATACTTAATGGATTCACTTTTAGTGTAGTGGCTAGCAACCGTCTGTGCCTTAACCTTCTATGCCTAAGGTCGCGGGTTCAATTCCGGCAGATGGACCTACTATTTTTTAACGGGAGTAAAAAATGATTGGTTATATGTATTTTGGAAGGGACGTCATATGACGCTCCCGAACCTCTGGGATTACTTATTAAAGATCCCTAATCTAATTATCCCTAAATAATGTGGGGAGCACGTGGCTGAGTAGCTAGCGCGCTAGTCTCTCATGCTAGAGGTTCTGAGTTCGAATCCCAGTCCCGGCGGGGCTTTTATAAGGATGTAAAAAAATGGGGATCCACTCACAACCCCTCCCCCGGGTATGTGAGACCCGTCAGCCAAAGGGTGGCCACTCACAAAATTAGTCGTAGGGAGTGATGACCCTACACTGAAAATAGCATCGTGAAACGTGAGTGTAAACTCGCAGGAGTTTACACCGCGAGGCCCAGGGCCTACACGGCCTGTCGCGCCACTGAAAAAAAAAAAAAAATAAATCTAATTAAACCTGGAAAAGCAAAATTTAGGCTCCCAATGTAGCATCGTCCAATTAGCCACAATACCATAAAGTGACGTCAAATGAATAAACAAACAAGCAAATAAATTAAGTATTATCATTTTAATTAAATGTAACTTTACTAATCTCTCTTTTAAATTAAATTCATTATGATGAAGCCTGTATTCAAGTGATAAGGTCAGGTTGATGGAATATGTCTCTTTTTATTATAAATTTAATTATAATATTATAAATGAGAAAGGATGTAACAGATATAAAAATTAAAAAAAAAAAAATATCCTTCCTTCATGTAATATAATGGATTAAATTAAAAATTAGAGGCAGTACCCGAGATTTGCATATTGGCTTAATCCTGGGTACGCTAATGAGATGCCTGTACATTTTGTTAATCTCGGTGTATTCCTCAACAGATATTAAGCTTAAGCCTTAAGTTATATACTTTTCACCAAAGCTTTAGTAATTTAGCTACGAAAACTGATTAATTGAATAGTACTTTTGCTTTCCCTAACCTATGTATGAAATATATATTACTGGGAAGTTTTGCAATCGTGGCAATTATTGAATTCCAGTCTTCACCGGAAATAAATGATTTAAGATCCCCTGTGTACAAATGACCAAGTCCTGCAAACAAGTCTGTGTGTGTGTGGTAAGTCTAGCACGCAAACGAAACTGAAATTTCATATTTTTGAACCGTATATGCCTAAGATGTTAAAGCTACTTTTTCGACAAAATCGGCGAATCAGAAGCACCATTTTTTACTACGCATTTTGCACCTTTTCACAATTTTCTGAAAAATATCTAATACGATTTTAATTAAACTCGCTATATCGGTGTAAAAATTTAATGGGCTTTAACATCATGTAGGTTTCATTATGATTGCAATAGTCTGATAGCTCTGAAATGCCGATATTTTAAATTTTCTTTCCCTAAAGCATTTTAATTTTTATATTAAAAAAAAGTTAAACATATAATCTCATAGCTTGTTAAAAAACGGCTAAATATACTAGTTAAACGAATTTGATAACCAACTAAAGGAAAAAAGAGCAAGCATATTTTTATGAATTTTTTTGTTATTATTCAACATAAGAGCAGCAATATAGATGTATAATATACCGTTGAAAAAAAAAAAAAATATTATCTTATACACAAAATTGTATTAGTTGATGGAGAGTGATGAAAAGCCGATAAAACTAATTTATTGTCGTAGATGGTAATGTAATAGATTATTTAATGAAACAAACGTTTCTATCAAAAACTCAATGTAATTAACTTTAAACCTTTTTTCATCTTTGTATCATTCAACTGTTCAACAAAAATTCTTAAATTGATTTTGACAACGGTTATAAGTGAAATTCGTGTGTTGCGAGAACCAGATTTTTTTAAAAACAAAATAATAGTAGTATAAACGTATAATGTACCACTTAAAAGCTAGAGGTTTTTGAAAAATTGTTAATTAACATACAAACTTGTTGAAGATAAAGCTAAGGTTATTAAAAAAAATCTGGTGCGGGCACCACACGACTTTTACTTACTTCGAATGTCAAAATAGACTTAATAACAATTAAACAAACTTTAATTTGAAAATTTTAAAGTTAATTTAGATAAATGTTTATTAAGTTTCGTTAGAAACATATGATTTCGATTAAATAATCTAGCAATATCAAATTGTTATATATCATAATTAGTAATAATTTTATATTCTATATTAGGCACTTTATTGCCTTTTACTAGTTATTATAGATATATAAGATAATATTTTTTTCTAAAATCTTTAGCTTTCTTATGGTATATTATACATCTACTTTGCTTTACTTATGTTTAAAAATAAATGTGTTCTTTTCTCTTTTAATTAGTTATCACATTCGTTTAACTTTTGTATTTCACAGTTTTCTATCAACCCGAATAAGATGATATAGATAATTCTTGTAAATCTATAAAATTAAAGGTACTTTAGAGGAAGAAAATTTTAAATATCGGCCTTTAAGCCCTGTCAGACTATTTCAATCAGAATGAAACCTACACATAACTAAAGTACATTTTACATCGATATAGCGAGTTTTATCAAAATCGTTAGAGCCGTTTTTGAGAAAATCATAAAAAGGTACAAAATGCATGATATTAAGTAGCTCTTATGGTTAGCTGATTTCGATGAAAAGTTGCTGTAACATCTCGGGCGTATAGTTGTCTTAAATATGAAATATTTCATATGTAGGTAAATGAAAGTAAAAAAAAAAACCCGGATGCAACTATTTAATACGAGCATAACAAAAAATGGAACAGAAAGTAAATAATAAGAATGATGAAGGCAAATATTTTAAACAAGAGAGCTACAAGATCCATTAAACCTACCCAGAAGGAACAAGCTCTTAGCAAGGGGACATAGGAACAGTTTTGGCGCCTCCTGAAAAATAACACTTCCCTACTTTTAGCCAACTCAGGCTTACAGGGGTGTGACATCTCGCACAGAAGTGGATTAAAAACTTAACTTGTTTATATGTTTGTCCTAGTTATAAACACTAACACAAACAAATCCACTCAATCGTGTCATAATTGTACAATAATAATAATAATAATAATAACCAGTAGAACAACCACTGTTTCGTAATTTAAATGATGTGGCATTTAAGTTTAAAAAACTTCTGCATGACCGATTCAGAGATTATAGCTTTGGAAGTTTTAGTTCATCGTAACGAAAAATACAATTAACAAGAAAATACGTTTATTTTATAAATGTCTATTCATTATTAAATTTAAACATATTAGCCATTGAAGAATGGTGTCAAAACTGGAGAATTAAAATAAATCCTAACAAATCCCATCAAATCACCTTCACTCTACGTCGTAAACCTGTGACTTCCTGCCCTACCGGATCCTTTAACAATATCCTACTTACTCCTGTTGAACAGATTCGGTACTTAGGACTCCATCTCGACAAACGCCTAACATGGAACCCTCATACTAGACTGATACGACAGGAAACTGCTCGTAGATACAGATTACTACGACACTTACTCGACAAATGCACAAAAGTTCCTACTTACTACAAAAAACTCATTTATATAACAATTATCAGGCCTATTTGGACCTATGGCATTGAGCTATGGGGGTCTACTAAACCATCGAATTCCTCTCGCATCCAATCCTTGCAGTCCAACATCTTTCGTAAATTCCTCAATGCTCCTTACTTTGTTATATTTAATAAAATCATCCATAAAGACCTAAATATCCCATTTGTTGAAGACTTGGCCCGTTACAGATATGCCTCTTTTCATTCCAAACTCCCTGCCCACTCAAACCCGCTTATCCGTGACCTCTCCTCCATATCTTTTCCCGACAAACCACCGAGGCGCCTTAAAAGAAGATGGCCAAGAGACCTCCTAACATAAGACATTGGAGTGCTACCAATGGGTAGTTTCTTCTCAGGACTACCATCTGTTCTAATCATATATAAAGCCTATTTACTTGTTATATTTATTTAATTCAGTTGTAAATTTCTTTAAATAAATAAAAAAAAAAAATGGAACATAGGCAGAAATCATAAGTTAAGTTTGTTTGTTTGTTATGTTAAACTGAAGGACAGATAATGGAAAATTTAATTTTTCCATGTAATGAAAACTTTATTGCTATGTGTGTATTAAAAATCTTGTGCGGGCAACACACGACTTTCACTTACCTCCGTTTTTAAAATCGATTAAAGAATTTACAAATACAGTTAGAGATAAAAATGAGTGAAACCTTTAAAGAATCAATTAAGTGGAATTTCTATAGAAACATGTATTTGATTAAAAAATCTTTTATATTAGTACCTAAAATAATCAGTTAGTTTTATCGGCTTTTCACCACTCTCTATTAACTTTTAAAAGTTTGTGTATGAGATAATATTTATTCTAAAATATTTTGCTTTCCAACGGCATATCATGTATATTACTTAGATCTCATGTTCAAAAACAAAAATTTGCATTTAAAAAATATATGTTCAGTTTTCTCCTTTAGTTATTTTTAAATAATTATAACTTATAGCAACGGAGAAAAGAGCAAAGATATTTTTGTATGTATTTTTTGGGCATAATAATAGTAATATAGACATATGATACACTTTTGGAAAGCTAAAGATTTTAGAAAAAAAAATCATCTTATTTATGTAATTGTAAAAGGTAATGGAGAGTGATAAAAAGGGAACAAAACTTATGGATTCTGGAGTCACCTGTAGCATAGTGGCTAGCATAATATCCTTCTATGCCCAAGCTCTCAGATTTAAACCCCCACGGGGCTCTCTGATTTTTTAAAGGGAGTAAAATATCCTTAGTTATACTGTCCTTTGGAGGGTACATAAAAAGGTGGTCCTAAGACTGTACGATGTCAGTTAAAGAGATTCCTATTCTAATTAAACTTGGATAAGCAAAATTAAAGGACTTCCACTAAATTAAATGTAGCATTTTTTGATTAGCCACATAAGCATAAAGTGACGTTAAATAAATAAATAAAAAACTTACTGGTACTTGTAGGTAATGAGATATTACATTATTTAATAAAATACATGTTTTTTCTATCGAAACTCAAAGTAATCAATGCTTTTACCCTTTTTCATATCCAACAGTATTTAAAAATTCTTAAATTGATTTTAATAACAGAAGTGCTACCTAGGACTCCTACTTAACAACATGGAATCCGCACACAATACTGAAACGACAAGAAACTGCCCGTCGCTCTCGCTTACTTCAACGCTTACTGGACAGACGCTCTAACCTTCCATTTATCTAATAAAGGCTCATCTCTATTACCATCATAAGGTCTATCTGGACTTAAGGAGTTGAGTTCTGGGGCTCTACTAAACCATCAAATTCTTCCCGTATTCAATCCTTTCAATCCAAAATCTTTCGAAAAATCCTCAACGCTCCTTACTTTGTCACGAATAAACTCATACATAAAGACCTTAATATCCCGTATGTTGCTGATTTGGCCCGAATCAGGCATCACTCCTTCCATGTAAAACTCCACTCCAACTCTAACCTACTAGTTTCAATCCTTGCTTCCTCTTCCATTCCTGACAATCCTCCGAGGAGTCTGAAAATAAGATGTCCTCGGGACCTTCTAGTTTAAATTACCCACTGGAGTGCTGCCAATGGACATTTTCTCTTCATGTCTTTTTCATGTATTTCTCTGTTAGCTAATTTACTTGATGTATTAACTAATAAATAAATAAATACATTTTTTATTATTCTGGGACATGTCCCTTTAGAATAAAATATACAAAATGTGCGAAAAAAGGGCTTAGAGTCTTAGAGTAAATTAATTAAATATAAACAAGTTAATAATTAATGGTATAAAATAGACATATTTAAATGAGATGAAAAAAAAAAAATAATAATAAAAAGCTTATTTAGAATTCTATTGAGCCTGGATGTTCAATAAGTGATCAAATATGCGGGATTCGAAGGTAGAAAGAGAATTGGAGTGACGGATGGAAGGATTGAGGATCGAATGAGAAAGGATCTGTCGAAATGTGCAGTTCTGTGGGCCGTAGTGTATAAATCCGAAGGCCTGGAGCGTGTAAAAAGGGGATGGACAGAGGATTTGAACTGTAGGAGGTCAAAAATATATGATGGATTGGATAATTTGGTAAAGGAATGACGCAAGGAAATACTTGCGACGATTGGAAGGGTTAAGCCACTTCAACTCGCCATAAAATTGGGGTACAGAGGTGTATCTAGGGACCCCGGAGATGATGCGAACAAAGGAATTGATTAAGCGTTTTATTTTTACCTCGAGATCCCCAAACACAACACCATACACCGTACAGCAATAGTCGAAGTGGGGAAATATTAGGGAGGTAACGAGGAGTTTTCGGGTTTCAAGCGGGAATAGGTGACGGAGGGAATACAGTCGCTTTAAGGTTGAAAGGGTACGTCGAGAGATTTCGGAAATATGATTTTTGAAGGATAGACTTTGACCGAAGGTTACTCCCAGATTTTGGACAGTCGGGTGGAACTTTATAGGATTACTATTGAGGAACAGGGTTGGGATATGAGGAACAGTTTTCAGGAGGTGAGGGGATCCTATTACAATTGCTTTTGTATTTAATTTTACAACATTTAATTTTAACTTATTCACTTCTTGTATAAGAAAATATTTTCTTGAAAATACAGTTGTAAATTTCAATAAATGATAATAAAAAATAAAATAAGTTTTTACTTATTTCTGTTATTCTTTTATTTTTTATTATCATTTATTGAAAATGAGCGCACCAGATTTTTAATGGATATCTCAGAATGTCTGGTTAACATTCTATATAATTGCCTAAATCGTCTTGTTGTGTGAGTCTTTTATGCTTTTTTTTACTCAATATATCATATCTCACTAAGCATTGAGTTGGTCTTGAAAGAGTAAGATGAAACTAAGATTAATCATTATTGTGATGGAAAAATGCTATTATACTATTTCGTACTACACTGCCTGATTTTTGACATATATCCTTCGACAACTAAATAAAAGGAATTACGACTATTTATAAAATAAAGTTGGCACGGTGAGGTTGGAGGCCATCATTCATTGAGCCGGTGATAAATCTGCTTCCCCGTCAGACTTGTGCTAATAGCCCCTAACTCTAATATATAACTCTCTCCATCACATACCCTGTTTGTTAGTTCCGTCCGATCCGGGGTATGGCTTGCAATATCGCCGTCAGTCCTAGGACTAGTCCAATCAGAATATCGTTTCACTATTTCTTAGGTAGAGGGGTCTAGGAGGAGTAAGAATTGATTTAACTGAAAGAGGAGAAGGGAGAGAAATCAAAAAGCTTTCAAACTTCTTTGGAACTGTTTTCGGAAAAAGTTCCGCATCGAGAAAATAAACGGGGAAGGAAAGTTAAAGCCGTAGCGGGTGGTGCAAAATACAGCACTAAATCTGGATTAGTCTGCTCTTGGTGATCAGGTCATTATAACTACTGAGAAAATTTTGATGTAAAAAACATTTCCTTTCTTAAAAAAACAGCAATCAATCATTATTTCTTAACGAACAAACTTAGTAAATTGATCATAGATACGGAAAATGAGAAATGATTTATACGTAGCAACACACAAATAAAATTTAAACCATTTACCTTTGATTTTTTATTTTCACTTACCTATATACAATATAAGTAAGGAAAGTATCGCGATCCTAAAATTTTTCAAAAATACGTTTCCAACGAATTTGATTAAACTTCCTGATGTTAATGTAAAATTTAATGGGATTTAATATCTTATAGGTTGCATTCTGATTGAAATAGTCTGACAGGGTTAAAAGCCAATATTATAAATTTTCTTTTTCTAAAATACCTTTAATATTATAGATTTGAAAAAAAAAAAAAACTATATCATCTTGTTAGCATTGATAAAAATCTGGTGCGAGCAACACACGACTTTCATTAACCTCTATGTTTGAAATCGATCAAAGAATTTTCAAGTACAGTAAGAGATAAAAATGAGTGAAACCATTAAAGAATACATTATATGGAATTACTATAGAAAAATTTACTTGTTTTATTAAAAAATCTATTATATTATTATCTAAAATAATCAGTTAGTTTTATGGACTTTTCATCACTCTCGATTAACTTTCAAAAGCTTGTGTATAAGATAATATTCTGTCTAAAATCTTTAGCTTTCCAATGGTATATTATACGTCTATATTATGTTCTTATGTTCAAAAACAAAAAAAATGCTTTATAAAAAATATTTTTTCAGTTTTCTCCAATAGTTGGTTATCCAATTCGTAAAACTTACATATTTAGCTGTTATTTGTCAATGCTAACTAACAACATATTATGGTTATTTTTATAGAATCTACAAAATTAACCGTACTTTAGAGGAAGACAATTTAAAATATCGGCATTTAAGCCATGTCAGAGCATTTTAATCAGAATGAAAACTACATGATATTAAAGCCCATTAAATTTTACATCGATATAGCGAATTTAATCAAAATCGTCGGAACAGTTTTAGATAATAAAAAAAAAGTGCAAAATGCATAGTACAAAGTGGCTCTTCTGGTAAGCTCGTTTTGATGACAAACGTTTTTGTAACGTCTCGGGCGTATATTTGTCTTAAATATGAAATTTCAGTTTCATAGGACTTACCGTTTTTGCGCTAGACACGGACACACACACAATCCTTTTTGCGGGACTTGGTTATTTGGACTCAGGGGACCCCACAACGTGTATTTCCGTCGAATACTGGGAATCGGAAACTTTCACGATCGCAATACTTTCTCTTAATATACATATTAAGTGAAAGTAAAAAACGGGTAAATATGTAAGTTGAACGAATTCTGAATGCAACTCAAGGAGAAGAGAGACAAAACATGTTTTCCATGAAATTATTGTGTTTTTGAACAAAAGAACTTCAATATAGATGTTTAGTATTAATTTTTGGTTTATTTTTTTCAAAATAAACCTTTAAAACCAACCAAAAAAATAAATAAATAACTCTTTCTCAAAATTACGTTATTATTGAGGGCTTAAACTTATAATCTCCGAAGGTAAGGAAATGGTTACAAGTTTAAGATGGTATCTAAATTTGTCTACCTGGGGTCACTGGTCTCACGCAATAATGAGACTCAACTGGTGGTGAAGAAAAGAATTCAAGCAGACAATTGTGCATATTTTGGATTACTTCAAGACTCTACAAGACTTTGGTCAGGCCGGTTTTGTTGTAGGCATCGGAATCCTGGGCAACCACCAAATTGATGGAGCAGGAACTTGGTATTTTCGAAAGGAAAGTCTTGTGTTGGATATTGGGTGGACGTCAGGCTAGAGGTCCATGGAGAAGACGTACGAATCAGGAGCTATATAGCATGTTTAATGAACCTGATATCGTTCTGTTTTAGAAAGTGAATTGGTCAAGATCTCCAAGAAGAATGAGAAAAAGAATGATGAAAGAGGCAATTCATGGTAAAAGACGGCGAGGAAGACCGAGATCAAGATGGGTTGATGGAGTCGCTGCTGACGTCCGGAGCATTTTAGGTGTCGATGATGGGTAACCACTTATGGAGGCTGGGTGTGTCACAGAAAGGTCTCCATACCTCAGAATCGCTCCACTGCTGAAAGTTCGGAATAAATAATCCTACTACAGACGGTGTTCAAACCAAAGACCAGGAGAACAGTAAACTAGTACTCTATCCACACGACCATGTATGTGATGATGGTGTAATGTATAAGACCTTGTTATGAAATAATTCACTTTTTAACAGAAATACCTTGTTTATAATAACCTTCTCAACACACAACACACAATGAAATAAGTTTATAAATTAAATTAAATCACATGTTTTAATATATACAATCCCCTTCCTTTAGTCCTCAAAAAGGTTTTACTTGGCGGCCAATTAATTTTTATTACATCTACTTGATGCGTCCGGATCCGGCGGTTTGTCAGACATCAATAGAGATAAATTTCTGCGGGAATTATTTCCCTGATGATCTTTGACCAAGTATGATCTTGGTTACCACTGATATTTGCATTTCAGAAAGACAGGCTTCATTCTGAACCTCTCTTCTGGGCGTGATCGTGAGTCATAATAGGCCTTGCTTCTTAACTTGACAAGTTCCATCTTGCACTATATGACCTCTGTGTCGTTGAAGTTAAGCACTATATTGTCTATTATCATTCTCTCTGAGTATGAAGCCTTGCACTTAGGATTTGTACATACAAAGTTACAATTAAGTGCTTGACCCTTTAGTTCTGTTAAATAATTATAAAATTTTCGTCCCGGGGCATGATTTATTTTATTAAATTTGTAAGACTCCATTGATAAATTTATTTTAGGTACACAGTAATTTAATCAAATAATTTTAAAACTGATTCTAAGGTTCCTTTCTTACCTGTGAAGGTAGAAAATACATTGACTCCTTCCTCACCCATCTGCGTTAAGGGGAGAACAATCTTTTGTTGCTCACTGTTAGATTTATACTTTTCAATAGCAATCAAATGATAAATGAAGGCTTGCTTCCATTTATGCCACTTTTTAGCTATAGCGCCATCGAGTTGGAGAGGCAATAATCTTAGATTGCTACCATTCATCTTCGACGGATTTAGACACCGTGTAATGTATGCGACCTTGTTATTAAATAATGGTACTCCAAAGAAATAAATAAAAGTTGTTCGAAGAACTATTGCTGCCGTATAGCCGGATAATATGCTCTGAAATTTACAACTGTACAATGGTAGCAATAATAGGGCGAGTGGAGCGATAAGTTAGGGTTAAACAATACCGTCATAATTGCTAACCACAATAATCATTGGGAGAACCATTAGCCTCCCCCTGGGCATTGTGAGTGGAATCCCGGATGGGGCTGGTTGTGTCGGAGGTACTACAGCCGCGATAAGGGCGGGGTTGAATGACCCACTGTACTCTGCTCTCCCCCTCAGGGCACGCAGCCATCTCATTGGCCATAGCTAATGGTCCTCAGAGTGATCCTTCCCCTGTAAGAAAGGCTCAATTATGTGCTTCGGACTGTTTGGGAAGGGCAAGCGGCGCAAATATTAGGATATCTCGAACAACATCTCATCATCGTTTCTTGTTAATGGATGTTCCAAAATATTTAGCTCTGTTTCAACTGAAGGATGAACATTGGTATACAACTGGACGAAGGAAAACAAAATTATCAAATCTGCCTCATTAAAACTTTTCGTCATCATCCCTTAATTCCAGTGGGGGATCAAAAGGGAAAGCAAAGTGGAAAGTTTCTTTCGACTTAATGTCTTCACTCGCAACTGTGATAAACAAAAATGACGATTTACCAATGTTCTAGAGAAAACTTCAGTAACAGAACATTTTAGAAATGAGGAAGGATAATGCCAAGCATTTTTAGCATTCTTATAATATACATTTCAGCTTTAAACAAGTCATATAGAAGTTTATTGTCGCGTTTTTTAATTTTTTTATTTATTATTGTTGGGATGAATGACGTTAAAACAAAATGAAAGAAAGATGGGCTAACGTAGACTCGATCCCGTTTCGAAAAGAGCTGAGTACTTAACATTAAAAAAAAAAAATATAATATTAAATAAAAAAATAAAATTGAACGAAAACAAACAAAATAAATAAAAGTTTAATAAAAAAAATGAGGAAAATTTACAGCAAAATAAAAATCATTTGATTTATAACAAAATAAAAAAAATCTTCGATTAACCAAACTGTAAAAAAAAAAAAAAAAAAAAAAAAAAAAATTAAAAATTGGGTTAGTGTGTTAGTACTATTAAAATCTTAAAAACAAATGAACAATTATAATGAGAAAAAAATATAAAGGATAGTTATCTGTCCATAAATTCTTCGGCTCCGCACGACGGGTAGGCGATTCTGGAAGGGCGGTGATCTTCAAAAAGACGAGACGAAGTCCTGATCAAATATTGTATATATATATATATATATAATGTTCAGGCTCAAACTATTATTATTATTATGAAAATTTGAATAAATAGATGGATAGATCGATAAATGTGATTTATTCACAAATTTCTGGAACGTCTGTCAGGAAGTCGGTCCACTTTTATTGTATTTTATTTATTGCTTTGAGGGTAGAGATTAGAGGCTTCCTAGAAGGTAGAGGGTAACGTGTACCTAAAGGGCTGCTTGGAGGGTAGATAGTAGCGGCTTTTTAGAGAGTAGAGGCTAATGTGGGTAAAGTGGAAAGTTTCTTTTGACTAAAGGTCTCCATTCGCCACCGTGATAAAGAAAATTGCAGAAAACTTCAGTAGCAGAACATGTTAGAAATGGGGAAGGATAATGCCAAGAAAACACCCAGCTTTTATTATTCTGGTTTTATTTGCTCCTTTAATTCATCAATAGAGGTCTCTCATTCAGCTCTCATTTAGCCTTCTTATAATAGACAGTTGTTTCAGTTGTAAACATGTCATTTATGAGTCTTTTGTTGCGTTTTTAAAGTTTTATTTATTTTTTAAAATGAAAATTCGAATGAATAGATTGATACGGTTGGTTGCAATGACTATGGATGGAACCAATTGTTTAGTCCAAAAGCGGGGGAACTCTCCCAATAATTCAAGACCTTAAGAGGCCTAAGATGCCCTAGCAAGCATATTGTTCTTGTACTTTCACTTACTATATACAGTAAGGGAAAGTATTGCGATCGTGAAAATTTTCGAATCCCAGTTTTCAACGGAAATACACATTTTAGGGTCCCCTGAGTCCAAATAACCAAGTCCAGCAAAAAGGTCTGTGTGTGTGGTAACTCCCGGGCAGAAACGGTAAGTCCTATGAAACTGAAATTTCATATTTAAGACAAATATACCCCCGAGACGTTACAAAACCTTTTTCATCAAAATGAGCTTACCAGAAGGGGCACTTCATACCATGCATTTTGCACCTTTTTTCGATTTTCTCGAAAATGGTTCCGATTTTGATTAAACTCGCTATATCGATGTAAAATTTAATGGGCTTTAATATCATTTAGGTTTCATTCGGATTAAAATGGCCTGATAGGGCTTAAATGCTGATATTTTAAATTTTCTTTCTCTAAAGTACCTTTAATTTTTTTGATTCTATAAAAATAAATAAATTATCTTGTTACCACTGATGAAAAACAGGTAATTATATAAATTGAATGAATTCGATACCCAACTAAAGGAGAAAACTGAACAAATATTTTTTTAAAGCAATTTTTTGTTTTTGAACATAAGAGCAGTAATATACATGCATGATATACCGTTGGAAAGCTAAAGATTTTAGAAAAAATATTATCTCATACGCAAGCTTTTAAAAGTAAATAGAGAGTGATGAAGAGAAGATAAAACTAACTGATTATTTTAGATAATAATATAATCGATTTTTTAAATAAAACACATGTTTCTATATAAATTCAATTTTATTAATTCTTTAATAGTTTCACGTATTTTTATCTCTAACTGTATTTGAAAATTCTTTCATTGATTTTAAAAATGGAGGTAAGTGAAAGTCGTGTGAAAATCCAAAAAAAATTACATAATTTATAATATACAAGTCTATTGTAAAATTGTTAGGATATGCAGATGATTGGATATTGTCGGACGTTCATTTTTATCATTGTTGGTGGCTGCAGATGAAATGTGACTGTGCATCAACGAAAAGAAAACTAAATATATGAGGATGAATCTACTGGTGAATCTAGAAACAATGGAATCCAGCAGTTTGTAGAAAATGAGTCCTTGTAAATTTCAGAAAGTGGATAGCTTCACATATCTAGGAAGTATTCTAAGAGCTTCTAATGATGTCCCTCGAAATAAAGAAAAGAGTATTCAATGCCAATGGATGCTATTTTGGGTAGAGTAGACATCTGAGAGGCTCATTTTTACAATTTATACATGATCAGTATATCAACATTTTATACTTTTATTTTAATCTGTTAAATGAGTTAAGATAATATTTTTTTTTATACTTTGATGATTAACCAGCAATGTCTCAGTCTAATAAAAACTTGGACAATATTAATTGGGATTCTACTGAATAGTTAAAAATTATTTCATCTCCTTGTCAGGGCTAGATCTCCTTGTCAGCTATTTATTCACATCGGTCTTAAACTTATTTAATTCGTAACTAGGTTAGTCCCTAAATATAATTATCGTAGAGCTACAACTAAGAGTAATTTTTTATACCCAAGTCCAGAATAGAATAATTTTTTTTTTAATATATATTTATTTATTGGAATTCACAACTGTATAACAAGTAATACAACAAGTAAATTTGAATGAAACATAAAAAAGGCATGAAACACATGTAGAGAAGCTTCTCAATGGAAGCACTCTAAAAATATTCTAAACTAGAAGGTCCCGGGGCTATCTCCTTTTCAGACGCCTCGGAGGATTGTCAGGAATTGAAGAGGAAGAAAGGATTGAAACGAAAGGATTAGGGTGGGAATGGAGTTTGTCATGGAACATATGGGACATTAAGGTCTTTATGGATGAGTTTGTTGGTGACAAAGTAAGGAGCATTGAGGATTTTACGAAGGATTTTGGACTGAAGGGATTGGATACGAGAAGAATTCGATGGTTTAGTAGAGCCCCAGAGCTCAACTCCGTAAGTCCATATTGGTCTTATGATAGTCATGTAGATGTGTCTTTTGTAGTTAAGTGGAAGATTAGAACGTTTGTTTAGTAAGTGTTGAAGTAGTCGAAAACGTCGTGCAGCTTCTTGTCGTTTCAGTCTTGTATGAGGAAGAATAAATTTAAGACCACAAATGTCATTAACTTATGTAACATTACTTAGTATTGACTATTGATTCACATTTCAAGGATAAAAAGGAAAAAAAAAATATTGTATGCCAATAAATAAATAAAACTGGGGTCACCTGTGCTGTAGTGGCTAGCATAACAGCCTTCTATGTCCAAGGTCATGAAATCAAACCCAGCAGATGGCACTAGATGTTTTTTAAAAGGGAGTAAAAAATACTTGGTTATGCCGTCCGAGGAGACGTAAAATGGTGATCCTAAGCATGTATATTTGCTCTTTGAAAGATCACTATCCTAATTAAACTCGGGTTGGAAAAATTCAGGACTCACACTGTAGCATCCTCTAATTAGTCACAGTAGCATAAAGTGATATTAAATAAATAAGGAAACAAACGTAAATTAAAACGTTGTAGATATAATTAGTTGACCGTTGAGAATTGCTGAAGGAATTAGTCCGATTAGTAGGCGAGTGGAAACTGAGTTCCACTCGCCTACCAGACGCCCTGATGATGACCCACAATGGGGGTCGAAACGTTGGCAAACAATAAAATAGTTGAAACTATTCAGTTGTTTCATTTAATGACCGCCACCCGGACTAATTCCTTCAGTAAATTAAAACGGTTTCAAATTATCCCATACTAAAGTGCTTCCCAAAAACATAAAATCCTTACAATATAAATTGATAAATACAATGAAACAAACCATTAATAGTAAAAGTATTCCACGTCAGAGCCAACTATCAACTAGCGATGTCATCAACTATTTTTTTGTCCTCCACCTTCTGTTTCTTCTTCAGCATGGCCTGGTCTTTTTGGGTTTCTGGTGAATCTCCCATTGGAGGTCAACTGCAAAAAGAATTTCATAATGCTTTTATGAGAGTGAAATAATAATTAATATAAAATGGAGTATATCAGGACTTTTCATGTGACACAACCCAATATCTAGGCAAACTAAAATAATGTTGTATAAGACCCTCATTAGGCCAGTATTGACGTATGCCTCCGAAACATGGACCGGGTTGCATTAACCTATATTCTCTATGTAACCCTCTATAAAGTCGCTACGCTCTACCCTCCAAGCAGCTCCCAAGGATTTCACAATGCTATACTCTTCAAACCATCGTTATGAAACTCGCTACCCTGTAACCTCCAAGCTACCATCTAGGAAACCGCTACTCTCTACCCTACAAGCAGCCGTTTAGGGCCAGTTGCGCCAGCCTCGGTTCAGCCTAAGGTAAGCTTACCCCAGGTAAAACTACGGTAGATAGCTGAACTCCGATTTCAGCAGGGAGCGTTGTTGGTACAGCGTTTACTTAACTGCTGTATCGCGGGAGATGAAAGGTAAGTCCGCCATTTTACTTCCTGATTTCAATTCTTAACCTTATCAGCTTAGCTACTTTGGAACTTCTTTTTAAGAAATACATTCTTCTATTTCTAAAGTTTGTTATTAAAAGAATATAGGTTATTTATTATTATATTATTATTTATCGTGTTTATTAAAATAATATAGTTAATTTATTATTTGTTTCCTGAATGTGAATAAATTTGTTTGGATTGTTTGCTATTTTTTTTTCTTTCATTCCACAACAATCAGTTTATAAGTCAACAAAATATCATCTATTTTGGTTTTTAGTCACTTTTGTAATTTCATGTGGAGTCCTAAGAATGAAATTAACAACATAACCCCTCTTGTTATTTGAAAAGTAAAACCCTAATTATATAAAACATACTGTAGAACATTTTGTACAAAATTGGGATATATTTGTCTCTAGTCTACATTTAAATGCATTAATAATAAAATTAATTGGTTAATGAAAAATCAGTCAAAATCATCCTCCAGATACAGAATGTAGACAACTTATTTTTAACAGGAATATAGTGGGGTTTTTAACTTACTTAAAAAAGTTATAGGCCTAGGAATCACTAAAGAACTATTAATAATGATAACAACTTAAATGCCTTATATCTACAAAACCAAACATTGTCAATTATTTAGAGAGGATCTATTTCAAAGGAATAAACAATAAAACCGAAATTATAAAATGAAAATGTTGATTAAAATTTTACGAAAATAAAACAAAAAATAAAATACCTATGATTTCAAATGATTTACTTTTTATTTTTAAAATAATTCAATTTCCCCATAATTTATCTTTTGCTGTAGCAATTAATAAATCACAGGGCCAAACATTTAAACACGTAGGAATTGATTTACGCCAAGATCGGGTTGCGGAGAAAATCATTATGTTCTTCTGCCACATGAAAATAAAACTAAAAATGTCATTTACGCGGAAGTTCTTTCAAATATATTCTTTTAAAATCTTCTTAATAGCGATCATAATAACAGAAATTGACGCAGATGAAATCGCTTTAGAATATATCAAAGAAAAGGTGACGTGTACCGAGAAAGGATTAAATCTGGTTGATAAAATTCCGGTTCTGGGAAACGCCGATGATTTGGTACTGTTAGGGGAAGACACGGAAAATAATAAAATAAAAACCGGTAAAAAAAATAGGACTCGAAATAAATGATTAGTAGCAGAGACGGTGGCGATCTTAGTGATATTGATATATCAGGGCATAATTTTGAACACGTAGAGAAATTTAAGTATTTAGGTTCAATGATAACGAGAAAAACTAAGTCCAGGAGAACATAAAGTCCCGGTTATAGGCGGGAATCGCGTGTTATTATTCAGTTGCGAAATTACTTAGCTCGCGGCTTCTGTCTAAAAACTTAAAGGTTAGAAGTTATAAAACTATTATTCTTCAGTCGGTCCCTTACGGATGTGAAAATAAGGTACTACAGGCAAAATATTTGGACCGAAGAGAGATGAGGCCACTAGGGTGTAAAGAAAGTTGCACAGCCAATATTTATATCATATTATTATATAAGTCATGTTTTATTTCAAGAGTCATTTTTAACTTTAATCGTTATTACCTTGAAGCATATACGTTTATAAATTTAAATAAATTATAACAATTATTATTTCTTTTGAATTATTCGAGTATAATAATCAGAACTATTATTTTAATCATATTTAGGACTTTTATTAGCTATATGTCTATGTTTATAAAATATATATCAATCAATTTTCTGGTCATCGCAGTATCTAAAAAATGACTATGGTTGTGAAGCTAAAATTTTCCCTGGAGGTTCGCCTTAGTGTCTAGATTCCACCATCATCCTTTTTTTAAAACCAGGTAAACCTTCCAACAACACTTCATCCTACAGGCCTATTAGTCTACTCCCCATCCTCTCAAAAATCTTCGAAAGGCTTCTTCTTAAACGTATCCTACCCATATTAGAATCTCAAAATCTTCCTTCCCATCAGTTTGGATTCCGTCCTCAGCATTCCACAGTTCAACAGGGGCTCCGAGTTGTAGACCATATTTCCTCAGCTCTTGAATGCAAAGAGTATTGTTCTGGTGCGTTTCTGGACATTGCGCAAGCTTTTGACCGGGTATGGCACACTGGATTACTCTTCAAGCTGAAAACCCATTTACCCCAGTCCCTATACCTCATTCTCCGATCCTATCTCTCGAACCGTTCCTTCCGAGTTCGCTGTGGTGAAGAATTTTCTAACCTTTATCCCGTTGAGGCCGGTGTTCCTCAAGGCAGCGTCTTGGGACCCATCCTCTACATCCTTTACACTGCTGATATTCCTACACATCCTGATACCTTTCTGGCAACTTTTGCAGACGACACCGCCATCCTATCATCCAGTTCCAATCCTGAAACAGCATCCTTAAACCTTCAGAGCCACCTTTTCCTTATCGAACACTGGTGTAATAACTGGCGTGTAAAGGTGAACGAAGCCAAATGTAAACACATAACCTTTACTCTTAGACGAAAATCCTGTCCGCCAGTTTATTTCAACTCATTACCGATTCCTCTCTCAGATACAGTCCGGTATCTTGGCTTACTGTTAGACAAAAGATTGACTTGGAACCCACATACAAGACTTAAAAGACAAGAACTCAACCGACGATTCGGACAGTTATACCGACTACTCAACAGAAAATCTGAACTTACAGTTGAAAACAAATTATTAATCTACAAGACAATACTGAAGCCCATCTGGACCTACGGACTTGAACTGTGGGGGACAGCTAAACGTTCTAACATCAAACGCATTCAATCCTTTCAATCCAAAGTCCTCCGTACAATAGTAAATGCTCCTTATTATGTCTCCAATTATACCTTGCACCACGACCTTAATGTTCCATTTATTTCAGACCTAATTCCATCCAAATTTTCCAAATTCCACCAGAACCTCATTCATCATCCTAATCCTTTAGCTCAATCCCTATCCAGCTCCACTCACCCATACAACCCACCTAGAAGGTTGAAACGGCAGTGGCCCCGCGACCTTTTGTAAATATATTGGAGTTCTAGCACTGGCTAGATTCTCCACTCAATGTGATGTATGTATGAGTGTGTGTATGTGTATATAGGTATAAGTGAATTATTGACTTTTGTATTGATTCATTATTGTGTATATATTTTATTGTAATTTTATGTTGTGTAAATATTGTATGAATGTAGTATGTTTGATATCATTCAGCAATACTATTAATGTCCAAATTGGGACAGATTGTAAAATTTTCTCAATAAAAATTGTTATTATTAATTTATTAAGCATACAGATGTGCAATAAGGCTGGGTTTGAAAATCTTCAACTTACAAGTGGTTGAAATTGTAAATTTGACAGGAAGAAATCTAGATCGGGCTTTAAATAATAACAAAGAGTAGCAGATAGTTGATATTTATTATAGCTACTCTTACTATAAACGCACATAAATTAATGCGAAATGCAATATTCGCTAGCAAAGCTGCGGTTCACAGCTAGTTAATTAATAACAATAAAGTGTTTAATGTTAATCAAATCCACTTCTTTGAAATAGTTGCAGATAAAACAATTACATAAAACAAAAGTGATACTATTTCACTAGTCCCAGGATGGTTAGCTCTTAACTGGAGGTTAAACGGTGAGCCTTGCCCAGTAAATTTTACCGTGGATTCAGCATCCCTACCCTAGGTGGTGCAACGGGCAATGGCTGACTTCAACGGAGGTTACCCCTACTATACTTTGATCTGAGTTGGTTGCAACTGGCCCTTAGAAACACGTTACCCTAAGCCCTCTATGAAGCCGCTACTCTCTACCGTCCAAAAAACTCTGTATGAACCTGCTATACTCTACCCTCAATGAAAAACACTTCCACTATAAACAAGGCACCATGAGCTCACTATAAAGTTCCACTAGAGTAAGATAAGATAGGAGGTTATTAAGGGAGGTAGGTGTGGAGGTAAACAGAGCAGCGAGGTAGAAAAAGTTCTCTCCTCCCTCCTACTTTATTATTGAACGAGTCCTTCCCGATTTATTAATAGAGGCTACTCCCGCCTTAGGTGTCTTTTACCAGAGACTCTTTACGTCTCGGGCTTCGCGGTGAATACTTTACGACTTCTCTTAGCTTCAAGGGAGTATCGGGAAATATAGTGGTTATGGTTTTATCGGTAGCTGAACTTACAATCCCTAAATAATAGAGCATGATCCCTATACAAACTTAAATATACTTCACTTTTAACTTAGACTTATGCTCTCCATTGTGCGACCGGTGCAAAATGAACTTCTTTTTATAATATTTTTTTTAAATATGTGCACGCAACACAGATAATCTCGAAGGAAAAATTTATTTACATTATATTATTATATATATGCAAATGTAGATTAAATATCATTATTTATTCGTTAACATATTTGAATCAAATATATATTTTCCTACATGTTATCTTACCCTTCAGTCGTATCTAAATGACAGATTTTTCTCTGTCTGTCAAAGCCGGGAATCTCCACAACTATGCTAGCCTTAGCAGGGGTACCACAAGGTTCAGTTCTTGCTCCACTACTACATAAAATATACACACGACATGCCAATCACATCACCGAAACTCTGACAACGACGTATGCAGATGACACAACTATCTTAACTGAGCATCTCAATCCTACACCCAGACATTACACCATCTAACAAAACTTCACAACTGGTGGAAAATTAAAAAAATCGACTAAATCAAGACATATCCCAACACATTACTTTCACTCTCCGACATGAAACCTGACCACCAGTCTATCTTGATAATACAAATTCCACAGGCAGGCACAATAAAATATCATGGCTTGACATTCGACAGAAGAATGACATGAGGCACACACACCGAGAACAGATAGACAATGCTAAAGAAAACGCTAAAACTATTGTACTCAATCTTACTACGTTGGACTTATACGTCAGAGATACACGGGACAGCAAAAAAATACACACGCTCGTAAAATTCAAATTTTCCAATCTAGAATATTCAAAACTATAACAAAGTCTCTCTGGCACGTTAGTATAGTAACATAACATATAGACCTTCACATGCCAGCAGTCAACGAATAGATTCGGACCCCCTACTAACGTTTTTACGACAACTTACACGGATATACCAACACATCAATTCAAAACATGGATACTTCCAACATGCCCCACAACAAACACAGAAAGCTGAAAAGAAGTTGGATGAGGGACCTCCTAACATAAATGCCAGTTAATGAACCCGCTGATCACGCCAAACATCAACTCTATTGTACTTTCCAATTCATTGATTGTCAACCACATGGCAGTTGTGATATATATCAAGATAAAAAAATCTGGTGCGGGCAACAAGGCTTTCACTTACCTCGACTGTTAAAATCAATTTAATAACTATTAAATATACTTCAATTCGAAAAATACTCTTCTTTTTCCAACGGTATGTTATACGTCTATATTTCTATTCTCAATATCAAAAACGCAAAAATTACGTTAAAAAATAGTTTTGCTCTTTTATCCTTTTGTTGGTCATCAAATTCGTTCAATTTGTACACTTAGCCGTCATTCATCAATGTCATTAAGATTATATGGTTAATCTTTTGGAATATAATTAAAATATCGACATTTAAGCCCTGTCAGACTATTTCAATCAGAATAAAATTTACATGATATTAAAGCCCATTAAATTTCACATCAATACAAGGAGTTTAATCAAAATCGTTAGAACCGTTTTTTGAGTAAATAGTAAAAAAGTGCAAAATGCATGGTATAAAGTGGCTCTTCTCGCTAGCCGATTTTGATAAAAGAGTTGCTGTAACATCTCGGGCGTATATTTGTGTTAAATGTGAAATTTCATTTTGGTACGACTTTTCGTTTTTGCGTTAGACTTACTCCCCAAACACAAACACAGACCTTCGTTCGCGACTTGTTTATTTGGACTCAGGGGATCCTAAAATGTGTATTTCAGTCAAAAACTGGAATTCGAAAATTTTCACGATCGCAAAACTTTCCCTTCCTATATATTTAATACATAAATAAGTGATATTAAAACTATATTGTTACATATATGTAAATATATATTAAATTTTATTATTTATTAACATATTTGAATGTTCGGACAATGTTGTTATTTATTATCTACAATTAGCTATCTATTTATATTTGGATTGAATGGTTTCTTACATTAATAATACTCATTGAACAATATTATATCATTTGGAAAAAAAAAACTTATAAGAGAGTGTACATTGTTAAAGGAAGCGTAGAAGTGTCGGTAGATTTTTTAATTGTTATATAAAGGTGATTTTATAGTAATCAATGTAATTTTCTACTTCAATAGTTTTAAAGGATTCGTTTCAAAGTTTTGAATCTTGGATTTTCTTAGGTGCATTTTTGGGGCAATTGTATGTGAGGTTTTATTATAAGGAAAACACTTACAAGGACTGGTTGGCGCTTTGAGTTTTGCAAACGCCAACTCCAATCTGCCTTTGATGACGAGTATAGCTCCTTCAACGCCGAGTACGACGTACCGCAATATTTATGTGTATTGCGGGTTTTTATCTATCCCTTTCCCTTGTTCTTGATATTACACGACCTCCCCCCATGTAGCTATGACACATCTAGTCTTTGTAGCTCTAGTTTAGATATTTTATTACACGTTTTACTTATTTTATTATTATTGTCGAGAATGCTCTTCGTTTTCGAGATTTTTTAGAGATTACTAGTGGACTCTACAGGAGAGATAAAAAAAAAAAAAAAATTCTATTTACAACATTTTTGCCCCCCTCAATACTAAAATCACCCAAAGCTATTAAACCTCTAAACACTGGACATTTTTTTACTTATTTACAAATGTTTCATTTTTCTGCAATTATTAAATAAATTAATGCATGTATGTGATAAAATAAACATAATATTTTTAAAATGATAGAGGATAGAGGGTTCCTAAAGGGTTGGATAGAGAGTAGCGATATCTTAGAAGCTTCCACAGAGAGTAGAAAGTTCATATAATATTAGATATGAGGTGGCGGGTTTCTAGAGGCTTACATAGAGTAGGTTCAATGAAGGTTCAACAGAGGTTAGTGTTTCCACTAAGGGTTAAATAATGGGTAGTGGGTCATTAAAAGCTTGGATAGAGAGTAGCGGGTTTCTAGAGGCTTCCATAGAGAGTAGCGGGTTCCTAGAGGCTACCATAGAGAGTAGCGGGTTCCTGGAGGCTTCCATATGGAGTAGCGGGTTTCTAGAGGCTTGCGTAGAGAGTAGCGGATTAATAGAGGCTTGCGTAAAGAGTAGCGTGTTCTTAGAGGTTTCCATAGAGAGTAGCGGGTTCCTAGAGGCTTGCGTAGAGAGTAGCGGGTTCTTACAGGTTTGCAAAGAGGCCTGCGAAGAGAGTAACGAGTTCTTAGAGGCTTGCATAGTGAGTAGCGGGTTCCTAGAGGCTTCCATAAAGAGTAACGCGTTCCTAAAGGCTTCCATAGAGAGTATCGGGTTCCTGGTTACTTGCGTAGAGAGAAGCGGGTTCTTAGAGACCTGCATAGAGAGTAGCGGGTTCCTAGAGTCTTGCGTAGAGAGTAACGAGTTCTTAGAGACTTGCTTAGAGAGTAACGAGTTCTTAGAGGCTTGCATAGAGAGTAACGAGTTCTTAGAGGCTTGCTTAGAGAGTAGCGGGTTCCTAGAGTCTTGTATAGAGAGTAGCGGTTTCCATGAGGGTTAAATAGAGGGTAGTGTTTCCTCTAGGGTCGATTAGGGCGTAGTGGTTTACTAGAGGGTCGGAAGGATGGTAGCAGTTTCCAAAAGGGTTGTATAGAGGATAGCGGGTTCCTAAAGTATGCGATAGAGAGAAGTTGGTTTCTAGAGGCTCGCTTAGAGAGTAGCGGATTCCTAGATGTTTCCATAGAGAGTAGCGGGTTCCTAGAGGTTCGCATAGAGAGTAGCGGGTTCCTGGAGTCTTCCATAGAGAGTAGCGGGTTCCTGGAGTCTTCCATAGAGAGTAGCGGGTTCCTGGAGCCTTCCATAGAGAGTAGCGGGTTCCTGGAGTCTTCCATAGAGAATAGCGGGTTCCTGGAGTCTTCCATAGAAAGTAGCGGGTTCCTGGAGTCTTCCATAGAGAGTAGCGGGTTCCTGGAGTCTTCCATAGAGAGTAGCGGGTTCCTGGAGCCTTCCATAGAGAGTAGCGGGTTCCTGGAGTCTTCCATAGAGAGTAGCGGGTTCCTAGAGGTTCCATGAGGGTCGAATAAATGTTAATGGTTTCCTCTAGGGTTCATCAATAGGAGATAGCAAGGTTACAAGAGGTTTGGATAGAGAGTAGAGGGTTACTAGAGAACTAGAACTAGAGCTTATTGATATATTATATAACAGAAATATAATTAATTATATTACAAAAGCGTGCTATGAATAACTAGGATAGTGAGGATAAGGAGCTGGTAGAAGAAGGCTGAATAATGTATCTAGCTGAGGGGGCCCTAATAACCTCCCGTTCTTTTCTCCTCTATAAATTATTAGGAGTCCTCTTTCCCTGTCAACTGTCTTTACCCCAGTTTCCTTACTTCAAAAAGTCTGTTATGGTCGTCTTCCACAAACTCTGAATTTTCAAACAAGATCTGGAAAAAGTTTATAAGTTCGATTGTGTTAAAAGATAATAAGATATTTGACGATGAATGAATTTTTCAGTTAATGGGGCTTTCAAGCTTACTTTATATAACTTAACTGAATTTATTCTTGGAGTAATTTTCTAACAAAACAGACTTATTTATAAGTACATAGATAACTTTTGGTGGAATTAATAAAATGATCATGTTATTTAATGTTTTTTAACATTGGATAGTTTGTCGTACATAAGGAGTTGATATATTTAAGGAAAAATGATATGGTGGTCATAAATGATTATCGAAAGTAAAGTAAACTAATCATAATGAAATTTTCGTTTCAAGATTAGTAGGACTCACTGGTTTCAAAATGTCGTTCTGATTCAATAACTCGAAAAAAATGATAGAGTAAAGGGTTTTTCATCAAATCACCCCAAAATAAAGAAAAAAATCTGGTGCGGGCAACACACGACTTTCACTTAGCTCCATTTTTAAAATCAATGAAAGAATTTTCAAATACAGTTAGAGATAAAAATACGTGAAACTATTAAGAAATTAATCAAATTGAATTTATATAGAAACATGTTTTTTATTAAAAAATCTATTATATTATTATCTAAAATAATCAGTTAGTTTTATGTTCATTTCATCACTCTCTATTAACTTTTAAAAGCTTGTGTATGATATGATATTTTTTCTAAAATCTTTAGCTTTCCAACGGTATATCATTAAATTATATTACTGCGCTTATGTTCAAAAACGAAAAATTGCATTAAAAAAATATTTTTTCTGTTTTCTCCTTTAGTTGGGTACCGAATATATTCAATTTATATATTCACCTGTTTTTCATCAGCGTTAACAAGATAATCTAGTTATTATTATTGAATCTACAAAATTAAAGGTACTTTAGAGGAAGAAAATTTAAAATATCGGCATTTAATCGCATCTGGTGCGGGCAACACACGACTTTCACTTAGCTCCATTTTTAAAACCAATGAAAGAATTTTCAAATACAGTTAGAGATAAAAATACGTGAAACCATTAAAAAATTAGTTTAATTTAATTTATATAGAAAGATGTGTTTTATTAAAAAATCAATTATATTATCATCTAAAATAATCAGTTAGTTTTACCGGCTCTTCACCACTCTTTATTAACTTTTACAAGCTTGTGTATTAGATAATAAAATGTTTTCTTAAAATCTTCATCATTCAAACGGTATATTACTCTTCTTATGTTCAAAAACAAAAATCCCATTAAAAATGTTTTTTTTCAGTTTTCTCCTTTAGTTGGGTATCGAATTTATTCAATTTATATATTTACCTGTTTTTCACCAGCGTTAACAAGATAATCTAGTAATTATTATTGAATCTACAAAATTAAAGGTACTGTAATTAAAGAAAATTTAAAATGTCGGCATTTAAGCCCTGTCAGACCATTTTTATCCAAATAAAACCTACATGATATTAAAGCCCATTAAATTTTACATCGATATAGCGAGTTTAATCAAAATCGTCGGAACCGTTTTCGAGAAAATCGAAAAAAGGTGCAAAATGCATGGTATAAAGTGCCTCTTCTGGACGGCTCATTTTGATGAAAAAAGTTTTGTCACGTCTCGGGCGTATAGTTGTCTTAAATATGAAATTTCATTTTCATAGGACTTACCATTTCCGCCCGGGAGTTACCACACACACACAGACCTTTTTACGGGACTTGGTTATTTGGACTCAGGGGACCCTAAAACGTGGACCCTAATTCCGTTGAAAACAGGAATTCGAAAATTTTCACGATCGCAATACTTCCCCTTACTATATATAATAAGTGAAAGTAATACTATATATAGTAAGTGAAAGTAAAAATAGTATAAGGACATTCCTATCGGTAAAATGAAACAATTATTTTTCCTGGTCGTAATAACTTTCGAAAGATGTCAAGTCCCCATAGCGTGGTTGTGATTGAGAATGTTAAGTTTGTCGGGGTCATGACAGCGATAATCGTAAAAATCAATTTGAAAAAAAAAGTTATTGGTTAACTTCTAAGAGATGCAATTACCCCAAATAAATTTATATTTTAATCTTTACATCTTCTTAATGTTTTGTTAGATAAGGCAATGTTTTCTTTCTCATATTCAACAAGGTCAGCGAATATCAATTCGAACTATTTGATGATTCTGTTATTCCATTAAAATGTGTAAGAAACTGAGTGAAGTGATTACTTTTTTACAAAGGATACTCCTCGTATTGGAAGAAAATGTTTTTAGAATGTATTGGAATGAAATTAAATGTGTATTTAGTACCTCTTGGAAATAAGTGCAATCACCGAACGCATTTTTGAAGAATTTGTTTGATTTTTTTAATTGGATCAAGGACGGATGTCCGATTTCGATAGAACTGAGCTATTAGAAAACAATGGTATTTTTTCTTTACTCACGTCAAATACGTATTTCTAAAATAGTGACTTATCTTATTAGTAAGTTAATACTTGTGAAGAACAGATGTTAAAAATAATTTATTTAACAAGCTTCAAATAAAAAACAAAAAATCTGGTGCACACAATAAACGACTTACCTCCATTGTAAAATCAATTATTATACAATTCGAGATAAAATTAATTGTTAAAAAATTAAGCACATTTAGTTTCAACAGACACATTTTTATTAAATAATCTATCATGTAATTATCTATGCCAATCAGTTAGGTTTATCGGCTTTTCATCACTCTCCGTTAGCTTTTACGATTTTGTGTATAAGATAATATTATTTTTCTAATATCTTTAGCCTTCCAGCGGTATTTTATATATCTATGATACTGTTCTTATGTTAAAAAATCACAAAAATTGCATTAAAAAAGAGTTTAGCTCTTTTCACCTTTAAGGAGTTAATCCTCATTTAATTAAATCCTTGAAAAAGTCTCGCCGGGACTGTGGTTCAAACTCACAACCTTTGGCGTAAGAGACTACGGGCTCCACGATGAAATGATTAGTTGTCTTGTTTAGTTGAAATTTCAGTTTTATACGATAGACGTATTTTCGGTTTTTCCTTGATTCATTGTTAGTTAGAAATTTTTACTCTTTTAGAAAGAGAGACTATTTGGTCATGTATTAGTAGTCCGTGACGAATAATAGAAAAAGGTCACGATAATGTAACTATTTTCAAACTAAAGAATTTTGGATCTCCTGAGTTTACAAGACTGAACCTAGAAGGAACTGCAGGAGAAGGCATATTCAGAGTGGGCCCGTTTAAGAAAAGTTAGAAAGCAGGCAACTCTTGAATTCTTTTGTAATCACGTTTTAAAGATCCCTTATTCTGGGCAAAATATAAATTTTTAATGTTTTCTTTTAACGTTAGTTTTTAGGTAATCCGTTTATATTTTTACTTTCACTAACCTATACATGAAAATTCTCGAATTCCAGTTTTCGACTGAAATACACGGTTAAGGGTCTCCTGAGTCCAAATGACCAAGTCCCGAAAAAAGGTCTGTGTGTCCGTGTGTGTGCGGTAAGTCTAGCGCCAAAACGATAGGTCGTACGTAACTGAAATTTCATATTTAAGACGACAATACGCCAGAGATGTTACAGCATATGTTTCATCAATATTAGCTAACCAGAAGAGCCACTTTATACCGTGCATTTTGCACCTTTCTCCTCCGAAACGGCTCGACCGATGTATATTTCATTCAGGTGATTCGGGTGTCCCAGAACAAAAACATTTTTGTTTTGTTTTTCTAACGACATTTTTTTTTTTTATTTGGCATAAAAAATACCTATAATTCCAAAATTTCACCACCTTCCTTTCCCCACTCTCTTATTTTTTACTGTATATGAAATATATAGTAAGGGAAAGTATTGCGATCGTGAAAATTTTCGACTTTCCAGTTTTCATCGGAAATACACGTTTTTGGGTCTCCTCAGTTTAAATAACCAAGTCCCGAAAAAAGGTCCGTGTGGTAATTCTAGCGCAAAAACAGTAGATCCTACGAGACTGAAATTTCATATTTAAGGCAACTATACACCCAATATGTCACAGAAACTTTTGCATCAAAATCTGCTTACCAGAAGAGCCACTCCAATGCATGGTATAAACATTTTGCAACTTTTTACGATTTTCTCAAAAACGGTTCTAACGATTTTGATTAAACTCGCTATATTGATGTAAAATGTAATAGGCTTTAATATCATGTAAGTTTCATTCTAATTGAAATTGTCTGACAGGGCTTAAATGCGATATTTTAATTTATAAACTACCGTTTATTTCGTACATTCCAAAAGGTTAACCATATCATCTTAATGACATTGATAAAGGACGGCTAAATAATACAAGTTGGACGAATTTGATGACCAACTAAAGATAAAAAGCAAAACTATTTTTTAACGTAATTTTTGGCTTACTGATAATAAGAACAGTAACATAGACGTATAATATACCATTGGAAAGAGAAAGATTTTAGAAAAAAATATTGTCTGATACACAGAGTTGTAAAAGGTTATGTAAAGTGACGAATAGAAAATAAACTTATTACTGATTAACAATGTATTATAGTTATATTATTTAATCTAAATCATAATGTTTCAGCGAAAATGAATACACATTTAATTTAAATCAACTTAAAATATTTTTCAAATTGAAGTGTATATAATAGTTTCTAAATTAATTATAAAAGTCGAGGTAAGTGAATGTATTGTGTTTCCCACACCAGATTTTTGATTTTACATTTCACTACCAGATTTTTTTATTTGTACAATTAGTACCAGATCTGTTGGCTGTGATTTAGGCAAGGATCTTATTATACTTTGGGAAAATCGAAACAACTAGGGGTCACCTGTAATAGCTAGAATAAAAGCCTACAACACACAAATCGTAGTTTAAAACCGATAGATGTCCTAGGATTTTTGAAACGTAGTAAAAAATCTTTGCTATGGCGTGCTTCGGATAGGACGTAAATTGGTGGTTTCAAACCTCTACGAAACTGGTTGATGATCCCTATTTTGACGAAACCTGCATAGACAAGATTAAGGACTCCACTGTAGCAACGTCCGATTAGTAGGATGAAGTGACGTTGACTGAATAAACAATACATAGGTATAGGTCAGGATTTTGCATTTTATATTTCTTCTAAGGACTTTATTAAGGACCTCGTTGCCGCAAGGAACTCGCTATAGCTCGGAGACTCCTGAGGCAGGATTTAGGAGATGAGAGTTAGGCCTGACGGGAGGGAACATACCCATCCCGATCGATCCTCCAGTTCGGTCTCCTCTAATGGTCCATTCTCGTCCCATTTCCTCCTCTTGACTAATTGCTCTTGTTGTATGTGTTTGCGTGTCTGTATATGCGTTTGTGTTTGCGTGTCTGTATATGTGTTTGCGTTTGTCTGTGCGTGGATTAGAGTTTATATTTGAGCCTTATCTACGATTTTCAAAATGTTATCCATTTGCAGGCGAAAATCATTTTTAAATGATCAGAACTAAATCTAATGTAGAAAAAATTCGTGTCGCGATGTTTGTGATCGTTCTCCTGTGAAACGGCTCGAGCGATGTATATTTGGTGTATTACATATCGATAGGTGATTTTGGTGTCCTCCCAATACAAAAAAAAAAAATTGTTTTTACTTTTACTTACTATATATAGTAAGGGAAAGTACTGCGATCGTGAAAATTTTCGAATTCCAGTTTTCAACGGAAATACACGTTTTAGGGTCCCCTGAGTCCAAATAACCAAGTCCCGCAAAAAAGGTCTGTGTGTGTGTGTGTGTGTGTGTGTGTGGGTGTGTTTGTGTGTGTGTGTGTGTGTTGTGTGTGTGTGTGTGTGTGTGTGTGTGTGTGGTAACTCCCGGGCGGAAACGGTAAGTCCTATGAAACTGAAATTTCATATTTAAGACAACTAAACGCCCGAGACGTGACGAAACTTTTTTCATCAAAATGAGCTTACCAGAAGAGGCACTTCATACCATGCATTTTGCACCTTTTTTTCGATTTTCTCGAAAACGGTTCCGACGATTTTGATTAAACTCGCTATATCGATGTAAAATTTAATGGGCTTTAATATCATGTAGGTTTCATTTGGATAAAAATGGTTTGACAGGGCTTAAATTCCGATATTTTAAATTTTCTTTCCCTAAAGTACTTTTAATTTTGTAGATTCAATAATAATAACTAGATTATCTTGTTAACGCTGATGAAAAACAGGTAAATATATAAATTGAATAAATTCGATACCCAACTAAAGGAGAAAACAGAAAAATACTTTTTTAATGCTATTTTTCGTTTTTGAACATAAGAGCAGTAATATGCATGTATGATATACCGTTGGAAAGCTAAAGATTTTAGAAAAAATATCATCTCATACATAAGCTTTTAGAAGGTGATAGAGAGTGATGAGAAGAAGATAAAACTAACTGATTATTTTAGATAATAATATAATAGATTTTTTAATGAAACACATGTTTTTATAGAAATTCAATTTGATTAATTCCATAATAGTTTCACGTATTTTTGTCTCTAACTGTATTTGAAAATTCTTTCATTGATTTTAAAAATCGAGGTAAGCGAAAGTCGTGTGTTGCCCGCACCAGAAATAGCCATCATTCCAATTGTTTACCCTCCTTCCCTCCACTCTCGCATTTATTAATCACAATTTAAGTATTTTTGTATAAAAAATATCCGAATAAATTAACTGTCGTTCTTATTACATAAATCTGGTGCAGACAACACACGAATTTCAGCAACTCAAAATCAATTTAAGAACTATTAAAAAAACCTTTAAATTTTTATGTTAATTTAAATCCTATTCGTCACTTTACATTATTTTTTACAAGATTGTATGTTAGATGATATTTTTTTTATAACCTTTAGCTTTCCAACGGTATATTATATATCTAAATTACTCTTCTTAAGGTCAAAAAATCCAGAAAATTGAGCTTTCATATAATTGTCGTCAAAGTTTTGATTTGAGCAACTAGCGACAAAGTTATATAATAATACTAATAATAATTGAGTATTGTATTAAAAAACGAGTATATGTTCGAAAAGTAATGAACATGAAGGATTAAGTTTACTAGCCTCACCCTTGACTTAGATCCGGGTAGGCGCTAACGCCAGCGAAAGCTGAGAAAAAATTAAATAATAATAATAATTTATTTATTTATTTTACGACAAGTTCCTTCAGAAAGAGACATTTACAATAAATGTTTAGAGTAAGAATAGAAAAATAAAAAACATTCAGTGAAAAATAATAATTAAATAAAAAAGAAAAACATAATAAATTAGTATAACTCAAAGCTAATGATTGTAAAAATATGTATAAATATTTTAAATGATAATTAAAAAAAGTAAATAAATAATTATCATGTTCATGTACATAGCCACGAATAAAAAATAAAATAAAATTATTATTTAATTTAAAAAAAAATACTAAAATTTCTTTGGCTTTTTTCTATTTACATATTTTCATGGAAACGGGATCAGTCAATATTCTTTTGAAATTCAAAAGACGGGATTTGAATGTCGGAACGGCATTGGAATCACGAATATCAGAAGGAATAAAGTTCTATATGGAAGAGGAACGGGTTATGAAATAACTGTCAAAAGCTGCGTTTCGATGGGGCGCAATGTACAAATAAGAAGGCCGCATACGGGTGTTGCTGGAATGGATTGAGGATTCGAATATTACGAGATCAGAGATGGCGGCGGGATCGGATATCTTGATAGAGGAAGGATGCCAGGAAGTACTTCCGATCGTAGGAAGGTTAAAACCACTTAAACTCTTTTTGATAACGCCTAATAAAAGTGTCCCTGGAGATCCCAAAGATGAATCGAGTTAGAACGTTTTAGTTTTTCTTTAAGATTTCCAGAGACACCTCCAAACACCGTGCAGCAATAGCCAAAGTGGGGAAACATAAGAGAGGAGACCAGACGTATACCTGTTTCAATAGGAAAGAGGTGAGGGAGTCCATTTAATTGCTTTGAAGTGATGAAGGAGTGGTTAAAAATACGGTTTTTTCCAGGAGAGGGTTTGGTCAAAAGTGATTCCAAGGTTTTTAATGGAAGTTATATACGGATATATAAAATTATATACGGACATAACTTTCAATTTTCAATACAATATAAATTTCTTGCAAGAGTGTTGAATTTTGGTTTCCGAGCTGAGCATCACCAACAAATCAGAGCTTGTTGTTGAAAAAAAAATTTTTTTTTTTAATAGATTTATTGCTATTTACAACTGTATAATGATATACATCTAGTAAATGAGATACAAGATACAAATGTCATGGATTCACATATGGGGATACTACCCATTGGCAGCTCTCCAATAAAAAAAATAAATAAATAAAAATATTGAAAATCAAATTTACAGACCCCAGCCAAAATTTGGGTTGTGAAATAAGTTCATATCGTTTGTTTAATGATGATTTCAATAAAAACTCCAGATTCTTGTAAATATCTTATATTAAGCGTTTTTCTGCGATAATCCCGTGTCGTACGAAAGAGTGAGGTTAACTAAGACCAATGCTTGACGACCCGAGCGTTTCGCGTATTCCAAGTCAGAATTTCGGTTCCGAGCTAACCACTTACGGACAGTGCTTTCTCCTAAGGCATCATCACCATACTTTACGGAAATATAAAAAAAACCATTGAATCACGAAAATGAATTTCTCTTTCATTTTTAGCAAACAAAATACTTTTTAGAGATAAGGAATTTCGGAAGAAACTGATGTATAAAAGCAACTTAACAAATTATTTTTAAAATATGTAAACGTACTACATGGAATTCTCATACAAGACTTAAACAAGAAACTGCTCTTAGATATCCACTATTGAAACTCTTTCTTGAAAAACGATCAAAACTCCCTCTTTACAATAAAACTCATTTAACAACTATTATCAGACCTATTTGAACTTATGGCATTGAACTATGAGGTCCGATAGACCACCTAATTCTTCCCGCATCCAATCCTTGCAATCCAAAATTCACTTTGTTACCAAAACACTGATCTATAGAGAACTGAATATCCCACTAGTGCAGAAATATACCAAAAAAGATACACTCCCTTCATTTAAAATTACCCGCCCATACAAACCCGCTTGTCTGTATACTCTCATCTATATCTATTCTCGATAATCCTCCGAGGCGTATGAAAAGATATTGGCCTCGAGACCTGCTGATCAAATAAACATTGAAGTGCTACCGCTGGGTAGATTCTTCTTAAGACTTTTTCAAGCCGATTTCCTCTGAATAGCTCATATACTTACCGTATTATGTACAGTTTTAAATTTCAATAAAATATTTAAAAAAAAGAAAAGAATATTAATGTTAATAATTTTATAATCCATTATATATGACCTATTTTGATCTATTCATGTTGCCATCTTTAATGTAATTTCTTTGATTTAGTCATCACCAACATTTGAAGGACGACCCGAACGCTTTATGCCTTTCAAGACAAAATACATGCTTTCTCCAGGGCATCATCACCTAGCACATTGCGAAATCTGTTAATCGTCAGTACAACGGATATGAGTTTTAATAATTAAACAATGAAAATGGACGTTTTCTCTTTCATTTTGAGCAAGCAAAATACCACTTAAAGATAAGGAATCTCCGTTGAAACTGATGCATAAAAAAACACCTTAACTAATCCTTTTTTTATAAATAAGAAATATATGAAACATTATTGACCAAGTAAACATGATAATAAACACAGAGAGGATTATTTTAATATACAATTATTGTAATTATTGAAAAACGCTCCAAACTTATTTTACAATCTAATACATATTCATGTAAAAAAAAAACTCTATAAATTCCACGCAACCCTCTAGCCTCTAAGCTACAACAGTCCTAGCGGTTGTAGCATAAATAAGGCCTTACCGCTTGGTAAGGTCAAGGAGCTGTTAATGAGTGGCATTAAGGCGGGATGTCCTCTACATCCTGACATCCTGGGGTATATCCTGGTGAAGGATTGGTTAACGCCCCCCAGGACTACTGGAGTAGGGGGAGAATAGGGGGGCATATGGATCGCTGGGAGGCGCAGGTCAGTCGTTGCCGAGTCGCGGGGCTGGCTATATGCTACACTGTAGAGGTAAGTCTCCAGCGTAACATATCTATCCTCGACTCTACAATCAACTATATATATATGTATATACAGCATCCTGTATCCTCGTCTATGATATGTTTCTAAAGAAATAAACTAAAAAAAAAATATGAATTTTTAATTGTATTTTATTTTAATATTTTAAACCACATAATAATGATATACAAAAACCCACATTTATTGTTAATATTAATGTTTGCGACTGGACTATTATCCTGGCCATCATAGTCTACCAGGCCACAAGATCAAATCCTACCACATCTCATTCGATGATAGTAAACTTCATGACATGTCCGATAAATGAAGCAATACAATAAAATTTGCATGCCCATAACATATATCAATGAGATAATAATATGAAAAAAAGTAATTTAAAAACAAATTTGATTTTTTGTTAAATAACATTTCTCGCTAGGACCTACCGTTTTGGAGCTTTATTGGTTTGGATATAATTATCATAAAAAGACAACAATTTATGAAATAAAATTCTTTTATATTGTTTTTCCGTTTTTATTTTTTGTTTTTTTTTTCTATTTTTTATGTATTTTATTATTTTCTTATTTTTTTTTAATGATTAATTTATCTGGGTGTCAATAGATGTATTAGTGTTGATGTTGGATAGAGTTCAATTTGTGCTTGACATAGCTCATTACTGGCCTGATGACGGCTCACATTTAATGTAGATATTTTTATTGTTAAATGACATTTTTCGCCAGGACCTACCGTTCAATAGCTTAATTGGTTTGAATATGATTACCATAATAAGATAACAATTTATAAAAGAATTTTTTTTTGTTATTTTTTTTTTTGTAATTTTAATAATACAGTTGCAATATTCTTAATTAGTAAAAAAAAACAAAAAAAAAAACCACTAACGTATCTCTCCTCGAACCCACACTCAAACTCAACTATATAACATGTATATCTAGCATCCTGTACCTCGCTATGATATATTTCAAATAAATAAATTTAAAATAAAAAAATGAATTATTCAATATTAATTTTTAATTTTATTTTAATATTCTAAATAACATAATAATGATATAAAAAAAAAACACATTTATTTTAATGTTTGCCATTTATATTATTCTTGCTATCATAGTCTACCACGCCACAAGATCAAACCCTAGCCCATTTTATTCGCTAGTTGTCAACTTCATGACATGTCTGTTAAGAAGAAACAATAAAATAAAGTTGGTAAATCCTTAACATATATCAATAAGATAATAATATGAAAAAAAGTTATTTAAATACAAATTTGATTTCTCAAGAATCTAATAATTTATGTTTTTTTATCGAAACTTATTTTATTTAGTAGATTTTTTTTAATCTATAAATAAAAAGACTGGTGTTAAATAAACAGGATTTTTTTTTCGTTTATGATATTTTTACTGTTTTACCTCAGGAATACTTTGAATGTATTGCTTTATATTCATAAAATTTATATTTATTCCCACGCTATACCATTATTATCAGATTAAATTTTATTTTTTTGAGATTGTAATGGTCGACTGTTTGATATGATAATTAGTAAAATAATCCGGAGTCAGTCTGGTATATAATATTATAATTTTGCCGACGTTTCGGCACAAACATGTCAGTAATGCGATATCTCAAGGATAAGCCTACTTTGCATTTACCTCTATGCTATATTGTGAAATTCCTTCATAATATCCATTCTTGTATGAAATGGAAAATGCATCATAATAATAATAATAATAATAATAATATATATATATATATATATATATAATATATATATTTTTTTTTTTTTTTTTTAAATTTAGATTATGCTTGGCATAGCTCATTACTGCCCTGAGGACGGCTTATATTTAATGTAGAATGTTTTTGTTAAATAACATTTGTCACTAGGACCCACCGTTTAAGAGCTTTATTGCTTTGAATATAATTATCATAATAACGTAACAATTTATGAAATAAAAATTGTTATATTTTACTTCATTTATATTTTTTTTTGTATAGTAATAACAATATAAAGATTTCGACGTATAGTTGCAATATTCTTTATTAGTAAAAAAAAACAACAACACTAACGTATCAATGACGAACTTTTAATTACGTTTAATTATGATATGGATGTAGTTGGAGTAATTATTTTAATATTTTTTTGTATATTTTATTTTATTTTTTTAAAGATTAATTTGGCTAGGGATAGTTAGTTACATTGGTGTTGATATTGGATAGAATTCAGTTTATGATCGGCATAGTTCATTACTGACTGGCCTGACTGGGTCGCATTTAATTTTCAATATTTTATCGTTAAATAACATTTTTCGCTGGGACCTACCGTTTAATCGCTTTATTGGTTTGAATACAATTATAAAAAAACAATATTTATGAATTTTTATTTATTTTTTTGCAATTTTAATAATAATATTAAGATTTCGACGTATAGTTGCAATATTCTTTATTAGTAAAAAACAACCCTAACGTATCAATGACGAACTTTTAATTACGTTTAATTATGACATGGATGTAGTTGGAGTAATTATTTTAATATTTTTTTTTTTTTTGTATATTATATTTTTTTTAAAGTTTAATTTGGCAAGGGGTCGGTAGTTACATTGGTGTTGATATTGGATGGAATTCGGTTTATGATTGGCATAGTTCATTACTGACTGGCCTGACTGGGTCGCATTTAATTTTGAATATTTTATCGTTAAATAACATTTTTTGCTGGGACCTACCGTTTAATTGCTTTTTGGTTTGAATAAAATTATCATAAAAAGACAAATATTTATGAATTGTTATTTTTTTTTTTTTTTTGCAATTGCAATATTAATATTAAGATTTCGACGTATAGTTGCAATTTTCTTTATTAGCAATAAGAAAAAAAGAATCTAACGTATCAATGAAAAACTTTCAATTTTGTTAATTATTACATGGATGTGGTCAGAATTGTTTATTATTTTAATATATTTTTTTTAATTTTTATTTTATTATTATTCTTTTTATTAAAGATTAATTTGGCCAGAGGTCAATAGTTGTATTGGTGTTGATAATCCAATATCAGGAGTTCAGTTTATGCTTAGCATATCTAATTACTGGTATGATGACGGCTCGAATTCAATGTAGAATATTTTATTGTTGGATAAAATTTTTCGCCAGGACCTATTGTTTAGAAGATTTATTGGTTTGAACATAATTATCATAATAAGTTAACAATTTATGGAGAAAAAATTTTATTTTTTAATTTTAAAAATAGACCTAAATATCCCATTAGTTTAAGACTTGGCCCGTTACAGATATACCTCTTTTCATTCCAAGCTCCCTGCCGACTCAAACCCGCTTATCCTTGACCTCTCCTCCATATCTATTCCCGACAAACCACCGAGGCGCCTTAAAAGAAGATGGCCAAGAGACCTCCTAACATAAGACATTGGATTGCTACCAATGGGTAGTTTCTTCTCAGGACTACCATGTGTACTAATGATATATAAAGCATATTTACTTGTTGTATTTATTTAGTACAGTTGTAAATTTCTTTAAATAAATAAAAAAAATATTAAAAATAATACTTTACTTAATTTCGACGCCAAATTGTAATTTACTTTATTGGCAAAAAAAACATTAATTTTTTTTTTTTTTACGACATGGATGTGGTCCAGGTTACTTATTTATTTTTTTAAACCATGTTTGGTTTATTTTTTTTTTGTTTATTTATTTAACGTCACTTTATGCTACTACGGCTAATCGGACGATGCTACAGTGGGAGTCCTAAATTTTGCCTATCCAGGTTTTATTAGGATAGGGATCTTTAACGAGTACCTGACATCGCACAGGCTCGGGACCACCTTTTAACGTCCCCTCCGAAGGACGGCGTAACTAAGGATTTTTACTCCCATTAAAAAATCCTAGGACCACCTGCGGGTTTGAACCCGTGACCTTTAGCATGGGAGGCTGTTACGCTAGCCACCCAGCTACAAGTGATCCCAACCATGTTTGGTTACTAGGTAAGTGATTATATTTTTAAAACGTCTTTCTGATCCAACGAAACGTAACACTATATTTACGTATACTATTGACAGTTTTCTGATCGGAAATCTAATGGAGATTCTTTTTGTTACATACTATTTTTCACTAGGACCTAACATTTAGAAGCTTAACTAATTTGAATGAGAAAAGTCATGTCTGAAACATATTCTCTCAAACTACGACTTGTAGATTATAAATAGACACATCCGTTATAAATATTATATATTATATATAGACTATTTTATCCAGTTGGGAGAATCTGATTTTTTTTTTTTTTTTTTTATCCTTTGCCTTGGTTTTTAAGTATTTTCTTTTCACGTTTTGTTTCATATTTATTTTTTGTATATGAAATTCATGGTTTATCGTATCCTTAAATATTTATTGACATTGTGTATGGTTTTTTAATAGATATGTTTTTATATTAAAAAATAAAATAAATCAAATAAAAAAAATGTATGCATTCAAAATATTTTTCAGCGATTTAAATTCATAGTTCGTTGGGATAATTTATACCCACGTGTTTAGTATATATTAATATAACTCCTGATATCATGAGATGTTTCAGATATTTTCTTTACTTTTAATTTTCAATAGCAAAAAAAAAGTAGACTTTTATTTATATCTGTTTTGAAAAATTTGAATTAATCAATGTCAAACTTATGAACAAGACTTTTAATAGAGGCATCAATTGAGCTTAATTAAACTTTTATGATATATTAAATGTCAAATTTAAGTTTAACATAGTCATAATTTTATATAATAAATAAAATGATTTGTTTTTATTTTCAAGAGGTTTAAGATACTTGAAATATTTAAATTGATATAAATCGTATAGCTCAGTTTGAATACGTTCTTGATTTCAAAACTATAGGAAAACATTTTGTGTTGTTTTGTTTTTTAAAATCCTATACCTTATAGTAGCAATAAAGTCTACACCCTAATTGCCCTGGTTTTAAATTCAGGACAAACTCGTAGTGTGCTGCGTTATATGAAAGTAAATGTAAGCGATCGGATTATTTAAAAAAATGTTGTTATATTGGGTTGTGTCATATGAAATGTCCGTTTTAAAGGTAAAGGATCTTTATTAAAAATACGGTATGAAAACAAGTTAATTTTATTCGAAATATGTACCTTCATTTTCCCAACGTGACACCAATTTTTTTATCTCCGAACTGAAAAACTCTGAGCTTTGAAGTGAAACAAAATCTGAAAACGCACTTTTCACTTGATCATCATTTTCAAAAAGTTTTCCTTTGACGAAGTTTTCTAAATTCCTGAACAGGTGGTAATCTGTTGGAGAAAAGTCGGGAGAATATGGTGGGTACGGAAGAACTTCATAGCCCAGTTCTTTCAATTTTTGCACGGTATGTTTTGTAGCATGGGGTCTTGCTGTCGCTCAGTGAGATCATGAGATACCCTTGTGTCGAGCTTTTTTAGTTTCCCAATACACTTAAAATGTCTGGAAATGGTAGATGCACTTGCATTTAGTTGTGACAGTCCTTTAACTGGTGAATGGTCCGTTCATTAACACTTCCTTACCCAAACGCCTTGCAAATATTTCTAGCGGCCTCAGCTGCTGAATTTCCGAGTTTAAACTCGTACAAAAATATTACTCGAATATCGCATGTTTCCATGTTCATATTTGGAGGTATACTAAAAAGTGGGTAATTGATTGGGAAGCTAATGTTTATAATACAAAGGTAGAGGATTAGTGACTGTTTACTTTAAATATGTAAACATTCGGAAGAAAACAACAGAGGCCTGTGAAGTCCTTTATGTATTTCAGAAACTATAAAAACGGACATTTCATGTGAAACAACCCAATAAAATCAATATGTTTTTTAACAGCTACTTAGGATGACATGCCATCCTTGTATAAAAACTATCCACTGCCAACACTCAATATATGAATTTATATCTAATACAAAATCTGGCGCGGCATCAATTTACTTTCACTTACCTCGGTTTTAAAATTAATTTAGCAACTATTTAATAAAGTTAGAGTAGAAAAAAAATGTAAGGAACTATATTCAGTTGGAAACATATCTTTTAGATTAAATAATATAAAATTGTTCAGTACAATACTTAAGTTTATGTCCTATTTATCCGCGATTTATCGATTCTAAAAAAAAAATATATGGCTGAGTTTTTGGAATATACATAATTAAAGATTCTTTATAGAGGTAGGAATAAAAAATATACGATTCGACATTTAAGCCCAATCAGAATGAAATCTAAGTGATATCATAACCCATTAAATTTTACACCCATAGAGCGAGTTTAATCAAAATAGTTACGGCCGTTTTTGATAAAGTCGTAAAAAGGTTTAAAATGCATGCAAATCTATAAAGTGGCTCTTCTGGTTCAATGGTATTCATGAAAAAGTTATGGAACTACCTCAGGCATTTCATCTCCTAAAATATGAAATTTAAATTTTATATACAGGAGTGCTACCATTGGGACCTTCTCCAAGTATTTTTCATGCCATTTTTCTTTTATCATATTTACTTGTATTATTCAGTACAGTTGTAAATTTCAATAAATTATGTTTTAAATTTTATAAAAATCCTTTTCAAACTAGACTTGCCATACACGCACAAGGACCTTTTTGTGGGACTTGGTCATTCGGACTCAAGGGATCCTAAATTGTTTATTTACGATAAAAATGTTCACGATCGCAATTCTTTCTTTTACTGTAAATTTCATATATAGGTAAGAGGAAGTAAAAATATAATCTTTAAAATACTGGACCAATTGATTTAAACTGTGGGGGGTAGCCAAATTATTTAACATCAAACCCATCCAACCCTTTCAATCTGAAGTCCTTCAAACAATAGTAATTGCTCCTTATTATTTCACCAAATATACCTTCCACCACGACCTAAGTACTGCATTTATTTTAGGCCTAATTATATCCAAATTAGCTCAGATTTTTTTTCTAATCCTCTAATTTAATCTCTGTTCATCTCCACACACCCTTACCAATCCCTTATAAGGTTGAAGCGGCAGTGGCACCGAGACCTGTTGTAAACATCTATATTGGAGTTCTGGCACTGGCTAGATTCTCCACTCGAGTGCTGTATGTTTATATTTTGAATATAGGTATGAGTGATTTTTAAACTTTGCACATATTTTATTGATTCCTTCTCTATATTGTATTATTATTTTATGTTTTTTATTGCTTTTAAACTATTATATGAATGTTGTAAGTGATCTTTATTATTAATATTCTCATTGGGACAGATTGTAATATCACTCAATAAAAATTATTTTTGGTTAAAAAAAAAATTAATGAATAAAAAATATGTATTTATATATTTACTATATATGTTTATAATATGTATATACGACGAATATATTATATAATGTATATACTCGTATATACCGATGAAAAAAAAAATGAAAATGTCTTGAAATAGGTTGTTTTATTAATTACAAAATTATATATATATATATATATATATATATATATATATATATATATATATATATATATTTATTTTTTTTTTTTTTTATATCTAGTAGAAAAAGCACTAGTCTACTGTTCTCCGGGTCCTGGGTTCGAATCCCGGTTGTAGCAGAATATTATATATCCTGATAATTCAGCCGGGGGGTGACCCTAGGGTATGGACACTCTCCTGGGACAGACCTTTTTCAAAGTGGGTACCGAAATCGGGGGAAAACCTGGGGGCTGAGCGTGATCTCGGCCTGATCACCTCCTTGCTCGGCCGTTGGTCTAGAAACAGTACAGATCTCTTTTTTTACTGAGCCCAAGACCCTTTATGAGTTGTAAAGGTACAGATTTTTTATTTATTTTTTTTTTTTATTTATTATCGACAAATAGGATTTTCTGGATGGCGCATGCCCTGATGATGACCCACAAAGGGGGTCGAAACGTTGGCAAACAATAAATAGTTGAAACTATTTAGTTGTTTCATTTAATGACCGCCACTCGGACTAATTCCTTTCAGTAATTCTCAACGGTCAACTAATTACATCCACAATAGGATTTTCTTTAGAATTTTCTTAGAGATTTAAAAATTCTCTATGATTGCTAGATATTACTGCATCGTTTTGATATTCAAAGATTTTTCACTAAGATTTGCGAAAAAAACAAAAGGATTCCTCCGCCATATTTTCTACAGTTTCCTAATCTATCGAAGCCGAGAAGAAGGGATCGACCTAGAAATCCTTATTTTCTGAATAAAAGAAAGTAAAGATTTGTGGGTTCTAACGACTTCGGTGGAAAGGAGGGGGGGAGAGAGAGAAAGAGGGAGATAGGAGGGAGGGTATCGCCGTTCGACCGCAAAAATAATTTAATCTCTAAAAATATCTGAGGGAGGAATTTTTTATATTTTTCGAAAATTAAAAAAAAAACTCTAAACCGTGCTTTTAGGTAATTTCCACTTTGGATGGCTGGAAAACAAGGCTAATTACAAAGGGCGGTCGGTAATTACAGTTAATGAATGGTCCCTAAGATTCTTGGCCACTTTGATCATTAGTTAAACCATCCCGAAATTCAATATTAAAAAGAAATTTGGAGGAGGAGAGTGAACTTCGTCTGATTTAATATCTTTACGTGGGCATTAATAAAACCTTTTAATCTCTTAGAAGTTTATCCGTAGTAAATGGAAGAGTTGAATAACGAATTAGAAATGAAACGGAAGCGTTTTTTTACGCGATTTAAAAATTATTTTGAATAGATATTTTGGTTTAACTTTTTTTTTTAAGCAAGGCTTTCCTTATTGATTTCATAATATTCAAAAGAAAATAATAAGCTATTATTACCATTTCTGGAAAATTCAATAATTTATAAAATGTATTCAAAGTATAATAAATAATAGTGAATATAATATATAACTCAAAATATAAAACGATAAGGCGAAATGTATGAGTAGTAGCAGAAACGGTGGCGATTTTGGAATATTGATTTTACCACTTTTGAAAACGTAGAGAAATTCAAGTATTTAGGTTCAATGATAACAAGAAAAAGTGATATCCAGGAAGAAATAAAGTCCCGGTTAAAGGCGAGAAATGCGTGTTATTATGCATTGCGAAATTACATAGCTCGCGACTTCTGTCTAAAAACTTGAAAGTTAGAATTTATAAATCTATTATTCTTCCGACGGTCCTTTACGGATGTGAAACGTGGTCGCTTACTTTGAAGGATGAACAACGGCTGTTTTCGAAAATAAGGTACAGCGTAAAATATTTCGAACGAAGAGAGACGAGGCCACTGGGGAGTTTAGAAGGTTGTACAACGCGGAGTTGCGGAGCTTGTATCCTGTGAATATTATTGAGTTGATAGCATCGCGGAGACTCAAATGGGCGATTAAAGTTGTTGGGCTTGGTGTGAAACGGATTTCGAAAAAGTTGGTATTCGCTGAACCGACTGGTAGGCGTCCGAAAGGTAGGTCGAAGCGTCGATGGGAGCATTGCGTTAAGGCTGATCTCGAGGGGGTTAGGGTTGAACGGTAATCATTGAACGGGTCTTTATAAACGAAATTTAGTGATATCGGCATCGAACCTTAGGGTTCGGTAAGCCTATAATTATTATTCATATGAAATATTCGTTTCAGCAGCAAAGTATATTTCCTTTTATAAAAAAAAAATCTAGGACGCGCAATACATGACTTGTACTTACCTCCGTTGATAAAATAAATTCAAGAACGTTTGTATTTGAGAGTTTTAAATAGTTTGAAGAGTTACGTAGAATTTCGATGGAAACATTTGAGATAAAATAACTTTGTATTCTAACACCACAAGTTTGTATATTTTTTTATCTTTCTAATGGTATATTATACATCTATATTATTATTAGAGTTTGAAACAAAAAAAAATTACCAAAAATAAATGTCTCTTTTCTCCTTCAGTTGTTATCAAATTCTTTAACAACATGAAGTAGTTAATTTTTTCAAATCTACAACATTAAATGTACTTTGAAGGACAGAAATTTAAAATATCAGCATTTGACCCTTGTCTTGTTATTTCAATCAAATTGAAACCTAGATAGTATTAAAGTCCATACAAGTTTACATCGTTACAGTGAGCTTAATCAAAAATTTTGAGAAAATCGAAAAAGGTGCAAAAAGGTATGTGCGTGCAAAATATAAAGTGGCTTTTCTGGTTGCTGATTTTGTTGAAAAACTTGCTGTTACATAACAGGCATTTACGCTTCTAAACTTTTTGAAGGACTTAGCCTTTTGCAATCACGCTTATTTACCGTAAAAACTTGAATTGGAAAATTTTCAAGACCGCAATACTTTCCCTTAATATATACTTCATGCATTGGATAGTGAAAGTAAATGTTACTGTGTCTTTTATTTCTTAGGAAAATTATCAATTTATTTTGAATTCCAGAAAAAAATGTATTTTTAAATTTCTTCAGTGCTTCGATTAAAGAAATGTGCTTAAAATAATTTTTAAAAAATCAAACTTTCTGTTAAAATAATTATTTTTTCAGGCAAAGTAAGTGTACAAACAATATCCTGGAAAATTCATTTGTTCTGCTTTTTCGAAACACATTTTGATTCTTATTTTTATATATTTTTTTAAATATCTTGAAACACTCGAATAATTCTTTTCAACTTGTAATATTTTTTTTTTTTCTAATCGATATTGTATAACTATCATCAGAAAAAGTAATGCAATTAAATATAGTTATCAAAGTTATTAAAATATAGTTGTTGTGTGAATGTATTTGAAATTATTCTTAAATAAAGTTCTTATTAAGATAGACTGTTACATTACTGAATAAATAAAAGTTATTCCCCTCATTAACATCTTATAGACTTTTATACAGATTTTTTTTTCAATGGAATCGTAATAAATGCTTCATTCATTTTTTATATAAAAATAAAATATTGTAATAAAGTATTATCTTATTCTTGAATTGTATGTTATGAGTATTTTTACTATTTCTTATATAGCTTCTTTCTTTCTTTCTTTTTTTTTTTTTTTTTTTTTTTTTTTTTTTTTTTTTTTTTTTTTTTTTTACAAATTCCATTTAACACTAAGAAAATTAAAAAAATAATATAAAGCTTTGTTATTATTGAGTCATTGAAATTTTAAAAAAAGTTGTATTATTTAAATAAGGGTGAAGTATGGGGAAAATACTCAGTCTTAGAGTATCTCTGGTGGAATAAGGTGCTTAGTTGTGTCTCCTGTTATTTTGTTTATTTCAACAGAAAATTTTGGACGTTTTCAGTGAAATTTCTTCTTAACTATCGACTTACTGAACCAGGTAACATTATAATTAACTATAGTTGCTATTACATATAAATATAGCAATAAAAACTCGTAAAGTGTTCACGAAGTCAGAGTTATTGTGTAGTGGTGGTGGGGATAGTTCTGTTTACTTGCGCTAATACTAGCAGGCTTTACGTAAATACACTCAGTTTATTATTATTATTACGTTTAATATTTTATTATTCTTTTACGTAAAACTTATAGAAAAATTCAAAATGGTCAATTGTAAAATTTGCAACAAATCAGCCGGCCGAGACGACAAATTACGTTTGGCGTGTACGATTTGTCTAAACGTATTTCACACCAAATGTATTAAAATAGAATCCGCGGACCAAGAAGGTCATAAAAAATGGGTGTGCACCGACTGTGAGTCGTCATCGCAGGCATCACCAGATACTGAGCCCAGTTCCGTGATGGACCTGCTGAGGGCGCTGACGGAAGAGATTAAAGGAATGAAGGCTAAACTTCAAGCAATAGATGAATTAAAAGATATCAAGGAAACGCTTGAAAAACATTCAGAATTATCTTTCGAAAATATGGAAAGATTGCAAAAAATTGAAGGTCTTCTAGAACATCAAAAAAATCAGGTTGAAAAACTGACACTGGAAAACCAAACATTGAAAAAAAAAATAGTCGATCTTGAAGGACGTGTAAATAGTGCTGAACAAAATCAGTTAAGCAATACAATAGAAATCAGAGGAATCCCTGAAAGACCGGGTGAGACCGTCGTGGGAACTGTACTAAGCGTCGGCGTGGGCCTGGGCGTCCAGCTCAGCCCTGGAGACCTGGACCACGCGGTACGCCTCAGGCCAAAGGAACCTGGGACCCCGGGGACCATCATTGCTCGCTTCATCAGACGGACGGTGAAAGAGGACTTGGTGAGACAGAGAAAAGTGAAAATTTTTCTACGCGCCACCTCGGATGGAATGAAAACGACAGTCGCGTCTACGTGAGCGAGGCAATGACAGCCACCAACAGGCACTTATACTGGCTGGCCAGGCAGAAAAAGGTTTCCGCCAATATTAAGTATGTGTGGTTTAGTGGGGGCCGGGTCAGGTGCCGGAAGTCAGATGGTTGCCCAGCGGTGATTATAAACAAACCCTCAGACTTGGATGAGTTTATCTGAAAATTCTTTTCAAGTTTCCAATATTTTGAAAGACTTTTATTTTATTCACTTAAGAAAGAATTATTATTTGTGTTTATTTTTTTTTGTTATTTAAAAGGCATATATTTTAGTTTGTTAATTTGGTCATTTTATATCTTTAATCTTCCTATCTTTGTAATATATATACTCCATTTTTTTCTTCTAATCGAATTACATACGTGTTATAAGTCTGCATTTTATTTTTTTTTAAATAACGTTTATTCTAAATTCAGATTTTCTCATCTAAATTATCATTTTTTTATTACTATGCATATGTGTGCTTACGTATATGTGTGTATGTGTAAGCATATATGTGTATATATTTTTATAATTGTAAATATTTTACTTTTTTATTTTTAATTCTTAGTATTTGTTTATTTTCTAATCAGTATAATTAATAACAATGTAGGTATCTATTTTTTTTAAATAGAAGAATGTCATTTTATTTTTTAATATTATTTTTTCATTATTTAAGAAATTCTATTTAAAAATGGAAAATATTTTATTCTTTTCGATGGAAGATATTTTATTTATTTACTTTATATTGAAGATATATCTGTATATCTGGTCCAATTCTCATTTTCATCTATTATTATATTTTATCAGTGGTTATTATCATTTAAAAGAAACTATGATATTTTTGTTAATATCCAATATTTTTCTCTTCTTACTGTTTCTTTTAATTGTTTTTATTTTATGTTTTCTTTTTTTATTATTATTTTTTTTATTACTTGAGAAACTTTACTTTTAAATTAGAAAATACTATATTATTATTATTTTTTTTGGATGGAAGATATTTTATTTATTTACTTTATTTTGAAGATATATCTGTATATCTGGACCAAATTTCATTTCTATCTATTATTATGCTTCATCAGTGGTTATTCTCATTTAATAGAAACTGGGACATGTTTGTTAAATATCCAGTATTTTTTTTCTTCTCACTGTTTCTTTTAATGGTTTTTATTTATTTATTTTTTCCTTTATTATATTATTTTTTATTGTTTGAGAAATTTTATTTTAAAATGGAAAATACTTTATTTTTTTTGGATAGAAGATATTGTATTTATTTACTTTATTTTGAAGATATATCTGTATATCTGGACCAAATTTCATTTCTATCTATTATTATGCTTCATCAGTGGTTATTCACATTTAATAGAAACTGGGATATGTTTGTTAAATATCCAGTATTTTTTTTTTCTTTCTCCTCACTGTTTCTTTTAATGGTTTTTATTTATTTATTTTTTCCTTTATTATATTATTTTTTATTGTTTGAGAAATTTTATTTTAAAATGGAAAATACTTTATTTTTTTGGATAGAAGATCTTTTATTTATTTACTTTATTTTGAAGATATATCTGTATATCTGGACCAAATTTCATTTTTATCTATTATTATGCTTCATCAGTGGTTATTCTCATTTAATAGAAACTGGGATATGTTTGTTAAATATCCAGTATTTTTTTTTCTTTCTCCTCACTGTTTCTTTTAATGGTTTTTATTTATTTATTTTTTCCTTTATTATATTATTTTTTATTGTTTGAGAAATTTTATTTTAAAATGGAAAATACTTTATTTTTTTTGGATAGAAGATATTGTATTTATTTACTTTATTTTGAAGATATATCTGTATATCTGGACCAAATTTCATTTCTATCTATTATTATGCTTCATCAGTGGTTATTCACATTTAATAGAAACTGGGATATGTTTGTTAAATATCCAGTATTATTTTCTTCTTAGTATTTCTTTTAATTGTTTTTATTTTATTTTCTCTCTCTCGACTGTTATATAACCTTTATTGGATTTATGTATATATGTGTGTGTATGTATGTGTGTGTGTGTGTGTGTGTGTGTGTGTGTGTATGTGTATATATATATATATATATATATATATATATATATATATATACTTTGTATTGGCTTAAAAAACATATCTGTAATTTACAGTTCCACTTTTTCTCAATGTAAAATAGAGTGCTGGATGAAAAACTATTATATCCCTACCTTCAACCCTAATCCTCTTTTCAGTCTTTCCCCCTCAACCCTTACATTATGACTAATATCCTAACTTCCTGTCACATCAACGCACAATCTCTCCTAGCCCACTATGATGAATTCCAACTATATTTCCTTGACAATTTTTATCACATAGTAGCCGTATCCGAAACATGGTTAAAACCATTTATCCCCTCCTCTCAGGTTTCCCTTCCAAATTACTCCTTTCTCAGACATGACCGATCTGATCGCAGGGGAGGTGGAGTCGGGCTGTATATTCATGATAGCCTGAAAGCCAAAATCCTACTGAAGTGCCCTCCTAACCCCCTTCCTCACATAGAATACATGTTTGTTGAAATTTCAACCATCTCCTCACCCTTGCTATACGCCGTTATCTACCGACCTCCCCGTGTTCCATTTGATGACCTCTTCCAATCCTCCCTTGTCCAACTGGTCTCAGCATATAACAATATAATTATTTCTGGTGACTTCAATACTAATATGTTATCTGAGTCCAGTGACAAATCCTTCCTTATAGATCTAATATACTCCCTCAATCTTTATCTTGTTCCTTACTATCCTACCCACCACACACAACACTCAGATACCTGGTTAGACCTCCATATTTCTGATTCTCCTACAAAAATTATTTCCTCCTCACAGCACCCCGTTCCGTTTCTTTCATCACACGACCTTATCCATATCGCATATAACCTACCTGTCAAATCCTTTACACCAAAAATTATATCATATCGTAATTTGGACCTTCTTTCCCATGAATCCCTTCAACCTGATCTTGACTCCATCCACTGGGACTATCTATACTCCTACAACTCCATTGATCTTAAGGTCTCCTTTCTCACCTCAAACCTACGATCCATATTAGACACCCATGCTCCGTTAAAAACCAGAACCTTACGCCGTCCTACTGCGCCTTGGCTGACCCCAGAAATAAAGACAATGATGAAAAGAAGAGAAGCGGCAAGACGCAAATTTCGACGTACTCGTCAGCAAGATGATTATGCGTCTTTCAAGAAACTTCGAAACGAAACCCAATCCGCAGTACGACGTGCTAAATCTCTCCATATCCATTCTGTCCTTTCCGAAGCTCCCGATTCTAGATCTAAATGGAAAATTCTTCGTAAATTGTCCTTTCCTGAATCCAATAACCTTAGTTCTTTCCAAATCACCCCTGACGAACTCAATAATCATTACATTTCCTCAGCTTCTAATTCCTCAATAGCTCCTGACATTACTTACCGAAGGTTTAATCCTGACAGTTTCTTTTTTTCTCATGTTTCATACGACGAGCTGCTTGCTACAATCTCAAAATCCCATACCAATGACTATGGACCTGACAATATCCCTGTAAAATTAATAAATTCCAGCCTCCCATCCCTCATATCCATACTCTATCATATATATAATTTCTCTCTACAAAATTCAATTTTTCCTTCTTCCTGGAAAACTGCCCTCGTCCGACCACTAAATAAAGTTCCAAATCCTACCTCACCGCAAGATTTCCGTCCTATTTCTCTTCTCTCCAATCTTTCAAAACCGCTCGAACGCCTTGTTCAAACCCAACTCTCAAATTTCCTAGAAGAAAACTCCCTTCTTAGTCCTCACCAATCCGGTTTTCGATCTGGTTATTCTACCCAATCCGCTCTCCTTAAAATAACACAAGACCTCCAAACTGCCATTGATCGCCAACAAATAACAATTCTTATCCTTCTCGATTTCTCAAAGGCGTTTGACACCGTTGACCATAGCATCCTTCTTACCAAACTCCAAAATCTTCCAGTATCCAACAGTGCTTTGCGCTGGTTTCAATCCTTTCTCTCCGATCGTTCTCAGTACGTAGTAGTGCCAGACCAGCCCCCATCCTCAACCTTGCCCCTTTCCTGCGGTGTCCCACAGGGGTCGTCTCTATCTCCTACTCTATTTGCTATTTATATTAATGACCTGCCTCTCCATATTAATCACGCTAAATACCACCTCTATGCAGACGATTTTCAAATTTACCTTTCCTTCCCACCTCCCGACCTATTACCAGCAACAAAAAGACTACAAGAGGACTTAGATCGAATAAGTCACTGGGCTGTAGTCAACAAACTAAAACTAAATATTGAAAAAACAAAGGCCATTGTAATAGGATCCCATCACTTCTTGAAAACTGTTCCACATATCCCAACCCTCTTCCTAAATGGTAATCCTATTAAGTTTTATCCGACCGTCAGGAATCTGGGAGTAACCTTTGATCAAACCCTCTCTTTCAAGAACCATATTTCCGAAATTTCCCGCCGCACCTTTTACACCTTAAAGCGACTGAATTCCCTTCGTCACCTATTCCCGTATGAAACCCGGAAGCTCCTCGTTACCTCTCTAATATTCCCCCACTTCGACTACTGCTGTACCGTATACGGTTGTGTTTCTGGGGATCTCGAAGTAAAAATAAAACGCCTAATTAATTGCTTTGTTCGATTTGTCTTCGGGTCCCGAGATACACCTCCGTCTCCGAATTTTATAGCGAGTTGAAGTGGCTTTATCCTTCTAATCGTCGGAAGTATTCCCTTGCATCATTCCTATACCAAGTTATTTAATCCCGGCGTCCATCATACATTTTCAACCTTTTACAATTCAAATCCTCTGTCCATTCCCGCTGTACACGCTCTAGGCCTTCAGATTTATACACAACGGCCCACCAATCTGCACATTTTGACAGATCGTTCCTTATCCGATCCTCAATCCTATGGAATTCTATTCCTCTTTCTATCCGTCACTCCAACTCTCTTCCTGTATTCAAATCCCGCTTATTCATTCATCTCATGACCATCCAGTCAGAACAAAATTGTAATTGACTCTATTTTATTCTATTTTCAACATATTTGCATATGTCTGTTTTCTGTTAGTTCTAGTCAAATTGTTTATAAATAATTAATTTCTCTAAGACTCTTAAGTCCAATTTACATGTTATGTAGATGTTATTATAAAGGGACTTGTCCCAGAATAATAAAGAATTTATTTAAAAAAAAAAAAAAAAAAAAAAAAAAAAAAATGAAATGAGTATTTCTTTGTACTGATAATAAATGATAAACAATTGTATAATCATAACTAGAAACCGTTGTGGATTTGAAAATTTTCAGGAATATAAACGCTTTCTTGACAATAACTTGAAACTTTGTAGAAAGGGAATAGAAGTGGTTACTAAAGTACTTATCTCAACAACACTTATACTTTCGAGTGTAGAGTTTTGAGAGTGTCACAGTGTATCCATGTACTTGACATTTTCCCACATTTCATAATAAAAAACTAAGTGCTTTAAAATATTTTACAAAATAAAATTTCTAATGCCACTTATATAACATATTGTATCTACTTAATATCATTCGTGTAATAATGCCTTATTAATTCTGGTTGATATTACATAAAATTAATTGGGAGTGAATATATCTCTTATTTTATGTGAATATGGAAACTCTTCTTTTAGCGTAAGAGAAATAAAAATCATCTTTAAAAAAAAAAAAAAAAATAGCACAAGACGATATGTTCATAAAATAACTAAACATATACCTCTCTCTCTCTCTCTCTCTCTCTCTCTCTCTCTCTTTCTCTCTCTCTCTCTCTCTTATATATATATATATATATATATATATATATATATATATATAAGTTTTCTATTGTTCTTAGGTTTCAGTCAATAAATAAACAATTTCGTTTATGCAACGTTTCGAGAATTTATTGTTCTCATAATTATGCCTGGGTATCGTGTGTTGATCTACTTTCTTCATAAAATCCCATTTTTTTCTACCCCACTATTAATTTTTCTTCTAATTAACTCTTGGTAATAGTATTGTTTTATAAGTTCTCGACTGTTGATCATTTATGTTTTCTACTGTAATTCTTATAAATTCTCAAAACGTTGCATACATAAAATTATTTATTTATTGACTGAAACATAAGAGCGGAAGAAAACTTAAATTATCAGCAGTCGAGATCTAATCAAACAATATTATTATCAAAAATAATCATATCAAGTTGAACGAATTTTATATTCAATTAAAAGAGAAAACTGTAAAAAAATTTTTTTTTTAAAACAGATTTATTGCTATTTAAAACTGTACAATGATATACATCTAGTAAATGAGATACAAGATACAAATGTCATGATTCATATGTGGGGATTACGCTTCACAAATTTTTGGAATCGCAAAAAAAACACACATATTAAAAAATTAAAGATATTTCAGGCCAAAACTTTCAGAACAATCACACAATCCCCCTGGCATGTAAGCAACATAACATTACACAAAGACTTACATATGCAAACTGTACAAGAACAAATAAAGACTCACTATAAAAAATTTCACAACAAGCTTCTAGGACATCCCAATAAACTTATACAAGACATGCCTAACAACATCCGCAGAAGGCTGAGAAGGAGTTAGATGAGAGACCTCCTTAAATAAAAAAAAAAAAAAAATAAATAAAAAAAAATAGAAAATAAAGACTGAAGAATAGCCACTGAGTAATTCTCTTCCTCATGCCTGACACGCCATTTTATTATTGTACCACATTTTTCCAGATCTCATTCGCTAGTTGTTTATAATTAACAGTTGTGAATTTAAAAATAAAGAGAAAAAAATATGTGGGGATACTACCCATTGGCAGCTCTATAAAAACTATGTTAAATTAGAAGGTCTCGGGGCCATCTTCTTTTCAGACGCCTCGGAGGATTATCAGGAATTGCAGAGGGAGCAAGGATTGATACTAGTGGATTAGAGTGGAAATGGAGTTTGTCATGAAAGGAGTGATACCTGGTTCGGACCAAGTCAGGAACATAGGGAACGTTAAGGTCTTTATGGATGAGTTTATTTGTGACAGAATAAGGATCATTGAGGATTTTTGATCGCAAGAATTGGAGACGGGATGGTTTAGTAATTTGATGGTTTAGTAGAGTCCCAAATCTCTACTCCGTAAATCCATATGGGTCTTGTGATAGTCATATTGATGAGCCTTTTGTACTTAAGTGGAAGGTTAGAGCGTTTGTCTAGTAAGTGATGAAGTATTTGAAAACGTAGGGTGCAAATTTTTTTTTTTTAATACAATTTTTTTGTTTTTTAACATAATCACAGTAATATAAATGTATAATATACCGCTGGAAAGCTAAAGATTTAAAAACAAAATATTATCTTATACACAAAATTGTATAACTTAATGTAAAGTGACAAAAAAACAAAATCAATTTAATCTATAGATGCATTTATGTTGCAATTTTTGTCAGTAATCATCATAATTATTTATCACATCCTAAAACGATTTTCTAAAGTTCAGCATCTTATCAATATGTGTAAGTGTTGATACATAACTTTGTTCATGTTGAACTTTTGTAATGGATGGATGTAAGTTTAATGAAGACTCTGACAATAGTCCCGCTCACGTGTTTACTCCCGCCAATGTCATATGTTAACCCTCAACCCATGTGAGGCTCCATGATGCTCGCATTAATTTTGCAGGATATTTTCCAGCAGTATTCCAGGTAGTGGAAGGTAACATTGTATAATGTGGATAACATGTCTACGTTGTTAGAATGATCCTATCACCCCTTGGAAACGAAATAATTATAACAATAGGAAATAGTATCTACTAAAATTCTTCGAGTTTATGTGCCTTTCGTCACTCTTCATTATCATAGGCAAAGTTCGTATGTTCAATAACATTTAGAGAAAATGTTAGCCAGCAGATATGGTTAATTATTTCCAATCAACAAAATTATAGAAAAACATTTAAAAAATATGGTGTGCGGAACACGATTTTCACTCACCTCCAATGTAAAAACCAATTTAAAAAAAATTAAATAAAGTTAGAGACGAAAATAAATTGTTCAAGAATTAATTAAAATAAATTTCAGGAGAAATCTAATTATCTAACTATGATAATAGGTTAGTTTTATCGGCTTTTCATCACTCTCCATAAACTTTTGCAATTTGGTGTATAAGATAATAATTTTTCTAAAATCTTTAGCTTTCTAACGGTATATTATGCGTCTATATTACTGTTTTTATGTTCAAAAACGCAAACATTGCTTAAAAAAAATATTTTAGGTCTTTTCTCTTTCAGTTGGATATCGAGTTCGTTCAAATTATATATTTATCCATTTTTTATCTGTGTAGACGGCATAGATATTTTTATAGATCCTACGAAATTAAAGGTACTTTAGAGGAAAAATATCGTCATTTAGGCCCTGTCAGTCAATTTCAATTAGGGACTTTGTCATTTGGAACCAGGGGACCCTAAAACGTGTGTTGATTCCGTTGAAAACTGGAATTCGAAAATACCCTTACTATATATTCCATATATAGGTAAGTGAAAGTAATACATTGTTTATGAATTAATTAAATTGAAATGTGTGCTTTATTAAATAATCTGATATATTACTATCAACAATAATGAGTTAGTTTCTTCGGCTTTTCGCCACTCAACATTAACTTATATAATTTTGTATATAAGATAATAATTTTTCTAAAATCTTTAGCTTTCTAACGGTATATTGTACATACATATTACTATTTTTATGTTCCAAAACACAAATATTGCATGCAAAAGTATTTTTGATCTTTCCTCCTTTCGTGGGATATCGAATCCGTTCAGCTTGTGTAATATTCCGTTTTTTATCAACGCTAACAAGATGACATAGTTAATTTATTCAAATGTACAAAATTAAAGGCACTTTAGAGGAAGAAAATTTAAACTATCGGCATTTAAGCCCTGTCTAACGAAATCTATATCGTAATAAAGCCCATTAAAGTTTACATCGATACAGTGAGTTTAATAAAAATCGTTAGAGCCGTTTTTGAGAAAGTCGTAAATTGGTGAAAAATTGCATGGTATAAACGAGATCTTTCGATCAGCCGATTTTGATTAAACAGTTGTTGTAACATCTATGGCCTAAGTTGTCTCAAATATGATATTTCAGTTTCGTACGACTTATCGCGCTAGACTTACCACAAATACACGGATACATGGACACACATACCCTCTTGTGGGACTTGGTTATGTAGCCTCAGGGGTCCTAAAAACGTGTATTTCCGTTGAAAACTGGAATTCGAAAATTTCCACGATCGCAATACTTTCCCTTACTATATATTTCATATATAGGTAATTGGGAGTAATACAAAGTAAAAAATATTGTTAGGCTTAATATGTCTTATAAATGTCATATTCTAATATCAGATTAAGTTACTACACTCAAGTGTAATAAATAAGTCCATACGACCCATCGTCCGATTTTTAACAGTTAGAGAGGAAAATGAAATTTTCAGTTTTTTTGTTATCAAAGGTTTCCATCAGAAATAAGCTCTTTCCAGCTTTCTCCAGCAGAGAGCTCCTAACCAAACAAACAATACCTACAATCAGAAAAACGTTCTCAGAATATTCTAAGCACTGTCTTTCTATAAAAGCGATGTTCTTGGTAATGTAAACATCAGGTTATAAAATGTTGAAATGAGCGGTGTACCACTTTTTGGATTCCAACAGAAGAGAGCCTTGAGAGTCTTATCAGTTCACAAAATGAAAAGCAAACTCGATTTAGAAAACTGAGCAATTACCCCCACCCCTCCACTACTTTAGGCTAAGTAGCCCTACTTAAGACCTCTGCAATGGCCGTTATCAAAATTAAATTTTTATCTGATTTTTTTTTTTTTTTTTTATAGTTTATTACACAAGCTTGCTTAGGCTGGCTTTCTTTAGTTCTCAATCTTATGTTATATATTAGGGGGACCGGAAAGCGATGTCGTTTCTGAGGATGTCAATACTTGATTGTCATTTGTCAGGTCATCGTTTGATTAAGAGGCGTGCCTAAGATGTTAAATTATAGTGATGAAGAAGTACACATCTAGCTTTGCATGATCTTTGAATTTTGCAAGAGAAGAAATACAACAGTTGCTACCAAAATCATTTGCGATGTTTATCAAAATGCATTGGACATTCGTAATGCCAAAGATGGTTTTCCAAGTTCAAATCGGGTATTTTTTATCTTTCTGACTCATATCGATCAGTGAGATCATCAACGTTTATTTTTATTTTATTAAACGTTAAACGTTTATTTTATTTTTTTAACTTTAACCTGGTTCATATTTATGTTTGACTAATGGCGTTATATTTATTCTTACTATTGGTTATTCTTATAGTTACTTGTTTTCAACTATTAGTTGTTATTTGTTTTTAACTAAAATTATTGTTTAACCTATATTGTTTTTCTAAAATGAGAGTCTGGTAGGGATGACCGAGATGTTTTGTGCCAATAAAATATAACAATCAACCAACCAACCATCAACCTTAGACTACCACGTGTTAAGAGAGGTGTCAGACTTGTCCAACCTTGGTCGACCATCCAAGAACATTTGAAATCCTGAGCATATTGCTAATGCAGACTTCTACAGCGAGCAATTGCAAATCTTTAATTGAAAATTGGCCAACAATTGAGACGTTGATTTCCAAATGGTACTATATCCATTCTAGGAAATTTTACAGGAGACGCGAAAATCACTAATTATTATATTATTAAATTACCTAATTTGATTGTTTTCGCATAAAAATACAGAATTGTTTTTTTAGTATATTGATAACATCATATTAAAGCTATGAAATGAGATGTTTTGGTATAATTTAGAACGAAATTAAATGTGTAATTAGTTCCTTTAGAAAATAATTATATTTCTAAATTGCGTTTATAAAGGACTTAGGTGTACATTAGATAAAATCAAATAGAAGATTTTGATAAAACTAAATTATGAGAATACAAATATGTAAAAAAATCAATTTTGTAAAAAATGCCCTTTAGTACCTTTAGGAAATCAACGTCACAACTGAGACGTCAGATGGTCAGAAGATGGTCAGATGGTCAAGACGTATTGTCTGTATTCTAGGCTTGTAATAATAAAAGACAACGAATACTTTGGAAGATTTCACGACCATTTAAAATCATGGTATTGGATGAATTTGATGTGGTGACGCTTCTCATTTCCGTGAGGGCAGTCGTGAGAGTCCTTAGTGAGAAGTACTTCCCCTGAGGTCCTGTGAGGGGGAATAAGGACTGTTATGGTCCTGATGACCTTATGACCCAGACTCCTGCGACCCGGCAACCTCTCGCTAATGGGTCACTTTGTCTACTCCCCTTCCTCTCATTCCCTACAATTTAATTTCACGTCTCATTTGGTCTCACCGCAATACATGCTCTGTATTACATTACATATAGAAGTGGAAAATAAATTGTATTTTGTTTTGATACGTTCAAAAATAAAATAATACTGAAGAATACTTTTCGTTACTGATATAGCTGTTTTTAAAAAACGTTTTATTTTTATGAAATAATCAAAATAATTAATAATCATGCAACCTCCCCAAAAAGGGTGCCATGGCATGCGAAAACAGTTGTTCTATTAACTTCTACGTTTGGATTTAGTTAAAAGCTTTTTACTTAATTCATTTTTAATGTAGCCCATATATCAAACTTATCAGCCGTGTAGTGACCCTGTGGTATTGGGACCCCACCTGGGGCCCCCAAGCCTCTATAAAGTGGGTTCTCAAAGATTGGAGAAAAACCTGGTGGATAAGCGTGAACTAGTCCTAATCACTTTCTTGCACCTTCTAGCCGTAGGCCGTGAAATAGTACGAACTCTATAAGTACTGAATCCAAGACCCTTCATGGGCTACGGAGGGATATGTTTTTTTAGATTTGTGTACCAAATGTGTAATAAAAAAATAGAGTAATGATAATAAAATAAATTCCCAAAAGTAATATGATGATTATAATAAAATAAATCTCATAGCTCCATAATTCATGTAAAATTATGATGGTTGATTTAAGGACTTAGATAAAAGAACAAAAAAAAAAAAAAACAACTATATATCGTAAGATCCTTGTATCCTCTCTAATTTTCCCTCAGTTTGATTATGGATGTTTGGTTTATAGCGGCCTCTCGATAATTGCTAGAGAAACGATTGAAGATCAATGGACCACTTTTTAAGATTCTCTTCTGCACGTGAAGGCGGTTTCATGTATCCCATCTTTATACCGAATCAAAATGGCTCTCTCCCCACACCCGTAGGCAATACTTCCTTGTACCCTTCCTATACCAAACCATCAACTCCCAACACCCTCCCTATATCTAAAATCTCCTGCAGTTTAAACCCTCAATTCATCCACTAGAGACGTGATCCCGTCCATTCAATCTTTTTATCTTTTTCAACAGAACAAAAAAAAATATATGCTCCTTCCTGGCCCGTTCCTCTAGTATCTGGAATTCCCTTATCTCAAACATCCTTCATGCTCCCATCTTTTGCACATTAAAATACCTTCTCTTTCAGCATCTGTTTGGATCCCAAAATTGTATTTATTTATGAAGTTTAAACCTTTTTATCTAGTAAACTTCTTTTGGTATTTTTTTTTTTTTTTAATATTCATATTATCACTAGACGTATTCACTTCTTATTATTATATTATATTGTTTTTATTTATATTTGATTGTTTTATCTTTTATTAATTCTTGGCCAGACATAGATTCTTTGTTATTTGAAAGCTAATGTTATTCTTAGAATACTAAGTACCTGAATTATGTTACTATTTTTTTTTTCTTTTATATTTAAACTCTGTTCATTTATTTTTCATTTTGCCCAGCACAATTAGTTTTTGAAGATGTTTTTTTTAAATTGATCTATTGTGTTGTATATATACTCATACATAATTGTAAATAGTAGTTAATTATGTTCATTTTATCTGTTGGCCAGACCTATTGTGTACTTTAAGTGTATAAATTTGATATTCTTATCCGATCCCAGAATAAAAATTATTTTTTATTCTATTCTATATATTGAATTAATTTTAATTCTATTGATACAAGGTTTAGAAAAGCTGGAATTAAATAAAAGCCGTGAAAATATCATTGTAAATTATATCAGCGTACGAATCAATGAATTTTACTTAACAATCCGAACAATACTAACCAACGATTTATCTATGAAAAAAAAGAAAAAATAATTTAAAAATAAATGGAAAAGTGCGTTAATTTAGCTTTGTGCTTCTTTCTATCCCACCTTGAGGTATAGGCTGCTTTTAGGTCAAACACTGTTTGTTCTCGAACTTTTTTTTTTTAACAACTCTTTTAGTAGTTTCATATTTATGACTTCAACTGTTGAAATGAAAACTTAGAAGATATCTGCACCTGGGAGGAGTACTTAAAAGTTCTTCGGAGTAGTTTCAACAATAATGGACTTCAAAATCGTCGCGTTGCTTTAAAAAAAAAAAAAAAAAAAAACAGCAGTAAGTTTAACAAGGATAATACAATGAAAAAAAAGATTTAAATTAAACAAGGTTTTTGTCTAATTTGGGAAAGTTTCAATGTCTGGTTAACAGTTTTGTTAACCTCATAGTTGGCTTGTTTATAGTAGTTGTATATTAATCTTATCAACTTAAGAATAACATTGAAATAACATACTAGACCTTAAGTAGAAGAGCTAAAACGGTAATTCGGACAAATACTCAAAAAATCCCATCTGCTATTTAGTCGGCTACTAATTTTCTAGGACAGCGTTGACTCCAAAAACTGCATTTATTATTGGGTTGTTTCACATGAAATGTCCGTTTTGTAGTTTCTGAAATACATAAAGGATTTTGCAGGTCTCTGTTGTTTTATTCCGAATGTTTACATATTTAAACTAAATAGTTACTAATCCTCTCCTTTTTTTTATAAATATAAGCTTCCCAATCAATTACCCACTTTTTAGTATACCTCCAAATATGAATGTGGAAACACGCGATTTTCGAGTAATATTTTCGTACGAGTTTAAACTCGGCCATTCAGCAGCTGGGGATACCGACTTGGAAAACTTGCTCCGAGGAAGACCTCCGTCCGTAATAGACAACGATGTCCACAAACATAAAGTAGAAGGAAACCCCTACTAAACAGTTAAAGGACTCTCAGCGCACCTAAATGCAAGTGCATCTACCGTTTCCAGACATTTAAAGTGTATTGGGAAAGTAAAGAAGCTCGATACATGGGTACCTCATGATCTCACTAAGTGGCAGCAAGACCCCATGTTTCAAAACATACCGTGCAAAAATTGAAAGAACTGGGCTACGAAGTTCTTCCGCACCCACCATATTCTCCCGACTTGTCTCCAACAGATTACAACCTGTTCAGGAATTTAGACAACTTCGTCAAAGAAAAACTTTCGAATATGATGATCAAGTGAAAAGTGCGTTTTCAGATTTTGATGCCGTGGTTCTTCTTCGTGGTTGGATTTCGACTGACCTCTGTTTCCTTCATCTTATATAAATTATCTTCTACCCCCTCTTCTTCTAAAAAAAAATATTTTTGGAAAATAGCAACACCTATAAATTTCTGGTTGGTGTAATAAAAATCTGTGTAACGGAACCGATAAGTCCTTTAGTAGAGAAGGGGTGATCGACATCTACTTTGAAGTTCCCAGACGCAACTATGGTACATCAATGTGGAATACATCTGGGGCAACCTCGATCAGGTAATGAGGTACAAATAAAGCAGAATTGTTAGTGTTAAGCTTAAGGTCTATACAGCAAGAAAGGAGGTAGGTGCAGTTAAGGTGAAATATCATGAGAGCGAGGTCTTGTGAGAGTTCACGATAGTAGTGGGAATGGGGAAACGCTTATTTAAAAAATATACATTTCGATAATGACATCAAATATTAATTTTTTTAAAATCCTATAATATTAAATATTATTAAAAAAAAAAAAAAAAAACTAAATGTTAAAGTTATATCAAAACAAACAAGTGTAACATACACATCATGAAAACATGTTAGATTTTAAGAAATTAAACATTGTTTATAATATAAGGTAAATAAAAATCAGTGATGAAGTAAAATAGAAAATTTGGCAATTGAATATTTATTATAATATGTTGAAAGTATGTGAGAGTGTATGATAATTCACCATCACCAAATCTCACTATATTTCACCACACTATGTAGCGCGGCCCTTTAAGAGAAGTAATCCTTAGATGTTTTGCCGAAAAAGACTTATTATTATTATTAATTAGTTTATTATAAAAATATTTAACTTCCTTTCAGTATTCTCCATACATGGCACATATTTCAGCTAACAAATAACTAACTATTGCGAATAATTTAAAATATGGGTTTAAATTTTAGAGGAAATCTAAAAATTTTGAACACCAACTGTAGCCAATACATATTCCTTCGAATAGGTATTATGTAATTATAATTCTTCATACTTGAAGTATTTTCTTTTGTATAAATTTTTAGTTTCACTTATGTATGCAATATGAATTAAGGAAAAATATTGCGATAATTTTCAAATTCGAGTTTTTATCGGAAATCCACCTTCATAAAGTCCCCTGAATTTCCACGCATACAGTAAATTGTTCTAAATTTCGCAAATCTAGATCTTTGACGAGTATTTAGAATTGCAAAGGCCCTGGTCCAACATTTTACGTTTTCTTTGAAGGACGGCATTACCAACTCCCTTTAAAAAGGTTTTCATACTACATATAAAATTTGAAATTTACATATTGACTATCGACAATATTAGCTACCTTCAAGTCGATTCAAACATGCCAGATTGAAGTAAAAGCTTTGTTACAACATTAAACCAAATCCAACGAAGAGTTGAAGTTACCTTTGGAGAGGACAATCACCTGAAGGATAAACACAATTAGTTCCAGGCTCGAGGGCTAAGTTTTAATCAGCGGCTACAAACCCAGTCCGAATTAAGAGTTTTTTTTTTGTAAGTTTTTTTGTTCTTTCTTTATTTAGTCGAGTTCATCTAGTGATATCTTCAGTGGTTACGTTGTTATCACAAAGCAGATTAACAATCATTAGACAAGATTCTGCATAAATTGATATATATATATATATATATATATATATATATATATATATATATATATATATATATATATATATATATATATATATTCGAATCTTACAGGAAGCGCCAAAATCTGTCAATTAATTTATATTATTTTTTTCAGTAAAAGAATCTTTTTTTTTTTTTTAAATGAAAACTTTATTAGGCGCGTTATGCGATTTTAGCAGGAGTATAGGCTTTGATTTTGTAACCATAGTAACGTCACCAACAAGCTCTAGACTGGCGCATGCGCTCTGTGTATACTTGTCTATTGGAGATAAGATAACGATATCAATTTCCGTGAACTTTATCGATATCGATGTAATGTCGGCACAAAAATATCGATGTTTATAATACTTTATTTCAGTGTTTAATTAAGGTGAGTTGCAAATGAACTAGTAAATATATGGTACTATAATATATATATAATATATATATTATATATATATATATATCTATATTAATATAATATATAATATATCATATTGTGAGAGCATATACTAAGCTTAAAGTGAAACAAAAAAGTGCAAATGATCCATACAGCGATTAACGTTTAGGGAGGAAAGCCAAAATTTGAGATTTTTGCTTATATCCCATGGTTTTCATCGAACAGCATATCTCAAAATTTGATTTTTTTCCCTTAAACGTTGACTATCGGACTATGGGTCATACGATTTGTTTTCTCTTGAGGTCTCATACAATATAACTAGACATTTATAAGACACATATTAGGCAATAAGTTTCTTTTTTTGTTTTTTTTTTAACTTATGGCCTCTTCGCATCCTTAATTGGTTAATGCAGGTAGGTTTCTTTGGTACTATTTTAAAGTTAATTAAATAAAGATGTTTTTCTGAGATCCGGAATATCTAAAACCTAACGATGATAGAGCAATAGCAACTTTAAATGGCCGAATATTATAATTTTGTTTTCTGCATGACGCTGTGCGGCATTTACTTTCTTATTCTGGGGTTTGACTTTTTTGGGGAAATTTTTTCATACCACTGGTTTTTCTAGGCGTGCACATTATATATATATATATATATATATATATATTATATATATATATATATATATATATATATAAGTTTTCTACTGTTCTTATGTTTCAGTCAATAAATATGCAACTTTATTAATTTAAAGTTACGAGAAATTATTCTTATCATATTTATGCAATTTGAGATAAAATATTGTCTTACATAGACATGTATGTAAGACACCATTTGATTTTAAATTGCATGAACATAAGAACTATAAATTCTCGAAACGTTGCATAAATAAAATTGCTTATCCATTGACTGAACCCTAAGAACAGTAGAAAACTTAAATTATCAACAGTCGAGAACTAATCAAACAAATATATATATATATATATATATATATATATATATATATATATATATATATTTTTTTTATTTTTTTTTCTCATCATTGTCGTAATTGTTCTTTTGTTTGAATATTTGTTCGATAAATATTAGGCCGTTTTACAAAAGAAATTCTTGGATATATTTTTTTAAAACAATTTATTTAATCCAGTCTATCGCGACGTTTCAGTCTCTAGGGCCATTGTCAAGCATGGTAGGTGACATAATTATTAAAAATAATTTATTATGTGTTGTAATTGAATTGTTGAAAATGTATAAATGCAATGAAACTTTAATTGATTACAGAAGCTTGATAATGGCCCTAGAGGCTGTAAACGTCGCGATGACTGGATTAAATAAATTGTTTTAAAAAAATATATCCAAGAATTTCTTTTGTAAATCGGCCTAATATTTATCGAACATATATATATATATATATATATATATATATATATATATATATATATATATATGCTATTTTGTTTCTTCTTCTCGTATCTACTTAAAAAAAAAATAAATAAAGGAATTTATACCTCTCAAGTTTTACCCCTCAAAACCCATACAACAACAACCATCATTAATACAACTAAGCATCAGAAGAACTTTTTTTTTTTTTTTACTTTTACTTAGCTATATTTAAAGTTTCTAACAAAGCAAAAGAAACATAAAGAATACCAACAAATACAAACAAAATAATATCTCATTATTTCTACTTTAGATTGATAAGTACTTGGTTATCTATTACCGACGGGTAGATATCGACAATATCGGACAAGATGGATGCACAGAACACCCTCATTAGGGGGCAATAGCTTGTTAATAAGGCGGTTGGCTGGTTATTATCCTCCTCACAAAGGGTCTTCTGATTACCCAGCAGGCTCTTCCAGGCTTCTCCAGAATCGGCGACCGGTTTCCCAATAACGAGCCTTAGTCTTGTCATTGGTTCGCTTTAGAATATAATCAATTAGTGCCGTCTCTATTCATATTGTTCCAGAGCTTTCGGAGGATCTCAATAATTAACCCAATGCTATCCATTTCGAAGAAGTTGTTCTTGTTTGAGGCGATTCGGATTAAACAATACAACAATGAAATGAAATTATTGGGTTTGTTAAATAAGATCGTGGCGTTTGTTTATGGCGATTTAAATAATAACTTCAGTAGAGGTTACATGTAGCATGGTGGTTAGCATAACAGCCTCCTATGCCCAACCTCCCGGGTTCAAACCCTCAGGTGGCTCTAGGATTTTTTAATGAGAGTAAAAAATCCTCAGTTAAGCCGTCCTTTGAAGGGGACGTTAAAAGGTGGTCCCGAGCCTGTGCGATGTCAGGTACTCGTTAAAGATCCCTATCCAAATTAAACCTGGAAAGACAAAATTTAGGACTCCTACTGTAGCATCGTCCAATTAGCCACAGCAGCATAAAGGGACGTTAAAAAACACAACAAATATTTTTGTATTAATATTTTTATTGAACTTTACGACTGTATTTTGTAATAAAACAAGTAAATATGCTGGTAATGGTAAAAAACATGAAGAGAAACTGCCCATTGGCAGCACTCTACTAATCAATCTAAACAAGATGGTCTCGAGGCCATCTTATTTCAGACGCCTCGGAGGGTTGTCAGGAATTGAAGAGGAAGCTACGATTGAAACTAGTGGATTAGAGTGGGAGTGGAGTTTGTCATGGAAGGATTGATACCTGGTTTGAGCCAAATCAGCTAAATAAGGAATATTAAGATTTTGGATGATCTTATTCTTGACAAAGTTAGGATCGTTGAGGATTTTGAATTGTAAGAATTGAAGACGGGAAGAATTTGATGGTTTAGTGGAGTCCCAAAGCTCAACTCCGTAAGTTCAGATAGGTCTTATGATGGTCATGTAGATGAGCCTTTTGTAGTTAAGTGGAAGGTTAGAGCGTCTGTCTAGTAAGTGTTGAAGTAAACGAAACCGGCGAAATAAAAAAAAACTTCAGTTTTTAAAAAAATATTTTAAATACATTTGATCCATTATCCCTTATGTTTTTGACTAATGCTTGAATATTGTCATCAACAGTTGAAGGATGATCTGAGCTTTGCGTCTTCCAAATCCAACATTTCGGCTCTGAACCGTGCAAAACACTTACAGTGATATCTGCTAAGGCGTTATTAGCATGCGTACTGCAAATTTCGTCAACGTCTGACCAGCGGTTTTTCCTTTTCGGAAAACAAAATCATTAAATGGCAAAAACGATTGTGCTCTTCCATTTTGAATAAGCCAAATACAACTTAAAGATGAGGGATTTCGGTTGAAACTGATGCATAAACGCACCTTAATTAATTCTTCTTTAGAATATGTAAATATTGTTGACCAAGTAAACATGGTTTTATAAACATAGAGGGGATTAAATTGAAATATTGAAAAACACTACGAACTTATTTTATAACCCAATCTATATATATATATATATATATATATATATATATATATATATATATATATATATATATATATATATATATTATATTTATATTTATATGTATACATATGAATCACCTTTTCTTTTGGGTAATCGCATCACGCGGCTTGACGATTCTCTAATTCTTTATTTGGTTATGTTATATCAGTCAGGAGACGGCTCTTTTGAAGAAAAAAAGAGAAAGTTACTTTAGTAGATAGTTTTTTTTTTTTTTTCTAAGTTGATTCCTTTATCTATTTTCTTTTCCATCCCATCACGTTTAAATGGGTTTACCGATTTTGCTCAGACTTAGTTTAGACTGGACATCGTCTGTCGGGTCAGATAGTATATTATAAAAATGAGACTTTAAATAACGAAATAAAAGTAAAATTATATATATATATATAGATATATATTATATGTATAGATAGTTTTTTTTTTTTTTCTAAGTTGATCCCTTTATCTATTTTTCTTTTCCATCCCATCACGTTTAAATGGGTTTACCGATTTTGCTCAGACTTAGTTTAGACTGGACATCGTCTGTCGGGTCAGATAGTATATTATAAAAATGAGACTTTAAATAACGAAATAAAAGTAAAATTATATATATATATATATATATATATATATATATATATATATATATATATATATATATTATATATATATATAATGATGGATGATGAATGACTTTTAAAGGGTTATATAAAATTCAGGAGTATTTGGGAAAAATCAATGATTAGTAGAATAGTTTGCTGAGAGCTCTGAGAATGGCTTTCATGTCAATATTTGCTGTATAAATCCAATCTTGGGCCTTTGAATGCTTTTTCATCTCTTGATGGTATTTTAAATCCGAATGGGCTTCCGTTACTCTTTCGAAGAAATAAAAAATAAAAAAAAGATTTCCCTTTTATACCTTTTAAAATTCGAATTCTCTCAAAAGACTCCTTTATATTACCGAAATAACTCCAACTCTTCATAAAACGTTTCTTTATTTGATTAACTGAAGTTTAGCTAGTAAGAGAGGCTGCATGGTCTAGTGCATAGAGCAATCTACTGCTGTTCGGATCCTGTCTTCGAATCCCGGGTGTGGCAGAATAATTATTTATTCTGTTGTTTCAGACATGGGGCGACCCTGGGGTAGGGATATTTTCCACGAGCACACGCTAATTCCCGCTGTTTCTTAACCGATTTCATTGATTCGATTTTGTTTCTTTTCGTACAGGATCTTATTCTCGATCTGCCAATTAATTCATACTTATTATTTATTAAATTCGATTTTTTTTTAACTTTCAATTACCTACATATGAAAAAATATATACTAAGGAAAAATTTTCGAGTTTCAGTTTTCAACAGTAATACAGGTCCTCTGAGTCCAAATAAGCCAGACCAGAAAAGAGGTATGTGTGTGTGGTGTGTGTGTGTGTGTGTGTGTGTGTCCGCTTATATGTGGTAAATCTAGCACAAAAACGAAAAGTCGTTCGAAACTGTAATTTTATATTTATGAAAACTGTACACCTGAGACATTACAACAGAATTTTCAATAAAATCTGCTGACCGAAAGTGCTATACTTCATGCTATGCATTTAGCACTTTTTATGATTTTCTCAAATAGCTCAAACAATTTTGATTACACTCCTTATATAGATGTAAAATTAAATAAACTTACAGTCTAACAGGGCTGATATTTTAAATTTTCTTCCTCTAAAGTACCTCTAGTTTTACAGATACAGAAGAATTAGCCATATTATCTTATTAGTATGGATTGTAATTATTTTTTTGGACATAAGAATTGTAACAGAAGTATCGTACATCGTTGAAAAGCTAAAGATTACTAAACTAAAGATAAAATAAATATTATCGTATAAACAAAGCTGTAAAACGTAATTCACAAAGTTTTAAAATGTAATGTAAAGTGATAAATAGGACATCAAATTATTACTAATAATTATAAGTAATAATTGCATCTTATTTAATAATAATAATATATTTCAATGAAACTGAATACAGCTTTTATTTATTTATTTTTAAATTTAATTTTACACAAGATTGAAACGACAAGAAACTGCTCGAAGATACCGATTACTACAACACCTACTGGACAAACGTTCAAAACTTCTAGTTTATTACAAAAGACTCATTTAAATCACTATTATCAGACCTATTTGGACATATGGAATCGAGCTTTGGGGCTCTACGAAACCATCTAATTAATACCGCATTCAGTCCTTACAATCCAAAATCCTTCGCAAAATCCTGAATGCCCCTTGTTTTGTCACAATTCATTCATATTGACCTTAACATCCTATTTGTTGCAGACATAGCCCGTGATAGATACTCCTCTTTCCATTCTAAACTCCCTGCCCATACAAACCCACTTTTCCGTAATTTATCTTCCTTAGATATCCCTGATAACCCTCCAAGGCGACTGAAAAGAAGGTGGCTAAAATAGTTAGTGAAGTGCTACCACTGGGTAGTTCTTTCTCAAGACATTTTCATGACTTTTTGTTATTCATTCCTCATATTTACTTGTTGTATTCTTTAATACAGTTGTTAATTACTATAGATAAATTAAAAAAAAAAATTAAGTTTATATAATAGTACATTGATTTTAACAACTAAGATATGTGAAAGCCGTGTGTTGCGCGCACCAGAAGTTTTCTCATTATTTTGGTTCTACATATATTGAAGTGTAGGATCATAAATTTAATGGGAGGAGGAGAAGTGATTTATTTATTTTTAGTCGATTACAAATGTTAATTATTGGAAATAATTTGATAGTTTGAAAAGAAAAACCATATTCAATATGAGAAAATAAAGATAACGTTCCTTTTACTCAAAGTCTGATATTTGATGTGAAATATCAGTATTGTTCAGCGTCTATTTGGGAAGACAGAAGGTTATGGAACAGTTTGGACTCGAACGATGATACAGAAGAATCACGGAGATGGGCTCGTAGGGAATTTCAGAGAGTAGTAGAGAGAACAAGAAAGGAATGATCAAAAGTTTGTCATAAGTGCAGGAACGTAAAGGTCAGAATGCCGCGACGTTGTTTCAGGTGAGTGCGCTGATGATTTTAATTGTAGAATACTGGGGATATAGAGAGGGAGATAGGTGGAAATGGTTTGGTAAAAGTATGATTCTAGAAAATATTGTATACGAATGGGGTGAAGTAGCCACTTTAAATCGCCATCTAAATGTCTTACGGTGTACCGAGGACAGATCTTGAAAATATTTTCATGATTCGCTTTAGCCTGTCCTCAAGTACAGTCAAGAAGCCGCCATATACCACGCAGCAATAGTCAAAGTAGGGTATATACAATATTAACATATCAAATCTTATACACAATCCGAATCAAACCTCTACAACCAGTAGTAGACGTCAGGGTATTATCCCGGGAGATCTCAGTGCCTCTTATTCAACCGCGTAATGGGTCTTATAAGCCAGTGGAGGCTGAGTGAGGCAAGAAGACAACGTAGAGTGACAAAAACACACAAATTTAAGAGGTCGTCAAAGATAATTCTTTCTATGATAAAAATATTTGATTTAAATTAAATGTCTTGATGCAAAGTAATGCTATTTCAATTACGGTGCATAGTTTTAATTTATTTCATACAATAAGTATATGTTTAATGGATAGATACACATGCCTGTACGGTAATAACATGATAAAAAATCAAGGTTATAGGTACAGACAATTTTCGACTGATAAGTGATGCAGAACTAAAATTTGTTGGAATGCTTGTGGATTCCGATTTTAATATTTTTTTTTAAATTTATTTATTTAAAGAAGTTTACAACTGTATTGATACAATACAACAAGTAAATGGGATTGATATGAGATTAAGACACACGATTGTCCTGCGAAGAAACTACCAACTAGTAGAACTCCACGTCCAATTTACGTAAAAAGTCTCTTGGCCATCTTCTATTAGGTCGCCTCGGTGGATTGTCAGGAATAGATGTTGAGGAAAGGTCACGGATAAGCGGGTTTGAGTGGGCAGGAAGTTTGGAATGAAAGGATGTATATCTGTATCGGGCCAAGTCTTCAACTAATGGGATAATTAGGTCTTCATGGATGATTTTATTTGTAACAAAGTATGGAGCATCAAGGATTTTTCGAAGGATTTTGAATTGTTGGGATTGGATGCGAGAGGAATTTGATTCAATATATTAAAATATATACTAAATGCTTAAACAAAAGACTGATATGGGGGACCCACATTAGATTTAAAAGAAAACAGCTGAACAGACGATTTGGACTATTATCCCGTCTTCTTGACAATTATCCTTGAGCATCAAAATTACTATTTATAAAGCACTGATCAAACCTTTATGGACATACGGAATGGAGCTATGGGGATCTGCCAAAATCTCTAACAAATAAAAAATTCAGTCTCTTCAGTCGAAAATATTACGAAAAATCGTGGATGTACTGTTTTATGTAACCAACGAATTACTTTACAAGGGACTAGGACATACCTACAGTTTCAGATACAGCCACGAAATGTTATAAAAACAATTCACGACAGACTTGCTTACAACATGAATCCATCGGCCCAAACACCAATCCGTACAACCCACTCCGACGACTTAAAGCAGTGGCCTAGAGTTGCTTTGAATTAGCATACTTTTGAGAAGTTAACATATTTTCTTGTAGCAAATATTTTTTTTTTCACAGATGGCTAATAACAATTAGGAGAAAAGCAATAGTAAATAAATAATAATAATAATAAAATGCTTAAAATTATGTCCTTATATGTGCTGTATAAAATTATATAACTAAATAAAACGAAATATTTTAAGGCGATATCTAATAAATACGGAGAGATCAGGAACCGTAAAGGAAGAGTTGTGTATTTGGCAGAAGCATTTTATTGGCGGCTCCTGTTTACTGGCCGTTTGTCCTCCTCCTACTTTGGCCATGGCTTATTGATTCCTCACCAGCAAGGACCTTTTCCGATCCGCCTTTAAGGACATTTGGTATAAGTCCATCTTGACCTAAGGATACAGATGAAATAAAACGAAAAGTAATTTTATTCTGGAACGAGTAGTCCTCTAAGAATGACAAGAAAATTACAATATAAATGATAATTGTCTGGTCGTTTAAGACTTCAGTTTAACAATAAAAGACAGATTTTGTAACAGTGAATAGTTATCTATAGATTTTAAATATTACATATGTTGGGAAGATTGATACTTTAGGAGATGGAGAAATAGTTGGTGTTGGAAAGTGGATAATGGTAAGGCTTTACGAATGGATACAGGCTAGGAATTCCAAAATAGGGTAGCACGAATGAGAAAGGTTTTATTGAAGGAGACGGATCTGTGAGAAGGTATATATAAGTTTATGGGTTAGCATCTAGTTTTTACTGAATGGACAGAGGAACAAGTGTTAAGCATATCAAGAATATAAGGAGGTTTTTGTTTTGGGAAATCCGAAGGGACAGACACCAAGGAGGTACTGCCGAAGGAAAGAGGGATATAGCTAATTCAACTCGGTATACCTTCTAGAAACATGGGAGCGTCTGGGGATTCCACAAGTGATCTAATGAAACAATTCATAGGTATTTTGAGTGTCATATCGAATTTCTCAAACAGCCCACCAGACAGCCACAAGGCAACCGTAGTCAAACTGGAGGAAAATATGCGAAGAGACGAATAGCATATGGGTTTTAGGTGGGATAGAGTCACAAAATCTTAGACAATGTTTTAGGATAGCGATGGATTTTCGGGGTATTTGAGAATTATGATTGATCCAAGATAGGTTCTGATCAATAATGCCTCTAAGGTTTCTTACAGAGGTGTGGATGTAGATAGGTATCCTATTGAGGCCAAGTAAGGGATTTATATTATACATTTATATCATATTATAGATATTTACAGACTTGGTGCACACAGAAATTCTAAACCAGAGGACATAATAAAGTCTTATGGAAAATATACTCTTTGTTAATGATTCCAGACATTTTTAATAATAATTCAATAACAGATTGAAAAATGTCCCCTGCTTATGGTATTGGGTTGTTTCACATGAAATGTCCGTTTTTATAGTTTCTGAAATTCATAAAGGATTTTGCAGGTCTCTGTTGTTTTCTTCCGAATGTTTACATATTTAAAGTAAACAGTTACTAATCCTCTAAATTTGTATTATAAACATTAGCTTCCCAATCAATTACCCACTTTTTAGTATACCTCCAAATATAAACATGGAAACACGCGATTTTCGAGTAATATTTTTCTACGAGTTTAAACTCGGCCACTCAGCAGCTGAGGCAGCTAGAAATATTTGCTAGGCGTTTAGGGAAGGTAGTGTTAATGAACTCTCAGCACTACTAAATGCAAGTGCATCTACCGTTTCCAGATATTTAAAGTGCATTGGAAAAGTAAAAAAGCTCGATACATGGGTACCTCATGATCTCACTGAGCGGCAGCAAGACCCCATGTTTCAAAACATACCGTTCAACAATTGAAAGAAATGGTCTACGATGTTCTTACGCACCCACCATATTCTTCCGAATTGTCTCCAACAGATTACCACCTGTTCAGGAATTTAGACAACTTCGTCAAAGGAAAACTTTTTGAAAATGATGATCAAGTGAAAAGTGCTATTTCAGATTTTGTTTCACTTCAAAGCTCAGAGTTTTTCAGTTCAGAGATAAAAAAGTTGGTGTCACGTTGGGAAAAATGTGTAGAAAAAGAAGGTAAATACCTCGAATAAAATTATCTTGTTTTCATATCGTATTTTTAATAAAAATCTCTTACCTTAAAAACGGACATTTCATGTGACACAGCCCAATATCTTAAAATAAGATATTCATTTCAAAAAGGTACTTAAGGACATTTCTTACGAAATCTATATTTTGACACATTTGTTTTCTAATAGTTTAATTTTATGTAAAGTCGTCATCTGATTGTGTATGTCAAACCGATGTCATATGGATCGTATGTCCTGATTAATATCACCAAGATAGTTAACATTTCTGCTACTGATCATATATTTCGTATTATCCGTTGTTATTTCAAGTCCCATCTCTTTACCGGTTTTATTAACGTATTTATTTGTATTGTTTCCTAGTATTGTAGCCTAGCAGTAGCAAATTATCGGTGTATCCCTGCTTAACACCTTTCTCAGTCACTGTTTCTATGAAATATTCTAATGATGAATTGAATAAAACAGATAAAATTTAATCGGCTTTAATATGATGTAGGTTTCATTCTGATTGAAATAGTTCAACATGACTTAAATACCGATATTTTAAATCTTTCTACTCTAAAGTACCTTTAATTTTGTAGATTCCAAAAAAATAGGCTCATCATCTAGTCAACATTGGTAAGTAACAGCTAAAGAAAAAAGTTGAGCGAATTTGATTAACTAATAAAGAAGAAAAGTAAAAACATATTTGTTTATGCAATTTTTCTGTTTTTGTATAGAAGAATAGTAATGTAGATGTATATTATACCGTTGGTTAGCTAAAGATTTTTGAATAAATATTATCTGATACACGGAATTGTAAAAGTTAATGGAGAGTGATGAAAAGCCGATGAAACTAACTGATTATCTTCTTCTTCTATATATATATAAATCTCGTGTCACAATGTTTGTTCGAGATAAACTCTGAATTACTGAACTGACTTTGATCAAACTTCGTAAGTATCTGTTATTTGGTCCAACTTAAATCATAGGATAGTTTTTATTACTATTCTAAATGGTTGAAAATATATTTTTCTAAAACGTAAAACAAAATTTGTTAAACTGTGGTAACACTGGTTAAACATGGTAACCTTCCCATATCTTCACATATGTGATTATTAATTCAAATATAAGTGTGTGTTGATTGTTTCTATGCGTGATGGAGAAGACGTACTAACAAAGAAGTGTACGAAATGTTTGGGGAGCCTGATATAGTTTCCTGGATGAAGATAAACAGACTCAGATGGGCCGGGCATGTGGCGAGAATGAGTAGCGATGATCCTGTTAAGAGATTGCTCGAGGGAAAGCAGAGGAAGAGGACGACCGAGACTGCGATGGTCGGATGCTTTGGCTCAAGATGCGAGGAATATCTTGAACGTCCGTGACTGGAGGGGGACTGCATTAGATAGAGCCATTTGGTGAAGGCTCCTTAAGGAGGCTAAGACCCACATAGGGTTGTAATGCCATTAAATAATAAATATATTTCCTAGAAATAATTCGTATGGCAAAATAACGTTTGCCGGGATAGCTAGTATTAATATAAGTCAAATAGAATAACAGTTTGACTAAGAAGATTTTAGTAGTTTCTAGCTTGTGATTTCGCAGCAATATCAGTATTAATATATGTAAGATTGCTGAAACAGAGACAGCTATCAGTGCCCCTGCCTCAGAGAGTTTGCCCCTGGGTTTGGTTGGGGGTGGGGGAGCAGCGATGGCTCAAAGCGGGGTCGGCTCATGTTTATATTCATGGGGAGGAGAAGGGAGGGGGGTGAGTGAGGGGAGGGAGAGGGGGAGTGGAGGGGGTTTAGGGGGGGGGGTGAGCAGGGGGAGCTGTCACATTTACATTCCCTCCCTCGCCTTTTTGTGCAGCCTCTCCCCGCTATTGACTAATGACATCTTAAATCGTCCAATTCACCTTTTACCTTCATCCTGAGGAGAATTCGGATGGTACGGAATTTATGGGTGTTACAGATCATTGTATGGCAACTGAGTAGGCACTGTAACAGGTAGAATTCACTCTAAACACACCATATTTCATGAAACAGTAGTTGTGTAACCTATAGAACTCCAGAGTTCTGTATGTGTCTGAAACACAACTTAAAAGAGATGTAATTCCTTCAAAACTCGGTTATTATTGAATATAGTGAAGAAAGGAAAGTTTTTGTCGATTATTACACCGCGATGAAAAAAAAAAAAAAAAAATCTTATATGATCAAGTCACAACTTATCAGAGATGTAATTTCCCCATAACTCGTTTATTTTTAAACATAGAGAAAAAATGAAAAGTTTTCTGGAACCAGGGATTTTTATTTGGATTATTAAAAGGAAATAGTAGAAAAATCGAACATAAATGCTTTTTATGAAGTGACAATGGTTGACTGCGTGTATATATGAGAGAAGTTGGTTCAGGGTGCAGTCAATTAAGCGCAAACTTAATTTATTGGTGCCGACGTTTCGGCCTAAATTAAAGGCCTTCTTCAGGGTGGTTGTGTGAACTGAGAAGGCGTCTTCTCAGCTCACACAACCACCCTGAAGAAGGCCTTTAATTTAGGCCGAAACGTCGGCACCAATAAATTAAGTTTGCGCTTAATTGACTGCACCCTGAACCAACTTCTCTCATAAATGCTTTTTGTTTATTATTATTAACCTGAAAAGAACCATTATCATATTTTTTTTTTTCAATTTTAGATAACGATCCTCCTACACTACGGCTTCCTTTAATAATATCCGACTTATAACTGTTGTTTAAAATTATAAATAATATCCCATACCAAGACCATACAGTGACAGCAAAACTGTCACTAAATATACACTTAATAGACAAATGGTCAAACCTGCCAGGTAACTATTGTATAAAAGTTATTACGGCAGCTATGGCATCTTCAATATCCTTTCCATCTTTGTTTTCGGTGACGATCGTATTGCTAGATTGTTAAATTCATCGATTTTTTTAAAGATCTAGTTCCATAGTTTTTTTTATCCTTCTGTCAATTTACTTTCTTACAAGTACATACCATTGTCTTTTTGCAATAAATTCCACATTCAGTGCTCTTATTGGACTCAACCGCTCAAACCTTCCACTTACCTAAGAAGGATTTATTGTTATAAGGCCAATCTGGAAGGCAAAAGATTTTAGAAAAAATGTTATTTTTTAAACTTTACATAACAGCCATTGAAAAATGGTGTCAAAATTGGAGGATTGAAATAAACCCCAGCAAATCCCACTAAATCACCTTTACCCTTCGTCACAAACCGATGAGTTCCTACCCCCCAGTATCTTTTAATAACATTACCCTTACTCCTGTTGAGCAAATCCGATACCTCGGTCTCCATCTTGACAAGTGCCTTACTTGGAATCCTCACACAAGACTGAAACGACAAGAAACTCCTCGAAGATATCGATTAATACAACACTTACTAGACAAACGTTCAAAACTTCCAGTATATTACAAAAGACTCATTTACATCACTATTATCAGACCTATTTGGACGTATGGAATCGAGCTTTGGGGCTCTACGAAACCATCTAATTCCTCCCGCATCCAGTCCTTACAATCCAAAATCCTTCGCGAAATCCTGAATGCTCCTTATTTTGTCACAAATCAACTCATTCATAATGACCTTAACATCCCATTTGTTGCAGACATAGCCCGTGATAGATACTCCTCTTTTCATTCTAAACTCTCTGCCCATACAAATCCACTTGTCCGTAATTTATCTTCCTTAGATATCCCTAATAACCCTCCAAGGCGACTGAAAAGAAGGTGGCCTCGGGACCTACTGAGTTAAAATAGTTAGTGAAGTGCTACCACTGGGTAGTTCTTTCTCAAGACATTTTCATGACTTTTTTTTTTTCATTCCTCGTATTTACTTATTGTGTTCTTTAATACAGTTGAAAATTACTCTAAATAAATTAAAAAAAACATTTATGTACAAGTGTTTAAATCGATTTTTCTACCCAAATAAGTGCCAGTCGTTTGTTGGGCTATAAAATATGTTCTTAGCGTTTTTAAATATTTCAATTTATTCCTCTCTGTGTTTATAAAACCATGTTTTATGGTTTACATATTTTAAATATGATCAGTTAAGTTGCTTTTATGCACCAGTTTCAACCGAGATTCCTTATCTTTAAGTGGTATTTTGCTTGCTCAAAATGGAATTAAAAAAAATTAATTTTCGTTTTTTAATGAATTATTATTACCCAAAAAGAAATTCCTTTGCACAGACTGTTAACAAAATTTGCAATGTGCTATGCGATGATACCTTTGGAGAAAGCATGCATTTTGTCTTGGAAGTCGTAAAGCGCTCGGGTCATTCTTCAACTGTTGTTGGTGACTAAATTAAAACAATTACCTGAAATATGGCAACATGAATAGATCAAAATGGTTCATATATAATTGATTTAAAATAGTGACCAGAATCTGGAGTTTTTATTGAAATCACCAGGAACGAATTTATTTTACAACCCAATACAAAAGGCCGATAAGGATTAACAAAGTGCCTCGAGGCGACTGCTTGTTCGATAAGGATTATGTATATAGTAATAGTTTGAGGTGGATTAGGATTGAGCAAGCGGATTTGTGTAATGAGGAAGGTTCTAGGGAATGTTGGGGATTGGAGTGGAACAAGGTCTGGAATGGATATAGAGGTCTTGATGGTTGGATCTTGTCTCTAACATAATATGGAACATTGGCTATTGTTGCTGGGTGTTGGGAATTTAGTATTTGGCGAGAAAGAAAATGAAAAATAAAGTCAATTTCAGTTAGGTTTTCCAGGCTTCCAACGAGACAAGTTTAATGGTCTTACAATTAGCTAGCAGTAATATTACGATTGGTTTATATTAACTTTATTAATTTTTAAATTATTGAATTGGTAGAATATATTCTACTTCTACGTATTTCAAACTTCACCTTAAAAATTGTTTTTAAAAAATAAAAATCTGGTACGCGCAAAACACGACTTTCACTTACGGCTGTTATTAATGTCAATTTAAGAATTTTTAAACAAATTTAGAAACAAAAACAAATTGTTAATGAATTATTTACATCTGATTTTTATAGAAAGATGTGTTTATGTTATGTTATAACATTATCTATGAGATTCAGTAAGTTTTTTTTTTCATCACTCCGTGTTAGAACTACTTGGAGCGTCCAGCGATGCCAGCGAAATCCAGTGACCAAGCGGTGTAACAATTGCATTAAAAATTTTTTTTCAGTTTTTTCCTTTGGTTGGATATCGAATTCGTTCAACTTATACAATTACCTGTTTTTTATTAAAGGTAATAAGATGATATGCTTATTTTTATAGAATATAAAAAAATAAAGGTACTTTAGAGGAAGAAAATTTAAAGTATCTACATTTAGACCCCGTCAGACTATTTCAATCAGAATGTAACCTATATGATATTAAATCCCATTAAACTTTTCATCGATTTGGATAGTTTAATAAAAATCGTTTGAGCCGTTTTTCAGAAAATCGTAAAAAGGTGCTAAATGCAAAGGATAAAGTAGGACTTCCGGTCAGCCGATTTTAGTAAAAATGTTGCTTTGACATCTCAGGCGTATAGTAGTCTTAAATATGAAATTTCAGTTCCGTACGACTTTTCGTTTTTGCGCTTGAGTTTCCACACACATAGGCACGGACACACAGACACGGGACTTAGTTGTTGTTTTGGTTTTAAGGGCAAGAAACTGCGAGTGGTTATTATTGCCCAAAACATCTTCAGAAGACGATTAAATATCTATGGTGAGGGTCGTTTGGAGTTAAAATTAAATTATCTAAGAATAGGAATCGTAATTTATAACAATTACTTAGTTTTATCCGCTTCTCATCACTCCTGATCACCTTATACAAATTTTTAAATAAGATTTTTCAATTTTGCCCGTATCAAGTATCATTCCCTCCATGAAAAACTCCACTCCTACACTAATCCATTAGTTTTAATCCTTGCTCTCTCTTCAAATCTGATAATACACTGAGGAGTCTGAACAGAAGATGGCCTCGAGACCTTCTTGTTTAGACTCACTACTGAAGAGTGCTGCCAATGGGCAGTTTCTCTTCATGTTTTTTCCATTGATTTTATCAATAATCAGCATATTTACTTGTTGTATAATAACATACAGTTGTAAATTTCAATAAAAGATATATATTAAGAAAAAATAAAAGATTTTTCTAAAACTTTCAACCTTTTCAACGATATACTCTACGGTATCTAGTTCGAAAATTTTTATATATTTTCCCCTTTAGATTGTTATCCAATTCGTTCAGTTTGTATATTCACCGGGTTTTTATCTATACTAACGAATACAAATCAAAATACAAATTTGGTTTCTTAGTTATACGAATAAATATTTGATTTATTCGTTATCGTTGTTTAAATAAATTTCATAGATAAATGGATTTAGGCAGCGGTTTTTTTTTTTTTTTTTTTCTTTTTTTTTTTTTTTTTTTTTTTTTTTTTTTTTTTTTTTTTTAATACAGTAATAAGTCTAAGTCTCGATAAAAAATATTAGAATTTTAAGTTAAATCAAGACCAAACCTTATTAGAAGATCATTAAAATTTGTGAACTTCTTTAAAATTATTGGGTTGTGCCACATGAAGTATCCGTTTACAAAGTAAAGGATTTTTATTAAAAATACGATATGAAAACAAGATAATTTTATTCGCAGTATTTACCTTCTTTTTCTACACATTTTTCCCAACGTGACACTAACTTTTTCATCCCCAAACTGAAAAACTCTGAGCTTTGAAGTGAAACAAAATCTGAAAACGCACTTTTCACTTGATCATCATTTTCAAAAAGTTTCCTTTGACGAAGTTGCCTAAATTCCTGAACAGGTGGTAATCTGTTGGAGACAAGTCGGGAGAATATGTTGGGTGCGGAAGAACTTTGTAGCCCAGTTCTTTCAAATTTTGCACGGTATGTTTTGAAACATGGGGTCTTGCTGCCGCTCATTGAGATCATGAGGTACCCATGTATCGAGCTTTTTTACGTCCAGATAGACCTTATGTTTTTGTTTTAGATGAGCCTTTTGTAGGTAAGTGGAAGGTTAGAGTGCCTGTCCAGTAAATGTTGAAGTAAGCTAAAGCGACGCGCAGTTTCTTGTTTTTTCAGTCTAGTGTGCGGATTCCAAGTTAGGCGTTCGTCAAGTAGGAGTCCTAGATAGATAGATTATACAGGACACTGTTAGTTAGGATGTCATAGGTTTACGACGAAGGATAAATGTTGTTTGGTGAGATTTGTTAGCATTTATTTCAATCCGCCAATCTGATATTATAATCTGATGGCATTCCTCAAGGTCTCTGATGTGGGATTGTAGAGTTTAAGAGGCAATAGTTGGATCGTTATTGACTGATAACACACAAGTGTCATCAGCATAGGCAGAAAGGATGGTATTTTGAAACTAAATGGCTGATATTAGGGATGAATACCGAGACTGATAGTTGAACGTCTTGTGAATTTCTCAAAAATGATACTAACTAGAACGTCTTGTGAATTTCTCAAAAATGATAGTAGAACGTCTTGCGAATTTCTCAAAAATGATAGTAGAACGTCTTGTGAATTTCTCAAAAATGATAGTAGAACATCTTGTGAATTTCTCAAAAATGATAGTAGAACGTCTTGTGAATTTCTCAAAAATGATAGTAGAACGTCTTGTGAATTTCTCAAAAATGATACTAGAACGTCTTGTGAATTTCTCAAAAATGATAGTAAAACGTCTTGCGAATTTCTCAAAAATGATAGTAGAACGTCTTGTGAATTTCTCAAAAATGATAGTAGAACGTCTTGCGAATTTCTCGAAAATTTGACTAAGCAGGGAATGGGCTGATTTTCTTCTATATTTAGATTCTATGTGGAAACGTGAAAACTCGAATTTTAGGAGAAGGGTGAGTATAGAATAGTTTGAAAATTCTAATTTAGAGGAAATTATATAAGCTCGGATAATATTTGTAAACTCCACAAAACGCATAACAATGTTTATAGGTATTTATTATACTCATAAAAAACACTTTAAATGTCTGGAAACGGTAGATGCACTTGCATTTAGTTGTGCTGAAAGTCCTTTAACTGTTTGGTAGGGGTTTCCTTCTACTGTACGTTTGAGGACATCTTTGTCTATTACGGACGAAGGTCTTCCAAGTTTTCCAAGTCGGTATTTCCAGCTGAAAACTTAGCAAACCAACGGCGAATGGTCCGTTCATTAACACTTCCTTCCCCAAACGCCTTGCAAATATTTCTAGCGGCCTCAGCTGCTGAATGGCCGAGTTTAAACTCGTACAAAAATATTACTCGAACATCGCATGTTTCCATGTTCATATTTGGAGGTATACTAAAAAGTGGGTAATTGATTGGGAAGCTAATATTTATAATACAAAGGTAGAGGATTAGTAACTGTTTACTTTAAATATGTAAACATTCGGAAGAAAACAACAGAGACCTCAAAATCCTTTATGTATTTCAGAAACTATAAAAACGGACATTCCATGCGAAACAATCCAATAATATTAGACTTATTGATTCAACGATGTAAATTACTACTTCCTTATTCTACTAGCCACTCAGATTTAAAATTCGTTATATTCTATAAATTAATAAGTTTGTAAAAAAAAAAAAAAAAAAAATGTTTCTGATCTGAATCCTTCGCTTCATTGTTAAAATAAAGCAAAATTCCCTATAAAGACGGTTTACTATTTACTGAATCGGAGTTTATTACATTTTTATGAAGGATATCAAAGTCTAAAACATAAACTTTATTTTATTTTAAAAATAACTTACCCAACAGACTGGAGTGCTCTTTGCGCCCTCCGTGAAAAAAATAAAAGTTTTTATCTACCTACATAATAAAAAATAAAAACTCGTTAGCTGATACTGCAAAAATAAATTATTTGTATCGAGACGTCCATAAAATGTATTAGTGCTTTATATAAAAAAGGCCTATAAAACAGGGCCTATTAAAATGCGATAAACTGAATCAGAATAAAGAGCCATGCGATTTATTACTTTGGCTTAATTCTAGCTTGTAAAATAAACTGGCATCAATTAAGTTTTATTACCTAATTGTTAGAAATAAATCAGAGTAAAATTTAAGATATTTTAGTGGTAATGATTTGCTAGTCCTTTGAAAGACTTTTCAAACATATGGGTCAATGCTAATAACATGGAATGGATTGAGCTAGATACTGATATTTACTTCGCTTCTATTACTTTCACTTACTATATATAGTAAGGGGAAGAATTGCGATCGTGAAAATTTTCGAATTCCAGTTTTCAACGGAAATACACGTTTTAGGGTCCCCTGAGTCCAAATAACCAAGTCCCGCAAAAAGGTCTCTGTGTGTGTGTGTGTGAGTGTGGTAACTCCCGGGCGGAAACGGTAAGTCCTACGAAACTGAAATTTCATATTTAAGGCAACTATACGCCCGAGACGTGACAAAACTTTTTTCATCAAAATGAGTTTATCAAAAGAGGCACTTTATACCATGCATTTTGCACCCTTTTTCGATTTTCTCGAAAACGGTCCCGACGATTTTGATTAAACTCGCTATATCAATGTAAAATTTAATGGGCTTTAATATCATGTAGGTTTTATTTGGATAAAAATGGTCTGACAGAGCTTAAATGCCGATATTTTATATTTCAATAATAATAACTAGATTATCTTGTTAACGCTGATGAAAAGCAGGTAAATATATAAATTGAATAAATTCGATACCCAACTAAAGGAGAAAACAGAAAAAATATTTTTTTAATGCAATTTATCGTTTTTGTACATAAGAGCAGTAATATACATGAATGATATACCGTTGGAAAGCTAAGGATTTTAGAAAAAATATCATCTCATACACAAGCTTTTAGAAGTTAATGGAGAGTGATGAAAAGAAGATAAAACTAACTGATTATTAAAGATAATAACATAATAGATTTTTTAATAAAACACATGTTTTTATATAAATTCAATTTGATTAATTCCTTAATAATTTCACGTATTTTTATCTCTAACTGTATTTGAAAATTCTTTCATTGATTTTAAAAATGGAGGTAAGTGAAAGTCGTGTGTTGCCCGCACCAGATTTTTTTAATAACAATGAATAAAATTGCTAATAATCTATAAAAGGATTAACGTTAGATTCTTAAAAATATGTAAAACCAAATAAAAAATTAAATAAAAGAACAAATAAAAATAATTCTACTACAAACATGAATAACTGGTGAATGGAATCAGTTGAAGTACTATGTTCATCAAATCGTTAATTAATTTTAAAATATTAAGATTAATTAAGGTGAGTGGGTACTAACACCAAGAAGCCTAGAGTCTGAATAGGATGTTATAAAAGGGGGGGGGGAGGATGATAGAATTAACATGGCGAATCATATACTGAAATATAATCTTTTTTTTAATCATCTAATTACCATATGATGAATGTCATTCAAAAGTTATCCCTTATTACGATCTATTTTATTACTATTGTTATATTTTTACTTTCACTTACCTATATATGACATATATAGTAAGGGAAAGTATTGCGATCGAGAAAATTTTCGAATTCTAGTTTTCGACGAAAATACACGTTTTAGGATCCCTTGAAACCAAATGACGAAGTCCCGCAAAAAAGTCTGTGTGTGCGTATGTGTGGTAAGTCCAGTGCGAAAACTAAAAGTCCTATGGAACTGAAATTCAACTATACAACTATACGCCCGAGATGTTACAAAAACTGTTTTATCAAAATCAACTAACCAGAAGAGCCAATTTATACCATGCATTTTGTACCTTTTTACGATTTCCTCAAAAACGGCTCCAATGATTTTGATTTAACACTATACATCGACGTAACATTTAAGTATTTAATATCTATCTTTATATTTAAAAAAATCTAACAATTTATGGTTTCTGCGATAAAATCTTAATTGGTCAAACAGTTTATTACTTTTACTTACCTATATATGAAATATATATAGTTAAGGAATATTATTGCGATTGTGAAAATTTTCGAATCTCAGTTTACAACGGAAATACACGTTTTAGGATCATCTGACTCCAAATAACTAAGTCCCGAAAAAAGGTCAGTGTGTGGTAACTCCCGGGCAAAAACGACAAGTCCTATGAAACTGAAATTTCATATTTAAGGCAATTATACACCCGAAATGTTACAGAATATTTTTTATCAAAATCAGCTGACCGGAAGATGTACGTTATACCATGCATTTTGTACCTTTTTACGATTTTCTCAAAAACCGCTCCAACGATTTTGATTAAACTCCATATATCGATGTAAATTTGAATGGGATGTAATATCATGTAGGTTTCATTCTGATTGAAATAATCTGACAGGGCTTAAATGCCGATATTTTAAATTTTCTTTCACTAAAGTACCTTTGATTTTGTAAATTACAAAAAAAAATTAGAGCATCATCTCATTAGCATTGATAAATAACGGCTAAATATGCAAGTTGGAGGAATTTGATGAGCAACTAAAGGATAAAAAAAGTAAAACTATTTCTATGTAAAATGTTTTTTTTTTGTTTTTTTATAATAAGGACAGTAATATATACATATCGGAATGGACGGCGCACAACAAGCCCAATAAGGCTGCAGTGCATAAGATAAGCCGGGGAAAAAAATAAATAAAATATATATATATATATATATATATATATATATATATATATATATATATATATATATATATACATATAATACTCCTATACTGTTGAAAAATTATATTACTGATTAACAATATATTACAGTTATATTCTTTAATCTAAATTATGCGTTTCCAACAAAAATGAGTACACGTTTTAGTAAAACCAACTTAATTAAATATTTCTCAAATTGAAGTTTTTAAATTGCCTTTAATAGTCGAGGTAAGTGAAAGTCGTATGTTGCCCGCAACGGATTTTTTTATATAGCATAAACATAAACATATTTATGCTGGGGCAATAAACATATATTTTGGTTATATTATTTTATCCATTTGATACTTTTAAATGTAAGGTTATTCATGAATGTGGGTATTATAATTCTATTTTTCTCTTCTATATCTTTATATATAAAAAGAAACAAAAAAAAAAAACAAAAAAACAACTAACAATTCATGTTTTTTTGTGATAAACTTTTAATTGGTCAAAAAGTTTATTTTTAAACATTAATGTCACCATATTTAAATTGAACTTGAGCGAAGCAGGTACAACTCAATAGTAAAAGAATAATTACATAAATATTAGTAATTACGATAAATAGTAAATTACTAGCAATTTATTCCTCTAATTAAGAGGTTCTAATGACATTGAACGACATTAGCGAACGACACTAAGAGGGAAGAATTCAAAAGAGATAGAAGGCTAAAAGGGCGAGGTCAGTGAATAATAATCAGGAAGGAGGAGTTTCTTCAATAATTGAGGGGAGCTAGTCTTCGGGGCTTCGGCTCCTGATAAGGCAACGCTTCATTTAAATTTTATTGTATTTCTCTTAGCTTCTTGTTTTCGGTTTCTCTTGTATTTCGATATCAATTTAAGTCAGCTTTTAACCATTGCATGGGACCGGTCTGATTCGTTCTTAATGACATTTGTTTTCTTTCTAGAATTTCGTTTAGTTGACACTTTATGTTGAGCCGTTTTCGTTTTAATTTTTTTTTTTTCACTAATAAGATTATGATATTATACGACGTTGAGTAGGCATTTTCTGTTACCTAAAATATTGGTTTGTAAAATAAGTTCATAGCGTTTTTACTTTCACTTACATATATATGAAATACACTGCCGGAAAAAATTAAAGGATCACTTCAATATTTTGAAATTACTGAACTGTATAGGGTATTTTTGAAAATATTCTTTTTTCTTTGGAAGTGACACTTTATTATAAGGGTGATAAAAAATAAAAAATTCTTTTCTAGAAATTTTTAATAGGAAAACAAATCAAAAAATAAAAATGTCCTACAGTCTCAAAATGAAAAAGTAAATCTTTGAAATGAAATGAAATAACAAAACTGAATAAAAAGGAAGAATTCGAGAAAAACGATCAATAATTGGTATTCCCACCTCTAGCTCTGATAATTGCTTCCATTCTCCTGCCCATTCCAGCGACCAGGGCTCTTATATGTTGTTCTGGGATGTTGTTCCACTCTTCCACTAACATTTCCCTTAAATCTGCCAATTTTTGTGGGTCTCGGGCGCGGACACGTCTTCCAAGCATGTCCCATTCATGCTCGATTGGGTTCATATCTAGACTTCTGGGTGGCCAAACCATAACGTCAATTTCTTCTTGTCTGAGGAAATTTTGCACTGATCGAGCAACGTGAGGTCGGGCATTATCATGTATAAAAATAAAGTTACCTGCGATATTTCTGGCGAAAGGTATTACATGTGGCTCAAGTACCTCCCTAATGTACCTGTCAGCAGTTATAGAGCCACAGTTCACAATAACCAACTCTGTACGGATGTTTAAATTTATGCCCCCCACACCATCACTGACTCACCACCAAACGCAACCCTTGGAGAAAAAGTGCATGGACCATACCTCTCTCCCCGCTTTCTCCATACCTTTTCCCGTCCAACTGGAGATCGGAGACAGAATCTTGACTCATCGCTGAATAATACGAGGCTCCAATCTTCCTGAGTCCAGTTTAGGTGCTCCCGAGCAAACCTCAAGCGCTCAACCCGGTGTTCCCTGGAGAGAAGAGGTCCAGTAGCAGAAGGAAGGTAGGTCAATCCATAATCGTTGAGTCGTCTTCTCACGGTTCGCTCTGAAATTTGCACATTACTGAACCTCTGGAGGAGACCACGCAGACTGTTACCAGTTGATCGGCGATCCCGAAGAGCACGCAGTTGCAAAAATCTCTCTTCACGGCGGGAAGTTGACCTCGGACGGCCTTGTCCGACTCTTCTTGTATGCCCTCCAGTTTGACGGTGCCTATTAAGCACCCTGGACACTACGGATTGTGACCGCTGGAGCCGTTGCGCAATATGCCTTCGAGAAAACCCTTCTTCACTCAAAACAACAGCACGAATTGATTCCTCTTCTGTCAATGCTCTTCTGTTGGCCTTCACAACGTTTTTACTAAACTCACAAGTAAAAACTAAAGTCTCTTAAATGTTAGAAAATCTTCAATAAGATGAATCTTTGCTAACATCAAACCATTTACTGATAGAAAAAAAAGAAAAGATGATTAACTGACCCTTTTCTCCATAAACGGGTGGGAATATAAACAGGTAGAGGATTAACTTGATAAGATACAACACAAAGTCCAGTCTGGGACCAAGGAATTCCTATTTTTATCTCTTATGTAATAATAATAAAAATATTTGTTAGTGATCCTTTAATTTTGTCCGGCAGTGTATTTAGGAAGGGAAAGTATTGCGATTGTGAACATTTTTCGAATTCCAGTTTTCAGCGGAAATACACGTTTTAGGGTCTTCTGAGCCCAAATAACCAAGTCCCGCAAAAAGGTGTGTGTGTGGTAGCTCCCGGGCGAAAACTAATAGTCCTATGAAACTGAAATTTCATATTTAAATGACTATACGCCCTAGATGTTACAGAATATTTTTCATCAATATTAGCTGACCGGAAGATGTACTTTATACCATGCATATTGCACCTTTTTACGATTTTCAGCTAAATATGCAAGTTGAACGGTTTTTTATAAAGAACTAAAGGAGAAACTGAAAAAAAATATTTTTTTAATGCAATTCTTTTATTCTGAACATAAAAACAGTAATATATACGTATAACATACCGCTTGAAAGAGAAATATTTTAGGGAAAATATTATCTTATACAAAAGCTTGTAAAAGTTAATAGAGAGTGATAAAACGCCGATAAATCTAACGGATTATTTTAGATAATAATATAATAAATAGAGTTTTTAATAAAACACATGTTTCTATATTAATTCAATTTAATTAATTCTTGAATGCTTTCACTCATTTTTACTTTTTACTGTATTTGAAAATTCCTTAATCGATTTTAAAAACGGAGGTAAGTGAAAGTCGTGTGATGCCCGCACCAGATTTTACTGGTGGTTTGAATAAAAACTTCAGATTTTTATAAATATTTTTAATCAATTATTTATGACCCATTTTGATCTATTATATGTTGCCATCTTTCAGGTAATTTTCGGAATTTGATCATCATCAACTGTTGAAGGACGATCCGAGCGCTTTGCGCATTCTTAGTCAAAATGTCCGGTTCTGGAACGATAAAATTACGGACGTTGATTTCTTCTAAGGTATAATCGCCATACACACTTCAAATTTTGTCAACCGTCTCAGCAGTAAATTTTACTTTTCGGAAATAAAAATCATTAAATGACGAAAATGACCCAACACACAGGAACAATAGGCAATGTTCCATATTATGTTAGAGACAAGATCTAACCATCAAGACCTCTATATCCATTCTAGACCTTGTTCCATTCCAATCCCCAACATTTTCTAGAACCTTACTCATTACACTAATCCGCTTGCTCAATCCTAATCCACCTCAAACTATTACTATATCCATAATCCTTATCGCACAAGCAGTCGCCTCGAGACGCTTTGTTAACCCTAGTAGTCTTTAGTATTGAGTTGTAAAATTAATTCTTTACTGGTGATTTCAATAAAACTCCAAATTCTTGTAAATATTTTTAAATATATTATATATGAATCATTTTGATCTATTTATGTTGCTATATTTCAGGTTATTGTTTTGATTTATTCATCACCAACAGTTGAAGGACTACCCGAGAAAACAACTTACGGGCGGTGCTTTCTCCTAAGGCACCATCGCCATACACATTGCGAATTTCGCTAACTGTCTGTGCAACGGATTTTCCTTTTCGGAAATAATTTTTTTTTTTTTTTTTTTTTTAACATATTTATTGATATTTACAACTGTATAATTATATACAACAAGTAAATGTGATGGATATAGTAATTTAACATCAAATACATGAAGAGATGCCACCCATCGGCAGCACTCTGAAAATATTTTAAACTAGAAGGTCTAGGGGCCATCTTCTTTTCAGACGCCTCGGAGGATTATCAGGAATCGAAGAGGATGATAGGATAGAAACTAGTGGATTAGAGTGGAAATGGAGTTTTTCATGGAATGATTGATATATGGTTCGGGCTAATTCAGTAACATATGGGATATTAAGGTCTTTATGGATGAGCTTATTCGTGACAAAGTAAGGAGCATTAAGGATTTTACGAAGGATTTTGGATTGTGAGGATTGGATACGAGAAGAATTTGATGGTTTGGTAGAGCCCCATAGCTCTACTCCGTAAGTCCATATCGGTCTTATGATGGTCATATAAATAAGTCTTTTGTAAGTAAGTGGAAGATTGGAGCGTTTGTCCAGTAAGTGTTGGAGTAGTCGAAAACGTCGGGCAGTTTCTTGTCTTTTCAGTCTTGTATGGGGGTTCCAAGTCAGACGTTTGTCAAGGTGGAATCCGAGGTATCGAATCTGTTCAACAGGGGCTAGTGGAGTGTCATTAAAGGATACTATGGGGCAGGAAGTGATTGGTTTACGGCGTAGGGTATAGGTTATTTGGTGGGATTTGTTAGAATTAATTTTAATCCTCCATTTCTGACATCATTCTTCAAGGTCTCGGATGTGGAATTGAAGAGTGTGGGAGGCAGTAAATGGATCATTATCTACTGATAACACACACGTGTCTTTAGCATAAGTAGAAAGGAAAGTCTTAGAATGGGTTGGGATATCAGCTGTATAGACTGTATAAAGGATAGGCCCTAGGATGCTGCCTTGGGGAACACCAGCAGATTGAGAAAAAAGGGAGGAATAGGAGCTGTGGTGATTTATTTTGAAAGATCTATCAGCAAGGTAGGACTGTATAATAAGAAAATAAGTAGAAGGGAGAAATAGGCGGAGCTTGTAAAGCAATCCCGGGTGCCAGACTCGGTCAATCGAAAATAATAAATAATTAAATAATGAAAATGAATTTTTTTCCCTTTTACTGTGAGCAAGCGAAATACCACTTAAAGGTAAGGAATTTCAGTTTGAAACTGATGCATAAAACCACCTTAAGTAATCCTTTATTAGAATCTGTAAACATTATTGACTAAGTTAACATGATTTTATAAACACAGAGAGGATTAAATTGAAATATTGAAAAACCCTACGAACGTATTGTACAACCCGACATGATAGCACCAGTATAATATGCAATTAGTTAAGATCGTAATGTAATTTCCAAAACATACAGAATTCATATTGAGAGCCTAAGCTGTTAGGAACAATATTTAGAAAAAAACTTTCGGGTCTTGAGAAATATTTATTTCAATCACGGAAAAGACAAACACTCTGACTCACTTGAAACATGAGAAAACACATGAGAAAATAAAACTGTACTTGGAGAATCGATACAAGTAAATACCAAAATCATTTCGAAACGTTTGAAAGCGTAGTAAAGATCAAGGAGCAAAAACATCATTAGGTGCGAATGAGATGATGACGGATGACTATTCACTTGCTTCAAGGGCAGAAAAATAAATCGCGTGTGTTATAAATTGACACAGTAATGTGACAATGACTGTGCCAGGATCGTCTATGCTTAAAAATGTTGAAGTAATCCTGATCAAAAATCATCTGCCAAGCCAAATATCTAAGATTTACAGCTTCTCTTCTGCATTTAGTTGGATAACAAAATGTATATCACTATAAGTAACTCAAATGGAATGAAACTATCACGACTTACTTTACTCATATCCTATAATTACCACTGGAGCAAAAGTGGTTCATAAGCAAACCCAAAAATTATAAAAAAAAAAAAAAAAAATCAACAAATAATCTACATCTATCTCTGTCACTTGCCAACACCTTCAGCTCACTCCTGGCCATATGCTGATGGAGGTAAACCTGAGTGTCATGGGCTGTTCTCATATTAGTGAGAAAAATGCTGATGATGGCCCGTAAAAAGGTCTGTTTGTGTATGGTGTAAATTTGAAGGTTCGTATTTTAGAAGCGTAGATGTCTGAGTATTACAGAAACTTTATCGACCAAATCGGTAAACTGGAATGTACCACTATATATCACGCATTTTGTACCTTTTTGCGATTTTCTTAAAAAATGCTTTAACTGGATTTAAAATGTAATGGGTTTTTAATATCATGTACGTTTCATTCTGATGAATATAATAATATAAGAATAGTGGTATGGATGTATAATATACTTTTGACAAGCTTATAAGAAATGTGATATTACTTAATTAAAATTATTTCAATTAAAAAAAAAAATGTATTTTTGTGTCTTGCGCACCCTTTTGTTAATCTAATTTCAAAAATTTTATGTATATATTTCCTACATTATGTTTTCATTGTTAATTATCTTAGAGTGGTTGCAACATTATAAAAATACTCATGTATAAAGTACTCGGACAGCTTCGTCGTTGGCATTGGGTCTGCTCGATAAAGAAATTACACTTTATGTTAATGGCGGTGGAAAACTTGTATCTTCTTATAAAAACATGGCCTGAATTCCCTTCTTTTTCGTTGAGTAATATCGATTCAAAACGTTAATTTCGGACTTTATACATTCTAAATTTATTCTAATGTAATCAAAACTGTACTTATTTCTTGGAATTACCTTGAATTCTCATCAAATTCAACCCTCTATATTTTACATAAATAATTCAAGAATGAAATCTATTCCTTTGTCTTCTAACGCCGATCTATTATAAGTCGAATATGTAGTATTTTATTTATTGCTTAGTAACATAAAGTAAATGTACGTTTTTTTTAATCAACGCTGTAATAATATATTATTTTAATGAGATAAGTTGAAAAGGTTTATGTAATATAATAGTGCTTACAAAGCTAAAGCAAAATGAATTTCGCCGTATTTTAAGGAAAGACTGACAGTGGATACCAATTTCAAAAAGTAATAAATAAAAAAAAAAAAAAAAAAAAAAAAAAGGACATTTTTCACCGAGGCTCAGGAGCCCTTCCAGTGGAAACTCGAATTCGACAATTTTCACGATCGCAATACGTTACATTTATACAATTGTAATACCTTTCATATAGAAGTAAGTGAAGGTGAAATTTTTTTTCCAAAATTAACAAAATAATATAGAAACATAACGCTATCTGTTGGTGGAAGCTGAAATTAATCTCTTGTCGGTCTTTACTTAATTGGCCGATGGTTTTTATTATTTTATTCATTTAATGCCAGTTTTTGCTACTTTGGCTAATCAGACGGTGCTACTCCCGAGTTCATGATATTGCCTATCCAGGTTTAATTAGGATAGGGATCTTTATGGAGTACCTGACTTCGCACAGGCTCGGGGGCACTTTTTTACGTCCCCACCGAAGGGCGGCATAAATAAGGATACCCGACATTCAATGCATATCCTTCCTCCGCAACCCGATCTGACAATGCAATATATAGTTAGCCTTGTGAAAAGCAGTCTTGGCATAAATCGATTCCTACGTGTATAAATGTTTGCCCCTCTAATTTGTTAATTGTTACGGCAAAAGATAACTTAACGGGAATTGAATTATTTTAAAATTAAAAGCTAAATCATTTGGAATCATTGTGATGCGAGGATAATTTTACCTATTCTCACCCAACTGTTTTTTAATACAAAAATTAGTTATATTAGGAAATATGTTAAAAATGGGTTGCCTAAAAAAATCCTGGACAGACTATTTTTAATTATTTAAAAAAAAATTGATTTTTAATTAAATGTGTGAATGGGATCTTATATCACTAATACTAATGTTCATATAGAAACAAATTGTAATATATCTCAATAAATAAATTTAAAAAAAATTAAATGTAGCACCGGCTTGATAATAGAAAAAAATATACCAATATATATACGTTGTTTTATTGCAAACACATTAATATAGGGTTGCTTGCAAAAAACTTGGTCCTAATCTGGGTTACCGAAATTTAAAAATTAAATTTTAACGCGAGTGGAAATGCGTGACAGAGAGCTTCGTATTGAGTATAGCGTGTAATAATAAAGGACCCAACATTGCAGCCGCACATAATCGGACATTGGATATAAGGAAGGTAGATATCCTATATAAAATTACAGGACCTCAACAAATCAGAACCAATGATTTTGGGCAAAGCTATACAAATTATCGTTTCAAAGATGCTTTGGTACACTTCTTGGTTGATTATTGGGAAAACAAATATTTACTGTCAATAATACAAAACCGAAAAAATTATATTCAATGTCTGATTACGTGCGGCTGCAATGTTGGGTCCTTTATTATTACACGCTATACTAAACTCAGAGCTCTTTGTCATGTATTCCCACTCGCGTTAAAATTTAATCTTTAAATTTCGGCAACCCAGATTAGGACCAAGTTTTTTGCAGGCAACCCTATATCAATGTGTTTGCAATAAAACAACGCATATATTAGTATATATTTTTTCCTATTATCAAGCCGGCGCTACATTTAATTAAAAATATATTTTTTTTAAATAATTAAAAATAGTCTATCCAGAATTTTTTTAGGCAACCCATTCTTAAAATATTTCCTAATATACTAATTTTTTTATAGAATATGTTTCATTCTATTATTAGCTCGGTGCAGATCGTTTCAAGTTCGGATCTTCTACTAACTGTTATCGATAACGTTCAATGAAATTGATCCTTATCGGATAGGTATACACAGACTACTGCGCATGCCCCAGTCTAAGGCATGTGACGTCAGCATGTCGGTAACGAGGCACCGTCACCCGAAATCAAATGTTTTTTCCGCAGCCAAAAATCGCATAAATAAGTTGTCACCTTGTTACGTGGAAACAAAAAAAAAAAAATTATCAGTTGAGTTAAGAAGTTTAAAAACTAAGGTTACTTTTGATAGCTCGATGAGGGTTATTTGGAAAAAATATATTAAACAAATAAATAAATGTATGTTAAATGTAAATAGGTAATTAAAATGTTCATGTTTTCTTTAAGCTTAGATTAAGTATTACTGAAGCAAATACTTATTATATACTCCGGTGAGGGATAAGGGGAGTCTAGAAGCGAGATGAAGGCTGTGAGCTACCGGAGAGGCTGTGTAAAAAAAGGGAGATTGTGGCATTTTTACATAAGCTATTACCGAGGGGTTTAGATTAGACTGAGATAAGTAGTGTGACCAGGGACAAGTCCAGACGGACGAACTCGGCCGGCCAAGGAAGGAAGCCAAGGTTTGGTTCTCGAGGAGAAATTGGAAACTGAAACGGCATTCCTCCTAACCCCAAACCTAACCCTAATCCCGAACCTAGGTGAATATCATTTTGTAAATAACTTTTGGTTTGTGTTTGGTGACTGATAAACGAAAGTAGTAGTTTCAGAAAATAGAAAAAAAAAAGTTAGTATAAGTTGTAAATATGTTTTGTTGTTGAATAATTTGTTTCTTTTTCTTTCTTTTCCTTTTTTTTTTTTATTAGAAATAAAATTATGTTTTGTAGTTTTTGTATAACCAATTTAACCATGTATTCTTTTTTTAAATTTAAAAATTGGGTCTTGTATATTTACTTATTAATATTAACCTTAAAAAGTTAATACTGTACAACCCTCATCAAGTCTAATACTGTGTAAAGGTATGGGTGACGTCATATGAGTCCATATCTCATGAAATAGATAGATGATTTCAGTATCTGAGGTACGAGTTTGTATCTCCACCTGTTATCAATAACTTTTTTTTTTGGTTTGTAAATTTAATATTAATTTTCATTAAAGATATTATTAATTTAAAGGGTTTTGCTATTTACCTTATATATATTTTTTTTAACAAATAGCGTGGCGCTCGAGATAAATTTATTGTGGAACCCGCCCGTCTCCACTGAGAATCTGGGGCATAGTAACGGTTAGGGAATTCTTTTTTTTTAATTTAAACTAATTCTTTTTGCAAATTTTAACCGTAACAACCTCAAAAATTTTCAAATATGATCGAAGACATGATACGTTTGTTGCTGCAATCGAACTATTTACCCCCCGAGACGACAAACAGAAGCAGCTTCGCCCACGCTAGGAAGTCTGTGAGGAGATAAGATGAAGAGATCTCGACAGTATCGCTCGCTTCTCGAGAGTCTTTGATCTCGCCCCTCCAGTGACTTCCACTTATCTCTTCTTTGTGAGCCTGCAAACAATTCTCGGTAGTCGGGCCATTGTACCTGTCTATATCTCTTATCTACTTATCATATGTTCAGCGCTCCTACCTCAAACGGCTATATTTTTCTATAACTGAAAATAAGGTTTTTACTGCCACTTACTTATATATGCTAGATGTGGCTTTGTCGAAAAATCAACAATATCCTTCTTCCCTAAATAGACGCTGATTCAACCAATAATTTGTTTAGAGGGAAAATAATTAACGAATAGCTTCGGAATTATTATTACACACGTTTAATTCAATTTCTAATGTCATCATTAGAATAGTAACAGAATCATTTTTTTTTAATATTTATTTATAGTAATTTACAACTGTACTAAAGAACACAATAAGTAAATATAAGGAATGAAAAAAAAAGTCATGAAAATGTCTTGAGAAAGAACTACCCAGTGGTAGCACTTTACTATTTTAACTCAGTAGGTCCCGAGGCCACCTTCTTTTCAGTCGCTTTGGAGGGCTATCAGGGATATCTAAGGAAGATAAATTACGGACAAGTGCATTTGTATGGGCAGGGAGTTTAGAATGAAAAGAGGAGTATCTATCACGGGCTATGTCTGCAACAAATGGGATGTTAAGGTCATTATGAATGAGTTGATTTGTAACAAAATAAGAAGCATTCAGGATTTTGGATTGTAAGGACTGGATGCGGGAGGAATTAGATGGTTTCGTAGAGCCCCAAAGCTCGATTCCATACGTCCAAATAGGTCTGATAATAGTGATGTAAATGAGTCTTTTGTAATATACTGGAAGTTTTGAACGTTTGTCTAGTAAGTGTTGTAGTAATCGATATCTTCGAACTGTCTCTTGTTGTTTCAGTCTTGTGTGAGGATCAGAATGAATTTAAACTAAAATATATTGTGCCGACAACACACGACATTAAATTACCTAAATTGTTAAAATAAAATTCATATTAAATAAAATTTAAAACCAAGACACACGACCTTTTTGCGGGACTTAGTCATTTGGACTCAGGAGACCATAAAACCTGTATTTCCGGTGAAAACTGGAATTCGAAAAGTTTCGCAACCGCAATAGTTTACCTTACTATATATTTTATACATAGGTAAGTGAAAGTAATTATTATACATTAAAATATCTTAGGTATATCTCCTTCTCATTCATTAACGTCTACAGCATTTTATGTTAAATAATATTTTTTTAAACTTACCAAAAATTTAACATAAATATGTATTATTATACTATAATATCTAATTATTAAATACTATCGGATTATTTCAACCAGAATGAAACCTACGTGATAGCAAAGTCTATCAAATTTTACTTCCACATACTGAGCTTAATCAAAATTATTATAGCTGTTGCTAAGAGAGTGGTAAAAAGGCGCAAAATGGTGGCTTTCGATTCACAAATTTGCTATAATATCACAGGCATATACGTTTCTAAAAATAAAAAAAAAATCTTATGCAACCAATGGTTTTTGTGCTAGACTTGCAACATACATTGGCCGAAAGACACATATCTTTTTGCTAGACTTGATCATTTGATCTTAGGGCTTCCTAAAACGTTTATTTCCGATTTATCGAATTTCATGTAAAAAATTTCATGATTTCACGAAAATTTCGGAATACTTTTCCTCATTGTATATTTCATTTATAGGTAAGTGAAAGTAATATAAGGTAAAAACTGAAATAAGATGTTGGGATAAATAGTGTTTTTAGATCCAACTACGTAATTAATTTAAGAAGTTATATGCATATAAACAGTGTTTGGAATATCTAGTTATATTTTTAAAATACATTTTGTGCAGCAGATATTTTAGTGTTAGCTGTATAATAATGAAAGCCACAAAAAAGGGGCTGCTTGTTCATAAATTCGTTTGGTATAATATTCAACCAAAAGAAATATCCAGTAAGTAGATTTTAATGTGGTGAGATAATAATTTTTGGTTTGCGAATTGGCCATAATTTCCTCTTTGCTATTATTTTACCTTCTAAAAAAATATATGAAATTATGTTCCTCCACATACTCTTATTGGTTTGGATATTAAACAGAATGTATATATGAATATATATATAATATATATATATATATATATATATATATATATATATATATATATATATATATATATATATAATAGAATAAAGTTTATTAATGACCTGTTACATTTAGGACCAACTGGTTCTCTCTTACAAAGAACAGGAATTGTATATACATTTATAATTAACCTTAAGTCAGGTCTTTTACGTCGGTAATCATTATACATATATTTCTGATATTAATTCTATTATGTTTACAACATCATCAGAATAAAATAAAACATTAAACTCGAGATTAAAATAAAAATAAATAAACTTAAAAGGGAGTTTCAACTCTCCATTATTCTTTGCCCACAAACGTATCTAATACTCTTATATACACTATATACATTACAGATTTGAAGCACACAAAATTTAAATAAATTATTTACAAATATTAGTATATCCTTTAGCATAATAATATGATGTTTTTAAAATTAAAATAATTCCTCTTTTATTATTTCTCCTGTATTTTTTAAAATTGTTTAAAATGAGTAATTTAAACTGATATATTTATTATTTTATTTTATGTATTTCAGTTTTTACTATTTTTCAGTAAATATTGTATGAATGTGACATAGAATCATTATTACTATTCATATTGAGACAAAGAGTAATATTTCAGAACAAAAATTGATCACCTCCATAAAAAAAAAAAAAAAATCTGGTGCGGGCAACACACGACTTTCACTTACCTCCGCTTTATAAATCGATTAAATAATTTTATAATACAGTGAGAGATAAAAATGAGCTAAACCATTAATTATTAAGTTAAATTAAATTTCTATAAAGACATGTTTTTAATAAAAAAAATCTGGTGCGGGCAACACACGACTTTCACTTACCTCGATTTTTAAAATCAATGAAAGAATTTTCAAATACAGTCAGCGTTAACAAGATAATCTAGTTATTATTATTGAATCTACAAAATTAAAGGTACTTTAGGGAAAGAAAATTTAAAATATCGGTATTTAAGCCCTGTCAGATCCATTTTTATCCAAATAAAACCTACATGATATTAAAGCCCATTCAATTTTACATCGATATAGCGAGGTTAATCAAAATCGTCGGAACCGTTTTCGAGAAAACCGAAAAAAGGTGCAAAATGCATGGTATAAAGTACCTCTTCTGGTAAGCTCATTTTGATGAAAAAAGCTTTGTCACGTGTCGGGGTATAGTTGTCTTAAATATGAAATTTCAGTTTCATAGGACTTACCGTTTCCCGCCGGGATTTACACACACACACACACACACACACACACACACACACACACACACACACACACACACCTTTTTGTGGGACTTGGTTATTTGGACTCAGGGGACCCTAAAACGTGTATTTCCGTTGAAAACTGGAATTCGAAAATTTTCACGAGTTAGTTTCCCCCCGCGAGTTACCACACACACACACACACACACACACACACATACACAGACACACACACACACACAGACCTTTTTGCGGGACTTGGTTATTTGGACTCAGGGGACCCTAAAACGTGTATTTCCTGAATTAACGTGAAAACTGGAATTCGAAAATTTTCCCGATCGCAATACTTCCCCTTACTATATATAGTAAGTGAAAGTAAAAATCCATCGTATTATTATCTAAAATAATCAGTTACTTATATCGGCTTTAACTCATAAATATTTTTTAACTTTTGTATAAGATAATATTTTTTCTAAAATCTTTAGCTCAGAAACACAGCAACACGGACCAATAAAATCATCATTAATAATCTTTATGTTTCCAACAGTATATTATATATGTATATTACTGTTCTTAGGTTAGAAAACAAAAATTGCATTAAAAAAATATTTTTTCATTAGTTCAACTTATATATATACCTGTTTTTCATCAGAAGTAAATGAATTACATGTTTTTTTGTTTTGTTTTTTATGGAATATACAAAATTAAAGGTAGTTTAGAGGAAGAACATATAAAATATCGGCATTTAAGCCATGTCGTACTATTTAAATGAGAATGAAACCTACATGATCTTAAAGCCCATTAAATTTTACATTGTTTAAGTTTAATCAAAATCGTTAGAGCTGTTTTTGATGAAATCGTGAAAAGGTGCAGAATGCATGATATAAAGTGGCTCTTCTAGTTGATTGATTTTCATGAAAAAGTTGCTGTAATGTCTCGGGGGCTTAGTCACCACACACCTGGTCAATTGGACTCAAGGAATCATAAAACGTGTATTTCCGTTAAAAACTCAAATTAAAATTTTTTTTCGCTTACTATATGTCTCATGAAATGACCGTTTTCAAGGTAAAGGATTTTTATTAATAATACGATACGAGAACAAGATAATTTTATTCGAAGTATTTACCTTTTTTTCTACACATTTTTCCCAACGTGACACCACCTTTTTTATCCCAGAACTGAAAAACTCTGTGCTTTGAAGTGAAACCAAATCAGAAAACGCACTTTTTATTTGATCATCATTTTCATTAAGTTTTCCTTTGACGAAGTTGTCTAAATACCTGAACAGGTGGTAATCTGTTGGAGATAAGTCGGGAGAATATGGTGGGTGCGGAAGAACTTCATAGTCCAGTTCTTTCAATTTTTGCACGGTATGTTTTGAAACATGAGGTCTTGCTGTCGCTCAGTGAGATCATGAGATACCCTTGTGCCGAGCTTTTTTAGTTTCCCAATACACTTTAAATGTCTGGAAACGGTAGATGTACTTGCATTTAGTTGTGCTGAGAGTTTTTTAACTGTTTTGTAGGGGTTTCCTTCTACTGTATGTTTGAGGACATCGTTGTCTATTACAGACGGAGGTCTTCCTCGGGGAAAGTTTTCCAAGTCGGTATCCCCAGCTGAAAACTTAGCAAACCAACAGCAAATGGTCCGTTCATCAACACTCCGTTCTCCAAACGCCTTGCAAATATCTCTAGCGGCCTCAGCATCTGATTGGCCGAGTTTAAACTCGTACAAAAATATTCCTTGAAAATCGCGTGTTTCTATGTTCATATTTGGAGGTATACTAAAAAGTGAGTAATTGATTGGGAAGCTAATGTTTATAATACAAAGGTAGAGGATTAGTAACTGTTTACTTTAAATATGTAAAAATTCGGAAGAAAACAACAGAGACCTGCAAAATCCTTTATGTATTTCAGAAACTATAAAAACGGATATTTCATGTGAAACAACCCAATATTTTATATATAGATAATAGAAAGTAAGAAAAACAAAATTCTAAGGAATTTATATAACGGTTTTTTTACGGTGATTGTATTTATCCACCCTATCTTAAACTCTTTTTATTGCATAAATTAGCATTAGATTGACGAGCTCTTTCAATACCCTGAGTGGGTTGTTCCAGACGTTTCCCTTTCTCTGCTGATTAACCCGAGGAAGAGTAAGCTGGTGGTGAAGTACAGAGACTTTGCATCCTTAATTAGACGAAGCAGCTGCCTCATCATTCACTTCCTCTGTTCCTTCCCCTGCTATTTCCCGAGGGAGGCTCCTGCGTTCTAGCATTCTCTAGTCTGGCTACTACAATCTCATCTAGGTCTAGTGCATGTGGCTCCTGGAACTATCTAACCATACATGTCATAATATATCCATTTTATTGTAGTAATATTTTGGATTGTTTCACATGAAATGTCCGTTTATATAGTTTCTGAAATACATAAAGGATTTTGCAGGTCTCTGTTGTTTTCTTCCGAATGTTTACATATTTAAATTAAACAGTTACTAATCCACTACTTTTGCATTATAAACATTAGCTTCCCAATCAACTATGCACTTTTAAGTATAAATCCAAATATGGGACTTGGAAAACATGCCCCGAAGAAGACCCCCCCATAGTAGTCCCCATTTAATTATATTCTTATAAAAGTCCCGCTGGGACTGGGACTCGAACTCACAACTCTGGTGTGGAAGACCAGCGCGCTAGCCACTCAGCCACCGGTTCCCCTATTTAATCTTATTACAATTCATAAAAAGTGACTAACGAATTTGATTCCCAACTTTTTTGGGTTGCTAAATAATTAGGACGTGATTTCCAAAAGGTACTAAAGAACATTTTTTACAAAATTGATTTTTTTACATATTTGTATTCTCATCATTTAGTTTTATAAAAATCTTTTATTTGATTATATCTAATGTACACCTAAGTCCTTTATAAAGGCAATTTAGAAATATAATTATTTTCTAAAGGAACTAATTACACATTTAATTTCGTTCTAAATTATACCAAAACATCTCATTTCATAACTTGTATATGATGTTATTAATATACTAAAAAAACAATTCGGGGTTTTAATGCGAAAAGAATCAAATCAGCTAATTTAATAATATAATAATTAGTGATTTTTGCGTCTCCTGTAATATTTCCTAGAATTTATATAGTACCTTTTGGAAATCAACGCCTCAATTGAAGAAACCTTGCACAGGATAATTGTACACAGTACTTAATCAAATATGTAATATGTGTTGCTCGCCGTTTTCGGTTACTTCAACACTTACTGGACAAACGGTCATAGCTTCATCATAACTCCAAAAGGCTCATCTACATGACTATTATAAGACTAATCTGGACTTACGGAGTAGAGCTATGGGGGCCTACTAAACCATCGAATTCCTCTCGTATCCAATCCTTACAATCCAATATTCTTCGTAAAATCTTCAATACTGCATATTTTGTCACTAATAAACTTATCCATAAAGACCTTAATGTTCCACATGTTACTGATTTAGCTCGAACTACGTATCATTCATTCCATGAAAAACTCCAATCTTTATTCTTTATTCCTCTCCAATGCCTGATAATCCTTCGAGGCGTCTGACAAGAAGATGGCCCCGAGACCTTCTAGTGTAGGATATTTTTAGAGTGCTGCCAATGGGTAGTGTCTCTACATGTCAGTTTACTCACTCTTAAGTGACACGTTTAAGTCACATAGATAATTTCCAACAAATCGGAACAGAAGCTAATTGCAAGCTTTCTTCTTGTGATTTATGGTCCGGAGTGCGATGATTGTCATTGTAGAATCCGTGACAATGAAGAACTTTTTGAAATGTATGGGAAAGTGGATTTGGTTTTCACGGTGAGATGAAATCAGATTCGATCGATGGGGCATGTAGTACGTATGCTCAGGGAATGACTTTGTACTCTTGTAAAAAATGTTTGTACTGTTCTATGTCTGCACAAGTGCTTATTATATATAGTAAATATTTTGTTAGGAATCAACTGACAACGCTTTGAGCTTAAAAAAAGATTAAGATTTTGAAAAAACTGACATTTCATGTGTTACAAAACAGTATTTTAAGGGCTAAATGTTAATTTTCATTTTAGTTTATGTGTATTGTTAATTAATATAAAAACCAAAACAATTTAGAGGTGTCAATGGCTCTTTGTAGTATAATTTTCCCTCCGGATTTTACATTAAATCTTCTTACATGCTTTGAGTAAAGTAATAATGAAGATGACATGTGTTAAGCCTGACATCGGCAAGTTAATAATAAGTATATGAAATTCGTAATTAATCTATACAAGGGTCCTGAAAAGGGTGAAAGGGTTCGGAGGAGCAGAAACTTATTCCGCTGGCCCTTTGATCTTTCCCCCCTCACCGCCCCCCGCCCTGGAGATGTCCGTTAATTTGGCTTTAATAACTTCTAAAGCCCTCATTTTAAGTCCTCCAATTATTTCCTGTTTGCAAATATTTTCGCTTTATTACTTTATCCACCTTTCCTTCAAAAGACAACATAAAATTAAGTCTCTTACCATCCTCTTATTATATTCAGATAATATGAAAAGTAGCATATTAGTGTGATATATCATCTTAACTCACACTGAAATAAGCTTCAAAAGCAAACTTATTTCATGTAACAGAGATTAGAATTGTCTCAGAAAATCAGAAGAAGATAAATCATCAAGATGTCTTAATATTTAATGTCCTTGCTGAGTAATTTTTATGCTAATAGAATAAATGGCTTCTTTTAGAAATAATACTTACGGTTTTCCTCATCACAGTAACCCTGCAACGGGTGCATTTATTTCTACGCGTACCATCTTGCGATACAACGCGTATTTTTATTACATAATATAAATTATGTTACAGAACATTAAGTTACAGAATATATAACATTATATAATAATAACTGGTAAATAAAACTAATAAATATAAACTGATAAATTAATCATTTTTTATAACGAATTAACAAAATAATACTAATTGACTAAACAAAGAAACCAGCAACAAATAATAAATAATTCATCTGTTATAACTACTTAACGAAATAATACAAACTAATTAACTAATTGACTAGTATTAGTAACAGTGAAAGTAAATAAAATAAAAATTAATAACGAGTTATTGCCTGTTGCTAATTCTGCATAATCCACCCGGTCCACAAATTCATCAAATTTAGAAAAATATTTTGTAAGAAGGTCACACTTCGAAGGCGGCCATTGGTCTCCGTTAAGTAGGACTGTTGAGATCAGTTTGTGTCTATGTTTGTCCAGTTTACTGCAATCGAATAAAAGATGGTCGTATGTCTGTTCGCTTTTACCTTCACACTTACAGATTTTGTCGTCTGTTAGTTTGAATCGAAATAAATAGCTTCTGGCTCCGCCATGTCCCGTCAGGAATTGTTTCAGTTTGTAGGATATTTTTTTAAGTTTAGTTCGATCGTCAACTTATTGCCATTGATTTTAACATATTTTATTATTTCTCGATAGATAAATAAATACCCAATAATTTTTTACTTTCACTTATTTACACAATATATGAAATATGTAGTAAGTGAAAGTATTGAGAACTTGAAAATTTCTGAATTGCAGTTTTAAACGGAAATACATGTTTTAGGGTCTCCTGAATCCAAGTACCAAGTCCCACAAAAAGGTCTGTGCGTATATAATAAGTCTAGCACTAAAACGGAAAGTAATACGAAACTGAAATTTCATATTTAAGACAACTGTACGCCCGACGTGTTACAAAAACTTTTTCAATAAAATCGGATGAGCAAGAGTGCTACTTTATAAATTACATTTTGCACTCTTTTACGATTTTCTCAAAAACGGTTCAAATGCTTTTGATTAAACTCGCCATATCGATGTAAAATTTAATGGGATTTAATATCGTAAACGTTTTATAATGATTGGAATAGTCTGACGGGGCTTATGTGTAGACAGTTTAAATTTTCTTCCTCTAAAGTACCTTTCATTTTATAGACTGAGAAGAATTACCCATTTAATCATCTTTTTTTTTCTCTGGCGCGACAGGCCGTGTAGGTGAGACTCCTGGGAGAATATACTCACGTTTCTCGATGAAATGTTTAGGGTATGGTCATCACTCCTTACGCCTATTTTTGCGAGTTGCCACCAGTAGGCTGACGAGTCTCATTACCCGGGGGAGAGGCTGTGAGTTAGTCCCCATTTAATTATATTCTTATAAAAGTCCCGCTGGGACTGGGACTCGAACTCACAACTCTGGCGTGGGAGACTAGCGCGCTAGCCACTCAGCCATCGGTTCCCCTATTTAATCTTATTAAAATTCATAAAAAGTGACTAACGAATTTGATTCCCAACTTTTTTGGGTTGCTAAGTAATTGAAGAAACCTTGCACAGAATAATTGTACACAGTACTTAATCCAATATGTAATATGTGTTGAACGCCGTTTTCGGCTACTTCAACACTTACTGGACAAACGGTCATAGCTTCCTCTTAACTAAAAAATGCTCATCTACATGACTATCACAAGACCAGTCTGGACTTATGGTGTAGAGCTATGGGGGCCTACCAAATTATCGAATTCCTCTCGTATCCAATCTTTACAATCCAATATTCTTCGTAAAATCCTCAATACTCCATATTTTGTCACGAATAAACTTATCCATAAAGACCTTAATGTTCCACATGTCACTGATTTAGCTCGAACCACGTATCATTCATTCCATAAAAAACTCCAATCTTTATTCTTTATTCCTCTCCAATGCCTGATAATCCTTCGAGGCGTCTGATAAGAAGATGGCCCCGAGACCTTTTAGTGTAGAATATTTTTAGAGTGCTGCCAATGTACAGTGTCTCTACATGTCAGATTACTAAATGTCCACACATTTACTAGATGTATTTTTATACAGTTGTAAATATCAATTAATATGTTTAAATAAAACAATATATATATATATTAAAATATAAAATGTTTACTATGAAATATTTTTGATGACATCTAATGAGATCATTTCGATTTCTATCGTTAACTTCCTTTTATTATTTTTTTCTTTTTTAATTTATTTAAAGTCTGTTTATGCTGCTGTGGCTACTCGGAATATGCTAAAGTGCGAGTCGCACAGGCTCTAGACCACCTTTTAACGCCCCCTCCGAAGGACAGTATAACTAAGAGTTTTTTACTCATATTGCGAAATTTCATTGTACCCGTGACCTTTGACATTGAAGATTGTCAAGTATGCTAGCCACCCTGCTACAGGTGATCTCATTTTTTGTTTACCTTTTCTTATCCATATATAAAAAATCACTAAAATTGAGAAATCAGAAATAGCTCATTGGCACGTTAGCTAAAATTTTAATATTTGGCAAAGATTCAAGGTTATAGAGAGTGTAAGGTGTAGAAATATATGCTTACTTAATCCAAAATATTAGGGACTTGAATTTCATTTTCTCACCAGCTAAGTAGTTAAGTAATGAGAATTAAACTTTGTATTATTCATCGTATTAGTTCTTAAGCACTTAAGGAAAACGGAGGACAAATATTGTGCTAACGGCTTTACAAAGTTATAATGAATGTTTATGATCAGGAAACGTTTTAACATTATACTAATACTAAGAAAATACACAAAGTTACCTTATTCCTTAACTAGTAACGGGGTAGATTCAAATATATATATATATATATATATATATATATATATATATATATATATATATATATATATATATAATTTTGTTTTAAATAATTCGGGTTTTAGGTCATTAAACTAATACTCCTTCTTAATTTTCTTTATTTGGACGTTTCGATCCTCCGTCCATGAATACACATAGGATCCTTTTCAACACTGCAACTAAACATAATTGGTTACATTTTGCAGTATGTTGGTTACATTTTCCATAAATCATCTATCTATAGCCGGGTACAATATATTATAAAAACATCTTACCAAAGAATTTCATTGAGCACCGGCACACCACTCAGGCTAACACAGGGCACTGGGATCTCCAAGCCCTCCCCCCCTCCAGCCTTGGCGGCCGAAGCTCAACTTATCAATAAATAAATACAATAAAATTATTCTATTAAAAATACAAGGTCAACAACGCTTAAAAAATATATCACAAAAACAACAATAAATCAAACCAAACTATTATATAAAACCAATAACTATGAAACAATCTAAAATATTTTATATAAATAATGATTATAAAAACTGATAACAATAAACAACTTATATATTAACCATAATAAAACTTTTTAATTTCGTCTACTTATTCTTCCCAATTTATTTAAAATATTATTGTATACGTTGCTAAGTTTTGTGCAATCATTCCGCGCATTTACAGTATGTTCGTTCCTAATGATGTGCATCATCTCGAGAATCAATCTCTTTTCTTTATTTTTTTCCACATCCAGAACACTTACATTTTTAAAATCAAAATTGTGGTTGTTTTTGATAGCGTGACTCGCTAAGGCCGTTTCTTCTTTCTTGGATTCCACACTGTATTTATGCGCGTAAATTCTTTTATTTAAATATTGTGAAGTTTGGCCAACATAAGTGCCTTCACAATTTCTGCAATCTATTTTATATATAATGTTAGATAATTTTTCTTTACTGGTTTTATCTTTAAGTCTAGAGTAGAGCATTTTTTAAAAATTATTATTATATTTGTACACAATATTTACGTTTTCATTTCTGAATATCCCCTTTATTATAGGTGCCAGTGGTCTGATATATTCAATGGAAAAATAAGAATCTACAGGGTCACGGTTTTTCTTTTTGTGAGAAAATGTTTCATAGGCCCCCCGTAGACACTTCTCTATGACACCTGTAGGGTAACCATTATTTTTTTAAATTTCTCTTGCTCGGCTAACATTTTCGTCTCTATAAGAGATACTGCTCAGAGCTATTGCTCTGTAGCATACATTTCTCCCAATGTTGATCTTAATTTTTAGGTCGTGGCAAGAATTAAAATTTAAAATACGGCCACCATTGTATTTTCTCTCGTGCCATGATACTTTGGTGTATCCTACCCCGCGAATTATTTTCGTATCTAAAAATGTGATCATATTGTCTTTTTCTTCTTCGATAGTAAATTTTATATTTTGATCTTTATTAAAATGTTCCAAAATATCATTTAAGCTCTCTGTCGGAACACTTAAAATGGTGTCATCAACATATTTCTTCAAAAATTGCACCTTTATGGGAATTTTGGCTAAAATGTCTTCCACCAAATCATCCATAACGAGTTCTACGAGAATGGGAGAAAGTGACAATCCCATTGGTAGGCCACTTATTTGTTTATAATAATGGTTATTTATAGAGAAATAAGATGTTTCTATACAAAGCTCTACAGCGCTAATAAATAAGGTTTGAGGAATTTTTGTAAATTTCTCAATATATATATATATATATATATATATATATATATATATATATATATATATATATATATATATAAAGAGAGAGAGAGAGAGAGAGAGAGAATAGAATAAAGAAACAAATTATTCTGGGACTTTGTCCCTTAAGAATAACATAAAATTTACAAGTAAAAGTAGCTCATCTGGCCAGAAAACATTAGATAGATATAATTATGTACATAGGTAAAAGAGGTAGAAAAAGAAATGTATATTATGTACATACACACCTCCATGTACCAAAGAAAAGAAAAAGTTTAAAAAAGTAAAGTAAAGGAAATAGTAAATGGAAAGTAAAAAACAACTAATTTTGAACAAACTAACAAAGAAAAAAATGTATATATAATATATATATATATATATATATATATATATATATATATATATATATATATATATATATATGGAATAAAATAAAAAAGGTAAACATGGGATATTCAGTCATAATAATGATTCAATTTTAATGAAAAATCTAATTTAAAATTATAGATCAACAAGCGTCAGTTTGGGGTAATAGGTGTTGGAAAAGGCAATATTTGGATGTAGATAAGGAAGAAGCATGACGTATATTGGAAGGAATGGAATTCCAGAATGTAATGGAACGGGAAAAGAAGTTAGTTCTGTGGGATGGCATATAAAGGTCGGAATGGCGCGATTTGGTTTCAATCAAGTGGACTGATAATTTAAATTGAAGGAGACTGTACATATAGAAAGGATGTTGGATTTTATGGTTTGGTAGATAAATGAGCCAAGGAAGTATTGTCTGCGTATGGAGGGAAGGAGCCACTTCAACTCGGCATAGCGGGGGGTCACATGAGACCGCCCCGAGGCACCCAAAACAAATCTTAAAAAACAATTCATGAGACGCTTTAACTTGTTCTCAAGCACCACAGGGAGACCACCGTACACCAAGCAGCAGTAGTCGCAGTGGGGAAAATGAGAGACGAAGCGAGGAGCTTACGGTGTGGATTGTGGAAGAAGGTATCTGGAGCGATGAAAAAACTTCAGGGTGCTTACAGATCAACGGGAAATTTGGGCAATATGAGGTTTCCAGGACAGGGAAGCAATTCTAGTAATAGTAGAAGCAATTCTAGTAATTCCTAGATTTTTGACAGGAGCTGGATATAATGGGGTGATCGTTTAGGAGTAAGGTTGGGAAGGTGGTATTGGATCTAAGAAGAGGACTGGAGCCTGAGTTTTCGTAGCGTTTAAGCTAAGCTTATTCCGATATATATATATATATATATATATATATATATATATATATATATATATATATATATATATATATATATCTTTGTGTGTGTGTTTGTATTTAATTTCTAGGCCAACATCTGCATAAAGTCCTAATTTTTGCATATCCAGGTTTTATTAGGGTAGGGATCTTTAACGAGTACCTGACATCGCACAGGCTCGGGACCACCTTTTAACGTCCCTTCCGAAGGATGGCATAAGAACTTTTTACTCATACTAAAAAACCCTAGGACCCGTGACCTTTGGCTTTGGAGACTGTGATGTTAGCCACCTGACTAAAGGTGATTCCAAACAATTTTAGATATAAATCTTAAATGAATTAAATTAATTTGTTTAATAACCAATTAATTGCAGGTTTTTTCTTTTCCTAAAAAAGAAATAAACAGGTATAGTGACTTTTTAAAATCATTTTCTGAATTATTGACATACACAGTAACATATTCAGTGCTATATACTACAGAAACCTGTACTATATACGTCACCATTCCTCACTATCGAAAACGCTGCCGCTATAAGCGTTTATTAAACCATTTATACAGTATTGTTTTTATTTTTTAATACCTTAGACATTTTTATAGGTGAAGGAGGGCGAGTTACTGAGAAAGTAATTCAACAACTTCAACGGGAGGGGGCCTCTCGATTTTTCCAAGGCGAAAGAAAATTACTTTTTCCCGTCGGTGTGTTTAAATTTCATCGCGAAAACTTTTCGTCTAAGGCTTTTCGGAGGCCAAGCAAGGGGCAACCTTGTTTACCATCTTAGATTTCATTATTTCCTCCGGCATAGGAAAATTAAATTTTTTTTTTGTTCTGAAAAGAGCAAATATTTTTTCTGGAACGTATGTTCGGCAATGATTACGTTTTGTGAAAGAAATTGCTTGAGTAAAATTGGCATCTCAACGAAGCTTGACAAATACAGCTTGATTATCAATACATGTTCAATTATGAGGCGTATTTTAACAGTGCCCGATAAAATAACCGAGAAAAAATCACCAGATGTCGGCCCGAATTCACAATTAAATACACAGCCCTGTATTCTTAACTCTGTGAAAAGGTCTAGTTTAGAAGAAATTGTATCAAAGCTTGCTGCACTTGATGGACTATCTATTAATTGCGTAAGAAATAACTCGTTCATACGAAATTATTGCTTACCACAAAATAATTCTAGAGTTATGAATCTTATTTATAAGTTTTATGAAACTATAAATGAATTTAATTGTATAAAGAATAAAGGTCTAGGATAAAGGAATAATGATAAATGGACTAGTAAAGGAAATCGGAGTTATTTAAATACATTTTCTAATTGTTTGTTTATTTATTGAACGTCACTTTTATGCTACTATGGCTTATCGGACGATGCTACAGTGGGAGTTCTAAATTTTGCCTATTCAGGTTTTTAATAGGATAGGGGTCTTTAACGAGGACCTGACATCGCACAGGCTCGGGGACCACCTTTTAACGTCCCATCCGAAGGACGGCGTAACTAAGGATTTTTTACTCCCATTAAAAAATCCTAGGACCACCTGCGGGTTTGAACCCGTGACCTTTTGCATAGGAGGCTGTTATGCTAACCACCCAGCTACAAGTGATCCCCTTTCTAATTGTTTTTAATATGTATCCATTTGTATCTAATTACATTGTTAAAAAAAATAATATGGTTATTATAAAAATATGAAAATGTATTGTTTTCATTTATTCGAACTCTTTGCTGAATAGCTCGTTTCACTATTATAAAAATATTTACATTCTTATTACGTGAAAATTATGCATAAACAACGAATAATTGTTTTTATTTAATCCTGTTGAACTATTATTTTTTGTACTAAATTGCATAAAAAAAGTTTTACTATCGACAAAATTGTTATTTTAATCACTCTAAATTTTGTTTGAATCACAGAATATTCCAGCAAAAAATTATTTTCTAAAAATTTGAAACCGGTTAGAACCGGTTTTCTGGGAAAATTACTATTCGAAAATAGGTTTTCTAAAATGTCAGTTTTTGTATAAACCCTAATTAGTAATATTAGCGTATTTAATTGAACTATTAGGGTTTCATTTATTTGGTTTTTCTCTAATTAACTTATTACATTATTAAATATGATGTGAAGATTGCCTCTGATATATTGGGTCAAATCTGCAAGTATTGGGATTCAGATTCAGGTCTCTATGAATGATTTTATTAGTGATATTGTAAGAGAAATTGAGGATTTTTCTATTTTTTAAATAATTATGAATTGTAAAGATAGGATACGGGAGAAATTAGATTATTTAGTGAACCCCTAAAAAAAAAATAAATCGATAAATTTGTTTATACCATATAAATTTCTATCGATTTATTGTAGACAAGGTTTATATGGCCAATAAATAAATAAACAACAAATAGCCAAACAAACAAATGAAGTCAAGTGCTTAAAGGGATTTTACGTAGAAAAAGCTAAAAAAAAAAAAAAAAAACGCTGGAACAGTTTCATTTCTTTAGCACGACAAATTTTTAATATTGATTCGATTTTCGCACTCATTTTGAATAATAATCAGCAATTCAATGATTATTTTTTTATTTGGTCCAAAATTTAATTTTCTATCAAATGGCACTTATAGCAAAAGTATTTTTTCATATTTTTTTCATTTCAAAGTATTTTTGGTATTTATTCATTTATTTATTAGGAGAAACGTATTTTTTTTTTATTCGTTATTCGGATTCTACACATCTTGAAACGTAAGCTCTCAAATTTTGAGCAAAGGTAATTTTTTTTTTTTGGTCGATTACAAAGGTTGATTTTTTAAAATAATAAACCAAAAGCATATAAACAGGCCTGCGTTACTATTTACTTTTCATTTCTTTCGATTATCATTCAAATAAAACTAAAGATTCGTATTGTTTCACAGCCAATGGCAGTGCATGGAGATGATTAGGCCTAGATCAGTCTCGGCCGCCAGACATTTAGGTTACCACTTTATAGAAGGGTTTGTCCCAAGAGAGTCTCTATCCAGGATCGATCGACAGTCGAAATAACAGAATAAATAATACAGCCGGGGTTTGAACCAGGGATTGGGAGAATAGTAGGCTAGTGCTCTTTCCACTATACCACTCAAATTTTACAAAGAAGAGGATATAATCCTACAGGAAATTATGAGACATACGAAGACCGAAATAATTAAAACCGTGATTTATCATAAAGAAAAGATTTTTTTAAAAGTAGCTTGTACGTGATCATATTTTTGGTTATTATACCATCTTAAAATGGCTCTATCCTTATGTTCGACGATAATATTTCCTTGGTTACTACTTATTCCAAACTCATAAAAATGAAAAACCTTCCTACATAACTGAGCTCCTCACCCTCCGCTCTGATATCCATTCGTTAAATACTAGAACCAAATCAATCAATATTTATACCCCATTACATAAAACTGCATCTTTTCACAAAACGTTTCTCGTTCCTTCCTCATCCTTCTGGAATTCGCTGCCCATCTCCATCCGTAAAGCCACCTCTCTCTCTTCCTTCAAACATCAACTCTTCCACTACCTACTCGTATCTCTATCTTCCGTTGCAATGTAAAACACACACACACACACACATATATATATATATATATATATATATATATATATATATATATATATATATATATATATATAGAATACATTTGCAAAGATTTACATATATAATGAATATTTGATCCTTTACATGTATACATATTTTTTTCTTTTATATTCATATTTGTTTATATATATATATATATATATATATATATATATATATATATATATATATATATATATATATATATACATATTTTCTTTAAGTTAACAGACTATAAGGATTTCTTTCTGTTCATTCTTCATTATTCTAAGGGGACTTGATCCCAGAATACTTTTTTTTTTTCATTTCATTTACAAGGAAGAGCTTGAAAAATAAATGAATAAGTAAACATCCCAAAGATTTGTCTCAATTTCAACCATACATCTATGTTATTTTTTTTCGGAAAAAAAAAATCTGTTCTATCATCCGAATTATTGTGAAAGAGATACAAAATTCACTATTTTCAGACTTTCTGTAGATATTTATATGTTCACTATGAGATTTAAATATCTATAAAATAAATCTCACTTTCTAACCACCAAATTAACTTTAGAAGTGTGTGAAAACTCAAACACCGCGGAAATTCGCTGGTTGTGAAAGAAGTTAGAACCCCAAGGCACTCCTCTAGCATAAACTAAATTTGCATGTGAATTCTCAACCCTCAAACTCAATTAGGAGGGGCTGTGGAGATGCGCGAAACCTTAAAAACCGTGAAATTTATGGTAAGTATGCATAACATGGGGATGAGGGTGTCTGCACAATCCCTTCGTGGAACTGAAAGAATAGTTCCTTTCCCAATAGTTCGTTTAGTTCCTTCGTGGAAGTTTGTTCTACAAGTTCTGGCTCCGCTAGGCAATTGATTATAATATATGTACGATTGCTAGAGCTGAAGTATTTCAAAACATAAATTAATCCTATATAAAAAATGATAATTATTGGTTTTCGCGAACTCCTTTTAAAACACGCAACGAATTTTTGATACAGTTTTCACTATCACATAGGACATTCTTTACAGAAGGTTAATAAAATACGTATAATAAATTGTAATGAAGTATATCTTTATAGGGGAAATTAAATTGTCTGAAATCTAGTCATCGAACAATTATTACAATGTTAGAAGTATGGGTGGGCATAATTGAATGATTGTCATAATCGGATTTCATAATCAAATGACCGAATAATTAATATGGATCATTAAAAAAAAACATCGTTATAATCCCTCGATTGTCGTTCAACAATTCGGTTCCGATAATCGATTAATTCGAATGATTAAAATAATCGAATGATCCGATAATCGTCATTCGATTATGCCCACCCCTAGTTAGAAGTCCATAACTTAAAAACATAGGAGTCACCTCTGGTGTAGTTGGTTGTATCTATCTATCTAAATATATATATATATAAATATAAATATATATATATATATATATATATATATATATATATATATATATATATATATATATATATATATATATATATATTTATTGCGGTTGAGAAAATTTTCAAATGATCAAAAGATGAAAATCGTTAGGAGTGTTTTATGAAGTATATGAATTTCTGTTTTGATATCTTCTCCTTTTGTAAGTTAGGAAATTTTCTTCCACACATATATATATATATATATATATATATATATATATATTTATTTTTAATTATAACAGTAATGATTTGTTTCTTTTAAGATTTATACCTATTAGCAACAAGTTTGGTCTCTATTTAATATCAGTTTTAATTTTTTCATACTTTTATGACTTTCATAAAATAGATGAATAACTGTTTTTGTGGTATTGATTTCAAGTGATTTATAAATATGTGAGATTTCTTCCACGTAGAATTTAATATAGAAATAAATATAATGGTCAAAACTTTAAATATAAATTGCATTTTTGTATAAAAGTTGTGAGTTGCCCTACGAAAGATTGAAGAAGAAAACAAAACATCAATTTTCTAATAGGATTGTCTTCTTTAGAGAAGATGGAGCCTTTAAGCTGCTTAGTTGCTAGCCCCATTAGATTCCCAACAGATTATATCCCGATCTCCCCAAATATAAATGCTCATCGAAGAAGAGAAAGAGAAAAAGAGTTTTTGTTATGTTTTCATAATGATATTTTGAGCTGAAATTATAATTCTGATTGAAAATCTGTAGAAATTATGTAATTTCTATGTTTGTGGTCAATTCAGAAGAAATAATGTAATTTCTTCAAACGTAAGGCCTCAAATTTTAAAAAGGGGGTTTTTGTTTTTTAAAGTTTCATGATTGAAAATGATAAACCCCTAAGTTTTCTCTACTGTTGTATAGGCTTATTTAAGTTATCGTTAAAGTTATCGTTAAATTTCAAATATCTTTCCTTTTCTTTTTTTATAATTATTCGCGGTTTCTTGGTTAAAATATTCTATGTATTCAAAAATAACTGCATAATAATTAATAATTGAATTAAATCGTATTTTAACATGGAATCCGCACACTGGACTGAAACGACAAGAAACTGCTCGCCGCTTTCGCTTACTTCAACACTCACTGGACAGACGCTCTAACCTTCCAATCATCTATAAAAGACTTATCTACATGACCATCATAAGACCTATCTGGACTTACGGAGTTGAGGTATAGGGCTACACTAAACCATCAAATTCTTCCGTCTTCAATCCTTACAATCCAAATTCCTTCGGAAAATCCTCAACGCTCCTTATTTCGTCACGAATAAGCTCATCCTTAAACACCTTAATATTTCCTTTGTAGCTGATTTGACCCGAACCAGTATCAATCCTTTCATGACAAACTCCAGTTCCACTCTAACACACTAGTTTCAATCCTTGCTTCCTCTTCCATTCCTGACAATCCTCCGAGGCGTGTGAAAAGAAGATGTGCTCGAGACCTTCTTGTTTATATTGATTACTAGAGTGCTGCCAATGGGCAGTTTCTCTTCATGTTTTTCATGTACACTATATTTTATTAGCATGTTTACTTGATGTATTCCAAAAAACAGTTTTAAATTTCAATAAAATATTTTTTAAAAAAATCATATTTGATCGGCCGCTATTTTAAAACTTATCAGCGGATATCAACGAGAGTCGTGCATAGAACACCTACATGACGGCCTATGAGATGTTGACATGGTAAATTGGACGACTCTGTTGATGAAGCGGTGCAAGAGTATATATATGTGGATAAATATGCATGATGGGTACTTGAAAGTAGCCCCAGAGGCTGAAACGTTGTAAAGTATGAAAGTGAAATAAAACCATAAACATCTTTTGGAAACGGTCAAATATTGGACCTTATTTATATCTCTATATCTTACAAATATAAATATTTTGGAGCAATGATGAAAAAAATGAATCTTGATTCATCTACTGTGACATATGAATAAAGCATATATATTTCTATGAAGTGACAATGGTTGACTGTGTGTATATATGACAGAAGTTTGTTCAGGGTGCAGTCAATATAACACACAATTAAGCGTAAACTTAATTTATTGATGCCGACTTTTTTTCGGCCTAAATTATAGGCCTTCTTCAGGGTGGTTGTGTGAGCTGAGAAGGCGTCAGTCAACTAACTGCAACTAACTAACTAAACAACCACCCTGAAGAAGGCCTATAATTTAGGCCGAAACGTCGGCACCAATAAATTAAGTTTACGCTTAATTGTTTGTTAAATTGACTGCACCCTGAACCAACTTCTCTCACATATGTATTTCTATATATTGACATTATAAGTGAAACAATTACAACTCCAATGTATATGGGAGCGGCGTGGTCTAGTGGATAGAGCGCTAGTCTACTGTGCTCCGGGTACTGGGTTCGAATCTCGGTTGTGACGGAATATTATTTATTCAGTTATTTCTGCCGGGGGGCGATCATGGGGTATGGAGACCCTCCTAGGGCAGGCCCAGCCTCTATAAAGTGGGTGCCCAAAAATGGGGAAAAAACTGGCGGCTGAGCGTGATCTCGGCCGAATCACCTCATTGCATGGCCCTTGGCCTAGAAAGAGTACGAATCTCTATATGTACTGAGCCCAAGACCCTTCATGGGTTGTAGTGGCACAGGTTTTATTATATATATATATATATATATATATATACATACACACATTACTATATAGTAAATTTTTCATTTTTGAGTTTTGCTACATGATTTTGTACATTTCGAGGTTTTACTGCACATTTTTCGTTGTTTTACTGCACAATAATCTTTTTTTTCAATAAAATAAAAAATTAACTTAAACAAATATGTACTTAATAATTGTTTAAAATAAAATTCTTCTTCATCATCATTCATTTTTACCACTACAGAAGTGTTACGGGGTCGCGTATTGAGCCTCATTCATCATAGCTATAGCCTACTTAAGTTTTTTATTTTTTTTTATTTAACGTCAATTTGTATTTACTGCGGCTAAACAGACTGCTGCAGTGGGAGTCCTTAAATTAGTCTTTCCAGGTTCTCTTAGCTTAGAGATCTTTAACGAGTGCCTGATATCGCTTGGGATCAATATTTTACGTTTCCTACAGTCTACTAATCGCTTATGTATTATTATTGTTAAAAAGCAATAAGTTGGTAATGTAAAGGACCGTACATAAAAATTATAATTATAATAATAAATAAATTCTTTATTATCCTGGGACTTGTTCTTTTAGTACTAATATATATATGTACAGAATGTGCAAAATGTACTTTGGAGTCTTAGAGTAAATTAAATTACTACTGATATAAAATATAAACATCTAAAGGAGAAGCGAACAAAAGAAAATAAACAAGCTTATTTACAATTATATTGTGACTGGAATTCATTAAATGGTTAAATATGCGGAATTTGAAGATAGAAACAGAGTTGGAGTGACGGATGAATGGAGGAATAGAATTCCATAGGATTGAGGATCGAATGAGAATGTGCAGTTCGGTGGGCCTTGGTATATAAATCTGAAGACCTGGAGCGTGTATAACGGGATAATGTATAAACATTCCATAAATCTTACGATATTTCAATATATTGGGATGTGTCACATGAAATGTCCGTTTTCAAGGTGAAGGATTTTTATTAAAAATACGATATGAAAACAAGATAATTTTATTCGGAGTATTTACCTTCTTTTTCTACACATTTTTCCTAACCTGGCTCCAACTTGTTATCCCCGAACTGAAAAACTCTGAGCTTAGAAGTGAAACAAAATCTGATAACGCACTTTTCACTTGATCATCATTTTCAAAAATTTTTCTTTTGACGAAGTTGCCTAAATTCCTGAACAGGTAGTAATATGTTGGAGACAAGTTTGGAGAATATGGTGGGTGCGGAAGAACTTCGTAGCCCAGTTCTTTCAATTTTTGCACGGTACGAGCTTTTTTACTTTCCCAATACACTTTGAATGTCTGGAAACGGTAGATGCACTTGCATTTAATTGTGCTGAGAGTCCTTTAACTGTTTGGTAGGGGTTTCCTTTTACTGTATGTTTGAGGACATCGTTGTCTATTACGGACGGAGGTCTTCCTCGGGCAAGGTTTCCAAGTCGGTATCCCCAGCTGAAAACTTAGCAAACCAACGGCGAATTGTCCGTTCATTAACACTCCCTTCCCCAAACGCCTTGCGAATATTTCTAGCGGCCTCAGCTGCTGAATGGCCGAGTTTAAACTATTACAAAAATATTACTCGAAAGTCGCGTATTTTCATGTTCATATTTAGAGGTATACTAAAAAGTGGGTAATTGATTGGGAAGCTAATGTTTATAATACAAAGTAGAGGATTAGTAACTGTTTACTTTAAATATGTAAACATTCGGAAGAAAACAACAGAGACCTGCAAAATCCTTTATGTATTTCAGAAACTATAAAAACGGATGGACATTTCATGTGAAACAACCCAATAATAAATAACATTATTGGTATGTGATCGGTAAGAATTTAGAAATTTTATTAATTCTTAATCCTCTGTGACGAAATCGTCGCGAGAGAGTATTGCGAAGTAATATCCAGTAAGGCCAGCTAATACATCACAGTAGCTTCGAAATATTGGCAATACTGGTGGCACTGCACCTGGGACCGACTTTCGCTGTATTTTATCAGTTGCTAGAGGCCTGGCAGCTGGGGCTGATAAGGTGGAGTCGAGGGAGGGAGATGTTGATAAGCGTCTGGCTTAGTCAATCCATCTTCCTGGCAGCTGAGATTAAATAAGTGTGGGGTAATGGAGAGAATAAACGGACAAATAAAAATAAAGCCAAAACTCAAAAGTGAAAGTAATAAATTGCTAAGGGGTACACGAACGTAAGGAGGATTTTCGTTTGGAGTACTAATTATTTCCAAACAACATACGAATAGAAATAAATTCATGATAAAAGTAAAAAAATAGGTTCTAAGTTTTGGAATCTTTAGTTGAAGATTGCGAACATTAAATCATAAATAATATTAAATTCGATAATTGAGACGTTGATTTCCAAAAAGTACGAAAGGAATTTATTTTTAATTGATATTTTGACATATTTGTCTACTAATGGTTTAGTTTTATCTAAATCCGTCATCATATTTTATCTAAAACACATAGAAATCATTTGAAAATTTCATTTTATTCTAAAAGGTACTAAATCCAAATTTTATTTCATTCCAAAAGGTACTAAAAACATTTCCTTCCAAAAGGTACTAAAACATTTCCTTCCAAAAGGTACTATATCCACAATAAACAGATATAACATTTCCTTTCATTTCCTTCGAAACGGTACTACATTTCCTATTATACAACAGTACCACCTAACCCCGTAATATATCACCATTAATTTATTGTTTTCTTTATTCCATGTATTTTTATTTATTCATTTAGCACGTCTTAAATCACCGCTACTATCTTGATAAATGATTTTCACCTGGTCATCAATTTTTAGTTTGTTTTAAATTACTTAATTGCTTCTCTTTTGTTATCGAAGGTTCTCAATTAAATTGATTTTTTTTCATAGTTTTTCTTCTTGCAGCTACTTAAATCTGATATAAAAATTTTTTTAACTCACATTTTAATAGAATAATGGCATTTTATCCATCAAATGGATTAGTATTCCCTGTCTTTGCTAAATATGGAAAGAAAAACCATGCCTGATCTGACCTAATAAAAATGTTTTTTTGAAAAAGGTAAAGGACCAAAAAAAAGGTTTAAAAGTTTTATACCCTATTTATCGGTATTTGTAGTTATATATTGTTAATAATATAAATAAATATGTTAAAATTCACAGAAAGACTTAGTAGAAGTTCAAAACAAATTTCGTAAGTACCAAAAATACCTCAGTAAAAGGTCCTTTTTTTCTGAAGCATAGACAATAAAGTTAACTAACAAGAAATGAAATTTCTCAGAGTGAGAATAACGAAATAGACATAACTTAATAATTAACATAATAAATAAATTTTAAAAAAATAGAAAAGATAAGTCTTAATACAGTAAAAAAATCAATTTAGATTTTAATAAAAAATAATCAAGTAAATTGGTCTATTAATAAATAAATGACAGATTTTTGCGTTTCCTATCAAATTGTATAAAGTGGATATAGTACCTTTTGGAACTCAACCTCTCAATTATATATATACATTATATATATTTATTTATTTTTTTTTTAAAGAGAGCCCACCAACAGGCGAATTACTCAATGATAGGTAGTCATATTACAGACATAGCATTTTCCTTATATCATAAACATACTTTTATACATCAACAATAATTATTAAAGCAAAAAAGTTCAAATATTAACAAAAACAAAAATAATAAAATTCATTAAATGAGCAAATAAATCAATTACTTCATGCGTAAACATAAATAAAAAATAATAATAAACAGTAACTAATTAAAATTAAAATAAAATAATAATTCATACCTAAAGAGAAACAAAATATAATAAAATACAGTTAATGAATATATAAATTACTTCATACTTAAAAATAAAAAATAACAACTTAGAAAGAAAATAAGAATAATGATCAAAAGAAAAAAAAAAAAGAAAAAAAGAAAGACAAACGAGAATTTATTATATAGAATTTCATTTTTTTCTACTTATCGCAGATTCTAAATTTATCTAAATTTTAAACGAATATCCTGATATACCAATATCACCAATCATATCACCGTTTTAATTAATATTGATTTGTATAATAACAAATATATATGTTTATGAAATAATAATTGCTAAATAAAACTACCTATTTCATACAGAAGAGGCAGAGGGGATAAAATAAGAAGATATGAACTTGATAGAGGACTTGGACCGACCCTTTCCAACTGCGGCTCGCGAGGAATGGGACTTCTTTTGTCGGCTCTCTCTCGCATTCTTCACTTTCGAGCTCTCTCTCTCTCTCTCTCTCTCTCTCTTCTCTCTCTCTCTCTCCCTCCCTCCCTCCCTCTCTCTCTCTCTCTCTCTCTCTCTCTCTCTCTCTCTCTCTCTCTCTCTCTCTCTCTCTCTCTCTCTCTCTCTCTCTCTCTCTCTCTCTCTCTCTCTCCCCCTTTATATATATATATATATATATATATATATATATATATATATATATATATATATATATATATATATATATATATATATATATATATATTGGGTTGTTACACATGAAATGTCCGTTTTTATAGCTTCTGAAATACATAAAGGATTTTGCAGGTCTCTGTTGTTTTCTTCCGAATGTTTACATATTTAAAGTAAACAGTTACTAATCCTCTACCTTTGTATTATAAACATTAGCTTCCCAATCAATTACCTACTTTTTAGTATACCTCCAAATATGAACATGGAAAAACGCGATTTTCGAGTAATATTTTTGTTCGAGTTTAAACTCAGCCATTGAGCAGCTGAGCCGCTAGAAATATTTGAAAGGCGTTTGGGAAAGGGAGTGTTAATGAACGGACCATTCGCCTATGGTTTGCTAAGTTTTCAGCTGGGAATACCGACTTGGAAAACTTGCCCCGAGGAAGACCGTCTGTAATAGACAACAATGTCCTCAAACATACAGTAGAAGGAAACCCCTACCGAACAGTTAAAGGACTCTCAGCACAACTAAATGCAAGTGTATCTACCGTTTCCAGACATTTATAGTGTATTGGGAAAGTAAAAAAGCTCGATACGTTGGTACCTCATGATCTCACTGAGCGGTAGCAAGACCCCATGTTTCAAAACATACCGTTCAAAAATTGAAAGAACTGGGCTACGAAGTTCTTCCGCACCCACCATATTCCCCCGACTTGTCTCCAACAGATTACCTCCTGTTCAGGACTTTACACTACTTCGTGAAAGGAAAACTTTTTGAAAATGATGATCAAGTGAAAAGTGCGTTTTCAGATTTTGTTTCACTTCAAAGCTTAGAGTTTTTCAGTTTGGGGATAAAAAGGTTGGTGTTAAGTTGGGATAAATGTGTAGAAAAAGAAGGTAAATACTTCGAATAAAATTATCTTGTTTTCATATCGTATTTTCAATAAAAATCCTTTACCTTGAAAACGGACATTTCATGTGACACAACCCAATAGAACGCCCAGTGCAGACTTCTGTCCCGAAAAAGTGAGTTTGGATCCACTATGAAACGGTTGAACTAATAGAAATAAAAAAAAAAAGCGAATAACCGATAACCGGTTATCTGAGCAATAACCGTTACCCTGAGATGCTATTCCGAGGATAGGAAGAAGAAGGACCTGGCAGAGGATATTGTCCCTTCCTGTAAATTAATGCAGCCTTTCCGCTGGCTAAGTAGTAACCTCCCCCGACTTCCTTCTCAGGAGCCTGCCTCTAAGTACGACACCTTTTGCCCCTTGAATTCACAACGCGATACTCTTTTGTTTTTTTATATTTTTTTCACCATACTACGCTGATTTATGTTTATAACATTGTAAGGCTTAGGAAAAGTATAGCTGGGCATCCATAATATTGTCAATTCGATAATATTTACCATTTAATGGAATGTGTAATATTGTCGAATTGTAATACTATTTTGTACTGCTGAACGTATTAGAAAAAATGTTCAACTATTGATGTCAATTAATATTTACAGATTTTTAATTTTTTTTTACGGAACGGCCTTATAGACCACGTGAATATCATTATATTCATATATTTTCACACCCCCTCTTCTTCTTCTTCTCTCCTTCCTTCTTGTTTCTTTCTTCCCATCTCTTCTTCATTCTTTCCGATTGTTCTTTCTTTCTTTCTTCCGTCCACACCACTCCTTTCCTCGCACACCCCTCGCCCACAAGGACCTTAATTTCTTTTATTCTTTTCCCATACTCATCCCTGTTGAAACAGTCTTGATCTGTTATTTTCAATTCCTTAGTTTCTTCCTTCATCTGTTTGATGTACCCTCCAGCACTCTTGTATTCTCTTATTTTATATAAGATTTCTCTATTTAATCTATTTATGTCCCACACCCCGACATCCTTAATACAATCCATATCGACCGTGTTGAAGCAGAACTCACTGTTCCTCTCCAAATGACCCTTCCTCCTAAGGCCTATCATCCATCAGAAGTCATCAACATAATTCAAAATTTACCTTCCAAAAAAGCTCCTGGCCATGATCTCATTACATCCCACATCCTAAAACAGCTCCTCAGAAAAGCCATATTATTCCTCACCTATATATATAATGCTACTCTCCGTTCTACCTATTTTCCAGACCAATGGAAACTGTCCATTATCAAAATGATACCTAAACCAAAAAAGCCTCTTGAATATCCATCCTCTTACCGTCCTATCTCCCTCTTGCCCATTCTGGGCAAAATTCTCGAAAAACTTCTCCTCAAACGTTTATACCCAATCCTCGAATCCAACCACGTGATTCCTGACCACCAGTTTGGATTTCGGACATCTCATTCCACTATACAACAGTGTCACCGTGTGGTGGATGTCATATCTTCCACATTGGAGCGCGGAAAGTATTGCACTGGAGCCTTTCTCGACGTGGAACAGGCTTTTGATCGAGTTTGGCATCCGGGTCTGCTATACAAGCTCCGCCAATTCCTCTCTCCAGCGTACTTCCTATTAATTCGTTCCTATCTCTCTGATAGAACTTTCAAAGTTAACCATAACCTTTGTTACTCATCCATATTCACTCAATCAGCCGGTGTACCGCAAGGTAGTATCCTGGGTCCGATCCTTTACACGGTGTATACAGCTGATATTCCCTCCCATCCTAGCACTATCCTTACTTCCTACGCCGATGACACATGTGTGTTATCTGTGAATAATGATCCTGTTACTGCATCACAAATCCTACAGCACCATCTATCAGCCATTGAAGAATGGTGTCAAAACTGGAGAATCAAAATAAATCCTAATAAATCCCATCAAATCACCTTCACTCTACGTCGTAAACCTATGACTTCCTGCCCCACCGTATCCTTTAACAATATCCTACTTACTCCTGTTGAACAGATTCGGTACTTAGGACTCCACCTCGACAAACGCCTAACATGGAATCCTCATACTAGACTGAAACGACAGGAAACTGCTCGTAGATACAGATTACTACAACACTTACTTGACAAACGTTCAAAACTTCCTACTTACTACAAAAAACTCATTTATATCACAATTATCAGGCCTATTTGGACCTATGGCATTGAGCTATGGGGGTCTACTAAACTATCGAATTCCTCTCGCATCCAATCCTTGCAGTCCAAAATCCTTCGTAAAATCCTCAATGCTCCTTACTTTGTTACTAATAAAATCATCCATAAAGACCTAAATATCCCATTAGTTGAAGACTTGGCCCGTTACAGATATACCTCTTTTCATTCCAAACTCCCTGCCCACTCAAACCCGCTTATCCGTGACCTCTCCTCCATATCTATTCCCGACAACCCACCGAGGCGCCTTAAAAGAAGATGGCCAAGAGACCTTCTAACATAAGACATTGGAGTGCTACCAATGGGTAGTTTCTTCTCAGGACTATCATGTGTACTGATCATATATAAAGCCTATTTACTTGTTGTATTTATTTAATACAGTTGTAAATTTCTTTAAATAAATAAATAAAAAAAAAAATCTATTTATGTACATATTGGATGAATGATTTATTCTATCTCTAATACTCAGTGCCCCAGAAGGTTGCAGATTGTATTATCCCTTAATAAAACAAATTAAAAAAAAAAATTAATCTATTTGGGTGCATCCTCACCATATGTCCATAGAACCTTAGTCTTTTATTCTAATGTCCGTTTCCAAATCGTTAATTTCATTATATATTTCCTTATTATATCTTAACCTGTAGCCTTCCGGTGTCTTTTTTGGGCCTATTTTATCTATATATTTTATCTTTTATGCTTTCTTTCTCTGATTCATTACTACATATAATTTCCCCCAAGTACTTGAATTTATTAGTTACTTTAATTTTCCCGTACTTTGTATCCACTGTTTTCTTTTAAAAGTTTCGACAGTGGTCATTTACAGGTTTATAATTTACTTTCTAAATTTTTAATGCTAATTTTCTTGTTCAAACCTGTAAAACATTGGTCGATAGGCAAACTGTACCGCCGTCGGTCGCATGTGAGATAATATATGTCGCCTGATATGTTTCCCTTGAATATAAGTTTATTTTTTTAAAACGCATTTATTAAGTAATGCAATTATTATTATTACCATTATGAATTTAAAAAAGCAATATTTGAAAAAAGTTAGACACAATATTTTGAAAAATATAATCAAACCTACGTTTTTGGTTGGGTTTTATCAGCTATAAAGATAGGTCTTTTAGATATTGTTTTGTTGAGATTTTTTTCTTGTGTTACAGAAATTAATAATTTGACTATTTATTGCTGCAAAATTCATCATAACGAAAAATATAGTCAAAGGCCCCTACACCTAATTCTCGAAACATTATAATCCACTGGCTGAAGTACAGTACGATATAATCTTATTCTGAGTGTTCTGGACATATTTGGGTTCTGAAATGTTTTAATAAGAGCATCTATTTTCAGTGATAACAGTGCCCAAGTACTTAAACTGTGGTACTCTTTCGAACCACATCCAGCCCCCTCGATATACTGTAAGTTATAGTAATACACTTATAGTATATTATTTTATAATTATTAGTTTTTATATAATTTAGTTACTTGGAAGTACATTAATTTGATCTTGTTTTTAAAAAACATGGCTTGCCTCTGTTTTATTACTTTTTATTTGAGATAGGAGTGACATTTGAATAAAAATGCTCTCATAAAGTCCTACAAACTGTCACAGCGTTTCCTTCCGCGGAAGGACCAGTCCTGCATAAAAATTTCTACAGCCGGATGAAACTTTTTTTTTTAAGTCATAACCATGGAATCCTCTGATTTATTTAAAAAAATAAAAATTATTTTTAATTATATTGAAGATGTATAGTCGACTGTAGATATTATCACAGGTGGAAATAATCAGGAGTCAGTCTTTTTCTAAACATTTTAATTTTGCCGACGCCGAAACGAAGCTCATGCTTGTGAGCCATCATCAGGGCATTATTGAGCCATGCCCAAGCATAAACTCCATGTCTATGTCCATAAACATAAACGTTTTTTAGCATTGAAACACAATTTTGTCAGGGCATTTAATATTAATTATTTATTATAATTATTAGCAACTGCGTTAATGCGCATCCAGCGAATGTGAAGTACTATATTTTTGGTGATGGTATAATTACATTTTTTTTTTTGTTGGTGGAGGAAAGACTTCTTACATTCTTGATACCTACTCTCTTGATTATTTTTCAATATATATATATTTTTTTAATAGCTGAATGTACTGTGATATTCGAACTCAGCCAATTTTACGAGATAATTATAAATTCTAATTTAAAATTTTTATTTTACTCTGAGGTGTGATCTAAACTACAAGATTTTTTTTTTCAAAAACTCATACGACATAATTAATATATAATTACAAGAAAATGGTTGGGATACTGTCCACTATTAGGAGTTAGACGAGAAACGATTGAACTAGACTTAATTGAGTTTGAAGAGAAGGGACACGATAGCAAACTGTGCCCGCATCGTTAGCAAGATATGTTTGCTTTTCTCTCCCGAGTTTGCTAGTGTAACCGATGCGCGGGGTAATCACTCCTCTGTCGCTTCTGTACGTTCGGCTCGTCATGTTAATGTGTCGATATTAATGTTGTACATATTAATGTAGTAATTGGATATTATATAAGTTTTTTTTTTTTTTTTGTTTTATAAGCTAATCCAATGATAACTGTACCTTACACCACGACCTTAATATTCCATTTATTTTAGATCTGGTACCGTCCAAATTTTCTAATTTCCATCAGAATCTTCTTCATCATCCTAATCCTTTAGCTCAATCCCTCTCCAGCTCCACCAACCCCTACAATCCTCCACGAAGATTGAAACGGCAGTGGCCCCGCGACGTTCTGTAAACATTTATACTGGAGTTCTGACACTGGTCAGGTCCTCCACTCATGTGCTGTATGTTTGTGGCTATTGCGCTCTAACTCAGCCTCTACTGGCTAAGACCAGTGATGCGGCTGAGAGAGAGCCGCTGGGATCTCTTGGATTCCGCTTTTTTCCTCCACAAGTGGAGGGAAAAGCCCAGTCTGGGGTCCCCTTAGCAGTTGTAAATATTGTATATAGTTATGTTTGTTTCTATGATTTTTATTTATTTGCCAACTTTGTATTTATCTCAATTATAGGTTGTTGTTTTATTTTTATTTTATTGTACATTTAAATGATTTTTTTTCTATTTTATGTAATTTGACTTTATCGTTATTTTCAGTATATATTGTATGAATGTGGTCCTATATCTCTATTACTATTGTTCATTCTGAAACAGATTGTAATATTTCTCTATAAATAAATATTAAAAAAAATCCAATGATAAACGTTAAACAATAAAAATAACAAAAAATAAAAATAATCTGGTGCGGGTAACACATGGGTTTCACTTACCTCCGTTTTTAAAATCGTTTACAGAATTTTTAAATAAAGTTAGAGATAAAAATGAGTGAATCGAATGTAGAATTAATTAAATTTCTATAGGAACATGTGTTTTATTGAAAATATAATATATTATTACCTAAAATAGTTAGTTTTATCAAATTTTCATCAATATTTATCAACTTGTACTAACTCGTGTATAAGATAATATTTTTCTAAAATCTTTAGCTTTCCAACAACATATCATACATGTATATTACTATTCTTAAGTTCAAAAATATAAAATTGCATTAAAAAAAGTATTTTTCTGTTTTCACCTTTAGTTAGATATCGAATTCATTGGACTTTGTTTATATATTTAACTGGTTATTATAAATAACAATTTCATTAACAATCAATAACAAGATGATAATAAGATTATATTGTTATTTTTATAGGATCTACCAAATTAAAGGGACTTTAGAGAAAGAAAATTTAACATATCAGCATTTATGCCCTGTCAGACTATTTCAATCAGAATGAAATCTATATTATATTAAAGCCCATCCAATTCTACATCGATATATAGAGTTAAATCAAAATCGTTTCAGCCGCTTTTGAGAAAATCGTAAAAAGGTGCAAAATGCAAAGTATAAAGTGGCTCTTCTGGTTAGCTGAGTTTGATGAAAAAGTTCCTGTAACATCTCGGGCTTATAGTTCTCATAAATATGAAATTTCAGTTTCATATCACTTTTAGTTTTCGCCCGGGAGTTACTACACAGACCTTTTTGCGGGACTTTTGTTAGTCATTTGGACTCAGGGTAACCTAAAATGTTTATTTCTATTGAAAACCCAAAAACGAAAATTATCCATATTCACTGTCTAGTAATCTTTATTTATTGATCTCTTTATTTCCAAAGTTGTAAGAAGTTCACTGCAAAGATAATAAACTTTTTTTTTTTCATTCATGAATGGTTAAAAATAATGAATGGTTTTTCAGTGCATTGTGTATTGCAATCCATATAAAACAATAATAGAAAAATCCAAGAGCCAAAATGTCGTACAAAAAAAAAAAAAAAATTAAACGATTAATAGATGTAAACCATAGGTGATCTCAAACTTTTGACCGGCAGTGTTAGTACATATCAATAGCTGAAATGCCTATTAGAAGGAAGCTAAAAAGAAGCTGGATGAGAGACCTTCTCTTTTAAATTGAAGCCTGGGGAGGGGTGCATTAGGGTCTGTGGATTATTATGTTAGTACTACTACGAATGGTACAAAAAAAAAAAAAAAAAAAAAGAAAAAAAAAAGAACAAATATAATGAGAAAAAATATATCAAGGATAGTTAACTGTCCATAAATTCTTCAGTTCCGCACGACGGGTAGGCGACTCTGGAAGGACAGTGATTCTCTGCAAGGAAGGTGATCTTCAAGAAGACGAGACGAAGTCCTGATCAAAAAAATTGTTTGAAAGCCCCAATCGAGAAAAATGTGCTCTCAGCTTACTAGTGCGATCGTTACTGGCTTGAGGGCAAGGGGGCACTCTTATCTGGCTAATCTACACTATTGAATAGAAACACTAGACGTAAATAGAACACTAACAAAAAATAAAAATATTTTCCTCATTCAAAAAAAAAAACATTTTTAATTTTATTTAATTTTTTAAATTCCAAACAAAAATATACAGGTAAAAAAAAAATAATAAAAAAATATAATGTTCAAGCTCGAACAGAGATAATATACAATATTCAACAGCTGGTGAGAGGTTAAAATAGATTTATCACTGAAAATAAAATAATGCTTTAACAATAATAATATACAGAAAAAAGCAAACAAAAAAAGAGCTTTAAATAAATTTAAAACGAACCAAAATATAAATATATTTAAAGGAGTAATAAATCCATTTCACATAATCTCTTTGCTCCCACCAGCTGTTTTTTTGGAACCTTATTCTATAACACCCATATCAGACCCGTCACATCACTAAATAAAAGTAATTTCTTTTTTTAATACATTTATTTATTTATATTCACACTTGTCATGTATAATATTAATGCTTACTGCCGGAAATGGTCAATTATATCGATCCAAACAATTATGGATACTTTAGAGGAGGGATTTAAAAAAAACTACATTAATGCGAAGTAAGATTGTTTTAATGAGGATTCCATCATAATATCAAACCAATATAATTTTTTATTTAGTCGTAAAATACAATAGAAAATCCCGTTATTCTATGGTCATATTTGATGACTTACTGAACTCTCGATATTAAAATACTAAGAAAATAAAAGTAAAAGAATTACTAACTGCTCATTATAAACGCAGTGAACAACACTGATCTACTAAACGCACTTTCAGTTTCTTAAATCATAAATTCGGAAATTATATATGAAACTACAAAATATCATTAGCGTCAAATGTTTTCTTATAGATTTTTTGGTTACATCATGTTTTGCTTATAATCAATGCATACTCATTGAATATTCATCCTGGAGACAGTGTAAAACTAACGGAGCTCTAACCATCTCTGTTAGCTCAGCTCAGAGGAGTTGTTACAAAAACATGGGATGGACCAATCAGCACCTCTGCAGTAGTATCAATCTATTTGATTGGTTGCCAAGAAAGATGCGACAAATTGGAGCATGGTCTAGGTAGTGATTAAATTTCTAGCGTGGTATCAATAATGCAGTGTATTCAAATATATATTGATACTCTAGAGCAAGCTAATCTGTTAAATATTTTTTATTTATTTTTTTATTTATTTATATTTTATTGAATTTTACAACTGTATATACAAAAATACAAGTAAAAGTGTAGAAATACAGTAAAGGGCGTGAAAAGGTTTGTGAAGAAACCACCCAGCGGTAGTACTTCGATGTTTATTTAAGTAAGTAGATCCTGAGGCCATCTTCTTTTCAGTCACCTCGGAGGGTTGTCAGGAATATGTGAGGTTGATGGGTTGCGGACAAGAGGTTTCTATAGGTTAGGAGTTTGAAATTAAAAGTGGTAGAGAAAGGCCTGCAACAAATGGGATATTAAGGTCATTATGGATGGTTTTATTTGTGACGAAATGAGGAGCATTTATGATTTTGCGAAGAATTTTGGATTGTATGAATTGGATACGGGAGGAATTAGATGGCTCTACAAAGCTCGATTCCATATGTCCAGGTGGGTCTGATGACGGTAACGTAAATGAGCTTTTTGTAATGAGTTGGGAGTTCTGAACGTTTGTCGAGTAAGTGTTGTAGTAATCGGTATCTACGGGCAGTTTCTTGTCGTTTTAGTCTTGTGTGAGGATTATTAATTATTAAAAAAAAAAAAAACACACACAAAAAGGTATCTTTCTAGTTTTTTTAAAATAATCAAATTGAGTACTATTAATTTCCATAAATTTCGGTGTTTGCCCCTATATAAGTAAATAATAAATATAATAAAATAATAGGAGATTATTGTACTTCCTATAAAATTAAATAGAATGATGGGTGTAATACTTTCTGGAAAATAACTTCTTAATAAAATACCATTGAATTTCTAGAAATATAGATGTATATATGATTCATCTATTTCTATATGATAATTTAATTTAGATATTTCACTTAAAGTACATAGTTGGCAGCTAGAATTGAATGATTTAATGATAATTCAATATATATTTTTACATATAGGTACAAAGCATAACTTTTTATGACAAAGACGTATTTGTATTTTTTCTCTTATGTTTAATTTTATTTACTATACGACATTAACATCCGATCCTCAACCTTATGGAATTCCATTCCTCTTTCTACCCGTCCTGCGACTCTCCTCCTACCTTTAAATCCCACTTATTTATTCATCTTCTAACAAATGAATTGTAAATGAGGCACTATTTCATTTTATATTCGTATGTCTATTTTCTATTAGTTTTAGTTAACTTGTTCATATTACTCTAAGACTCTGAAGCCCATTCATATATCTTTTTATTTTAAATTTTATTCTAAAGGGACTTGACCCAGGATAATAAATAATTTATTTATTTAAAAAACAAACATAAAAACATAGTTAACTCTTATCTAATATCTTGTCTATCAGTATTAAATATAATGGTTTTTCATTCACTCTAATGGGTAATTGATTAATGCAGACTTATGAATGAATCTATATTTAATGTCCCATGATTCATATAGCACACTTGAATAGAGCCATAACTACAAACAGGTACGAATAGAAAAATATAGGGACAAAAATACATTATTAATATCTCTATCTAAAGTGAGCTTCAATGTAACAATAATTTATTTATATAAAATTTTAATATTATCAATAGAGATAGCGCCTTTTAGTAATTCATGTAAATATTCCATGGTATACGGTTATTTGATTTGCATTCATATTTG